>BLIW01000001.1:3752500-4377500 GCA_016586305.1 Ophiorrhiza pumila | reverse complement strand
AATAAATCATAAGAGGAATTTATTATCATAATAATTATAATATGTTTCTAACTTTGTTCTTTTTGTATATACAATTACTTTATTTGTTTTGAGCAGAAAGAGTTGATTTTTTTTTTTTTTTAAAGTGATTTTGTAAGGTAATGCATTTGAGAGCTGTTTGTTTATTGTCTATTTTTTGAAGTGTTGATAAGGCTTTTGAGAGTCCAATTTTTACTCAAATTCTGAAGGCAAGAATCTTGAACGCCAACGCCAATATTATCAATGATTGGAACAATACAAATTTCAGAATGTATGAACCCAGAAAAGATTTGATATAGTCTTTTGGCCAAATATGCTAAGTTTCAATAGCAGACTTCAGATGCTTTAGACCGAATATTGCATGGAAGTTAAAATTACGCACCAAGAAAAGATTTATTGTCATAAAGCACACTTGATAAACCTATATATATATAGTAAAGGTACATTTAAAAAGATTCATTCCAGAACTGAAGTGGTCCTAGACAAGACACAAACTGCATTGCACCAACCTGTGAGAGAGAGGAAAGATGAGGAAGGAGGAATTTGCAAAGCATATATGAAGAAGAAATGAGCATTTGCTCTTCAAGGTTGGCAGCTGATGAGGCAAAACTACTAGTTTCATTAAAAGAAGTAACTGAGGGTCCTGTCTTTCGTTCCCCCTTGGAATATATAAACCACTCCAAAAATAGTTTTGTTTCCAATGGGTATTTGTCCAGGGCAGGGGCAGAAAAACGAAAAAGAGACAACCATCCAGAATACTGGACTTCAACAGCACAAAGTCCAGTATTTGAGTATTTCAGGCTCAAGTTATGGCTCATCTAAATGGCCATCACAATAAGTAGAGTGCATTCATACAGAAATCATAGATAGATATCCTAATGAAGTCAAAGAATTGTGTTAAAAAGGCAAGAAACTGTCAGATGTATCACAATTTTCAGCACAAAAAGTGCAACAAATTGTCACTTCAATGTGGAGAATTATCATCCAAATAACATAAGAGTTTCCTGAAGGTGAAATAGCAGCATTACCAGTTGTTCAGTAAGAGAGAAACTAAAGCATCAAAGCACATCATGGCACATATATATTTACACGAAAACTATTATCTTATTAGAGAATAGATGAACAATTAGATCCAGCACACTAACACACAAGCAAATATGATAAAGGAACCTTAAATTGAGCTCTATATCTATACTAAGATAAGTAGTTGCAAACAAAAGAGAGAGTTAACGCCAAACACAAGAGAGATTTAATGTAGATGATCAAGTCTGCACCATGGAGCACATTCACCATTGCTGCTTACCAATTACCATGAATGTTGACAATTACCAATAAAAGACTTAAACAAACAAACTTGAGCACTTCCAGCAAGTAAATTCTCAAACACATTTGGACCCTAGATCTCTCATGGAGTACAAATCTCAACACAAAGACACGAATTCCAAACTTCTTAATCTTGCAATTCAATGACTAAGTAAAAGAATTTTCTGAAACTTCTATGATCAAATAACCTTTCTTTAGTACAGACATTCACACAGGGTGCATTAACAATTGTGTCACACTGCAATCAAACAACAAACTTGTCCACTTTTCACCGGGAAAAGCATGCACAGAAATAACAATAGAGTGAATTAAAAAGTCTGTAATCAGCAATTTCACTGATCAAACCAAAAATGCATGATCCCACTGCAAGTCTACAACTCACTAACTGATCCACAAGCCCCGAAACAGAAACAAACCAACCACCCCTCATCTCCCCCCACCATCCAAAAAGAAAGGTAAAGCAAAAGGAAGCACTGAGCAAAGAACAGGGGAAACAGGAAACAGAACACTTAAACCATAGTATTTCACATCAAGAGAATGCCTTTTTACTGAATCGGACATAAGCATAAAAGTAACACAGCTAGCAGTACACAATCATCAGAACATTAATCAATCATTCATATCACTGATCATAAAGATGCCATTTTTAAATTATATCATTGTTACAGCCCCCAACCCCAAAAAAAAAAAAAAACTGAAAGCACAACATAACAAGACGAGATATCATTAAGAAAATTAACAATCTCGTTAATCTCTTCTCCGATTTAAAAAAAAGGAGCATCAAATCCCGAAAATTTAAAGAAATGAAAAAAAAAAAAAAAAAGACAAGAGCTTTACAGCAGCTAAACATAAGTTGCTGGGAAATTGTCAATAACTAAAAGCTCCGACACCAATGGATCCGAACCCATAAATCTTTTCAGGCCCCGGGTGCTGATCGGTAACGGTAGAGCTTGCCGAACACGTGGAGAGCAGTGACGAAGCCAATGAAACACAGACTCATCACGAGGACGACCGTGGGTGAGATCTTGAGTCCAGGGGCATCATCAGTATAGAACCTCAGCATGTTCCCTCCGGACCCACCGGTGACATTAGTGTTGGCGGAGCCACCAGTGGAAGAACCACCACCTCCGAGCCTGCGGCGGCGCATACCAGCGGTGGCTGCAGCTGAGCCACGCGGGGCCGTCATACCAGGACGAGCCGTGGAGCCAGACGCAGCTTGAGACTGTGAAGTTCCCCGTGCCATTGTTTGTTCAGTGCGAGAGAATTGCGGATTGTACAAAGGCGAGAATGAAGACGATCGTGAAAAATTTTAAAAAAAAAAAAGAAAAGAAAATATGTAGATAATTTATTTTAATTTTTTAGAGTAAATGATAATAATGAAGTGGTTGACTGACTCTATGAGTGTCATTTATTGTTCGGGATTAGTTAAATAAATAAATGGATATGAACGAATCTATCTTTTATTTCTTGTTTTTTTTATGAAATTATTTTTTGGAAATTAATTAAAGTCTATAGAGGATAATTGCTTTCTGGCAATTACTTAAACAGTTAGAGTAAATCGTTTTTTAAAATTTTTTAAGATTTATTAAGTTGAAATGAGAATCTATTATAAAATTAAAGGATTAAAAAATAGATAGAGATAGTTTAAATGAAAATTTAGTGTAAAATTAATGATTAAAATATAAATATAATTATTTAAAAAATTAAAAAAATACCCACAAGCGATTTGTCCTTTTAGCAACACTAGTGTAGACTTTGAAAGGGCTAAAAGATAAATAAATGTTTTAATTTCTATTATAGAAAAAAAAAATCCTATATATTTTGACAAAGTTTAAAGTATAAAATGTATTAAAATATAAATATAGTTATAAAAAAAAATTAAATAAACACTCGTGAATATTTGAGTCTCAACCTTGTAAATAGATCTTTTGTAACATTTTTTTTAGTAACAATTCTTTTAACATTTTATAAAATTTTGACATAGTATACAATCATTTATATTTTAGGGTTCTTTAATCACATTTAGAGACGTTGTTTGTTAGACGGAGTGTTACACCAAAATGATACAGAGAATTTAAAGTCGTCAACCTTTTATACACAAATAAGGGTGAGTATTGGATTGTTAATAGGTTATTTGGCTAATTGGTTCGTTAGTTTAGTTTTATCTTTTCAAAGAATTTTGATTGAATTAAAAACTGAAAATATATAATGAATAATCGAATTCTAATTCGACTGATTATTTAATTAGCTCTCAAGAAGCATTTTGTAGGGAAAAAAAAAGGAGTAAATTTTGCCTAATTAGCTCTACTAGATCAGATATTAAAACCCAAACTAATTAAGGACCACAGCCTTATTTTTTAATATTTTTTTCCTTCTTTTATATGAACTTATTTTCTAACCAATGTATGAATATATCTAATAAATAATATTAGTCCAAATCATAAAATTAGTGGAAAAAATGGTAAAAGAAAGAAAGACATGAGTGAGTTGATCATAATTGCTTGATCTTATGCAATTCAAATTTTCAATTTGAGGCCGAAAATGGAAAACCAACCAAAAATTTAATGGATTGGATTTGTTTGGTTAACCGAATTCAAAAAATAAAAATCCTAATAGAATAAAAAATCAATTAATTAAATTCGGCTAAATAGAAAATCGAACTAGAAATAGAAAAAAGCCATTTCAAATAACTAAATTGAATTAGATTTGGTTCTTACTCCCCCAACACAAACTTATACCAAATGTTTGATTCAAAATTAAACTTATGAAATCATACATTTCGTATAGTAGGAACCGAGCCGGTTTTGACTGGGCTACTGAGGAGTGAGGAGGTTTGGGTCACCAGCTTTAGCAGCCCTACAATGTTATAGACTTTGAGAGGTTAAAAATATATAAACGATTGTTTTAACTGTTAAACAACATATTACAATGTTGTTGAAAATAGCTTCTTGGTAATTAAAAGAAGATCAATGCTAGTGGGAGTGAAATTCTGGAGTGAGTGACTAACGTGGCAGTGATAAAAAGACAAGATGATGAGTGAACCCTAATGGGTAAGAGATAAGTTTGTCTTTTTATTACTACCACGTCACTCACTCCATAATTTCCCTCCAGAATTTTACTCCCCCTATCATTTCTCTTAAAAGAGTGGTCCTATTTCCTTAATCTGTACAAAAAAAAAAAAAAAATGTTGTAGGATTAACAAGTTAACAGGAGTAAGTACTTATTATTCATTTGAAATAAATATACATCTAAACTCTAAAGAGACACGAAAATTAAAAAAAAAAAGAAAAAGAAAAAGAAAAAGAAAAAGCATAGTTCTAATATCCAGCCTCGATCCATCCGCCTCTGCGAATACAAGCAGAACTCTTGTATGCTTTATTAGCATCTTTATGTGCAGCTTGGAAGTTAAGCTTGGAAGCTCCCCCTTTTCATTTCCTGAACTTCCTTTGATTGAATCTTTTTAGATGAGTAGTAAAACTGATGATGATGATCATCATCTGCATCATCAGCGGCAGCATAAGCGTAATGGGCTATTGCCACCGATACAAGAACCACTCCTAAACAGAACAAACCATAGCATTGTCTACCAAACTTTCCTATCATCCCTTGCATATTTTCCATCCCTCTTTGGCTCTTAATTTCTTCCCCTAATCTCTGCTGAATTTTTTTTTTCTCCTCCTTGAATGATTAATGGTGATCATAGTAGTAAAGGAACAAAACAAGGGGCCGCAGCCGCAATAAGTAGGAGAGACGAAAGACCTTTAATTTCACACAAGTTTGTGCCTACGTGACCGTGAGGATAATACCCATAATAGTAGCGCTGTTCCCAGGGCGGGGCTTGTCGTTTTGTTCTCAGACCTGCAAAACACACTTGACACTTGTCGTTATTTGTCCGAGGATAATTTGCTTTCTTTTGCATGATAACGTCATGGGCTGGCTTTCCTAAAATAGTTCACTTCTGTTGTTTTGTCTTCAACACTAATGGAACACATCATTCTTCTCTAGATTTAACCTCAAAAATCTTCCACTTCGCATTTTGGCTTTATTTTAGAAGGTATTGTTTATTGAGATCGCACAGTATTTTGCTACGTTTTTTTGCCTGTATTTGTTAGTGATCAAGCGAAAATACTTATTACAACTTATATTTGGTTTTTAAGCAAAGCAATATAAAAAAAATGAAAAATGATTTAAAACGAATCAGTAGCAGCCACTAGAGGTAGAGGGTCGAATTTTATGTACATTCGATTGTTTGCATTTTTTGAATGGGTTTAATTACTTAAGATAATGTCAAAAGCCTAGCATTACAAATATTGTTTGTAATGATAAAATGAGCAATTATTATTGCTCTAGAAGCTAATATATGTTCAATTAAATGACTCCGATATCTCTCAACTTTAGGGTTGATTACGTATTAATCCATATTCTTTCAGAAGTTTTATTATAGTCTCTTAACTTGGATTTTGTAATGTGAACAGTATTCCCCAATCTATTTTTCATCCACTTATGTAACACTTTTGTTAATCATATCTTGTGCACATGTCATTTTGAGGGGCAAATAATAGGAAAAAATTAAATATTCCTAACTATGCACATATTTTTTACAGTCTACACGTGATTTAGGGTTGTAAAATAAATTAATAAATACTATGATTAGGATAAAAGATCCTATTATCTACTCTCTTTTTTCTTCAAACCACTCACGTGGGTAATCTATTGTGAGGTTTATTTTTTCTATTATTTGCCCTTCAAAATAACATGTGCATCGTTACTCAAGTTGATGAAAAATTAATTGAGAACTATTCACATTACAAAATTCAAATTAAGGGATCATATAAAAACTTTTAAAAGAATGGGAAACAAAACATAATCAATCTCAAAATTGAGGAACCAATAAAGTCATATACGCTGTTTGTTCTGGCATTGACACCTACCAGGTCAAAAAATGTACGTGGATAGATTAATTTGCTTTTTCCTATAACAACTCTAAAGTAGAATTTCATTACTCAGTAATATAATTCATGCTACTAGAAGGGTATACTAAAAGTTAATAATGCATGTTTGAATCCAACAGCCAATTTTGAAAAGCTGCAAGTAATGGGTTCAAAAGCATAATATGATGAAGATCGAGACGTTATTTTTTGGTGTATGATCAGGTCCATGAATGATGGTGAAAACAAACTGTCACAAGCTGTTTCTAATAAATGTCTTTCTAGATGATCATATTATCAATGATTCTATATACTCCTATCTATTAAGGTTTGGTTTGATAACTTGAAACTGCTGACAGCATTTATTTTATTCTTCTGGGAGGACGCCATGTTAGAAAATTTTCAGTAGTACTATATAGCAGCACCAACTAGTAATTAAATAGAGCGTTAAATTTCAACTTTCATAACTCAAATCTTTAAATTGTTGGCAAAATATGTTGAAGCCATAATTAAGTTGTACAAAGACGTGCATTCAATGGAAGCTTGACTTGACTTAATTACTGTTACTACTCAAAATATTTGATGGCATGGACTTTAAATTTCAGTTTTTGATACATATAAAACTTGTACTAGCTAGTATGTTTACTATTTGTGGAATGCATCAAGATTGAAAACTTGTAAAGTTACCATTATTATTATTATTATTATTATTATTTTGTAAAAAATCAATATCAAACTTGTTTAGCACTGTTCTATTCAGATACATTTTGCCTAACCAAGTCATTTTAATTTCTGTTAAGTTTGCTGTAAGGTTTCAAAATTCTGGGCTTCAAATATTAAAGACAAACTTCCAAGTCTATGATGAGATCGATTAAGTCGGAGATAGTTGCCATTCTCACGATTCACCTGTACCTTTGAGTATTGCATATTGACTTTGCCAATTTTTTTTCTTCGCCATTGAATTCTGATGACTTTAAAAAGTTTTTGTGGCTCTTCTGTTGTTGTTAACGTAGAAGAACTTTGTACAATAATTAGTGTTTTGAATTAAAATAACCAGTTCTTGACACACACACACACACACACACATATATATATACACAACGTCAACATATAAAAAAAAAAAACCATTGTCCAATCTTACTTAGCCAGATATTGAGGTACTTAAGCAGAATGAGTCAATCTGTTCTTTCACAATAAATTGATAGATGGAACTGTGCGCCATGAAACCACTTGTTCGTGGATTAATAGATCACTTCAGAACGGCGTATACATCACACAACCTTGACAAAGCTATCGCTAAAATATACATTTATTAGGAATGGATGATCTTTCTAACAATAATATTAAAGGGATGCTAGTTCAAGATGTCCAACAATAAAGTTTGAAATTTCGCTCAAAGATCTTGACATTATACTTAAATGCTTGATTCCGAAAGAAAAAGATATTTGTGGATAGATGGCATAATTTATAAACCTATTTAGTCTCTCATGGCTTCCAAGTTATAATATCCAACTTACCATACAGTTTGTTGTGTTTAGTCCACAATGGTTGTCTAACCTTTCAAGTTTCAACACGTATTCAACAGCTCGATATGTACAGAAAAAATGGAAAAGATTTCACATTTGTAAGATCTGCAGAAACTTCAAGAACTTAATATATTTTCACATTGCAAGTTATAAAACTTGTAAACTTAATTCAAAACTTGGGTTTCTTCAATGTTATAATACTACGTATACAGAGCAAGTTGCGGTAATCTAAAATGAAAACTTGTTGATTTACAAGAAGATAAACAAATTAAGCAACCAAAGAGAAACGGAAAAAAAAAAAAAAACCAAGAAAATCTCCAGTTGAAGATGATAGTATGTTCTATAGGCCGGCGTTGATCGATATGTCCACATTTTCGCCAATCTTTGGCATTTATCTTGGCAAGGAACTTCACTGCCAAAATGGGCATGGGCAGCCACAATGTACAAGTCCTCAAATAGCCTCATCATCGATCAGTAGCTAATTTATTTACTAGAATTCCTTTGATCAAAACTAAAATCATTAGATCTCCCACTATTCATTTGACGAATTGTGATTTCTTGTTGCGGAAGAGGGGCCACTTGCGATGAAGAGCTTTGGCCTTGAATGCCATTAGTATCCTGTTCAAAGGACCCAAGTTCAATGTCATATTGCTGCTGATGCTGAGATGAAGAAACATGATTATGACTACTCCCCTGCAGGTGGTTAAAATGTTGGGAAGACGGTGAACCTTCATTGTCCCACTGTTCCATATGATCAAAATTCGATTTTCTTGGAGAATTTTGAAAGCTATCGAGTTCGGTCTTGTAATGTCGCAAGAGATGAACGGGTGACATGTGATGCGATGGTGTTGCAGCTCTACTGTCAAGTGGAGATGGAAGCCCTGAGTGCTTGCTTTCTTTGACGTGTTTTTTGGCAGAATGGTGCCAGTTTTTCAAAGCTGTGGCTACTCTTTCGTTGAATATGGTTGGTTTCATTGTCGAACCCATCTGTTCATATCATTCACACATTAGTAAAATCGACTCTTTTTAATATAATAAAACATTGTCATTTCAATCTCTTAAGCATGAATTAAGGCGTGTGTTCTTACCTGTGTTACAAGAGCATACAGAGGAAGGGTGACATAACTGCAAAGAATTTGTATGAGAATCCTGAAAAGAGCCCAGATCATTCAACCTGTTAGTATTAATGAAAACGAAAATGTACCCTGCCATAACAGATCAAGAAAAGAGAATGTTCATATTATTACCCCATGGATATCCTAATTATGATATCCTCCAAATGCTCATGGAAGCAAGACCTCAAACCAAATTCATACTGCATACATATATAAGAAATGATCAAAATTTATAAGAACATAAACATTGAACATTTTCTTTTTGTGACACTAAGAAGTTTGAAGGTTAAAATGACTTACCCAAGTCCAGGCAAAGAAGGCAAGTTGAAATGCATTCTGAAACAGAACAAAGTTAATGAGGTAAAGAATGAGACGTGGACGGTTGAACCAAAAGAGGTCATCTCCAGGCTGAACTACAGGCACACCCTTCACAACTTCACCTCTTTCTTGAATCCTCAGCCCCATTTTTGTTATAATAACTTGTAGCTTTGTCCCAACCAACAAAATTATCTGAAATTGAATTGCATTGTTGTTAGCTGAATTCAATATTGATCAGGTCAACTTGCATATATGCACTTTTTTTTTTTTTCTGGCTAAGTCAAAACTTTGATTTGTTAATGTCAAGGAAATAGTAATACTTACAACTAATGGAATAAATGGAAGCCATAAATATGAGTACCATCCTGTCCAATAAAGAAAGACAAGAAAAGATTAGTCAAGATAATTGAAGTATATATAATATACAGTGTGAATCTCATTTGTACAATTGTTGGCCAAGGGTCAAATGGCACATCTAATTAAATATTCAATCATCCATTGGACATAAAATCATGCCATCCAGAAGGGTTTTCGGGAAAGAAATTGATTTAAAAAATATATTTTTCTCACCATGGGTATTGAAGAGGAGGAAGATTACAGCAAATAACCATATTGGTGGGCTGAAAGAAATCAATTAAAGAAGTTAAGAAATATGGATGACAAAAAAAAAAAAAAAAACAAGGATGAAAAAGATAGAGAAAATATATAAGAATCAAAATAAACCAACCTGATTCCAACCACCACTTTGAAATCCTCTTCCAATGATCTATTGATGTATTTTTGGAAATCAAATTTCGTGTGGCTTTGAGGTGCCAAATGTGCCTGAAATTAATTTAACCAAATCAATAAATAAATAAAATAGTCATATTCAAGCAATCAGCCATAGATTAAAATGACTTATTATTGAGGAAGTCAGAATTTGAAATTTGACTTGTTTAACGTTGATTGCTTATTGAAAGAAAAAAAAAAGTTGGCCCGTTCTTTCTTTCCTCTTTTTTTTTTTTTTTTGAATTTAATTCGGATATATATTGTACAATAAAATGTAAACAGGCTTAAATCATAATTCGTAGAAGTACAAAAAAAAAATGGTGTGAGAAGAGAATTTAATTACCATGATAAATCCATGTCTTAAGGTTAAATAATCAACTTTTGGCACCGACCTTACAAATTGCCTGAAGAAGCAAACCTATAACCATAGCCAAAGTGAAAGGGTCAAAATGGCAGCATAACTTAATTAACAATCACAGCATCCATAAATGACAAATTAAAAAAAACACACACACCCACACACAATGCAATGTTATCAACCGAGCCATGTCATGACCAGTTCTACACGGTTTACGTGTCATAAATATATTGTCCATTTGCCTTGCCATGACCGTTATTGTTTCGCCGTTATGTTTTACAATTAAAGATGTAAATTAATTAATGCTTTCATATAATTAATTTATTGGGAATAAATTTGTTGACTTTTGATGCCAAATATGTCTTTTCTTGATTGCTTAGCATTGTTGTTAATTTCTTGTTTGAGGGATTTGCTGTAAGAAGTATGGTATCATTGCTCAGTTGTTTAGTTAGAACATCAATTTGAACTTGTCCAAATGTGACAGAAAATAGTTTAATGAATACAGATTCCAGACTGGAAATCTTTTATTTTGAAATGGAAATGACACAGACTAATTCCTGTAATGGTCCCTATCGTCTTTCTGTACTTGTCTTGGTAGAACACAATGCTGACTTTTTACTAAAAATTCGTGTGTTCAAAGTTTCATTTTTTTTACAAGTTCATGAACCATAAATTTTTTGATTCCAAATAAATCCTATTTGCCAATCTCAATCAGACCTAAGACTGTTAGAAATTGATTATGTTCACACATTTCATTTGGGCATTTGGCAAATGTTTGTATTATGTGTGTATATGCCTATAAGGTCAGTCATAGTTTCCGGATATATTAACCAATCCAAGAAAATTCTTGATTTGTGTATGAAATGATTGAGCAAACTTTGACAAATTCTGATTGAATTATTATGCAGATAAAAAGGCAAAATTATATGTTGGGACTTGTGGGCTTTTGTCATTTGCTATTAATTAATTTTTTTTCTCCATCTTTTTTTTTTTAAATAAATAAATAAAAAGTAATAAGAAGTGCATGCATGGGAGGCAACTTGTGAAGTTGAAAGAATTTTCTCTTCTCCTAACACCAATCATATGCAAAAATGGGTATAAAAGTTCACGCATTTGATAGTTTAATAATTGATTCTATATTAGATGCATGGATGGAGGCAATTAAGAATATATATTGCAATAATAAATTTGAGCAATTAAATAATTAATTAAAGATTGGTCAAACTTACAATCCAAAGTAGAATGGGAGATTTGCTCCAAAAGCTCAAATGCCTTCTTCCAAAGGACGTTTCTCTTGCAAATCTGAACCTCTCAGGATCTGCATGCAACCAAATTATTTTATACCTACTATTCATAATTAATTGCATGCTATATATATATATATGTAAATATATTGAGACAACATAACAAACAATATCAATTTGATTGTCTTTGAATTAATGCATGCTTGTCTTCCAATTTAATTTTTGTTCTTTTATCCATGCATATATAATATGAACTATATGAAGGAAAACAAGGGGAAAAAAATAATAATTTAAGTAGCAATATTGTTGATTACCGTGTGAGAATTGGTATTCAGCAGTTCTTGTTTCCTTCTCCCATGCCTTCCAACTACTCATCTGATCATACAAGAATGATTAGAGTCTAAGCAGAAACAGAAAATGAATTGAAGAAAAGGAAGGAACAATATTTAATATGTATACATACCTTGGCTTTACCCAATGCATAGGTCAATATACAATAGAGGACATGAAAAACAGCCAAGACAAATATGAAAATGTGTAGTTGATGAATACCATCTGTTGATACAAATGATACTTTTCCCTGCAAAGTCCAAGTAGACAAGTCAATCATGGTTTGAGTCTTTCGAATATTTCCATCGATCCATGCAAAAGTTTTCTATAATTAAAAACTTGTTTTTTTTGAGAGAAAACTGAAAAGAAAATAAAATGGTCCTAGTCATATATGATATATACCTTGGCTTCACATTTGTCGGTACCTCCGCCGGCCAAAATACGCCGAGCACCACCATGACCATCAAAGGAGAGAAGTCTTCTGTGTCCATTTTCTTCAGAATTTTTATCATTCAATTTGGTTTCTTGCTTTTTGTTGCAAGGATGCCATGTTGCTCCCACTTCCTTTGATATGCATATACTAGTGATTGGTCCTTGTCCCACCGTTAGGAGCAACGATATAAATCCCAACAGCATAAGCTCTATATTTAATCACCATCATAGAACATAAAATTAAAGATCAATCTTAGCTTTCTTGGATAAGCAAAAAAAAAAAAAAAGGGAAATAAATAGTTGAAAGTAAAATTAAGCACCCTAATTTTCTTTTACCTGATTTAATCTTTTCGAGTGCTTCATAAAGTGCTCTTTTGTGCTTCGACTGAAACCACTGTAAATTAATAAAAAGTGATGTCAAATTTAGAGCTTTAATTAGTAGTACTCTCTCAAATCTCAATTAAGGGACTGCAAGAAATTTAGTTCACTGGCAGAATTTCCCCAGAAGGCCTACCTTTCCAATAAGGTGGATGATGTGCTCAATTACAATTGAAATTGCCACCAAAACAAAACAAACTACGGCGACTGCCCATGTCGGCGTTTGTTCCAAAGATCTTCCTCCACCCCCTCCGGCCATATTTCCACTTCAAAAATTTCCTTATGATCACCTCCCTCAAACTTTTGATTTAAATTCTTGTAACCCTTTTGATGGAGCTGCAGAATTTGGTGCACAACTTATAGTATATACTTGAAAAGGAATGAAAGAATTGGAGGACGAATATATATATATATATGTATGTATGTATGTATACGTTGTGGTGGTAAGACGACAGAAGAGAGAAAGAGATGAGAGTGCATGAGTTAGGAGTAAATTATAAAGATACGAGTAATATGGATGTGCTGAATATATATATAGAGTGGATGAGTCCTTGAGGGAGGGAGGGAAACGTAGAAAGATGAATAGGATATAACGAACGACTTTGACTTTGCAGACGCGTTAAGATTTATTCGTAGACTGATTACCATGGTGGAGTAGGCCATGATGATGATGATTATGACTATGATATTGATTTTGAATAATCCAAAACAAAAAAGAGAACATATAAAGTTTTTCTTTAATGTTCTTTAAAGTTTAAAGTGTGTGTGTGTGTGAGAGAGAGAAAAGTATAAGGATGACTTGATCAAACAGCCATACTTTTATTTTGGAAGAAGATCAAATAGTTACAACTACAGATTTCTTTGACTAATGACTACTGCTTCGAATGATCAATGTACAATTCAATGTTTGTGATTTTCAGTTAATCACTCCCTCAGTCAACTTCATACGATTAATTTGCCACCATATATAATATCATCATTCTTGGCCGTTGGATTTAAATCACCCAATGATTGATTAGTCCAATTCTTGTAAAAGTTGGTGATGAGATATATAATCCACTAAACACAAAAACGTGTTTCATGTATAAAACTGTCAATTAATGGATATTGAAATTATAATTCTAATTTTTACTACTTTTATATTACGTTAAAATCACGATTAACTCTTGTTATATTAATCCGTTTCAGAAGAGACCTTCTAGGGGACACTTAAATTTGTTTGGATTTAAATGAGATTCTAAACTTTACATAAAGAAACAAGATGAATAGAGTTTTAAAGTGAAACTTGTATGTTATACCTGATCAAAGTAGAAAAGGGCAAGCCGGCCGGCAAGGTACATTGGTATTGCATATATCCATGTATGTTGGGGGGCACAAAAACTCTTCTTTAGTGCTTTATTATATATGATGTGAACACAAAAGCTTTTTTTTTTTTTTTTTTTATAACACACACCCTCACATGCATACTACAGGAATCGAACTCTAGACCTGTAGGTCGGGAAACTAACTCCCTAACCACTGTAAACACAAAAGCTTAACTTTAAGGTAAGATCCCAATGAGAAAAAGCCACACACACACACAAATTCCTTAAATCTTTTAGGAATGATGCAAAACATTTAATCAGGGGTGGACCGTGGACGCATATTGTTAAAAAATGCAGTGCTATATTTGTAAAAATGTTCGTAATATCAGTATATATGAAAATGATATTTTGATTTGGCATCCTTAAAATTGAGGAAAAGTCAGTTCTGTATTCAGTTTTCCTCGCCTCGGAACTTTCATCTCTCGTGCCACTGCCCACTTCACTGAGACTGAGATTCAGAATATACTGAATTGTGGACAGTAGGGCTGAGAACGAACACAAACGTACACGAACAAGCTTGGAATCGGCTCGATTAAAGTTCGGCTCGAGGTCGTTTATTTAATAAATAAACGAACACGAACAAGATTTTAGGCTCGATTAATAAATGAACAATAAATGAACACATCGGTGAAAGCTCGTTTATGTTCATGAACAGCTCATTAAGAAGCTCGTTTGTAGCTCAATTAAAGCTCGTTAAAAGCTCGATTAAAATATTAATTATATAATATATATTGTACTTATATACTAAATATTAGAAATAATTATATTTTTATATATATTTATTAAGACACAAATCACAATATACGAGTGTTTGAATTGTTATAATAAGCTAATATTTTATAGGCGTTTGAATTGATGTATTTATTCGAGTGTTAATTTATATTAAAAAAACTATATAATTGTAAAAAAGTTATTATTTTTGTGAGAATTTTGAATTATTTAGTTGGTTTTGTTTCTTTGAACAATGTATGTTGTAATTTATTTTATTTACATTTGAATATAACTAATAAATTGTGTTAACTATTATCAAAATATTTGATAAATTATTGTATCGTGATTGAATAATCTTATTTGTGCAAAAAAAAAGTGAAAAAAAAACAGAAAAAAAATAAAAAAAAAAGTGAAAAAAAAAGTAATCGAGCTCGAGCTCGAAATTTTTTACTCGAGCTCGAGCTCGAGCCTGAAGAAAAATAAACGAGCCGAGCTCAATCCCGGCAAAGCTCGGGCTCGGCTCGGCTCGATATCAGCCCTAGTGGACAATATGATCGATACAACGTATGACCGAATTGAATTATTATGCATGACTAAAAGCTCAACTTCTTGCCAATTTTTTCCCAGTAATGGAAGATTATTCAAAACAAGCATTAATTAAAGAGAAAAAAAAATATGATGATTGGGGGGAAGGGGAGGAAATTTGAACTTTAAACTAATTTTTGGACTAAAGTGCAGATTTGTTCATTGTACAGAAAATTAGCACACAATTTTCAGTGCTCTACGATCAGAAACTTCCAGGAAAGTATAGTATAGCATATGCATGGTTTTAAAAATTGGATTCTTTCGATTTTATGCGATTGATCTCACCATTCAAAGAACAGCAAGAGAACCATGTTTTTGAGCGCTACAAAAGAGGCTGAAATCCAACGTTTACTCCATAAAGTCAAATGTTTCGATTCCTTAATTTATTATTATTATTATTATTTGCCTCAGTTGACAAATATTTTCTTTTTATTTTGACGAGAAAATTAGAGTTATTCAGAATATTATATATTTATTTATTATCGTCTTTATTAATTTTTAGTTTGCGTTTGCTTTTGCAGTGGTAAAAAAAAACTATTTCTAGTTGACAGCTATTGTGTTGGCCAAAGATTAAGAAAAGAGAAAAATAGCTTATTATTAGATGTTTGTCTTCCATCAATCCATAAAAAATAAATTGTCACATAATGGCAGATTCAGAAATCGTAGTTTGGAAGTCAAAATCAACTGTAAAAATTATATATATATATTGTTTGGGAGAGAGGAGAGAAAGGGGAAAAAAGTTTAACTATTTTAAAATCTAATTATTATTTTTTTAAAGTTTTTATAAATTAAGAAATAGTACAAATTCATTCTCAAATTTAGAATCCGCCATTGTTGTAGAGATTTTATTCAAAGAAAACAAATAGGGTTAAATGCATGTTATTAATATCTCATCAAGATTAAACACTCCATCAAAATATATATATATATATATATATATATATCACAGTATTATTATACACTATATTTCCCATTTCTTTCCTTTCTTTTTTTTTGGGTCAAAAGTAGATATCTAAATTTAACAATTTAACATATCAAGAACACAAATTGTGCGTAATTTTTTTTTCCTTGCTATAAAGGTAATTGAGTAAATAGAACACAATAACAAAATATAATTTATATAATATTGGACACCGCATATATAATCGGATGAAAATTTAGTCGTTGTTGAGTTGTTATTTTAAATTTAATCAAAATTCTGAAATATTCTCTTCTCTCTCAGCCTAAAATTTGGCTGATATAAAAAATGGTAATTAAAATATAATTTTTTTTAATTAGCTTGTTGAAGGAAACAACAAGAACACAGACATAACTACATGTTGTCGTCGTTAAAAATGGCTGATGACTTAGCCAAAAGCTCACATGCAGCTTTTTCTTTCAAATGGTAAAGGCGCTTTCCTTGCTAATAATGAAACTCTGGTCACGTTTTCTAAATATTCCGCCATCCTTATCAAATAGTCAAATGTCACGCTCATTCACATGCCAATTTGCATGCATGCCCAACCATCCCATTTCAATAATAAACCAAAAGATTTTTGTCTTTTTTAAAAAAAAATTATATATATACTTAATATTGAATTATTGATATAGTTTTAGTTAATAAATAATTTGATATGCGAGACTTTAATCTATAATTAATTATTTACTTTCAAATTAAGAGTTGACATTGATTACAATTTTCATAGGCTGAAAATTTAGGGTCTGTTTGGATGGTGAAAAATTTGTGATTTATTTCACAATTGCAAAATGAGGCGTTTGTTTTGTTCAACTTTTTCATCAAAATTTTTAAAACACAAAACAATGCTACAGTAATTATTTTTGCTACAGTAATTTTATAAATAAAATTTTGAATTTGAATTTGAATTTTAAATTTTAATAATAAACAATTCTTCCTAACACACTTCCCACCAAAATAAACTAATAAAATACTAATTCAAATTTAAATTTCAAACTTTTATTAATAAAAAAATCTTCAATACAAATCCCAACAAAATAAAATCATTCATTCTAAACACTCTCAAAATATTCTTTTCTCATAACAAATCCCAAGAAAAAAAATTTCATGATATAATCCAAAATATTCTTTTTCGCCCATTCCTGTAGGGAATTATGATGCATTCTCTGAACTTTTAATTTGAAAATGCGAAAAGGGAGGGGGGGTTTTGTGTAAAAAAAGAGCTTGTTGAATTTTATTAAGAATTATTTAGCTTAAACGGACTGTTAATTAAATAAATAAACAACTTTAAAACCTTTTTATGCCTTAACAATTCTTATGAACATCAATCCTTAATTTTCCCTTCTCATTATTCGAAGGCATGCCTCTAGGGTTATAGCGCACTTGCAGCGGTCCCGAATCAATGCAAGACTCAAGCAAGAGGTTCTGTATACGGCATGGTCTCAAATTGTGGCATAAATAGGCCATTTCTAATAGTCTATGACACATTTGTAATATTTTGATCACATTGTAATGAGAATTACTTTTAAAAAAAATCTTAATTTCTATCAATGTCTGTCAATGGAAGCAAAACTTTTTCCTTGTATAACTGCACAAATAGAATTAGTAGAGAACGAAACCAAGTTTTAGGAAATCGGTATTTAATCATGCATGCACGGGGAAGACTCATAATTTTTTTTACAATTTTATTTGTCTTTGAATGAATGTTAATTAGAGTTAAGTTTTAACATTGAATCAGTGTTGAGTGAATATTGTAAGTTTGTTCATAATTAAGACTAGAAAACATTAATCATAACTTTCTTTAACCAAATGGTTACTATAACCACTACTACAAAATGGGCTTTTTACACCGGGTTAAATTGTGTTATTTACACCGGTTACTATAAAAATGAACGGGTGTATATACAGGCGGGGTAAAAAGTATAAATTTATTACACCGGTTTTCCAATATCCGGTCAACTTTTTACACCGGTTTTCCAATAACTGGTGTAAAAGGTCTTTAAAAAAACAAAAAAAAACCCTCTTTTAAAATCTCTTCATCCAAACGATTTTCACCCAAAAGAATTCAACTTTTAAAATAAAAATTCAAACTTGTTCACTGATCCCTTCAAAGCAATTGATCCATTCAAAGCAAATGTTTCACCGAAGAGTTCAATCCAATGAAGGCCACTGCTTCTGGGAAAAGTATTTGATTCATCAACAAATTAAAGTATTTCTGAAGTAGCTTGATCGTCCAAACCCTGCTTCTGGGAAAGGCCACTGCCCATATGAGTTGTGAATGAAAGTGCGATTCCATTGTTTTGTCTGAACAAAGCCTGAGCAGTGCAAGTTTGTAGCATCCAGTGGATCTATAACCATTACCCTGTCATTATTTCCAAGATTTCAAAGCAAGCCCAAATACCATTTTTTAGATTAATTCTTGCATATGCTCAGCTAAAATCAAAATCGATTATTCCCAATCAATCTTGTGAGTGACTTACTGTCCAGTAAACGAAAAGCCTTGTGCGACTATCTCCAAAAAATTTTGGGTAGACCTGTTCATTTAATTCCAAATCCAAGACAAATCAACCAAAATAATGTGAGGCTAAATTAAATGCAAACTTATAATCAAATCAACCTACTTTGATGAAGTAATAAAGCAATCCCTCATAGTATGTCTTACGAATATTTTCAAAATAGGCACACTTGTAGAGTTTAATATAATTATAAGGACAGGACTTACAATCCAACCAGCTTCAACGGTGTGACGTTTGAATCAGGACCAGCCACGATCCAAATTTGAAAGTGTTGCAGATCTAGAGAAAATTTCTTTGGAAGAGATTTGGAAGTCAAATCGTAGGGAGAAGCTCCCGCGCGACTAGGACTAGAAGGGCTTTTAAAAAAATTCTAAAACTTTCTACACCGGTTATTCTTATAACCGGTGTAAAACAAAACTTTGGTGTAAAAAAAATTCTAAAAAAAAACCTTTCTACACCGGTTTATTGTTATAACCGGTGTAAAAAAAAACTTTCTAAAAAAGTGGTGTAAAAGCTATGTGATCGAATTAGTTACAAAAATGTGGGGGAATTTAAAAAATCATCAGTTTAGATAATATGTGAAATTAATAAATATCTTTAGTATATTAGTGAAGTTAATCAATTTAAAACATGTTCCTTCAGATAAGTATGCTATTTCTACATTCGTATGTAAAAAAAAGATAATGGACTGAAAAGAGAAGAAAATGAAAAGCAACAAATAAGGCCACAAATTGTTCAAACTCGATCATACACTTTTTACACCGGTTGTTTTATAACCGGTGTAAAAAGTGGTGTAAAAAGCTAATGTGATCGAATTAGTTACAAAAATGTGGGGGAATTCCAAATAAAATATCAGTTTAGATAATTATGTGAAAATTAATAAATATCTTTAATATATTAGTGAAGTTAATCAATTTAAAAAATGTTCCTTTCGATAAGTATGCTTTTTCTACATTCGTATGTAAAAGAGATAATGGACTGAAAAGAGAAGAAAATGAAAAGTAACAAATAAGGCCACAAATTGTTCAAACTCGATCATACACTTTTTACACCGGTTGTTTTATAACCGGTGTAAAAAGTGGTGTAAAAAGCTAATGTGATCGAATTAGTTACAAAAATGTGGGGGAATTTAAACAAAATATCAGTTTAGATAATTATGTGAAAATTAATAAATATCTTTAATATATTAGTGAAGTTAATCAATTTAAAAAATGAAATACCCAAATATATCTCTATTTTTAGAATAATTGCAAGATAATTCTTTCACATATCCTAAATATATCCAGATCTATAATCTAATTCCCCAAATATAAACTTCTTACACCGGTTATAAGAATAACCGGTGTTAAAAAAAAAACTTCCTAAAAAAAAAACTTTCAAAAAAAAAAAACTTTCAAAAACTTTCTACACCGGTTATTCTTATAACCGGTGTAAAAAAAAACTTTCACAAACTTTCTACACCGGTTATTTTTATAACCGGTGTAAATAGTCTAAATTCTTGTTTAATATTACGATAATGCCACCGCATTTTTATAAATTACACCGGATTCTTTTTAACCGCTTTAAAAAGGCTATTTTGTAGTAATGAACTCTTCAAATACAATTTTTATGATCATTAATATATATTTTAAACTTTAGGGAAGATCCTGATCCCTAGCTATTTCTGTGATAAATAGAATCACGACATATTTCAGAATGTAAATTAAGAGGATGCTGGATGCTGTACATTTCCTATTTTGGTTTTTTTTTTCCTATTTTTGCTTACCTGATTTTGTTGTTTAAGCAGATGAATTGATCGATGCAACATCACCATTACTAATGGTAATGATCTTCTATACTACTTTCATGTATTATTTTATAAAAAATTAATACGTATAGAATCATTTATCCCTTAAAATTTATTAATTATTTGGTTAGAGTTTTAATTTAAATTTTAAAAATTAAATAATTAACTAAAAGAATACGTGTCATCTTTTTATATTTTTATAAAGTGGTACATGAAAATTGTACAACGTGTCACTCGGTATACAATGAAAGTAGTACAGAAAACTTATTGGCGACCCAAAGTCATTACTACTTAATTGGATTGTTGAATTACTCTAATCATTATCAACTGATTTTAAATTGGATATACATAAAAAAATTTCTGACAATACTTTAGATGATGTCGAACCATTTCGAACTGTACCAAAACATCTTGGGCTCGCTCTAACAACCATTTTGGATTTTCTATTATATAATTAATCTATCACTTTCTATTACATTTTTTTTAATTAACTCATATCATCAAATTATTTAATATAGATAATAATTCATTTAAAATTAATTTTGTATTTTATTTGATGATATGATTCAATCAAAAGAGTATAAATGAAAATGACAAGTCAATTTTATAAAATAATTTCTTTTTTTCCTTAAGCGATAATTTCACTGCCTAAGAAAACAGAGTTAGAAACAGTCAAATAGATGGATATCATTTTGAGAAGCACTCAATAACCAATTTGGACATTGATCTTCCCCGTTACAAATTATTCATTTGCTTTTTTAGCCAACAATTGGCTTGTAGAATTAAAACTTCTACATGTAAATGAGAATTTATATTTCTCTAAAAACTTTGATTTAACATATATATATATATATATATATATATTAACAGCATAAAATTGGCTCATTTGAAAAGGTCAAAATTCAAAAAGTCTAAGCCTCGTGCTGATTTGTTCATAATGTTATTCCTATACATATTTTTTTCATAATCTTTTTTTTTTAATATTCATACACACTTACATACATCCCTCAGGAATCGTGTCAGGATGCTATTTATAGTTATTCCTATACATATAAATAGCAGCAACGTGAGGTACTATTGTTTATCTCCATCTAACTTTACCCCACGACGGAAAAAGTATAATATGGGCTATTTATCATCTAGAGCTACTCAATCAGTTTTGGCTGGAGAAATGAAATGACCGGAACAAATTGAGAATGAATTTTGAGCTTTGCAGAAGAAGGAAAAAAACGAATTTGAATTATTATCTAACTTATGTTTGATATGGTAATTTCGGGAGCTAGAACATTCGGTTGTGGTATGAACATTTTTCGAATTAAACTTTTAATTGTTGATAACTGTATAGACAATCTATAGCCAAGATTATTTGATAATACTAACATCAATACTTATGATGGTTCATATTTGTCCGTCAGGAGTTCATTCATTATCAAGGATTTCATGTACTTTAATTTCTTTATCAAGAGTAACAAACCGTGAACATTAATTAAAGCAATTAAACACCTTCGCTCATATAATTGCGAAACATGCATGAAGTATGAATTGATTTATGTATCAATGCGAGAAGTTGTTTTCACAATTTTAGCTTTACACAAAAATTTGTGTAAAATCGATTCATATACAAGATGTAATTCATATATTAGCTGTTGAAATTACGATTCTAACATACTATCACTCTTATAGCGTGTTGAGAAATCGTGATTAACTCGCTGTTGCATAAATGAACCCCTCTTCAAAGGAGACCAACTATTAGTTTTAAAAAACGCATAGCATGCATGAATATGAAATGAACCGAATTTTATCGTTTAGGATTTTTATTATTTTGTCACAAATTCGCAAACTAATGTAGAGTTGTGCACCACAATATAAATATGGTACAATCGTCATACAACACCATCCCAAAGTTCGTCTAATTATTTCACTCTCATTCTCCCTACACAAAGATTTTAGCCCCCTCTAACCATATAAATTAAGCATCTTCTAAATACATATTTGAAGTGAGATAATTTCCACCCATTAATTATGTGCCTCACAAGTAGTCAATCCAACTAACCAACTACATGTAGATGTATATAAACACATGCATTTCCACTGGTTCTTTCTTGGCAACCCTGGAGACTGGAGTAGTACTGATAGCCCTGGTGAGGATCATGTCATTGGACTTTGCTGAAAAGCATGCAATAATAAACATATGCCTTCTGGGTTTCACACCAATCACAATCACCACCATTAATACTCAAATTGATCATCATACTTCCTTCTCTGCTCTGAAATCTGAATGAATTATAAGCAATTTGCCCCTTTCTCTTGCTGTCGAATCAAGTACTAAAAGTCCATTTGCCATAAGATACCGCGGAAACGAAAAGTCAATTTCATTTCCGATTTAGGATATATTTGTTGAGGGACTGAATTAATATAGAGGACTACCATTCTAATTCTAAACTATAGTTGGGTTATATTATATTTTTAAAATTTTTAATATTGCCATTTTACCTCTTTAAACTATTTTTTTAATTTAATAATTTAATTCATGTGAAAATTATAATAAGAAATTTATAAATAGTTTTTTTGATTGTATGACGATTGCAATCACTAACAATTCTTTTTGGAATATTCAACATATTCAATAATTTTCTATGTTATTCTCTTCACTTTAGGTTTACCAAATTTTCGTAAATAAAATTCTTTCTAATTTTTTTTATTGATATATTTAGAGTTTAAATAATATATCATTAAGAAGGGAGTAGAAGTGAATGACTCATATGTAAGTACCTTGTAGGATTTTTTTAGAAAATACAAAATGAATAATAAAGGTATATTGGTCTAAAATATTTAATTTTCACCAAATTATTGTACTCTGCCAAAAAAAAAAAATAGTTTACAAGGGTAAAATATCGAAATTGAAAGTTTATTAAAATTTACCCTTTATATAACTAATTTTCTTAACGATTTACAGTCGACAAATATATGGACACTTTGAAGATAAATGTTCACAGCAAGCCAAAATGATAATAGGTTTACTTCAACTTTAATAAAGTATGATTAGCAGGTGTAGAAATTTTATTTTTCGTAAAAATTAAAACAACTGATAAATAGTAAAAGACTCAAATCCATGAGATTAAACTTTTAAGTTAAACTTGGGTTCTATTTATTTATTTATTTATTGAGAAGGTTGGGAGGCAAATTTCTTGGGAAATGCTTTTGAAGTTTATATTTAAAATTTAGAATTTGTACTAAAATTTGAGGACAATTGACAATAAATTAAGGCGAATAAAATAGAAGAGAATTGACGTTATGTCGGTGAATAAAAATGCCGTTTCACTCTTCCCCTTTCATTCATCTGGCATTAGGGAAGAAAATACAACTTAAACGTAACAACATAATTTGATGCAAATTAATCTGTAGAAAATTTTGGCTTATCAAATCAGGGAAGCAAGACCATTATTGGATTTAATTAAAGATTATATTGACAACCGGAATCATTGATTTTTCAGCTCTGCATTATTGCATATATAAAATGTTTTAGATGCCAATTAGGTACTTGCAAACGTAATTCGCTCTCAACAAAAATCATTTGATGTGATAGTTTGGAGTTGACATCGATCCAATTATTCCTTAATTTTTTGTCAAAACCAAAATTTCTTATTCAAAAACTACAAAAAAAAAATTCATGTATTGGGACAATATGTTGGTTTGATTTTCCTATTTGATTCAGCATTTTCTCTTTTTAAGTTAGTTGAAGTTCTATGGGTTAATTAATTTATGAATCTTTTGTTACATTTTATGAATGTTTCGATTCACAAAGATAAAGTTAAATGTATTTAACATTTATTTTTTATTGTCACTAATCACTTAATAAATTTTAATAAAATATACATAGAAAATAGAATAGAAAATACGGACTACTTTCTAATATTTCAAATTGCTTGTGGATCCTAAACTTAATTTTTATGTCCATTTGTAAGATATAATGTAGTATACTTTTGATTTTTTTTTCCTTTTCAAATATCTGACAAATTATAGTTTTTGATGCTGAACTCCATCAACTCATCAAGTAATGATAAAACCCGAATCACAAGAATTTTTATTTTTTAAATTTTGTAGTCTTGAACGAGATCACGTCAATCCGCCACCATCCTGTCTGTTCTTCGTCTTAAATTTTCTCGTTCATAATCTTTTTCCTTATATAACAAGTATTGATTTTCATGTCAGAAGATTGAGCTGTAAAATAAAATCTAAAATGTACACGATATATAAAGTGATTATTATATATATATATATATTATGGAACAGCATTTCTAATATAATTAAAGACGGTTTACAATTAATCTATCGTATTATTGTCTCATGGAAATTTTAAAGAGAGAGATGAATTAGGAGAACATTCTTTTCAAATTCAAGCCGTCACAAGGGACTCAACATCATGCATACAATAATTAATTTGTACTCAAAAAATTTCAGCATATGTCAGTACTATTTTCCAAATTAACCAACTTAGAAATAACAAGCTTTTCCTACTGGCAAATGGGAGCATAAATAAAAATTTGATATATTTTCTTAACTTTGAAATGATTAATTATATATAACACACTATATATATATATATATATTTATATAGTCTTCTCTTTAATTAGCTTTACAGTCAAATTAAAACAGCTCTTTTATAGCCGCTAGCCGTCACTGCTGTCAATTTGTTGCTGAATTACAAGAGCAAAATAACCAAAATTCTATTACCAATTATGCTCTATGACGAAGATGATAGAACAGCTTGTCTCCTATTAACCAAGTTTATATATGCAATGATGAGTTAATCGCAATTTTAACGTCTGATAAATGCGATAGAAAATTAGAATAACGATTTCAATGATGATTAATTGTATATTCTTTATATGAATCATATATGATATATGAAGCAGTTTCACCGGTGTTTTTGTGATGATTATAATTAACTAGATGGAAATTTTCTTCCAGCATTAATTTGCAGCTGTTTTACAAAAGGAAAACCACTTCAATTTTAGTAGCAATTGTATGTTTTCTCCATTATCGGTAGTCAAGTTTCTGGAAATTAATTTTTCGTTGAGAAAAATTTACACAATAAATGAATAATGTAATTTGAGTTGAATACTATGCACGTAGACAATGTTAGACTAGCAACACATCTATATTCTTCGTAGGATTAATACTCACTTAATTATCAGTTATTAAGTTGATTTCTTTTTAAAAATTAGAGTTTATGAGAGATTTTTTCCCCCTAAATTCTATTGTATCTTCAATTAATTCTAGTCACCCTATAGATAGAGGGTGTTAGGATTCTTCGTAATTAGAGGAGAGTGAAGATACTTCAAAGAGGGTATGAGAAAAATTCTTTCACTGATTTTGAAAAAAAATCACAGTTAAGCAAATGGTGTTGTGTGAGAATTGTGTCACTATTATGTTGTTGTGAATTTATTCGTCTTCTTCCATACATATTTTTGTCTGTTAACTAATAATTACTTTTGCTTGCTTCTTGTTTTCATAAATTGGTATGAAAGTTATCATTTTTTTTAAAGAAAAAAACTCCAAAAGATATTAACCATTAATTATAAGATTTCAAATTCAATTCTTGAATTTTATTCGTGTTTCTTTAATTGTAATATATGAATAGACTTCAGACTCCTGAACCATTGCATTTACATGTCAATAAAAGTGAATAATTCACACATCAGTGGTGTAATTTGAAATACGCATAACAAATTTAGTATATTTTTTTTTCCATTCTTTCTTTACAAAATAATTAACTAAGACCAGTGAGGATCTTGAAATTTTTCGTGAAAATAGAAAACGCAAAATTTTCAAGTCAAATTCTCTAATATTTTTTTAAATTAAAAATAAAACTTGGGTTCCAAACAAACCTTTTTCTCAATCAAATTGTTTCTTTTATTCCCTCTCTATATACAATCAAGTACTTAATCCTTATTTTGGCTTATAAATTCCATTTTGGTTATTTTTCATTAACGAATATTCTGTTGTATACTTGAGATAGAATTGCCTTAAACGAAATCCAACTTCAGGTGTATCGTTTGGTGTGCTAGCTATTATTTGCGAGACCAACAATGTCAAGGACTTCGTCCTAAAAAAAACTTTGATGATTAAGTTAGATTTCAGATAAATACACAGAATTCATATTTATAGATTCAAAATCGTATGTTTCTTGTTTCTTTCACTACTACAAAATGGCGAATTTAAACCGCCCCTTTTAGAGCGGTTAAACATAACCCGCTCTAATTTATAAAAACGCGGTGGCATTATCGTAATATTAAACAAGAATTTGCACTTTTTCGGACTTTCTAGACCGGTTGCACTTGAACCGTGTTAGAAAAGTGAAAATTTTCATTTTCTAACACGGTTAAGAGTTTAACCGTTCTAGAAAATTGAAATTTTTGGTTATTTAGTACGGTTAGGTTGTAACCGGTGTAAATAAGTAGTGTAAAAGGGACCACTCATTTTCGCTTCTGCTCAAACTTCAGTAAGTTTATCCTTCCGGCGAAGAACAACGAATTTTTTACAAAAAGCTACGCACGAACTCTTTTTGAAGGCCAAATCAGAACTGCAGCAAATTATAACAGCCATCTGAGGTAAGCCTGTTAGCCTGTTATATTGATCCATTGCATAATACAAATTTATTAATTATTACTGATTCTGTCCTTCATTGAATTTATGGTAGTAAATATTCATAGCAAAGTCGATTTGCCCCAAATATTCAACAGGAATTGATGATGGAAGACGAAAAAACTTCTTCCGAAGAAGTAAATATTATACAAGATTCTTTATCTCCAGAATCAATAGAAGCAAATGACCAACCAGATAACATCAATCTCCATATTGATGATGGACTTGAGTTGAATAAGATACACTTTGAAGAAGGAGAGCTAGATGCCGACCCAGAGATCTAAAAAGTTATTGTAACTATGCTGAAGATTATGTATCCGAAATTTTTCTAATCTGAAAATGTACTAATCATGTAGAAGTTTTATCAATTACCTTGTTTCTATGTTAGTTAATTCCTAGCATATCAGTTACCTTGTTTCTAATCTGAACAATGTATTAACCTTTATACGTCTATTAATATTGTGATCTTATCATCTTCTCTAAAATGTTTGACTGGTGAGTAGTATAGAATAAGACGAATGAGGCTAATTATTGTAAAAAAGTTACCGAAATTCTAACTGATCGATACATTAGGAAAACGCAACCTTTCTAAAACGGTTACTTTATAACCGTGTTAGAAACTGCATAGGGCCGGTCGCATTTTTTCAATTAGAAATAGGAAAACGCAAACTTTCTAACACGGTTACACTATAACCGTGTTAGAAACTACAGCATATATAATTTAAAATGGTTTATTTGAAACGGTTATTGATAACCCGTTTTAGATAATTGGGAGCTCCGCAAACTTTCTAAAACGGTTATATTATACCCGTCTTACAAAAACTCTTGATGTCAGTTCCTAAATCTCGACATGAAGGAAGGATGAAAGGAAAGGGGACATCGGTTGCCAAGTTGTGCACCCCCATGAATGATGAATTGCAAAATGCACACCTTTACATCCTTCGCAACTCTGAAGAAGTAGTGCCATATGTGACGGCTCATATGAGTCAAATAAAAGAGTGTAATCGGGGATGGACTGACAAAGATGTGCTCAATGAACACAATCGGACCTTTGTCAACTGGTTCAGTAGTACTATTGCTGAGGGGGAAACAGTGTCAGAGACGTTGAGGTGGTTAGCATATAAGCCCAACCATGTTGTGTTATCATATTTGGGCTATGACATAAATGGATTTTCATTTGCTATCAAGAGTCAAGATGCTCAGAGTACAACCCAAAATAGTGGGGTTACATTAGTGTCTGAGGCATTACATGTGGCTAGTTCGAAGGATAAAAATCCAGTATATGCCAATATGTCCTATTATGGGGTGATAGAAGAGATATGGGAGCTTGACTATGTTAAATTCAAAGTACCCGTGTTCAAGTGCAAGTGGGTTGAGAACAACAATGGCGTTCGAATTGATGAATTGGGATTTACGCTTGTTGACTTGAATCGAGAAGGTTTCAAGGGGGGACCATTCATACTTGCATCTCAGGCAAAACAGGTGTTTTATATCACTGATCCTTGCGATAAAAAATGGTCCGTTGTTCTACAAGGAAAGAAACAAAACTTTGGGGTTGAGATTGATAATGTTGTGAGTAATGAAGTGCCACCATTTTCCTTAGGTGTACCCACAGTTCGACCTGTTGAAGAGGATCGTAATATGGATGAATTTATTCTTCGTACTGACCATCTGGAAGGCATATGGGTTGACGATCTATTTTCTGAGAAAAGAAAGACAACTTCTTGAAATTTTTTGAATTATAATTTGGATTGCTAGTAGTTACTCTTTTATGTGTGTATATTTCATAAATGGTCGCGGATATTGGATCTATTGAAAGCGTCCGATTATTTCATTCAGTTGCTTGAAAATTATGAAGATATATTCAACAAAATTAATTTCCAAAACCCAATTATATATAATGAACTTTATGCAGTTCAGTTTTGAATATTTTTCTAATTTTCTCACTTCAAAGCAGGTGAATTACCCCTAATTAATACACGTAATTGGGCAGTTATTTTTTCCCTTTCTAGAACGGGTGTTAATTAATCGTTCTAGAAAACTTAAATTTGTAATTATTTAGTACTGTTAGCGTGTAATCGTGTTAGAAAATTGAAATTTTTTCCCTTTCTAAAACGGGTGTCAATTAACCGTTCTAGAAAACTGAATTTTTTTACATATTTAGTACGGTAAGCGTGTAACCGTGTTAGAAAACTGAAATTTTTTTACCTTTCTAAAACGGGTGTCAATTAACCGTTCTAGAAAACTGAAATTTTTTCACTTATTTAGTACGGTTAGCGTATAACCGTGTTAGAAAACTGAAATTGTTTCCCTTTCTAGAACGGGTGTCAATTAACCGTTCTAGAAAACTGAAATTTTTTTACTTAATTAGTACGGTTAGCGTGTAACCGTGTTAGAAAACTGAAATTGTTTCCCTATCTAGAACGGGTGTCAATTAACCGTATTAGATAAGTGACATTTTTTTCCTTTTCTAATACGGCTGTCGAATAACAGTTCTACTTTTTACATACAACCAACTCAAAAATATTTGAAACACTTCTCTGTTCTGATTTGGCGCAAAGAACATCACCGCCAATCACTTCAACTCAGCGCCGTTCGCACCCATCCCAACCTTTGCCGGCGCCGTTTCCGTCCCCATCGTCGCCGTCGCCTCCGTCGCCGCGTGACCGTGAGGATTTTGCCACCTTTCGCGCCGTCGCCAATCCCCCGAGGTCACCAACGAGAGGTGAGTTCGAAATTTGGAAATACGTCATTAATTGGTTTTTTTTCGATTATGTTGCTGTTGGATAGAAAATGTGTTTCAGTGTTTCGTTTAAGAACAACAAATTAGGGTTTGTGATAAAATGTTATTGTTAATGCTATTTTCAGAGATGGTGGTGTTTAGAATCAAATTTAAGATGGATGTTGTTTTTGATGCAATTGCAATTGGTGTATTGTGATATATATGTAATGTAATGTAATGTATGCTGGCTGCCCCTGCCCTAATATTGGCTATACCATTTTCTAACAAAACTTGTTTGTTTGTTCGTTTGTGTGATGTTGTTTTGGGAAACACAAGATTAATTGTTTATGGAGATGTTATTTGTTTGTTTGTTCACTTATTTGGTTTTTTTTGCATTTTAGAACTGTTTGAAGACGTATTTAGATACATTACGTCTAAACTTGTGTTATTTGGATGATTTTTGGAACGTCCAACTGTTTGAGGCCAGTTTTGGGTTGATTATGTCGACACTTCACTTTTTGGTTGTTTTTTGCATTTTAGGACTGTTTTAAGACGTATTTAGATACATTACGTCGAAACTTGTGTTATTTGGATGATTTTTGGAACGTTCAACTGTTTGAGGCCAGTTTTGGGTTGATTATGTCGACACTCCACTTATTTGGTTGTTTTTTGCATTTTAGGACTGTTTTAAGACGTATTTAGATACATTACGTCGAAACTTGTATTATTTGGATGATTTTTGGAACGTTCAACTGTTTTAGGCATGTTTTGGGTTGATTATGTCGACACTTCACTTATTTGGTTGTTTTTTGCATTTTAGGACTGTTTTAATACGTATTTAGATACATTACGTCGAAACTTGTGTTATTTGGATGATTTTTGGAACGTTCAACTGTTTTAGGCATGTTTTGGGTTGATTATGTCGACACTTCACTTATTTGGTTGTTTTTTGCATTTTAGGACTGTTTTAAGACGTATTTAGATACATTACGTCGAAACTTGTGTTATTTGGATGATTTTTGGAACGTTCAACTGTTTTAGGCATGTTTTGGGTTGATTATGTCGACAATTCACTTATTTGGTTGTTTTTTGCATTTTAGGACTGTTTTAGGACTTCTTCATGTCCATTAAGTGTAAACTTGGGTTATTTGGTTGGTTGTAGGAAATATCCAAATGTTTTATGTTGAAATTAACTAACAACTTTTGGCTGTTCCGAAAACATTATAGTGTAATTTATTCAATGGGACCCAAAAAGCGCTCACGCACTCAGTCCAGAAATGATGAACCACAACAAGAAGATGGTAGGAAAGGGACAATTTGCAAAGAACTGTTGAACATGAGGGTCACGGGGAAAAAAGTACGGATCGAATTTGATAACTACGGTGAACCCTTGAGATCGAAAGCGCGAACCCAATGGATTAGCTTCATTGGATTGATGGCACGCAGTAAAGTAGATATTGTCAAATTCGAAGGCTGGCCATCTGTTGAACAGCAGTTAAAGGATAACATATAGGAAGAAGTAGTGGTATATGTTTTAGATTTTATTGACTAAGTTAGAATTGGTTATTTCACTTTTATAGGTTTTAATTGTTTTGTAGTTATATTTATATTAAGAATGTTATATCGTATTTGGTGTAGACCACATTTGAATTTCAGCCCACAGAGGAACTAAAAAGAAAGTGGTTATCAGCTGCGGGAGAACGTTGGAGGTCTTGGAAATCGAGCCTAAATCGATACATTTCTGGTTCGAAAAAGGGAAAAGACCCATGTGTAGATTACAAGTTTCTCAATAAGGATTCATGGAATTTATTCTGTACTACTCGATCCACTAAAGAATGGCAGGTAATGGAATTCTGTTTTATATTCATATATTGTTAATTCAATTTTTAACAAATACACACTTACAATTTTGGTTGCTTTGTTTTTTCAAATAGGTGCGGCGCAGTGCTAGTTTAGAGAGCTCCAATCAGAACAAACTCCGCCACACAATGTCTTGTGGTGGATATTCTTTGCTTGCCCACAGATTAAATGCTGAGAAATGGGAGAAGAAAATACAGATGAATATTGAGAAAGGTATGGCCGAGGAGGAGGCACGCGCGACAACTTCACCACCTTCACCAATTCCCCGCCATGTGCTATTTAAAGAAAGGCACAAAAAGAAGAGTGGTGAATACTCGACAGACGAGGCCAGAAATGTTAGCAATGTTATTGTAAGTATAATTCACCAATTTTCACATTGAACTATATAGTTTTATATAGTTTATAAAATGTCATTACAAACTGAAGAATGTTATTGCAAGTATATTTAGGATGATTTGACGCTGCGCGAAAGTCAAGGAGAGACAGTTGCGTCAAGAAAAGAAGACATTCTTGTTGTAGCGACGGGGAAAAAGGATCACCCCGGCCGTATTAGAGGTGTTGGTGGTCGGAAGCGAGTGCAAGAACCCGTCAGCGGAGCTATTGGAATGCAAGGAGGAGCTCCGATTTTGGGCAGATGCGGTCAAAGAAATATTTCAGGCAATACTGAGATCAAAAACCCGTCAGCGGAGCTATTGGAATGCAAGGAGGAGCTCCGATTTTGGGCAGACGCGGTCAAAGAAATATTTCAGGCAATGGGTAAGCCAGTTCCAGTTTATAGAAAAGGACGGTCTAAGGCTGACACGAGCGATACGAGCCACACAGTTGAATCAGCCATGAACCTGAACGCCCAAAAGGATCCGACGCCTGTGACAGTGGGAGATGAAGTCTTGATAGAGCAAGTTGTGAGTTGTTCCAGTTCGTGCAATCCAGATTCACTCGGAGATTTTCAGGTAATGTATTCCTTTTTTTTATACACGTGGCTTTAAGAATTATTTTATCCATGTATAATTTATGTTATTATTGAATTTTATCGTAGGACGGAGCTGAAGTTCGACTGTTTGTTAACAATGAACTTAAAGAGAGGTGTTTTGTGGCCACCGACAGAGCGTATACTTTATCACTTCATCATGGAAAAGAGGTAACGGCTGATAAAGTGAGAGTCACCATATTGACCTCGCATGTTGCCAATGCTTTGGTACCATTTCCGGACGATGAGGCCACGACAATGGGGGGAGCAGTCGGACAGATTTTGCTATGGCCTAGATCACTAGTTGAGCTTAGTTCAGGGCTACAAGTTCAGGTTTTAATAAGATCCATAATAGTATTTAATACCTTACAACTGTCAATCTTTCTAATTACACTACAATTTTTTCGCAGGTGCCGAAGAAATGGAGGAAAGGTTATACTCCCAAAAAGGCAAAGCAAACCCCTAAGCCCCAAACTTCGAAAGATGCCCACACAGAAGAAAAACAAGATGCAATTTCAAAATTGAAGGGCTCTTTACGACAGTTATATGACCTGGTACAAAACCATGCGAATGACATTGTTTACACAATACAGATGATACCAGAAATTGTGGGCCATGCATATGATCTATATATATCAAAGGAGAGCCTAAACGAATTTTTTAGGTTCGACAAGGTCACAAGTAATTGCATGCAAGTGTTCATTAAGTAAGTTAGAATTTATTGCAATACTTTACATATATATTTTGCAATTTTCATTTTGTTTACACACTCTACAGATTAATGAACTTGACTGTTATGTTTGTTTAATGTATTGTGTATAGGGCACTTTATACATTGGCTAATGAACTGGGTCAGACTGAAGTAGGGTTCATATCCCCAGACCATATAGTCAAACTTGGGAATAATGACACGGATAAGGCACAATATATGGTATCAGCCATGAAGAATAGCAAGAACAGCATCTACCTTGTGCCATATTTTCTAAGGTAATTCAACTTATGGCGAATTAATTTACTGTCAATCTTATAATGAATTTAATAATTGATATATATGTTGCATTTTCTTAAACAGTGATCACTGGATGTTAATGGCCATAATGCCATGGGATATGTCTGTTTATTGGTTTGATCTTGTACATTCGGAACCCCGAGACGATGCTAAGTTATTAATGAACACGTAGGTTATATTTGTGATTAACTTTTTAAAATATTATAATATGACACGCATTATTACTTGTTCATACACGTGGAGAGTTGATGCCGATTTTTGCTTCTTTTTCGTTTTGCAGCTTTGCGAGGTTATATCATTCTATGTGTGAAGAAAGCTCAACCACAGAAACAGAAATTAATTGGATAGAGCTTAAAGTAAATTTCTGTTATTTTGTCAACTTGTTATATATTCGTAAGAAAATTTATTATCTGAAAAAATGATTTTTTTTGTTTGTAGCACAAGAGGCAAAGGGGAGATTGGGAATGTGGATATTATGTCATGTGCTATATACGAATGATCGCACTCTATCCAGGCATAGATCACTTGAGTCTGACCATGGTATTCGGCTTGTTTTTCAATTTCATTATTAATGGTTGCATGTGTTATTATAATTTTCTTAATATCTCAATCAACTACAATGAACTATTATTTTTTTAATGTTTTAGCTCTTCAAGAAGGACGCAAAACCATTTCCAGACAAAGATTTGGAGGAGGTTCGAGAAATATGGGGCAAGTTTGCAATGAAATGTGAGCTCAAAGCATTCGCAATTGAATAGATTTCACTACTACAAGTTTGATAGAACATACTTGCAATTATGTACTGTTTTTCATTCATTACTATATATGATAGTATTTTTTCTGTAGATAATAGTATATTTGTTGTATATATATAGTTTATTTCTTGTATGTACGGCAATTGTTTTTTCAATTTGAAATGGATGTGTTATTCATATGTATGCTGTGTTGCGAACTTTAGGGAGCAGTCAATTATAAGAAAAAGTTCAAATAATATATATTTGATGTGTTATTCATGGACAGTATTAAAAAACTGCCTTTTAACACGGTTCGTGAACCGTGTTAAAAAACATACTTTTAAGAACGGTTCATGAACCGTGTTTGAAAACAGACTTTTAAGAACGGTTTATAAACCGCGTTAGAAAACAGACTTTTAAGAACGGTTCATAAACCGCGTTAGAAAACAGACTTTTAAGAACGGTTCATCAACCGTGGTAGAAAACAGACGTATAAGATTGGTTCATCAACCGTGTTAAAAATGATTTTAAAGACGGTTAACTTAAAATATCTAGAACGGTTATAAACCGTTGTGAAAAAATACTATTAAGAACGGTTTCTTAACCGTTTTAAAAAATGTAGGACTTTCTAGAACGCCCATATCTAAGACGGTTAGGAAAATGAAAAACCCGTTTTAAATAATTCATAATAACCGTTTTAGAAATTGATTTTTTTAGTATTGTTTTTAGTTGAGATTTGCATGTCAGAAGGATTAAGCATCTCAATCATCACGATCTCATCAATCATCTCCAGTCTCGTCTGTGCCCATGATTCTATGCCGGGAATTCAGTGCATTAGGGTCGCATTTTTATTGGACTATGAAATATGAACGATAACGTTATACAACAGATTCCATGCTAGAAAAACATAACATTTTAAGATATTGTTTATTATTTTTCACTTATGTGAATCTTCAAATCAATGCCCTGATTATTAATTAGAAGCTATAATGTGGAGATACTATGACCTAGTTAACTAATTCTAGATGATTTCTTGCAGCTCTTTTTGGGTAAGGCTTTAACTCCTCGCCCGGCGTATTGCTTTGCTATGACTATTGTGTTATTCATTTCAGCTCCGGTTTGAAATGAGCATATATTATATTTGTAAAACAAAATATTTCTTTTTTTGCTAAATAATCTCCAAGTTGTAAGTATGAAGAGGCGAAAAAATGGTCCAAGATAAAGTTCTGAAACAAATTAATTAGAACAAAATCATAAGAGAATATGTCAATATTGATCAGCGTCATCAAGATATGGTAGCTAGCCAATGTTTTCGTATCCAAGATGTTACAGCTTCCAGACATTCTATCAAAATTTTAATTGAAACAATTAACGCCGTCACAAAAATGGCATTATATTTAATAAATATTCCCAGCAGACTCATCGATCCCTTATAGTTTATTTTGCCTTCTTGGATCGGATACTGAACATTTCAATTACTCTGCATGTCTGCATGCATGGTACGTACATGCGATGTTGCTTGCATTCACCTTGTGCATACGAGTACGTCAAATTATAATATTATTGTTTTTGTTTGAGTCTGAAAAATCCTTTAATTTCCTAATTAACGAGTTGAAAAGTTAGTCAAGAACTTGAAAAACTCGCTCTTAATTAAATATAAATATATATAATATGAAACGAGTTGCAGATGATCAGTACGTATTAAACTGTCAGAAAAATTCCAGTTAATTCTTATGTTGGTATTGAAAACTCAGTATAAATGTGAATCCATGAAATGTTGTCTTCCTCTCTGGGCCATGAATTCTTACCTGCCTTTGTCCATATCTCATTGAGGGATTGCGTTTTATCGCATACTGAGTGTCGCTTTGCTATATATTGATCATTTGTAGTATTTTAAACTTATTTTCTTGAATGTTTAGAGCCCTTTGTATATGAAATATAATTCTTTTGCATATGCAAAGGAACCCATTTTCTGAATTAATCATGTTTTATAATCGATTTGGATGCGTATCATAGTCAGCTCATCTGCAAAAATTAATCGAATTAGGACCCAAGAAAAATACATACAAAAGAGCATCAAAAGGACGAAGTCATGATATATCCTTGTGCTTGAAGCAATTTATAAAATATTTCGTATGCGCGTTACTGAACCTAACTCTAACTATTAATTATTTGAGTTAAATCCATTCCCAGATATACCTTATGCCTATGGCTATGGCGTTTGATTATGCACGAGGAAGGAAGATAGAGATCAGGCAGAGAAAAAAAAAATGGCAACTTTAAATATGGAACATTAGCACTTGGTCAAACTTTATCGTAACTTCTTGTAAAGGCTGCAAGAAAAGAAAATGATAATCATGTGCCATTTTTTTCAGTAACGCGTTTGATAGGAAAGGAAAGCGTCTCCTCAAGACTTGTAAGTCTATATGAAGAAAATATTAAGATCAGAGCGTCATTGATTGATTTGACATTTTGAACATGAACAATTAACAGAAGGAAAAATGACCTTAATTTGATCGGACATTTTACACTATTATGTTGTTTTTGAATGTTTAAGGTAGACTGTGTCTGGACTAATAATTAGAGAGTTAAATTTCTGACTTATAAGTTCGATTACTGTAAAATACATGTAAGTTTGTGTGTACGTTTTTTTTTTTAATGTTTACTAGTGTTTGTGTTTCCCGGAAATGAGAATTTCCAGCCAAGATTTGCTTGCATGAATCATTTTTTTTTCATTCTTCTCTTCTTCAAATATGGTTTGTAAACATAAATTAACGTTATTAATTGTATAAGTCCAATATGAGATCAAATTTACAAAGCAAATTAATGTATATATCATGATCAAGAAAAGAAACTGAAAACAGTATGTTGAAAGTACAGGATGAATTTTTTCATTGAAAAACTTTGGATAACTAAGTTGAGAAATTGAACCAACTAACCAACTTGGTTTGTCCAAATTAGCGGCTAATAGGGAGTTAAAACCCTAATGTTGAGTAGGTCTTGAAATCAAATTTTAAAGTTTGTTTATTTTTTTCAAATTTATTCTAACACTAAATTTAGGTGAAATATGGGAGTATCGCAAATGACAAAAAAAAAAATTGAGAAATTGTTTAGAATTCATTCTGGAAGGAAACATTATTACGTTTTTTCTGAGTCGTGACAATACAGCCTTCACCCCCAAAAGCACGCCAAAGGCTCCTCGTCCTCGGTTCACAGTTTGTTGGGCAAACTGAAAGAATAAAATGCGTTTACATTACATTATTAGTTTATTTAAATTGTGTATCCAAGAAAAGAAAGGGAAAACTAGAAAATTCTTGTACACCTTAATTCAAATGTTGTCGCATTGAGTATTGATTTGTGTTGGTACGTTGAACCATTTTCAAAGTGCAAATAGTAACCATTTTTGGCTTTTGTCCATTGCCTTAGCTTAAACGTTCTTTTTCTAGAATGTCTCCTGTTTTTAACAGTGGACTCCTAAGTTGTTGTCTGGTCGATCCGTAAAACTTAGTCGTCAATGATCGATGCAACCGTAAATTCTACATTAGCGAATTTGGATTTGGAATATTAAAGTTTTCCAAAGTGCAGATTTGGACTTGGATAAAGAAAAGTAATCACATTGACATGGGATTCTTGTGCACAAATTAAAGAACTCATTCATATGAAAATTATTCTACATTCCACACATCTGCCCCTAAAAATGAGGGGGTTTACTACGTTATTTACAGTACTGTGCTCTTAATGAACACACATCAACTGGGATTTTCCACTTTAGTTATTGGAGAAATATATAGTACGACCTAGACTTGGAATATTATCTAGCCTTCCACTGTACCATACCAGTGGCGGATCCAGAAATAAATGTTTGGAGGGGCAAAATTACATAGTCAAAGTTATATTTTAATTTTGGAGGTGCAAAATTTTAATTTTCTTAAGGATTCAATTGAATTTTTTAAAATTTTTACAAAGACCTAACATAATTTTTCAAATCTCGAAGGCGGCCGCAACTCCTATTTCCTTTTCGGCTAAACCCTCGGCAACCCCCGCACCCCCAATGATCCTCCTCCGCACTGTACTGTTGTTGCCATAGTATTGGATATATAATTGGACAGTCTATATAAGTTAGGAGTCCATACTCCGTGATTCAATGAGTACTTTTTCTTTTTTTTTTTTGCCATTAACTATATATTCTAACTTAGAAATGGGGGTTGAAATGAGAAAACTCATCTTACGTACCAGAATAGTCTATGACACCAATTTTAAATTTATCAAACATGCCATGTGATTTGATTTTATGACCTATCCTAACACTGTGTTGGTGGCTAACTTGGCATCAAATGTGTAATTCATTGTGGAAAAGTTAATTGAATAGACATATCTCTAGTCAAAAGTCTTAATTAGCAAAGATATACTGGTGGTTGCCGGTTGGTTATTTTGATCATTGATGCGAATGAGGAACTTATCAAGTTTTTGGGATCTTTCATGAGGAATTAATATACATTGAACTTTTAATTAATCAAGTGATTTAGAGAAAGTTATTCGTACAAGAATTTAGAATTTCATGAATAAACAAAATTATCATGAGTGGAACAAATTAAAACTGAACAGATCAACCATTTATTTAAACAGCAAAACAAAGAGGATGTATATATAGTGAACATACACATATTCCCAGTTATTTTGTACAGTTGAATATATCCATAGACAAATTCATAAAGGGACAGTGTAGAAGACACAAAATCGTCCAAAACTCCAAAGGGTTTAGTGTTTTAAGACCATTAGCAAACCTTGCCATATTCGAGGCTTCCTACAATGGCCAGGCACACAGTCAAAGAAGTCGTAGGTGGGGGACTTTTAGACTTCAAAGTCAGAACTATTAAGCAAATTTGGGAGAAATCAAACTCCTCATTCAATAGACTATGGACTAGCATCGTTGACAAAAAGCATGCATTTCCCTTCTTTGTAATTTCTGGCTTTTAAGAGTTGAAGGCAAAGCTAACAAATTATGCAAATGTGTTTTTTAATCCTTTTTAAGTAAACAAAGAATCCAGAATATTTAATTAGTACTGTTATGAACTAATTAAATAATTCATATATGTCCATAATTCTATAACTATCCTTCCCATCTTGAGTTTACAACTTCATCATAAATATTTTTGTAGTCCATTATTCTTATTTTTCTACGTTTTTTATTTTGATTTTCTAAAAAATCTCTAATTTATTACGATACCACCGAAATATGATTTACGTAACCCACCTCACCCTATATAATAGTAGAATATACGTTTAGTTCTTGTTGCGGTTTATTAATGTCTTATTGAAAGTTGACATTGCTAGAAAGTTATCCACATTTTAGCTAATTTGTGGTTCCCATTTCATAAAAGAAATATAATTGCTCGAAATTTATGAATAACCAACTCTGTTTAGAATATTTGCAATTGACAAACCAATTCAAATTCTCCAATTTCAAAATTCCTCATGTGAGTTGAGTAGTAAACTATAAACTCAACTACTTTAGACCATTCCATATATATCTATCTCTGTCAACCTGCAAGTCTTTGCTCTTCCTAAGCCATACATGTTGTGTTTGAATGAGCCCACAGTCTTTTGTTGATCAATGATGGTCCATTTGATAGATATAGAATCAAATTATCAATGATGAAGACTATTGGCAAATGCAATCTTCAAGTGTCTTAAGTTCAAATTGGAGTTATTTTAGTGTAACAAGGATGTGTGACCTTTGTTTTGACCCAAAATAAAATAAAATAAAATAATTTTGCACAATTTATGGGTTTTTTCTTTAATTTTTTTTCCCTTTAAGGATATTGTAATATTTAATTACAATTGTTTGGTAAAGGGAAATCAATGCTAAAAAATAGATTTCAAATTATTAAAATCCATATATCTGTTTTGTTAAAAGGCTATCATTATGATTCTATGACTATGATAGTAGTTGATGTAGGCAATATTAATTATTTCTGACTAATTTGGGTACTATTAATGTATTAATATTCAAAATTTATAAAAAAAATTAATCTCTTAAAAATATCACCCTCTAAACCTCACCAACACTTATCCCTTCCTTCCATTCCCTCTAATCTCTTCCACTTCCATCCTCCTCCATCAACATTACCAAACCATTCCTAAATATTAGTGTACCAAACATATTCATATGAATTTTTTTTAAAAAAAATCCATCGTAATTGACTAGTTAATCAAACATATCGTGATAGTGATTAATGAATTTTAACCAAACAGCTTATTAATTAGTATTTTCTAACCATAAAAGAGAGAAAAAAAAAAGTACTTTTATTATGTTCCACATATTATATTGTAAATTCTTTTTTGTATAGTTGGAATATTTGGATCAAATTGATTTTCTTCACTTTGACATGCATGAAGTATACATCACTTTTAATAACTAAAGAAAAATGAATGAATACGACTATAGTTATCATTGGTATCGAAATGGCTCTCAAAATCAAATGGCTCAAAGAACTCAAAAGACATTAATGACTTTTTCTTTAGCCATTAACAATGTGTTTTAAGATACTGATATTCTATCATCTATATATGAGTTGACTCAACTGAGTATAGGGGGTTAGAAGGAGAGAACCCACCTTTAATATCAGAAGAGTGTATGACACAATTTATAAATTTATCAAGCAAGCCATGGAATTTAATACCAACGACTAGGTCTTATTTCCTTGTTTTGTTTAGTTTGCGAAATTAAACATTCTATAACAAGTAGTTACCTAACTTGGAATGTAGCACAAGAATGGTTTAAAGTCCAAATATTTTGGTATAAAGTCACAAGTTCAAGTTTCATTCCCATTCTTCCTTCCACATATTTATATATGATTAAGATTCAATTCAAAACTGAATTAAAACTAATGTGGATTTTAATATAATAATTAACCCCTTCATAATTCAATTATCTATCCTTTTTGTTCTTTTTCCGAAAAATGACTCAAATTTCAACTGTACAAAAGAAATAATAATTAAAAAAATCACTAGGCACTACAAATTGACACGAGATCTTCTGTCCAAGATTTTGTCTGTCTTATTCTGTCCTAATTAAAACTACGTCGTAGGGTTCACTAATCTCTTGGTTATGGTGTAATAATTGTAAAGTAATTTTAATGATATTTATGCATTTAGTCCCTACTTTTAATGAAACTTCGTAGTTTTAAACGTTAGACAGAATAGGACTAGATAAATATTGGACAGAGGATCTAGACTCCTACAAATTCAATATTCACATTTGATTTCTTCTGCTAAATATATATTTAAAAAAAAACTCAAAAGTCCAATGAAATAAGGCGGGCTTCAATAGCAGCCCAAACAAATTAAATCAATTAGTCAAAAAAACAAAAAGAGCCCGAAGTGTGGGCAAATGATGGGTCCTATATTGGAGCGTCTGCAACCGAACTACCCCACACTACCAAACTGTTCCCGCCCATTTCGCCATTCGAACTTCGAAAAAAAAGTTTGTTATAAAATACAGCAAAAACAGAGACTGCCCGTCTGCCCTGCTTTACTTTTAAATTATACTATCGAAACGAATCTTCAAGAATTCAGGATTCAGGAGGAGGAGCGTGTGAATTCTCTTCATCTTCATCATGGATCTTCGCCCACCGTTTACGGGTAAATTTTTGCTTTCTTTATTTTTTGCACACTAAACTGTTCATTTATGTCTGTGTTCATGTGTTACTGTAAATTGATTTAATGAAATTGTCCGTTGCTCAAAATAGTCACAGGAAAAACCCAAATCCTGAAAACTAAAACTGATGGGAATTCTTCTGAAGCAACAAAAATCAAAACCAAAGAACCCATCTTCAACAGGTAAGAAAAAGATTTGTTAATTTTGTTGGCTGGGAATTCTTTAGACTGACATTGCATTGATTTTTAACCTCTCTGTTTCAACTTTCAAGGGAAAAGAGAGTTTTTGGAACGGTACGAAACCAAAATGCACTGGCAAAATCAGTTACTGAAAAGCCCACAAGAAAGCCTGGGATTCCTCAAAGACCGAAAAAACAGTCCATTCAAGAAACTGATGACACTCCGAAGAAACCATCTGAGAAGAATAATTTGGCAATGGCAACCGCCAAGAAGAAAAGCGTGAATTTTGTGGAAAATGTTGATAAGAATAAGGAGAAGATATTGCAGGATGGTGAAGTTTCAGGGGCTGAAACCCCTTTGAGATCGCCCTTCTTGGTTAAGCCTAAGAAGAAAAGCGTGAATTTTCAGGACAAAGTTGAGGAAAATAAAGAGAAGATAGTGCAAGAAAGTGATGTTTCAGGTTCAGGGACAGGGGCTCAAACTCCCTCGAGATCGCCATTTTTGGTTAAGCCTAATGTTTCGGGCACACCATATCAAAGTGCCGAGAGATGCAGCAAATGCAGATTTGATAAGCTTGAAACTTCATCGTACTGGATTGGTCAAATCAGATTATCCGAGTCTGTCGGGAAGCATTTTGTGTCTGCCTCTTTCTTCAAGTTGGCTTCTGAATGCAAAGCAGAGGTTTGTGTCTTTTTCTTCAAACATTCTTAATTTGTTTTCAATTTTGCAATTTTAAAACCAAAACCACACCCCTAGAATATGGGCTCATACTAAATGTTTTGTCCAGTGTAATTGTCGATAATTAAAAAGTTTGAAGAAAAGGGAGAGTAGTAATTGGGTATTTGCAACAATATTTGTGTTTGTTGTCAGCCCATTCGCAACATTAAAGTGGAGCTGAAGAAATATTTATCACGACACGAACATTTGTCGGGTGAAAAGGAGTGGAAAGATTTGTGTGTTAGCTATGGATTAGTGAAGGAAGAAATCAAGTTATGCAATCATGATAATGAGGAGGATGATGAAGCAAGTGAAGAAGATGGTGCAAACATTAGCGATCAAGAAGAGAAGCAGCAAATCATTACTGGAGATCCTGCAGCAAATCAATGAAGTCGACTCATTTGTAACTTATTTGCAAACATTTGCGAGTTGCCAAATTCTTAGCTTTGATTATATCGGTTGGGATTCAATCTGCCCCTTAATTGTAAACTTGTTATTTATTTGTCTGCAAATTGTAATGTTTGGCCTTTGCCTGGAAATGGAAATGGAAGTGTGTTTTTGATTTTGTGTAGGCGGTGGATCTTGTGACTACTTTTATGGATTATGCACGAATGGAAAGAGTTGCAGTGTCAAAAAGAAGAGCAATGGTAATGGATTAGAGACATTTGTTCTGTTCCATCACGTCTAATATTAAATTAAATTTGATCAGATTTATTCATTTCTTAATTAGGCCTTAATTTATTTAGATTGCGCCTTTCTGAACATTTGACAAAATAGGACAGAACAGAAGATGTTTATAGATTATGGACAAAATGACTTTGGATTACTTGGACTTGACATTTGATCTTCATTTCGTATCATTCCATGTCTATCGATTATGGACAAAATTAAAAGAGTTGCAATTTTTGTGTAAAATGAAATTAATTTGGGGCATTCCGAGAATTGAACTCGGGACCTCTCGCACCCTAAGCGAGAATCATACCACTAGACCAAATGCCCTTTGCTGTTAATGGGCAAATTTATAAATATCGTTTTATAAAGAGAGAACAGTTTTAAACAAATTGGTGAAATTGAATTGAATGTTTTTTAAGTCAGGATTCATTTAGTCTGAACTGAAGAAGACTGAATTTGAAATGTCATATGTTTCTTACTTACGTAAGCCACAGTAGACCGTCATTGACTTGATGGGCAATAAGTAGAATATCCAGAAAGTCTCATTTTTATTTTCATTTTTGTCAATGTAAATATTATTGAAACAAAGATTCTCTCAATTTCATTATAGTGATATCATATACTTTATCTGATATTATTATGTGTAATATTTGAAAAGTCGTAGTTTCACTAAAATAAATAATTAAATACATAAATATCATTAAAATCACTTTACAATTATTAGACAATAACCAAAAAAATGAGTGAACCTATACATTATTTTATTCTAAAACACAGAATAATCTTCATTCAGTTTATAATTAAGAACTCTCCTAATCATGTATGGTTTCTCTTCCTCCTATATAAAAAATAAAAATTGGAGTCAAAACCTACATGGCAATTCAGTACGACACGGTATCTTCTGTCCAATATTTTGTCTGTATTATTCTTACTTAATTAAAGCTAGAGTTTACTAATTTCTTGATTAGGGTCTAATAATTGTAAAGTAATTTTAGTGATATTTATACATTTAGTTCATACTTTTAATGAAACTAACATCATTTTGAACGTTAGACAAAATAAGATATAATAAATATTGAAATGAGAATGCGGTCTCATTCGACAAAATATTCTTTAACATTTAAAACACAACTCTAGTCAGTCATGATCTTGCATGTTCATGAAAACATTGTTTTTCCTTAAACTGACCATCGCTTTCAATTTCCATGTCATGATTTCTATAATTAATAATGTGGAATCCATGGTGGATATTTTAGTCTAAATCGTGCTGGGATGAACATCATAGAGATGGGTTAATGCTGAAATTAAGACAACGGCTTGTTTAAGTAGAATGCCAATTTTGAAACTTTGACTATACAAACTTCATTCTTCAATCGCTTGCAATTGTTGTTCTATTTACTAATCGAAATGTACGTCCTCTTTTTACCTTCGTAATAATTAAAGAACAAGTCTTGTGCTTCTTTAATTAACCATAGTACATAATTAATATTTATGGTGGGAATATATATATATATATATATATATATTAACGTACAATAATTATTTTTCTTACAATCTATAATTATTTATAGTTGGAAGAAGAGAAATTTTCAAATCTTACGTTGTTAGATGAATTCATCAACATATATATGTTTGTGTTATCCATCAAATGGAAATAAATATGAGAATGATTCGACATGATCAATGTTGTTGTTACCCCGGAGTAAAACTCCCCAAGTTGTGTATTAATTAGAACGCATTCAGAAATTAAGTGTGATTAAAAGTCATGGTTTTATAGATGATCAATTCAAGTTTGTCGGATATATATGATGATGAGGTACAAGAAGAAAACATTTTCTTAAAATAACAACATTCATAAATTATTAAAATGTGATTCTTGAAGGAATTTTGATATTCAATCAAAACTAATTAAATGTGATTCTTGAAGGGATTTTGATATTCAATCAAAATTAATTAACCTGTTAATTGATTTTAGTAATGACGCAACTTACAGTATTCTATTTTCTTTGTTCAAAAATCTTGTCCTAATCATGCATGCATGCATCTACCAACTTCGTTTAAGTCTTAAGATTGAATTCGTCGTTCTCAACAAAATTATTGTAGAAAATATTTTCAAAATCGTTTTCTAGTGCATTCCTAATACTGTATGTTAATTAATTGGTTATATATATATATATCACTACTTTTGAAACTGATCCTCTCTTTAGCTCGAGTATATATTTGAAATCACTTTAATTAGCAACTTGGATTTAGGTTGTGGATAATTAATCAAGGATGACTATCCATCAGCATTTCAATAAATTTAGATTAAATATCAATGAGAAAATTTATAACTTTCTTTTAAGTTACACAAAACATTGATCGTGCTTTTCTTTAACACTGTTTCTAGTTAGTAAATAAAATATATTTAATATGCACAAAATCCCTTTTTAATTATATTGTGTTTCTCTTTGATTTGTCACTGCGTGGCTTCTAAAATCTCAATCAAAGAAAAGTAGTAATGCTACTTTTCTTCCATAATTATCAGCACTAAAGTTGGTTAATTCAAGTTGCAAAATTGACGTATTTTGTCATTTTGTGTTTTACTGTATAATCCATTATTGACTAAGGTAGCACTAATTAAAATAATGCTACTTTTCCTCAATCAATTATTAGCATTAATTAACTTTGTTCATCAATAATAACAAAACAACCACTTAATTAATAAATTGTTGTAGACTTAATTTTATGATAATCATGTAACAACGACCGAAAATGAAATGATAAGAAGCCTCGATCGATCTGGCTTAATTATGTTTCCATCACGAATAATCTTCTTTCTTTACTGAATTATCATGCATGGTCCTAGATCGAGCTCATGCAAAATTCTGGGCTCCAGCAGCGCGCCAATATAGAAACTACAAAGTCCCTCTTGCCATTCCATGCATTAATTATTCAACATTCATTCGTATGAAATCTCTAAAACAAGTCAGTCCCATGTTGTCAAAAACTCAAAACTCATTGACTCGTAAAATTTGAAGAAAAAATAATTTTTCTAACTTCCCTTAACATGGTGGATCGCCAGTTCAGAACATTTATCGGGGCAGTGAATGGTCCTGAATGAAATTGCAAAATGATAGGGGCATCTTCTTTTTTTTTTTTTCTTTTTCTTTCTTTGACTGTGAAATCATGGTGAAAGAATTGAGTTGTAAAATGCATAGAATGCAGTATGTTTGACAAAACTAATCATGCTTTACATAATTACATTCCAATTAACATGTCACAAAGGTATAGGGATCTTTAACTTTGATAAAAACATGCCCAAAAAACTCTCTCTCACACACACACATAGCAACAGCAGCAGCAGAAAATCAGTATAGTCAATTTAATAGCTGAAAAGAAACGATATTTATGGGCCATTGAATAAAGCATGCACCAAAAACTCACCATGATGGTACTTTTTCCCCCATTGGATAACAATGTCGTGCAGCTTAAGAATACCATTTTATGGTTGTTAGTTCATTCAAAATGGACCACCTTTGTTTATAGTTTGTTCCTTCACACACAGTTGCCATAGTTTCATAGTGTTAGAAATTTTGATCAATCAATCAATCCATCACATTCAATGACACATATATTGAATGTCAATTTTCCAATTTGAATCTTCATCCTTTCATACATATACATAGGTATTTATTATATATGCATCAAAATGCATCTTCATATATTCTTGTTCTTGATGTTGACCTTTTTTTTTTTTTTGTTTTATTTACAGTTCAATTTGCAAAAATCATAATGATCAACTGCTTCTTGTAATTTCATATTCTTGTCCTTGATGTTGACCTTTTTTTTTTTTTTGGTTTTATTTACAGTTCAATTTGCAAAAATCATAATGATCAACTGCTTCTTGTAATTCTCTCCGTTAACTAGCTCCAAGCATTCTTGTTTTAGGAAAGTCATGATTCACCTTGTGTATAACTTTCAAGAATGAGAGATGAAGCTAAGGAATACTTTATCACAACAAAAGTAATTAAACATTTACTTTGTTATATGAAATCGATAATTAAATATTTAATTTCGTTAATTTATAAACAGTTTTAATGCCTATAACCAAACCAGTGAGTCTTAAAGCCGAAAAGGAAAAAAAAAAATTATTGTGTCCAGTTGGCAACAAGTGTAAAATGTTGTATACTGATTATATGAATATTATGAGGGAACACTTCATGACCAAAAAAAAAAAAAAGTACTGGTCTAAATTGGAAAAAAAATTTAAAGGACAAAAATAATCTAAAATATTAGTTAATCATATGTATTAAAATTCAAACACACACACACACACACAAGAAATCCTTTACACCTTTTACTTTAACAAGGTCCATACAAATGTATCTAATTTGTATCACAAACAAGCGATTAATTAAATCATAGAATTGGTGAGTACACGATGAAATAAAACAAAAATGAAAAAAAAAATGATATTATATTATAAATTCCAGTTAATGAAATTAATGGGAAATTAAACTGCATTAAATTATACTTCCATATTTGCAGATTTTAAGTCAATTGAGTCCACGGCCAAACCTTGACTAGTCAAGCATACCAATTACCAAGTCTCACATTTGGACCTCTTAATAATTCTCAAAGAAAAGTTACTTTACAAAAGGAAACATTAAAAAAGCTACAACTAGCCCGAATGGTCCCTATTATCATTATATAGTTCGTCATAATTATTTTATTTTTGGAAAATATACCCATAAATGTTGCATTTTTCCTATCATTGCCTAATTGATTTTTTTTTTTTTAAATCTTTTCAAAATATTCCTTTAACGGCCGAATATTGCCTATTGAGATGGATAATGATATCAACTTTTTATCCTTATTAAAGTTCATTATTTCAATCCCAAAGGCAATGTTCAATTGTCATCTTGCAAATGACAAAAAATACCACTACAAATAAACTTTTTTATATATAACTCTCATAAGACTAAGTTTTGAGAAGGAAAATTCTACCCCACTAATCATTTATTTTATTGGCACATTCATTTCCTACTAAAAAGGAAATGATTCTATAATACTCATATATACATATATGGGTATATCTCCAAAAACAAATTCATTATTGGAACCAAAAAAAAAAAAGTTTGCCAAAAACTTATCCCAATTGGTATGTAGACAAGTATTAATATGACAAAATAGTAATTTGCATGTATCCATTTATTAAATCCAAAACACATCAAGACAAAGCCAAGTCAAACCACAGTTGTAACCTTCACTGGTGCTGTAAAACTGAAACAGTTCAATAGAAATGGCAAAGACTAGCATTAATTATGGCTTAGTAAGAGTTAGCTCAAAGTTGAATATGTCTTCCATTTGATCCGCTCTGCTCTTCTCTGCAACTTCATATTCTTCTTTCTCCACTCTTTCATAGCTTTAAATTCTTGTCAGTGTAACTCTTTCCCTCCTCAAATTTGCTCCCTATATTTATATACTAACTATACTAGTATGTATGCTGATCCAATCTCCCAAAGATAAGATAAAAAGAAGCAGTTTAACGAAGCATCATGGCAGGGGGAGGAGCAGGATCAGCTAAATCAGCGTCTTTGCAAGAAACTCCCACCTGGGCTTTGGCAACCGTTTGCTTTGTTTTCATCTTTCTAGGAATTGCAATCGAACACTTGATACATCTTATTGGTCATGTAAGGTTTTGCTTTTTGCAACAGTTAATTATATGATCGAGTTTGATTAATCTAGCATGCAAGTTTAATTGATTCTTGTTATGGTTATTATTGATGCAGTGGCTCCACAAAAAAAAGAAAACTGCTTTGTTTGAAGCAGTGGAGAAGCTAAAATCAGGTCCGTTTGTGACTTCCATAAAACCAAAATTTGCCTGCCAAAGAATTTGTTCTGTCCGTCTGTGTTTCCTTAATTTTGTTTAAAAATGGTGCAGTTTTGATGCTGTTAGGATTCATGTCGCTAATACTAGCAGTGACACAAAGGCCCATATCAAAAATTTGTGTGCCAAATAGAGTTGCATATTCCATGCTTCCATGCCGAAAAATAGCGTATACCAAAACGACCAAAGCATACGAGCATGTACGGGCTGCATTCCAAAATTATCTGCCACAAACTGAATTATATGAAGATGAACTAATTCGTTACGAAAGAATGCTGGCTGCTGCTACTGTTGATGCCTCCAATTCTTCAGATCATTGCGGCTCTAAGGTATATATATGAAACAAATTTGATGCTTCGTTATAATTAGTCTTTAAAAGTAACTTTGGTTTATTGTTGAAGTTGTAATTATTCATGAAGGGTTGTATATATATTTGCAGGGAATGGCTTCTTTCATATCAGTGACTGGCATAAATGAGCTCAACATCTTCATTTTTGTTCTAGCAGTAATGCAGATTGTGTACAGTGTTGCTACTATGGCTTTGGGTAGAGCCAAGGTGAGACAGACATACATTCATTCATACAATCTAGTACAGTTAATTTAGTTAGTCATCAAACTTTTCATTTTCTAGCAAGAATATAAAGTCAGCAACTTTCAGTTTACTGTTTAAACAATTAGAGTCTCAAAGAGTCCTATTTTGCATACTTTCTGTTAGTTTGACCCAAAAAAAAAATAAAAATAAAAGAGAGAAAATGTATGAACCCTTCTTTTTGTGACTTTGACTATGATGTAAAATGTAACCACCATATAAAATCAAAATAGATACTTCACACACACACACACATATATATATAATTAATTAATGCAGCCAACCTTCAAAATTAGGTGATCATCATGTATCAATAATGCTTTATAGCTCAATTTCAACTTTTGTTTTTCTTTTTTTTCTTTTTAATTATTGTGTTTTCTTGAGACTTGAAACATCTAGAATAAATTGACTAATTAAGCAATTTTTGTCCAAGAAGAGTTCAAATGTGATATTTATATAAATTTATGGTCATTTGAAGCTTTATATATGGTCCCTCATATCAAAGTTTTGTGACAGTTGGAGTGACCAATTAATAAATATTACAACAACTTAGAAATGACAAAACAAGACAAAAAATTTCAGGTGGAGATTGAAAGTAAACCTTGGAGAATTCCATGTTTGACCATCTTAACATGTATATACACAATTAATCCCTTATTATTAAAGCATTTGCCGGAAATCTTATGCTAATGCTGTATAGGATGTTACTGAAAAACCAAAGAAAAATATAGGATTTAGCTATTAACTTGTGGTATTTGGATTCCATGATGATGAGATCATGATAATGACCCTTTTTTGTCGGCAAGAAATCATATTTGTTTGGCTCCTTTTGTTCCCGATTTTCAAGATTGATGTTAAACTTAATCAAGAATATTCATGGGTGACCCTTCTTTCTATGACTTTTGTCATTACTATTCAAGCATTTATGTTTGTTTTGTTTCGATGATTGCTCACAGATGAGGCGTTGGAAACATTGGGAGAAAGAAACCCAAACGGTGGAATACATGGCTGCCAATGGTATTAAGCACTCAATATTTTCCTTTTATTTTTTTGGTTAAAATTACTATGAAGTCAGCAAAAAGTTGAAAAATTTGTCTTGATTTAATCAAATATTGCAAATGGATATCCATTTTTAAGATGGTGTAATTCGGTCTATTCAAACTAAAATATACTCATAATCGAATTATTTGAGTTTAACTCGATCGATTGATTTTGAATCGAGTAGTTAATAAAGCTACTCGGGAGTAACACCGTGTATTAATATCCTATTTAAGATGCACAAAAGCTGATATTGATCAAATAGATCAAGCCTCTAATGCAATGGAATTTTCTTAACTCAATTGACATGTTAGTATGAAATATTCCATAACTTACCATGATTGTTATAGTGATCAATTCTTTAAGTTATTTAGGCCTTAACAATCTTTAACTAAGTTGAATATAATTATTCCTCAGATCCTGAAAGATTCAGGTTCACAAGACAAACAACATTTGGAAGGCGGCATATGAATGCTTGCACACAAACACCAGCTCAGTTGTGGATTGTGAGTGATAAAGCACTCTTTTAACATGCATATACTAATTTATTCTTAATTTTGTTATATGCTTAATTAAAACTGTTTTGAAATAATACAACAGAAATGCTTCTTCCGGCAGTTCTTTCATTCAGTGGCTAAAGTTGATTACCTCACTCTCCGCCATGGTTTTATTGCCGTGAGTATTTTATTGCTTCCATGTTCATCATCAATTTTAATGGATCGGTTTTACGTTTCCACATCAATGCGATTAATTCCTTGATTTGAGATTAAGATTTCTAATTGGATAACAAAATCTTCCATCGTGTGTGCAACAAAGTCAGTAGTATACATTACAAGAAAAGGGTTCAAAGAGAAAGAAAATCAAATAGTGTAGGTATAGAACAACTTTTATCGGGTTTTAGGTGTCGTGTATCAATCAGTGTGCCACTGTATGAAAAGATGACTCGTATATTTTTTAGTTAGTCATCTAATTTTTAAAATCAAACGAAAACCCTAATTAGGTAATGAGGAAACCTAATGGATAAATGATTGTTCACACATCATCTTTTTGTGAAGTGACACATAAAGTGTCACACGAGATCCATTATCTTGTTATTGTCCAATAGATTTTTTATTATATTTTTTTGTTGCAATTACTGTTTCAATCTATAAATACACGTAACATTTATGACTTAGATCAATTTTAAAAAAATATAACAGGGATTGAATTAGGGATTAACAGAAAATTGGGATTGCTGATATTTTGGCCTAAAACATGTGTTAAACTGATGTTTACTAATTAAATGGGGTGGTGCAATTGCAGGCTCATTTATCCACCACAAACAAGACCTTCAATTTTCGAAAGTATATACAACGATCTTTGGAAGATGATTTCAAAGCAGTAGTTGGAATAAGGTACGAATTCATTATTCCAAGTTTCCAACCCAACATTAATTCAAACTCATCCATCATCGATCCTTAGGTGTCCAAGTTTTCAATCTACTAATTAAAAAAAAAACAAATGAAAAAATGACAGACACTAGTTCTTCAATATGACTTATAGTTGCAGTGTAAAAACTTGAACAACATTCTAAAGCTGACTAATGTTTGAATCTTTCCAGCAGGAAATAGAAAGGTTGACAACTATAGATAATGAAGTCGAATTTACAAGTCTTGGAATTAATATATATAACCACTACTAAGATATTTTTTGCGGCTGAGTTCTTCCTTAATTAGTTGACTATTATCATATATTCACACAAATGGGAAAAATAAAAAATTGATTTTCTGATCAAAGTCGACTTTAGAACTATATAATTTGAAAAATCAACTCTAAAGTCTGGTATTTTGGAAAATCAACTTAGCTATATATATTTTTAAAATTGACATAGAATTTTATATATAATGTTTATTAAATTTTAATTTACAACAGCAATAATATTTTGGTTAAAGAACAAAAAGAAATTAATGTACATAGTATAACATAGCAAATTTGATCGATTCCTATATATTTTCCTCCAACTCAATAAATCAAGTTCTTGGAATTCATAGGTAGCGTTGAAGAAATTTATTAAAAATGTTAAAATGATTAGAATAACTAATAAGCTTAAATTTTAGAGTTAAAATTACTTTTTTGATGCTATTTATTCCCTTCTTTATATGACTTTCTTTTTCATTTTTTTTTTTCCTTTTTGGTTTAATTGACAGCCCATTCATGTGGTTCGTTGTTGTCATCTTCTTACTTGTTGATGTGCATGGTAAGTCCATTTTTTTTTCTTCACATAATATAATAAATTATGGACCTTCTTCTTTTTTTGTTTCCTTAAAATAAAACGTATGGAATTATAAAGTATGAAATTTTATCCATTTTCATTGCCTTCAATTAATTAATTTCTAAATTTGTGTCAACTAAACCAGGTTGGAACGTGTACCTCTGGGTATCATTTCTCCCACTGATTGTAAGTAGTAAAAAAAAAAAAAAAAATTTACTCATGCATTTTTTATTGCTAATTTTCTTGTTTTTACATCATAATTATTAGAACATGTTTGCAAATTATTTCAGTGTTTATTTTGAAATTAATTATCCATCTGAAATTAATTACATGTAGATGGTTCTTATGGTTGGAACAAAGCTGGAAGTAATAGTGGCTAAAATGGCCCTTCAACTCCAAGATAAGAACACTATAGTCAGAGGAACTCCAGTGGTTCAACCCAACGATAGCCTTTTCTGGTTTAACGAGCCACATTTCGTCTTGACTATTCTCCATTTCACTCTTTTTATGGTAATTAATTAAGCCCCTCATCAAATAAATACTTGAGATTTCTATATTGGATTAATTTTCTTGAGCTAATTCAATCCCATTTTTCTATTGTAGAATGCATTTGAGTTTGCGTTCTTCATTTGGGTTACGGTACGATTTATTTTTTCCCCTATGCATCAACATGATTTCTTCCATAGCCATTTTCTTCCATGGCATAGTGTTAATATTTTTTTGTTTTCAATTGACTTTCAGCTACAATTCGGCATTAAATCTTGCTACCACGAACGTGTAGAAATCATTGTCATCAGAGTAGTATTAGCGTAAGTAAAAAATTGATCGATGCTGCATTTTCTTCAAGGAGACTGATCAATTTGCTTCTGTACAAGTCACAAAATTGAACTGTTTTCTCAAATGTTTTTGCAGGGTTATGGTACAAGTTCTCTGTAGTTACATAACACTTCCACTTTATGCTCTTGTTACACAGGTTAATTTTGTCAATTATTTTAGCTTAAATTAAAACTTCTAAATTCGTGTTTAATTGTTCTTGTTTTTGATAACATGATCCTGTTTAATTTGGCAGATGGGTTCAAAATTTAAAAGTGCAGTTCTTGAAGAACATACAGTGCATGCCATAAAAGAATGGCATGCAGATGTGAAGAAGAAAAGAAAGAAACAAACGAGTTCTTCAAATACAAAGTCTCCTACTAATAATTATGGTGGTGATTATTCACCAACTATAAGGAGTATCAGCACAAATAGCACCCCTGATGTGTCGTCTTCTTGGCATAAGAGAATCCCAACTCTTACCGACTTCAGTTCTCGTGCTGGAAAAGAAATAATTGAAGAACAATCCAATCAAGCTGGACAAGAACAAGTTCATCATATTGATGATGCTGATGATGACAATATTGTGGAGTTGTCAGTAGTTTCATTTTCTCCTGCTGCTGCTGCTGATGATAATGGTGATGTGAAAATACAAGTCATCGAATTTAACAACAGTATTTCCCATCAAAGATCTTGATTAAAAATCAAGGTTTGGATTTTGATTACACATACATAGTTTAAGGGAAATTAAAGGGTTAACTATGTTTGCAACCCTTTATGTTTTGGTCAAATATTCCAATAGATTGATAGTGGCAATGTTGATACAACATATGAGGTTTAGTAGCCAAGTCCATAAAACATCTTTGTACCTTCTCATTCTATTATCCAAATGTAGGTAAAATAGTAGTAGTAATTAGGAATGGGATTATGTTGCAATTCACACCTTCAAATTGATGAAACAACACTTGTTTGTTTTGGTGCTCTATCATCTGGATCATCATCGTTAAGAGCTTTGCAAAGGAGATTTTTAAAACAATCATATCATCGTCTGTTTAAAATTATTCTATCTTATTCTGTTTAATACTCAAAAAGACGTTGTTTTACTAAAATCATGACTAAGCGACGCCATTTTAAACACATCAATCATGATTTTTGTGAAACGACGTTATTTGAATATGTTGCACAATATAGAACAGAGAAATATTGAATAGAGAATTTGAGTTGATTTTTTATGGGAAAAGGAGAGATTTGAAAGTTACATTCTAGATTTTATAATAGCCGAACAAATCAACTGTTGTTTCAATAATTATATGATAAGGAATACCATAATTTTTTTTAAACAACTTTGAAAAAATATTCCACCATGTAAAGGCTCTTCTCTAAAATGTTAAAAAGTGTTGTCCAGCACTTAGGTTGCTTTTTGTTTGGAGGTCCCATACAGACCTTTTTACATCCGAACTAGCCCCAACATAACACTACCACCTTGTCCAATGAAGCTGGCATTGTCAGAGTTTATTAAAAATGAAGCCCAAATGCAATTTCCACAACATTCACATCTTTAGAAATTTCTTGATCCCTTAGAAAGGATACATTCGAGGGCAAGTTTGGCGCCAACAACCGCGGTGTTAAAAAGATGGCGGGTGTGTATCGATCGTCTCGTCCCTTTGCCGACGAAGAAATTAGAGTGTTCAAATGCAAGTTTACGCTCTGAATACATTATCATGGAATAACATTATAAAACTAAGTGACATCTTTAAGTGGTGCTCTAACAATTATTTAAAAAACAAAAATCTAACTAATTAAAGGTGTGGGCTTTTACAATTTGTTAAAAATTAGAGAATACAAGACAGAACACTTCTTTTACTCACAGGCAAGTGCATAAATTTTTATTTTTTTAATTTTATTTTGGCCATTGATATATAGAATCGGGACCAATAAATTAATCAGGTCAAAAGTCCTTGTAATATTGGAGGAATCTAACAACAAAGAGACATCAAGACAGTTAGAATTGAAGGTCCACAAAATGCAAAACAAAAATTGATGGGATTTGAGGCCCAATGAAAGAACTAGACAGCACGAACAATTTCATTTACAGATTCAAAAATGCATTGCGACAAAACACAGCTAAATTTATAGACCCACCAAGAAAAAAATCATCCCCAGACATATCGCCCCATTATGCACTTATTGCAATCAAGAAAATTCCAATTTTGGTGAATACACAAGATATTTTTCTGCCATTCACTAACTAACAATTTTGTATTTGTTCAATTGATTTATAATGCTCTATGTTTGTCGGTTTGCTCAAATTAAGATAGTGTACATGATTCTCGTTAATTAGCTTAATTGTACTATTTTTAATTGAATAAAATTATCATTTTTCATCAAATAAATTATTACGTTAGATTTGCATAACAGTTGCAACACTTAGGATCTTCTCTTTCAATTCCTATTTTAATTTATAAATATATGCCAGATATATTTAACTAAAACTCTATCGGTTCATTAGTAAATTCTAAAAAATAAATGTTAAATATACGTATAGTGTATTTATAGATTTAAATAAGAATTGGAACAAAACATGTAACAGAATATCCATTCACCAATTGCAATAGAATATTAATTTCAAGTGTGACATGAACATAAAGTTCCGTTTGGATGAGGTATTTTTTGATTTTATAATATATTTTTTTTATTGGGATTTATTATAAGAAATGAATATTTTGAATGTGTTTGGATTGATAAAGTTTGCTTTGTTGGGTTTTGTATTAAAGAATTTTTTTATTAATAAAATTGTAAAATTTAAATTGAATTAATATTTTATAAACTTGTTTTGGTGGGAAATTATGTTAGAAAGAATAATTTATTATTAAAATTCATTGTAGCAAAAAAAAATTATTATAATATTATTTTTAGTTTAAAAAGTTTTGCAGAAAAATTAAAAAAAACAAACAAATTATTTTATGTTTGTGAAATAAATAAAAAAACCACAATAACCAAACAGAGAAACTATTCTAAGTGGAATATGATCATAATCTTAATATCCATTGGAACATATTAAGATTATTTGCTGTGGTAGTTTGAATCGGAACACGTTTTTGAAAACATTGATAATTGCAGACAAAAAGTACATCTGCACTACACAATGGCTTTCCTTAATAGATATGGTGAATGGTGATGGTGATCAAAGGTGTTATAACCTCGTTTTGTCTTGGGTATTATTAAGTTGTTAGAAGCTTTAAGGCTCTCTTTGTTGAGTTTCACATTTTTAGGTTTTTTTTTTTCTTTTTATAAATATTAATTTGACTTATTTGTTTTGTCTATTTTTTCTTTAATAATTTTTAAAACTAAAAATAACTCTATAGTAAGTATTTTTATTATAATATTTTTTATATTTTTCTAATTCTTTTTTATAAATAAAAAATCATTCTTCTAATACAATTTCCAATCAAAACAACTCAAAAATACTAAATTTAAATTTGAAATTTCATTAATAAATAAATTTTCATCAAAACAAATTTATCAATCCAAGCAACACCAAATATTTTTTTTATAACAAATTACAAACTTTTTTTTTTTTGCAAAATAAAAAAAAATACTCTATCCCAATATATAAAACCTAATACATTCACTATTACTATACAAGGTAGAATTAATTTTTTTTTTCTATTTGACTTTGTTTCTTCCTTGATCTTCTATGTACTCTTTCTATTTCCTTGATAGGGAAATAAATGACCATCAACAAGATTTGAGATTAATTTGATTATATTAATTTATTTTTTTCCCCTAAGTTTTTCATTGTCAAGCTTCATTGATCGAGCCTAAAGGATATAACACCTGCAGACAAGAGTACATAATAGGAGAGAATCGACCTCATTGTCCGATAATGATTCTGACCATAGAACAAAAGATCCTCATAATTGCATTTCATTTTACCAACATTGCACGTGTTTTTATACAACCAACAAGCGACACTAATAACCTCAATTTTCTTTTTATTTAAACATTCCAAATAATATATATACCAACAATGAATGAGGGTTTTCTTCTTTAATTATTATTATTATATATTTTGGTCAAATAGAGACTAAGTCAAGAAACTATATTGAAATAATTAGGCAATGAGTTGTACCTATGCAATTTGTTGTTAATTTCGATTTAATTTAGAATAAAAAAATATGTAGTGATAAAACAATGGGTGGGTGACTGATCCAGAAAGTAATGTTTGAAAGAGTAAAATTGTATAGTATTACTAGTAAAAATTATATTTTAAATTTTTTTAAACTTGATTAAAAATTTTTAATTTTTCACACTTAAGAATAGAAAATTTCAAATTTTAGGGGAAGACGTACTCTCAAATCTCATAAACCACACTCAAAGTAACTTATAATTGTAAATTTAGATTGAATTTTACTAAAACATCTAGACGTTTTTTTTTTTTTTACCTTTGTCCATTTAGCCAAAAGAAAAAGGCAATTTTATGTTATCTAATAGGCTAAACTCCCTCCATGTTCATGTCATCAAGATTACAGTAACTTATAATCCCACAACACAACTAGCAGTGCTAGTTCAGAGGCGGAGCTTCATTGGGATTTGTGGGGGTCATAGCACTACAATTGTTTTAGGGAGCTGTTATTGCCAAATCAAATATTAGCATCCAGAGCAACAACTAACTCATATTCCTAATTTACCCTTAATGAGTTAAAGTTCTTATATTCTCTCCTTCACCTTATCAGTAAGATTTATCTATTCGTTTTTACATATTTTATCTGATATTTGAGTTTCTTCTTATTTACACTGATTTTTCTCCAAAATATTTATTAATATAAAACTTATTTTCATTTTCAACTTATACAAAAAGAAAATTTATATAAAATAACTTAACGTAATACTTATTTTTATTAATAGTTTTGTTCACACAATTAAATTATAAAATATTTGTCAATATACACTTCAAAAAATTTAGGCTCAGTTTGTTTAGAGTTGTTTTGGTATTTTATTTCACAAATTCTATTTAACTTATTTGTTTTGTCCATTTTTTATCAAAATTTTTAAAATAAAAAACATTGTTACAGTAATTTTCTACGTATTTTTTATAAATAATTATTATATTTAAATTTGACTTTTAAATTTATAATAATAAAAATTTATTCCTAACATAATTTTTTTACCAAAATAAAATCTTAAAATATTAATTCAAAATTAAATTTTAAAATTTTTATTAATAATTTTTTTCTTGTGATCTATTATCATTTTTAAATATTAACATTTTTTTATAAATAAATTATTATACTTAAATTTGACTTTTAAATTTATTATAATAAAAATTTCTTCCTAACATTATTTTTTTTATCAAAATAAAATCATAAAATATTAATTTAAATTTGAATTTCAAAATGTTATTAATATTTTTTTTCCTTGTGATCTATTAACATTGTTAAATATTAAATTGCTCATAATATATTAAAACTAATTAACTCTTTTAGTTTTTAATTTTTCAGTCGCCATGTTAGTGAAAATTTTAAACAAAAATTTTTACCTTATTATTTTCTTAGTATTATTTGTTGATTAATTAAAAATTTTGAACTAATTTCTTTATAATTTTACACTAAATATGAAAAATTAATTAATATAATTTAAAATTTATTTTTCTGACTAGAAACTAATTTTTAACTAAGTTATATAATTTTTTTAAATATAAGTATTAGTGAAAATAAGCGTTAGTAAAAATAAATGTTATATTAATAAAAATTTGGAAAAGAAAACAGTGTAAAGGAAAAAAAATCAAACTTTAAAGGAAAGATGTTAGAAAGAATTGATAAACTTTTGTGATAAGGTGGAAAGAGAAAACTAGGATAAAGTGAAGATAGAAAATCAAGAGTTTGACTCATTAAGGATAAATTAGGAAATTGAGTAATTTATTGCTCTGGATGCTAATATTTGCTCTGGCATTAACAACAGCTATTTTTTTATTATTATTATATGTATTTATATTAATAAAATATATATGTATATATAATTATAGATATTTAGCCCTTCTAAACTATGATGTATCATTAGTTGGCCCCTCATGTAATTTATCCCAAGCTCCGTACTATTACTATATAATTCTCAGTTCATGAAAATTAAAAAAAAAATGATGTAAGAACAAAACAACAAAGATAGTATAAAATAGCTTAAAAATAAATGTTATTCTATATATGTATCATTTATGAATTATGATCATATCAAATTTCAAAGAAGTCAAAACAATTTAATTTGTTTATCCATAAGAACAAATTAGGGTGGTAGTAGTCCCATGCATGTTCAACATTTATTTCATTGTTTAATTTCCAATAATCTATGAAATTTGGAGGATTCTAATCAATATTGAGGAATTATTATTGCAAAGCCATACATAATAATCGTTGTAGCTGAATTTAAGTTCCCTCAAATGTTTGCTCTATTGAGTTCCACCTTCCACGCAATGAAGCACAGCCCAAACACATTAATCTCTTGTAGGTCTTAGAGCTGCCATTAGTGGTGGCCACGGTTCCGGAACCGCCGGTTCTGGTTCCGGTTCCGGTTCCGCCCCGGTTCCGGTTCCGGTTCCGCCCCGGTTCCGGTTCCGTCCCGGTTCCGGTTCCGGTTTTGTTCCATTTTCGATTTTTTTTTTTTATTTTTAGTTTCGAATTTCGATTATAATTCCACTTTTAAATTTGATTTCTATTGAAATAATGATTAAACTATTAATTGAAACTCAAATAATACAACATAATAATATACTTAGAATAATAATAGTTACAATTGAACTAAATTAATATATAGTTTTTAGATAATAGAACTAGGAAGAATTAGATAAGTGAAATTCAAGGATATAAAAATAATAAGAATATTAAAAGAATATTTGAATTATTAATTAGAATTCAACTAGTATAATATAATAACATAATTAGAATAGTAGTTAAAATTAAACTAATATATGAATTTTTTAAATAATAGAATTATGAATATTAGATAAGTGACAAAGAAAGATATAGAAAGAATAAGAGTATTGAGAGAATGATCGAACTATTAATTGGAATTCAAATAGTATATTAGCATAATATAATAATAGAATTAGGATAATATAAATTAGAAAATTAAGTTGATACATAATATAATTGAATTAGGGTTTAGGGTTTAGATTAGAGTATAATATAATTGGATTAGGGATTAGGGTTTAGTGTTTAGGGTTTAGATTAGAGTATAATATAATTGGATTAGGGATTAAGGATTAGGGATTAGGGTTTAGGGTTTAGGGTTTAGATTAGAAAATTAAGTTGATATATAATATAATATATAAATGATAAGACTCATAAGAGATTAAGAGTATTGAAAGAATGATTGAACAATATAATTAGAATAATTAATTAAAAAAATTGATACCCTAAACCGTAAACTATAAACTTTAAAACTTACAATATAAAGATTAGAAAACTAAGAAATTATGTGATAAAAATGAAGTGGTATAGAAAACTAAGAAATTAAAGCAAGGCCACGGTTTATAGAAATATTGAAAGAATAATATATTAAAAACAATAATAAATAATTTAACTAATAATTATAATAGAAATAATAAATAGAATTGAATTTTATAGAATTTTGATGCTTGAGAAAGTGAGATTAAGAGAATTAGAATATTGAAAAAGAGGAGTAGAAATTGTGTGGGAAAAATGAAAAATTAAGGGGTATTTATAGATTAGAAATTGTAAAAAAAAAAAAAAAAAAAAAATCACGGTTTGGAACCGGAACCGGAACCGCCGGTTCCGGTTCCAAAACTCAAAAATAGGAACCGAAACCGGAACCGAAACCGGAACAAGAACCGTGGGTTTGGCCATCTCTAGCTGCCATAAGAAGAAAGAAGGGGGCAAAACGACTTGTCAAAAACTATGATGAAGATAGAAAGACTTTCTTTCGCAAACGCCACCATCATTCAAACATTATTCCCCTCTTATTAAGTTTTTGATTTTTTTCTTCTTATTACTATGCGGTCCCATTAATTCATCCACATACTTATTCACACCTAAGCCAACTATAATGTAAAGTGAGTTCAGATAAAATAATAACTACGAGTTAGTATAATTATAATTTAACGCGATAAAAACAGTATAAAAGTATAATTATAATTTCAACAAAAATTAATTATACGTTTCATAAATGAATTGGCTTCACAAAAGTTTTTATATTCAGATTCAACTGTTTTTCCCCTATTATTATTGTTATTTTTTTTGAAGATCAATCTTAAGTTCTCAGAGTTGGAAATCTAAATTGTTCAACAATTAATAATCTTACTATCAATATTAATTTGTTGTTTTTTTTCAGTTAATAAAGATCAACAGTCTCCTTTCCATTGAAGTTAATTTTCGAAACACATTTTTATCCTTACCTCACAGATTCTGAGTAATATTAAAGACGTATTTCAAACTATTATTATTAAATATTCATACATGTTACACCATGCCATAGTCTCTAAACTAATTAATCTTTCTTTTTCATATTTTTGCGCCGAAAATGTTCCTAACTGTGCTTAAGATCCTGTTTGCAACAATGCAATTATGACGATGCGTTTTGTCTTCCTCTTATGGACCCATTAGTTTGCTGGACTATCATTACCAAGATATATATATCTATATATATATACACACACATACATGTATAGAAATGCTGCAACACTGGCCAAGTGTAAATAGCTTTTTGTTGATTTTGAAATTGAAAAAGAAAGTAAAACCATTTTTTTTTTCTTAATTGTACAAGAATATGAAATTAAACATATGCTTCAACATTTGACCATCGTAAAGTCTTGTATATATGTCTACTTTATTGTTAATAACTTATGGCTTATGACCCAAAAAAACAAATGAAAACAAATAAATAAAATATTGACAACATCTTTATTAGCATTTATGAGACAAAATGTAGAAAATATTTTCAGAAGTTAATCCTTTGATTAAATGTCACTTTTTGAATGGATGTATAATGTAGGACGTACAACAATAATAAATAAATTATTTTTTTAATGCAGAGTTCATTATATGAATTATATTTTGCTATCATATTTTTACTAAATATGTATTTTTAGTTATATTTAAATATAATAATTTTTTTAATCGTTTTGTTTTAATTATTTTTAAATTTTCCCTTTCTCCTTTTAACTTGAGGGATGTATAACCAAAAAATTTAACAAAATCTCTTTCCCTTTTAATTTGAGGAATGTACAACCAAGAAATTTAACAAAATATTCAAAACTTATTTATTCTCACAAGATTCACCAAAGTCTATTTTGATTTGTCATTGGCTAATACATTGCACGAAGGTATCTAATGGATCTTCTATTTCATTTTATACATGTATCATTTTATATTTCATTTAATACACACTACACTACGTGTATTCTTTTAGAATTCACTAATCACTAAATAAAATTTTAATTAAACATACTTAGTATATATCTATAAAATGAAACAAATACTGAAATACGGAATAAAGGAAATGATGAAGTTAAACAAGTAAAAATTCATAAAGGGAAATCATAAAAGTAAAGAAACTGAAAAAAGAGAGAATCCAAAAAACCAAAACAAACTGTAGATGATGACCAATCGTAATCCAAGAAATGGTGAAAAAACGTATATAAAAGTGACTGTCAGTAGTGTACAGTGTTTGAGCATGGAGATGGGGTTCTTTTTCTCCCAATTCCGAAATAGTCGTAAAGGTCATTGTTACAAACATTGGGTGTTGGGAGACAGACAAAGACAGATGACAAAGGGTACGATGAACGCGGGCGATAAACAGAGACATGAAAAAACCAAGGCGGCAAGGCCCACAGAACCCCCCACCCCACCCCCGCACCTGCCATTGATTAAAGCAAAACATGCACAATTAAGACCACCATTGCAAGTTTGCAAGTGCAACCAAACGATACCATCATATCATCATCTTTAAAGAAGGACTTATGACTATACGGTAATGGAAATGTCATGGTCATGCATGTGTCAAAGTGCTCTTGTTTAGTAAATTGTCCAACAGTGAATAGTTGCAGAAGAAAGAAAGTTGCCGGCATGACTCTTGAGGGCTTTCTTCTGCTGCTGCCTGCTGCTGTTCATGTTGCTTCTTCTTCTTCTTTTTCCTTTTTTCGTTTTTTGAAAATTCCAAGTTTGCCTTGGCATTGTTGGCAAATGAGCTGAGCTATAGCTTCTCTCCTCTGTCTCCATCACAAAATATTTCCCACTGTCTTTGTGTATGTTTTTTTACGTCTTTCTATACTAACTATAAAGACAGATGATATGATGCTATAATTAAACAATCTCTCCTCTTGTGAGTAGTACTGTATAAAGACAGATGAATGGTTATAAAGTTTGTTCAATTATCTTTGGCTTAGACACAAACTGATCTATGAATATTGTTTGCAGAGACAAGCCATGTTGGTGGTTCACGAGATTGACCTAATTCGTATGAGTCTGTCAAGAGATTTTGCACTGATTATGATTGTTCTTTCCTCTATTAGCATTTCCACAATGCAACCCTAAAAAAAAAAGAAATGCCCTTGAGTCGCTGAGTGAGTGGAATATTCTTACTAACATGATTGAAGAATTGCATAAATACATATAAACTTCTTTTATTGTTTGCGGGTATTCCACGCTTTTTAAGTTTAATTAATTAATTCCACAACTAAAAAATAGTCATGTAAATTAAGTTTGCATGCTTTGGTAAACACTTTGATTAGAACAACAACAATAACAATAATTAAGTGGGATGAGTTATATGAACTACATTTCGCTATCGTACTCGATCTAAACTCATATGTTCGAAACATGCACTTTGATTAGGGAAAAAAAAGAACTTATACAATAATAACTTGTTTAGCAAAAAGATAGGAGACCTATTCTATGCTGTCATGTTTCACTTGTTTTCTAATTAAAATGCAGATGCTTTGCCAAGAAACTTAAGTTAATGGACCAAATCCTACTTTTGGATCAGAAATTATCTGAATGAGTTGGTCTTTTTGGAAGGAGTAAGCTAATTAGACAAGTAATCCTGCCATTTTAGTTGATTCATCAAATATGCTTTTTTCTCTATGGATGGATTTACTTGGCAAAAAAAAAGTATTAACTTTCCAGTCCAATTAATAATATATATATATATATATATATTTTATATAACTTGTTCTTATACGAATTTAAGTGCTGATCCTACCCAGCTTATTTGTCTAGTATATATTTAACAGTAGTGGTCAATCAATTGCCTAATCGTCCAAATTCTTATCTCAACCAAATGAACAAATTAATCAGCTTGCTTGTAACTAAAGTGCCAAATTTACAATAATAATATTCTAGGTGACAAAAATAAAACATGTATAGCTAGCTGTCTAACATTATTCTACATCAATTATGCATTAAATTAGAAACCCTTTTTTTAGTTTATTCAATTAGACCTTGAAATTAAAGTTAAGAAAGAAAATTCAGTTAATGGTCATGACAAAAAAAGTACTAAGAGAGAAAGATGGGATTCTTGATGGAATTGAAATGTCAACCATGCATGCATGCCTACATGCACATCTATGTTTCTTGTATTATAACTATTTTAAGCCATGGGAGGAGCAATAAAACAACAAAAAAAAAAGGTTGGAGAAATACTAGTATATTTTAAATTTGTTGAATTAATCTAAGCATATTGCTTCCATGATTTGCCTAGCACCGGAACCAAGGATCGATCTAAAAAGGATGCAATAAAAACGCCACCAAATTTAACTCCATGCACGTGCATTTGTTTGTGAAAAAGGATCAAAGTTGCCCTGGAAAGTTCATCATCCTCAAAGTAAATACAAGAAATAAAATTAGCAAGAAAAGTTGTTAATTTTTCCATTAATCCAGCTTATATATGCATGCTTGGCAATATTCAAATTAACAACAAATTTTCTGTTTCAACTATCATTTTTTTGTGGTTTTTAATTTGAAAACTATTCCATGAGAGCGTATATATATATATACATATGTATTTTGGACAAAAATTAGTGAATTTGAGTAAGGGCACTTTAATTTGCCATGCTTGTGTGCGACAAATCATCAAGTAATGGATCGTCCTGCACTCTCACGTTAAGTTTTTTTTTCTCCTGTCATGAATGTTGAAACGACCAGGCACTAGTACAAATCACATATATGTAAAGAAATATATATATTTTTCTGAATAAAATTTAGTCATTAGTCAGCTCAAGAAAGTAAAATATATGCGACTAATAGAGGATCCAAAAAATATAATTTGAGAGGAGAAATTGTATAATCATATTATTATTAGTAAAATTCACATTTTATTTTTTTAAATTTTTTTAGAGAAAATCTAATAAAAACTTTTTAATTGGTTGCAAAAGTTATTTAATTTGCTTATGGGATACATCATCCACGTAAAGGGTAGAGGAAAAAAAACTTAAAATTTAGTAAAATTATGATGCTGAATTATGGGGTATTTTGCATTCATTTATACCCACATGACTATTAAAGTCATGATTAATTTGTTAGTTATGCATTGGCAGAAGTATAGTAAGATATATGTACGAAGGAAACAATGAGATATTAATTTCTACAATAATTTAGAAGGTCTAGGTAATAAAAGAATCGCATGTTAATTACTTCATGAATTGCACGAATGGCTTTAAAATTTGTTTCATTACATTGAAATTTTGGATCTGCCACAACTACAAAAAAATAATACTTTTAGACTATATCACTTGACAACTTTAGAAACTTAATTTTATTATAAATGTGTTTATAGCCAGATAAATAAATAAATAAATAAAAGGCACAATTAATATTTTGAAGTGACAAATTAATAAAAAAATACTTGTGAAATGGGTTTATATATGAGATGTTTCATATATAAAACGAGCAATTAATGACTGTTAAAATTATTATTATAATTTTCTATCATTTTTATTGTATTATGAAATTGTAATTAACTTTCATATCATATACGAAATCTGCTTCACATTAAACTAACTGAGAATTAATAGTGAATCAAAATGCACGTAGTAATTGCTTGGTGAATTTTCAAACTCTAATAGTGAATGTGGTACATACCTAGTACCTAGTTATATAAATTATGATGCAGATTAATTAGGGCAAGTATTTACAAGAAAATGTATTTTGAATTTTTTTTTTTATAAAGAAGGAACTTGTCCATTGAGCTTATGAAATGAATTAATAAAAATGGTACAATTTACCAAAAAGGGGTATTTACATATCCCGATTTAAATATATGATGTATTGTTTTTGTATACCAAAAAAAAAATATACGTACATTTGTACAAAAACTCCTTTTATGATAAATAGTTAAAAGTTATGTCACTTATATTTGCATCCTTTTTCTAAAAATTGGGCCAATATTAATTGTAGTAAAATTTATAGCTATAAATAGTTCAAATAAAATAAACAAACAAAAGGAAGTAAGAGGTCCAAAATAATTAAATTGAACAAAACAATTCTAAAGCTAAAATACAATAAATTTCATTGAGATATCATTTTATTCCTATCGTTTTAATCGTAACACTTTTATTTTAATTATAGTGTGTGACTGCGTGAGTGTGTGTGTGTTATGCAAGCAGTACTGCAGGATTGAGAAGTGCGAAATGACCGGAGAAGACTGCAAAACGTAAAAAGTGGGGGTGACGGTGGCATTTACGCAATTCAATGACAATCTGAGGGGCGTTAGAGTCGGTAATTTCAAGGCGTCGGATTGTGTTTTAGATAAATATTTTTAGAGAGAGAAAGGAATGTGGTGGCCGGTGGGGCTATTTAGGCAGCGCCAAAGCCGCAGGCCAACCGATACTCTCGACTTTATCTCTGCATTTTGCAGTTCCATTTTTCACTTCACGCTCTCTTAAAACCGTGGATTTTCTACACTTTTTTTTTCATAGAATTATCAAGCTTAAAAAATATTTTATTTATTTTATTTTTGTTTTTTTACACTACCTCCAAAGTAAACTAAATGTTATTCAAGAAACAACATCTATTTACAGATTTATTATTAGACTTTTGAAAAATTCATTGTCAATAGAATTTGATGAAAAAAAAAAACAGACAAATGATGAGTCAATCAAGAATGAATGAAAGAAAGAGAGAGTTTTGATATATTCAAGCAAAAAGTTCCAAATCAATTACTTTTATAAATAATTTAAAAATTGTGTCAATTTGATGGGGGAATAGGAAGATTTGATTTCAATGTAAATCTTACAAATGGTTTGAGGGAGTTTTAAGATCAATGTGAGATAAATGAAAACTCCAAACTTAATAATTATATTATATCTTTGCTATAATAATTATTATTATTATAATACTCTAATTTGTATGAGTAGGACGGCAACAAGAATGTGTAAACGGAAATTTTGTTTTAAGAACAAATAAAATATTAGTTTCATAGGACATTGGTATACACGATGAATATTTTTGTTTATTTTTGGTGCAAAAATACAAGACATTCTTTTTATATTAAAAAAATACAAAATTATGAATGTATTTAATATTGAAAAAAAAAGAAATGAATTCCATTTTGACAAATGTTGCTAATAGTGGTTGAAAAAAAAAGAAAAGAAAAGATGCTTCCTAACTTATATTATAAATTTATCTTTTCATCTAATTTTATTGAATTTTTTAACAAAAAGTATGTTCATATACATTGTTCAACAATAACACATATACATTTTTTTGTTAAAAGAAAAGTAGATAAATATAGATTAAAACATGATCAATCTAATGCTAATTTTTATTGCGTGAATGATAAAATTGTATCATTTTAAATATGATCTATTGAAACAAGTTTTAAAAAAAAATAAAAATATTGAAGACATTTTTTTTTTTTTAAACAAATTTTTCTAATAATAAAAAATGATGAAAATAGAAAGTAGATACACGCGCAGGAGTAATGAATGGGGATAGTGAAATAAGAAAGCAACAAGATAGAGAGGCAGACAGGTTGATGAGACTGAAGAGATGTTAAAAGAGTGGACTGGTTATGCTTAGTCACTGACTCACTCACTGAGTCCTAACTACTAACAGTAACACTCCCCACCCCACCCTCTCCCTCTCCCTCTCCCTCTCCTTCTCCATGGCCATGAATGATCAATCTATCCATCCATGAATATGATCCATCTTGATATATTAGTTGCAGCCAAAGTTGAGGGGGTCCATTTACATTGACAACTCCTCCCTATACCACTATAACTGTATTCATATTTAATTCTTCATATTAATGAATCTCTGTTGCCTCTGCCTGATATGATTTTTCAAGCCTTCTTTTTAACTCAATCCATCATAACAGTTGTTACATTAACAACACTCACACGCCCCCCTCCCTAGTATCAATGTGATGAATTGTATTGTATTGTGTGCACTTCTTCTACTTGTATTGGATTAATCACTGGTTTTGTCTAATGGGATGGTCTTAACAGAAACACTGAAAGTTTCCATTAATAGTATAAATGGAGTAATGTTATTCTGCAATGAATGAGTTAAGCCGTTAAATTCCTCAAGTGGGCTGTAAAAGATTCTGTCTTTTTTTCATTCATTTGAGAAGAAATGAGTTCTTTCAAGGAAATAATGAGCTGGGTTAGGCTTAAAATTGAACAAAATTTTCCAAAAAAGATTGAGCTGTGCTAAAAAGACCTATGATGACTAGTATGAAAATGAACCAACCAACAGTTTTTTTTTGATTTGGGGGGAGTGAAAAGCTGTATTTGTTTGCATGCAATGGAAAAAAAAATTGGAAAAAATACCATTCTTGTCTTGGTGTAACTTGTTAGTGGATGGAGGGCCTCACTCACACTCACACAGTAAAAGAAAATCACCTACTATGAAATGAAATTTTTGAGGAGGAAAAATTAAACAAGAAAAGATAAAGCTTGATGGAAAGCAAAGGAGAACGGGGTAAGGTGGGGTGAAGAAGGGTGTGTGTGTCGTGTGTGTCTATGTGTGGGTTCTGTACTGTCTAAAACCTGTCCCCCCCACTCAACACAGTCTCTCTTTCTCTCTCTGTAGTCGAAAAGGGCACTACCACATTGGCCTTTTTTGCCTTTTGTTTCTGTGCTTCCTAAGCAATTGTCTATGTCTGCTACTTCTGCTTGCTTCCCCTTCTCAGAACTGCAAATGGGGGAGGAATCATGCTTTGAATTTTCTTGTAATTATTTGATACCTTTTGTTTTATGTTTTCTTAATCTTTTATAGCTTCCTGCTTCTTTCTCCCTCTTTGTAAAACATGACTTTCATCTTCTTGTTTTATTGAATTTCTTTCCCTGTTCTTGCTTTAAAGGCACCATCTTTAAATATTTGGAATTCCTGCCATGATTTGACTTCATTTCAATTTTTCTAATACAAAGCTTTTAGCTTTGTGGATACTCTTTCAAGAACAACTTGATTGTTCTCAAAACCCCAACTTTAATTGTTTAGTGCTTCCCCTGTTGTGTTATTTTTAATTTATTGTGTTTGTTGGGTTGGTTTTGGTTCTTTGGTTTCTTGCACAGGTGTAATGCTGTACTGAGAACAAGACACTACTGTGGTTTTAATGGAAATTGATCTGAACCATGCATTAGAGAGTGAGGTGGAGAAGAATGCATGCAGCTGTAATGGAGAATGTGACAAAGGGGGTGGTTGTGCTTGTGCTTGCGCTTCTTGCTCCTTGTCCACTTCCACTTCCTCTTGCTCTTCAAATGGCTCCTCCTCTAATCTTCCTTCTCCATCAAAAATCTTTATGGAGCTTTGGTATGCTTGTGCTGGCCCTGTAACCAACTTGCCCAAGAAAGGAAATGTGGTGGTCTATTTTCCTCAAGGTCACTTGGAACAGGCTGCCTCTGTCTCTTCTTTCCCTGCCCTGGATGTCCCTACTTTTGATCTCCAACCCCAAATCTTTTGCAGGGTTTTAGATGTTGAGCTACTTGTGAGTATTGGTTTCCTTCTTTTTTTTTCATTAATCCTTCTGCTGTCTTCTAATGGATTTCCCCTTAATCTATAGCCCACTTCTGTAAAGTTTCTTCTTTTTGTTGATTGCCATTCTTTACCTGTTTTTTCCTTTAAATTTGAATCCTCTGGTTTTTCTTTTAATCTTTGACATAGGCTAATAAGGAAAATGATGAGGTCTATACACAGCTGACTCTACTTCCTATATCAGAGGTACGACTGCAGTTTAGTGCACACAGTAAATTTTAATTTCAGAGTTGTTCTGAATTGGATAGTCGAACAAAAAGTGCTAATCTTTACATGTTTGTTCTACTTGCATCTCTGAATCCTTGAATTTACCAGTTATGAAATTTCAAATTCTCCAACATTTTTTTCTAAAAGTCAATTTCATCTCTTGATGACATGCTCTGAGTTCAGCTGTTAGCCTTGCGTTTAGAGGGGAAAGAGCAAGAAGAGGCCGGCACAGATGAAGAGGGTAGTGAAGCAGTGCCCGTCAAATCAACCTCTCATATGTTCTGCAAAACTCTCACAGCATCTGATACCAGCACCCATGGTGGATTTTCAGTTCCTCGAAGGGCTGCTGAAGACTGCTTCCCACCTTTGGTATGACTTACTTAGTCTTTAGACTTTGTTAGTCTTTCAAGGTCTTAAAATTTTCACCCGGTTGAGTATTTCTGTTAAAATTTGTGCCCATCAGGACTACAAAGAGCAAAGGCCCTCTCAGGAGCTGGTTGCCAAGGATCTCCATGGAGTGGAATGGAAATTTCGGCATATCTACAGGGGTACTTGCTCACTGCTAGATTTGGTATTTTAGAAAGCCTGAAGAAATCTTGTTTCTGTAGTTTCACGATTTGATGTTAATAAATTTTACAGGCCAGCCAAGGCGGCATTTGCTCACTACTGGATGGAGTATTTTTGTAAGTCAGAAAAATCTTGTTTCCGGGGATGCAGTCCTATTCCTGAGGTACATATATACTTCTAATATCAGAATTTTCCTGGAGTGGGATGTGATGAAGAAATGCATGGCTTATAAAAGAAACATATAGTAAACTCATTTGGAAGTTGGATTCATCTGAAAAGAATGCCAAGAACAATGATTTTGAGGGAGAGAAACCATTCCAGTTTAATAACGTAGCTACCAAAGCTTCAATTCTCTGTGAAAAAGATTGAACTATGTTGGGTTAAACCGGAACAGGCATAAAGCCAAAACATATGGAAAACAAAAAGTAGAACTGTCGAGCACTAGCAGCATAATGGTTTTACGCATACCCTTAGTCCAATATGATCTGTAGAGCTGACCTCACATATGGAGATAAATGTTTCGTTATTGTTGTTAGTCCAATAGATGGGAATGCATGTTTCTATGTTTCTTTCTTCTGAACGTTTCTGTATCTTTGAAAGTATGTTTTGGGTTGTAGTATGGATGTCTTTACAATCTGTAACTGTCATTTCAGGGGAGAAGGCGGAGATCTACGGTTGGGAGTGAGAAGAGCAGCTGGACTTCGAAATGGCCTGTCTGACTCAATTATAAAGAGTCAGAATTCTTATCCCAGCGTTCTTGCTGCGGTGGCAAATGCTACCTCAAGCAATACACCTTTCAAGATTTTCTACAGCACAAGGTTCTGACGTACTTAATATTTTTCGTATATATCCAAGGATTTGGCTTTGTTCTTTTACTTGTTTAAGTAGTATACTCTGCATCAAAACTCGTGATTCTTTATCTCAGTTTTGTTTGTTTGCTGTTAATTCTCCCAAACTCTTTGTTGGTTTGTGTTTTGCGGACTTGTTCAAAAAAGTTTCGTAATGGTTGACTTAACCTCTCAGCTGAGGCTTTGTTTAGTTTTTTTTATAGCTTTTCCAGGCAATCCTTTTGAATGTTGATGACAATGCTTTTGATGTCTTTAGCCCGTTTCAGCAGTGATGTTGTTCTGACTAGTGAATCAAAGATAAAACTGGGTGGGATTTTGATATAGGATCTAAGCCACCTCAGGAAAATTACTCTCTTTACGCTTATTTGTCAGGAAGTCCGCAAAAAGATAGGACCAACGTTAGTTTTTGACCCATACGGGGATTGGCCAAATTAGAGTCTTGTCTTTCTTGCACTCTTCCAATCCATTTGTTATTGTCACAGCAGCCTTGATGTTGGGATTCAATCGTCGAATCCATTCAAACTGACAGCCAATTTTTGGACTAGCACGGGTGATTAAGATTTCTCTTTTGGTGGGCTGTGTTTTCATTATACCAGTTAATAATGGCTTTTCTCAAGGTCTTTTGAAGCACTCCCATATCTATTAAGAATTAATTGTGAAATTATTGTCATGCATCTGCAAATAATTTCTGTTTGCATCTATCAGTTGATGAGTGGAGGGTTCTTTCTAATGTACCTCTGAATCACTTAAACATGAATTTATTAAACTCTCCATGTGTGTTTATTGTGTATGTAAATTTTTGTAATCCTATTTAGGTTACAGAAATAGCATAGTTCTTGAGGATTCTACTAATATAGATAACCAGAAACCTTCATGCAGGATTGGAAGTTTTTCTTGATAATTTTGCTCTATATGTGAATGAATAGCTCTTCATATTAAATGTGTAATCTTAGAGAGGATGTTTGCTTTATACCACTAACTCATGTCATTACCCTTCATGTGGAAAGAAATGGATTCATTTTCTGCAATTTTCTTGTCTTACGGTTGGGGTTGGGTCACTGAGTAGTCAAAACAATTAATTTTCTGAGAAAACAAACATATCATGCTGTGATTTTTACAAGCACCATTTAACGAGGATCGAGGGAGTCTTAGCCACCCATAATTACAAGTTTATTGAGGATTAAATTATTTCTCCATTAGTAGCGTTGAAGGTGCTTCATAGTTGAGATTTCACGTTGTTGAATTGCCTTCACTAGTCAGTTCCTTTATAGTGTTCATGCAGTTGATATGGAGGACAAATTAAAAGGGGATTATTAGTTAGTGAAACCAAGTATGGAGATTTTCTATCAAACCCTTCTATGGTTATTTCCTTCTGCATGGTCATGATTTTGGAGTGTTCTTATCTTGATAGAAAGCCTTCATACTTGGTTTGACTAACTTTGCTTTCCCCCAAAACTGCTTTACAGGTCAAATCATGCTGATTTTATTGTACCATACCAAAAGTATGTGAAAAGCATCACTAACCAAATTCCTGTTGGGACAAGATTCAAAATCAGTGTTGATTTGGATGATGCTCCTGAGAGAAGGTATGCTAAAACTTTTAGCACAACTATCATATAGAGTTATGTTTTCACAAAGATATTGTTCCTTATGAGAATGAATTTGTTGTGCTCTTCCAGGTACAGTGGTGTGGTGACTGGAGTTGGTGATGTGGATGCCCGCAGATGGCCTAACTCAAAGTGGAGATGTTTAACGGTTAGTACTTCCTTATTTTGGGTATAAAAGAGCAAGCTCCTCTGTTTGTGCACATTCTTGTTTGCTGTTTGCCAAGCTCCTTAAAACATCTGGGTGCAATCTATGCCACATATTGTATTTGCATCCATTCTCTGCCATCTTTTTGATGTTCCCATAGGCTAAATTAGTGTATGTCATCAGATTTTATTTCTATTTGGATATCCTTTCTTTTATGATGTATCAGCAACTTCCTGCTGTCAATCAACTGGGTCATTATTTGTGCGTGGGAATGAGATGGATCATCAAATGATGCTAAGAAGTTCTGTAGTTAATTATGAATGGATTACTGCTACATCCTAATTTACTTTCCTCATCAATTGCGTGGAAACCCCTCCCAAACCGCAATGCGTACATGTTGTATCCTAACATGTAACTCGGTAGCTAGATTTTCTATGCTGTTTGTTATCATAGCCACCATACTCTGATGTATTTATTAGTAAGAATAAGTTCGGTTATTGATGCTTCTTTGAAGCCCTGATCTATTTTTTAATATGTGCCTGTGCAACACATCTTATAGGTCAGGTGGGATGAAGATGTTACTAATCATCAAGAACGAGTTTCTCCATGGGAAATTGATTTTTCAGCTTCTTTTCCTACCCTGAGCATCCAGACACCTCCCAGAATGAAAAAGCTCCGGACCTGTCTGCAGGCAGACACTCAGAACAGCTCCAGGAATGGTGCTGATCTATTGCTGCCATTACCATATAATGACAATGTTTCTAGTGCTAGTAAAACTGTTATGGTTCCATCTGTCTGGAACAGTTATATTCCTGGTATGAAATCTGTGTTCTGTTAAATTCTGCTTTTGAACCAAATAGCGAGGCTTGGATAGTGAACCTTCATTTTTTCCCTTGGATATTAAAAATTGCAGGTCAGGTTTCCCTTTGGGACTTTTCGGAGTCTGTAAGATCCGGTAAGGTCTTGCAAGGTCAAGAAAATTTAGGTTTAGCTTCACCTCTTTATGGATGTGATAAGATAAACCGCCAGTTGGATTTTGAGATGTATCCTGTGGCACATCAAAATCTTGTGTCCAATAGGATGGAAAAGGCAAACTACAGCGATTTTAGCCGAAGTCAGCCTTCAATCACCTACTCAGGCTCTCTGGAATCAAATTGTTTTCCAAAGGTCTTGCAAGGTCAAGAAATTTGCTCACTGAAATCTCTAACCGGAAAAACTGAAGTAAATTCTGGAGCTTGGAGAAAGCCTGAGCTTGGTGGCAACATTTTCAATGTAAGTCAAAGACCCTCTTCTGGTTGCTATCCCCTAGCATCTGAAGGCGTTCGAAACATGGTTTTCCCTTATAATGGAGTCTACAAAGCTGGTCAAGATCCTGTTATGGTTTCCTACGTGACTAATCTTCAAAGAGAAAATCACGTGCTAACAACTAGGGAGTCTCCCTTCCGAGATGGTCTTACTAGGGAGGCAGGAAGACTTCCTAATCCTGCAAATGAGCAGAAGGCACAGGAGAAGACACCTATTCTTCCCAATAATTCAGGAACGTCTTTAAACAATAAAATTGACGAAAACAAGGGACCGGGGTCTGTTTGTAAACTATTTGGTTTTTCCCTGATTGAAGATGCCCCAACCTCAAGTTCTCAGAGTTCTAGCAGGAGAAGTTGTACAAAGGTTAGTGTCTGTAACAGTGAGCTCTGTACTCGCCATGTACCTTTGTGTGCACCAATGCTAATTTTCAGTTCTGGGCTATAGGTTCACAAACAAGGAAACTTGGTGGGAAGAGCTATTGATCTCTCCAAACTGAATAGCTATGGTGACCTGTTGATTGAGCTCGAGAGGCTCTTCAGCATGGAGGGACTTTTACGGGACCCAAGCAAAGGATGGAGGATCCTGTATACTGACAGCGAGAATGACATGATGGTTGTGGGAGATGACCCATGGCGGTAAGTGTTTTACTCATAGATATTTTTTTGCTTTACTCTTAAAACAATCATGCTTAGCATGCAATTGAAAGCTTCGAGTAGATTCCATTCACAGTTAGTTCTCTTGGCCACGATTGTAGCTGTTTTTCATTGTCATTCAAATTTATCTTCCTTCTCTTAGTGACATGGAGGTGGCTCATGTCTTTATGACAGCCAACGTTATTTTTTCACCCTTTTCTCCCCGGTATGGCGTACATGCTAAAGCTGAAATAGTGTAGGAAGTGGCACTGTAGATTTCTAAGACTGCTATAGCATTTTAGCTGTTTTATGGCAAAAAGAAAGTTATTTTGAGATTATTTGAGTAGTATGTGGGCATGCTAAATAGATTGGTTTACACCAACTCGCAGTGAATTTTGTGAAGTGGTGTCAAAGATCCATATATACACGCAAGAAGAAGTGGAGAAGATGTCCATTGGAGTGATCAGTGACGACACACAAAGTTGTTTGGAAGAATCACCACCAGCAATGGATGTCTCAAAGTCTTCTTCAGTTACTGCACCTGATTCATCTCCGACAGTAGTCAGGATGTGAAATTCAGGTTGCTCAAGGATTATCATGCATGTTGCAGATGTTTCTGGGCTGTTATCTGCCTCTATAATTACCTCGTTTCTTTCCATTCTCGAACTTAATTAGTTCTATGGTGCCTATTGACACCATTAAACTCTTTGTCTCTCTCTGTTTTCGGTACACTCTTCGATAATATAACTGCTGCTAGTCGTGGTGAACATGCTGGCAGTCATGTTTATCATTTGGTTATCTTGAACTTGTGAAATTGTGTTTTGCAATGGTTAACTGTGAATTAGTTGTGTGAATCATGGTATTTCAATACTAGTAGCTACTACTATACTTACTGTTGCAATATGTAAAATGATATATGTAAAATGATCCACGGCATGAATAAATACTGCCTTTTCTGTGATCCTTTTTACTGATTATAATTTTAGTTGCAATATGTAAAATGATTCACGGCATGAATAAATACTGCCTTTTCTGTCATACTTATTGCTGATTATAATTTTAGCAGAAAGTTTAAAGATCTTCGTTGGCAAAAGTTGAATATATGGCTGAGCACCTTTATGATGTCTGGCAAGTATTACACAGGATAAATCATAAAAGGCTTAAGATTACTCTATTTTGGCAAGACACAAACTGCACCCAACACTGGTTCTGCTTCAAGTTTGAAATCATACTTCTTGAATTGCTACTTCAAGTTTGAAATTGTACTTCTTGAATTGCTATTTTGTTCCATGAACTCTGTCTTCTTTTCATTCTTCAAAAGTATATGCACTATGGTATGACACAGAGGAGACTTGTTAAATCTAAATCAAATAGCCAGCACAGTCCAAGAAACGTCCATTAGAATAGAGACTCAGACAAGAGAATTAAAGATATCTGACACAGAGGAGACTTGTGCGTAAATATTCATTTTAGCGTATAAAGTATAAAAAATTCAATTGACGTATATCTCAATGTCAGTGAGAATTAGAACAAGCATTATCTGACTTAGTTCTTCAGTTATGCATTCATCCTTTTCTGGAAATGAGAGCTACCAGCCTTACCACTAGCACTGACAATCTTATGGGTTTTTCATGGGATGTCTCAAACTTCAATGTTTCACTGAGTTTCTATGCAGTTATTTGTGTTGTGGAACTGTTCCAGATTGTATGGTTCAGGAATTGGAGGGTTTCCAAGAATCTGCATATAACAAGATATTTTAATGAGGTAATGCTTTTGGTTGTTTTTATCTTTTCCCATTTAGCTCACAGTATGCCATTCTTACTCTGCCACTATCTAAAACTAAAACTTTAGTTTGGTGACTCCGTGGAAACATTGATCAGTGTACATATTTTGTTTTCCAACGAGGAATGCGTTTAATACATGAGACAAGTTTCAATGCTAAACCCAAATGCCTAGCAATTTTTTATTTTTATTTTTTTTTTTTTGTCTCCTCTACTCTTTGAGGAGCTCCCGGCCGATTATCATTCTTCTAATCTCACTGGTGCCTGCGCCAATCTCGTATAGTTTGGCATCTCGAAGGAGACGTCCTGTTGCATACTCATTTATGTATCCATTGCCGCCTAAACACTGAATAGCCTGCAACAAGAATGAATGTAACAGTCAATCATCAGAGCTCGTATTCTGTTACAAAAAACCAATCTTGTACTTGTTTTCGCATTTTAATGTTTGTCTTCTCATAGCTCATATGGGAAAGAACACACACAGCCAGCCAGCCTGCCAAGCCACCAAGCAACTTGCAGAAATATTAACATCTGGACCGCTTACAAAGTAGCGAAAATAAAATAACAAGTATAGCATACCAAAAAAAACCAATCAATTTCACAGCAACAGGAAGTGGTCGACTCAAACACATACTTCCCCTCCCACCACTCAAAAGTAAAAGACAAAAGAAAAAGATTAGTCAAAGCAGTATAAAAAATAGTACAACAAAAGAAACTATATAGCCGTGAACTTTGAGAAAACTGCACAATACCAACAAAAAAGAAAGGCAGAGATAAAAAACCACACAAGAATAAGAGCAACGAGCATCAGAACAAAATGTAAGCTTGGGAACTTTCAACTAAAAAATTCAAGCGTTATCAGCATCCCCTTATAGTTTCTTAAATTTTCAATATCTTTAACATCTATTCCATTAATATGTCCAGCACGATGCCAGTCAGCCCGCCAGCCATCCAGAAAGTTTAAAAGTTCCAGTTGTATGCTATAATTGCATTTTGGGGTGTATAGTTTAGCGATAAAAGTGTGATTAAGGGCATAAGATAGCTCTGTAATATTTGAAGAAACTACCATAAGTGTTCTGTTGTTAGAACTAAGTACCTTCAATGAGTTGGAAACAAAATTGGTTAACAAGAAACCATCGACATTTTAAATATAAAGATATTTTCACCTGAAGAGCAACTTGAGTGGCTCTTTCAGCTGAACAAAGTATAACTCCAGCACAATCCTGCAAAATTTCAGATTTCACTAGTTGATTTCAACAAGATATTCATCCATTGAGGCTGAAGCGAAATGTAAGCAGAATGGACTAACAATGAAAAATGGAAGTAAAATTGTCAGAACCTTTGAGTCAACTATCCCATTGTCACAGTCCATTGCAACAGAATACACATACGATCTGTTACAAATTCAAGAAAATTTATGCTGCAGCATGAATAGAAAAGGTAATAAGTTAAAGAGTACAAATGGGTCAAAATATATTACCTTGAAGACTGTAATGACGTGTACATGTCAGCAACTTTTCCCTGCATATATGCATGGCAAATAACAAAAATAAGCTATAGGTTTTTTTTTTTTGGTGCGTGTGTGTATGGGGTGGTGGGGAAATACAGGTTGGTCAATCCTGGTTTCACTATGATTAAGAAGCCAATTCAGAACCTGTATAAATTGAAATTCCCCAATTGGTCGGCCAAACTGCTCTCTCTGACGGATATATGGGAGTACAACATCAAGACATGCCTGCATAAGACCGAGAGGTCCACCTGCCAAAACTAGTCTCTCCAAATCCAGCCCAGACATCATAACATATACTCCTGCAGCAGAAAGAATGTGTTATTCATGTCTTCCTGAATTCAATTACGTGACAGCAAAATTGAACAATAACCTTCTTTTACTGACCCCCACAAAACTTCTAACCTACCCATGCATATTCATTCCTCTATAGATATTCAGAAAGAGCTCACCCTGGTGGAAAAGGGGAAAACCTTCCTCTGTAATTCTATATGGATCAATAATGTTTTGCTCTAATGGTGTCCCAACCTAATCTTGGACAAAAAGGATGAATTATCAAAGATATGGAGGCTTGCATAACAACATTATAAAAATCAGGCCTTCTCTCCATTTCTTTGGTTAGTAACAGGGAAGTTACAAGAGTGGAAATTTCTGATGTAACATCCTTCTTAATAATGTGTTGGACACCTTTAGCATTAACCTCATGTAAAAATCAGATTCTGGGAATGCTGCCTGATATGCGAGCATAGGTACATTTACTAGAGAACATACCTTTGTTTATATGCTTTTTCTTTTAGTTCTTTTGTTCTTCCTGTTTTTAGTTTTACAATCAAATAACCAAAACACAAGCAGATGATGACTTCCCTTGCTTCTATTGATTCTTCCTTAGTGGTTGATACTTTTTACATGTTTAAATCTACCCAGTAAACGATTTCTTAAAGCCAATAGTCTGTCATGAGTCATTTGTACCTTTTCCTTCCTGCCCAAGAACATTTTCTTCTGGCACGAAGCAATTTTCAAAAACAAGCTCACATCTGCAATTTTGTTGGCAATCCAATATTAGGCCATCTCCTTTTCAGAATTATATGAAAATCCTCAGCAGGTCAAATTTCAGGATTATGCTAACATACGTATCACTCCCTCGCATACCAAGTTTGTCTAATTTTTGGGCCGTGCTGAACCTGCATAATTACCAAGATCAAGAAAGTTATGAAAGCTTAATCACAAAGTGATATGGATAGCAATAAATTCTTTCAGCATCAGCATTTTATTCAAGGATAAGAAGTTCAACAGCCCCTTTCAAACTTAACCCCATCAAACAAATCAGAAAATGTTACAAAATTAATATTAGTTGGATTTAATATAGGTTCAACACAAGCCACTATGGTGAAATTGGTTGACATGCTGCTCTCTTGGGAAGAAGTCTAGAGCATCTGTTTCCCAAATCCAAGTGGCGGCATGCCACCTTTGGGTAAAGATGAATAGATTGTATAACAAATTCCACTCCCACGCTTCAATTCCCTTCACTGGTTGATCAACAAGTCCACTGACATCCGGATGCAGTATATGTAACTGAAAGGTATGCCACTGGAACTAGACCAGGATTTTGTTATGAAGGCTACAAACCTTACAACTGGGTATAGTTTTAGTGCTCTACAAAAACATAAGACATTTTCTACCAGCGTATATGGAAAAGCCATGGCCATACCAGTTCAAATTAATGCCATTCTCCGTGACGATTAGAAGCACTTGCTTTCCCTTAAAAGATTATCAGAAGAAAAAGGTCCCATAAATAAATGATGAAAATACTACAATCCCACAATTCAGAAACTAGAAGGGTAGGAGAAACTTTGGTCCGCATCCACTCTTGATGGCACCTGGTATTAGTAAAAAGTCCTGTAAGGTTCAAAGCTTTTTTGGTTGCTGCTTTGTCCCTAATCACTCTAAGGGAGTACTGAGGTCGATTTCTTTCCTACACAAGTACTGTTGTGAGATGGAATGCTTGACTACTTTCCAAGCGTTCAGGGAAATTGGCTTTGCCTTTGATCACCCATTTGTACTGTGGGAAATACTTAAACAACCATTTATTTACTCATGCCATTAAATTGTCTAGATTTCAAAGTCGTCATGAATTGAGAAAGACTATTCTCCTTTTCATTCCTTTCATACTACGAAGCAGGACAACAAGATTCAAACATGCATGCTATCATCAAAAAAATGAATTATAGGATGTCCTAAAAGCTCTTATTCTCGTTATTCTTAAAGCATCAAAATTTAGATGGTAGAAGGATCTTATTCATCCACTATTAGTGCTTGGTCATCTTAGTCAAAATTTGATATCAGGCAATAGAATAGTGCACAGGGAAAATAATCAGCTTAAGGATCTAAGTTAAAGCTAGTGCATGTGGCACGTGGCCATCTACTTGATTCTTCGCTGGGGGTGATTTAGGAAAACTCCTAATGCATTTCTAGAAGAAAAGAGAAACTTTCCATCTAATATCTTGTAAATATCATCAAGTATGCTTGGGCATCTTACTTGATAGTACTAAGTATTAGGTGAAAATAAGCATTTCAATAGTTTATTTGAACACAAGAGGTGCATACCCAGGCATTCCCTTCTCGATGATAAATGCAGTGATTCCTTTTGAGTGAGCAGCAATATCTGTTTTTGCATAGACAACCTAATCCAATCGAATTATCATTATGTTCTAACCAAGGAAATATATAGGCATAATTTTCCAATGTAAATCTATCTAGTCCAATATATAGGCATAATTTTCTATTGTTGATTTGAAGTTAATTGAACTTTGTCTTTTTCAAAAATCATTGATTTTTTTTAACATTTTTCAAAAAAAACCAAACCACAAGTAAGTAATTTGCAAGTTTTTAAACTGTCGGGAGGTAACTTGAAAATTTCCTAAACCACAAGGATTTTGTCTAACTTGCATAACTAACATACTGTTTGACATTTGTAAGGAGAACAGCGAAGAAGAAACATACCAGGGTCTGAGCAACAGGACCATTGGTGCACCACATCTTATTTCCATTTAAAACATAGCCTCCATCAACCCGATCAGCTCTACACTTCATACTAACAACATCTGACCCAGCTAAACAAGGCAAAAAGGTAATTAGTTTCTATACATAGAAACCGGAGCATATAGAATCTTTTTTGACAGAAATGTAAGACATGGTTTTACATAAATTACCATTTGGCTCACTCATAGCAAGAGCTCCTACATGTTCCCCACTGATTAGCTTCAAGAAATCAAGCCAAAAAAAAGTTTTAAAAAGCATGATCTTTAATAGCATAAAACCAGATTTTGGAAATGAAAAGAGAACAGAAAAGAAGCTTGAAGCCAGATATCATTACAACAGTAGTCAATTACCTACAAACTCTGGATACCCCAGCTAGGAATTAGTATAATAAGACTACGAAGCTGAGCAAATTTTTAATGGTCTCAAATGAGAACCATAAGGTTTGTGGTATTAAAGTGATAACCACAGTAAATAATTAAAGGCACCAAGATACAGATACAGTTATAAAATTCCAAACTCCTGCATGAAATACTTGCATAAACATTTTATAACAAACATGGTAATTATAGGATATTGTTGCAGGTTTCACTAATGGTATTTATTAGATGATAATCCGTGTAGCCAAAAGATCTAAACTACTTCAGGTAGTAGAAATGGGAGAGCACCTATGGAATTATCTAGCATCAACAATCTATACTTACATAACTCAAGATCTTGGATTTGAATCTTAAACTAATGCTATGAGCATTATATGGAACAATTCTAGGAAAACCAAAATTCATTCTATATGGAGTAAATAGTCATTAATTCACAAAACTTAGACAACAGTAACTGGACACAAGCACTAGACTTATAGACTTAATCTTTGAACCTGCAAGACCAAGGTCTACCAGACCAAATGATGTAATCTATCAGTTTCATACAAATCCCCAAGGATAAGGTCTAATCGTAGTCACCTTTAGGTCTGTGATGAAAGTATATTTCTGCTAATAAAATCATTCCAAGAGATGTCATAGTTATGATGCTTAAATATACTCTCGCAGAAAAAAAAAGTCCTATGGAAAATAGGTCAATCAAGATAATTTTTTGTCAAAAATCTGGAAATAAGATACTAACAATGAGATTTTCATAAAAAAGAAAACATACTTTCATATATAATATTTCAACCTATTAAATCTATTTAGTGGCACTTGTTCCAGTATCAAAAATAAAAAAAGATAGGATGATAACAAGTAACTTGATGAGAGGCAGAGAAAAGTCTTAGAGAGCTGCTGGAAGGAAAACCTTTGGCAAGTATTTCTGCTTCTGAGCAGGGTTTCCATTCCGGACCTACAAGAAGGCACTAGCTTTGGTAAATCGCGAGGGAAATGATACATAAATTGCTTAGAACTGAATTTCAAGTAAAATGGTTTACCAACTGATTAATACAAAGGTTGGAGTGGGCACCGTAGGAAAGGGCAACTGAACCAGATGCACGACTAATTTCTTCCATAGCCATACAGTGTTCCAAATAACCAAGGCCAAGGCCTCCATATTCCTCTGTCAAAAAACAGAGACTTTAAAATCGTAATAGTTGTTTTGCAATAGTTTGCCGTAAGCGTGATGCGGACTGATTTAAAAATACTATCTAAATGCAAGAGTGCACCCATCAACATGTGTATATCCATATTCCCCCATGAAGCTAGTGATAATGTCATGTCAGAAAATGAAATTAGTAAGCAAAGTTCTTTCTTAAAAAGACATTTGATAAGCAGGCCAGCAATAATAATTCCCGGAACATGAAGTGGCAAATTTTACCCAAACACTGCACAAGCTATTTAAAGCCTTAAAGTAATCAATGTAGATAAAACTGGGAAACTATTTTAGCACCTGATATTGCTTCTAAGGAAGTAATCCTTACATTTTATGTCTAATTTGCTAAAAGGGGGAAACTGCAAATGAAGGATTCTAAAGCATAACTTTTGGGCCAAAATTAATTGTTAGGTACCGAATGCAGAAGACCCTACTTATATACAGCTCATGCTTCCAACTTTGTAAAATGAGGAGCACAGAATGTGTTGGAACTGTACAGAATCTATAGAAAAGAACAGACGCTCTTGCAATCCACCAATACTCTTCCCTGACATGGTACAAACATCGAGGATTTATTTTGGGACAGAAAGTTTCAGTTGAATAATAAAGAGAAATAACTGAAAACCTTAGTCACAAGTTTCAATCAATAGCCGTGGCATTTCAAGTTGAATTGTTTCATTTCGTGTAAGCATTTCTTGTCAGAAAAACGAATTCAGGAACAAAAGCTGAATAAGATTCTCAAGAGAAATGTGTACCTGGAACAGTTATTCCATGCAGGCCAAAATCTCCCATTAGTTTCCACAAGTTAACCTCCTGAAACAATAATGGAGTCAAACTCTAGCATTCTGTGAATGAACCATAAACAATCACGGGAAATCAGCTCATACAACCTCAGGGAAATAATTTGTTTTGTCTATTTTCGACGCATGAGGAGCAATATTTTCTTGGGCAAAACGTGCCACACCTTCCTTAAACTGTAAAGCATATAAAAATAAACAGTAAGAGAGAATTGTTAGATATGGAACTTATCAGTCCCTCTACACACAACCCTTTGCAAATTGTTCTCTGAGTATGTAGTTATGGGCAGTATAATAACACGAACAAATGCTATAGGATACTGGTTTAGTAACGTGCACAAACATTAACATGCTACCCAAAAACCAAGTATAGCATACCCAAAAACCAATCAATTTCAAAGCAACAACACATGCTTCCCCTCCCATCCCTCAAAAGTAAAAACACAAAAGAAAAAGCTTAGTCAAAGCATAATTATTAACATCTCAATAACTACAAAGTCGTGAACTCATAGAAAACTAGGAAGACAAAGGAAAAACAACACAAATAGGACCCAGAACAAAAAAATAAGAATAAGAGCAAGGAACAACATCGGAACAAAATGTAAGCTTTGAAACTTTCAACTAAAAAAATCCAGACTTTCTCAGCATCCCATTACAGCTGTTAGATTTTCAAAAAACTGTAACATATAATCCTAACAATACATCCAAAAAGATGGTGAATCTTGAATCCGTGACATACAAAACCATTGTACAGATCCCTTCTGCAAGAATCACAAACTTAATCCATATTCCATATATATATATCATTGATACTCATATATTCATACGATAAAGATGGTGATAGAAAAAAAAAAAAAAAAAAAAACCTGTTTGCGAGTATCATCAAAAAGTGGGGAAGTAGAAAAAGCAGCAAAAGCACCCCATTTTCGCTTTCTGAGAAAACCATATGCTAATGACCTTACTCCAAACACTTTCTGCATCTTCCCAATTGTTTTTTCTTGATACTGAAACTAGGATTGATGATGAAACAAAAAGTTTTGCTTGTTTACAAATATGGGTTCATCGGGAAAGGCTCCACGAGTCCAGGGAGACGGTGAAGGCGCACGTTTCGTTACGTTAATAAATAATGCTCTGAGTCTGAGTTGCGTTCGGTACGAAACTTTTTGAAGCCGCAGTCGAGACGGCAGAGTTACAGAGAGTTGGCAGGATGGTCCTGGAAAGAAGAAATTCCTGATTTCATTCTTTTATATAAAAATAATAATTAGCATTTTTAGTTTTTAGTAAATTTTTTATGTAAAAATTTACGAAAACTTTAGGATAAGTCGATAAGAGCAGGCCAAGCCAAGCAGGATAATGATGATGATAACATTTTGGCCATTTGAGAAACAACGTACTAAAATTCAATTTGGTTTTGTTAAAGTTGGGTATTCGCTAGGGACTTTAATAGACTTTATCGTGGTACTAGTTTTTGAGGCTGTCCAACTTCACCAAAAGAGCAAAAAAAAATTTTGTCATTCCACTATTATTAAATCCGACTTTTGGTCACCCAACTATTAAGTTGGCTAAAAAGGTCATTCAAATCTGGAAACATATGACTTTTGGTCATTCTGTTCATTGAATCCGTTTGTGCAAACGGCTAAAAAGGTCATTCAAATCAGGAAACATATGACTTTTGGTCATTCTGTTCATTGAGTCAATTTGTGCAAACGGAAATCTCTTTTTTTAGGGGTAAAATAGTCTGCACAGCATAAAAATGCGACAAAAACTTCTGACATGTAAATATTATATATTCTCTCACCTTTTCATTCCCAATTTTTACTTCGAAAATTCTCCTTTCCAATCCACTTTCTTGTATACAGAAACCCAAAACAATATTTTGCTACTAGTAAACAGAATCATTGAAGCAAAAGAAAATGAAGGGAATGAAAGGAAAGCTACTTAAGAAATTGAAGACAATTAAAACAATGAGCAAAATGCAAAAATGGTCACTCAACTTTTTGCAAATCCACCTTTTGGTCACTCAGTAATTAAGTTGGCCAAAAAGGTCATCAAATTCTTTAAACGTATGACTTTTAGTCATTCTGTCCAAATGCTATGTTATTTATTTTTTGAACCGTTAAATAAAAGGGCATTTATGTCTTTTAAAGTTTAATTTATTATTATCTCAATCCCGTCATCTTCATCGCATTACTCCTTTAATTTCCCTCACTCTGTCTCTGCCGACGGCGGCCTTTTTCCTCTCGCTCCTTTTCTGTCGCCTGCACATCCATCCTCAATCTCAACCCGTGGTTAACCAGCCAACTTATCGCATATCTCTTCAACCACCATTTACAGACGGCGGTGGATACACTGGTACCAGGAGCAAGAGTACAAATCTGGCGGTTGAAAATCCTGGCAGTGACATTGTTGCTTTTAAACATCAGTTTAAAGAAAAATGGCTTCAAAAAATAATCCTCAATTTTATCCTTCAATAATGATTTCTTGATAAAATTTATTCATTTAAAACATCTGGGTTGTGGCCAAATAAACTCCAAAGAACACTGATTTCATCAATGGTCCCCTGAATTGAAGTTGTGGGCTTTTCTTGAAAAATTTTTCCATTCATCCGAAAGATAGAAACTTTATGCGGTCAATAGTAAAAGTTTGTGGGGTTTTTATTCTATGGGATGATGGAAGAGCAGCTCACAGTTGTGTGTATGTTTGTGGCTGAAGAGTTGCGAAGTGTATTGTTGTGTGTGTGTGTGGATTGACCAGCCAACCCGCCGCACATCTCATCAACCACCATGGCTGAGAAGAAATTGACAGTAAATCGGTGACCCATTTCCAGACGGCGGCACTTCTCACCACTATTCCCAAACCGCCCTTCACGATTGTTCTCTCTTTGTCCTTCATCCTTGCACCACTTTTGCCTTTTGCACCATTCCCAAACCCAAGAGTTGTAGCAGCATACTTGATGATGAGCTTATGAGGAAAGAATGTGGGTGTTGATATTTTTACAGTGTTATATATTGAAGTTAAAAAAGATGATAATTAAGGTTTGGATTTTGATTTAATTCAATAGAAAATGTTTTATTGAAATTATTAAACTCATAAAATTGTGGGAGTGTAGTGAGAGAGAGAAAGAGAGAGAAAGAAAGAGAAAGAAGGAAGAGGAAGAAGAGAATGTGATTGTGGTGAGAGAGAGAAAGAGCGAGACAGAGCGAGAAAGAGAGAGAAGGAAGAGGAAGGAAGAGGAAGAAGATAAATTTTTGCCCTAAATTGTTTGAAAAGACATAAATACCCTTCAACTTAACGATTTTAAAAACGATAACAGACTTGCACGACGGAATGACCAAAAGTATACGTTTTCAGAGTTGGATGACATTTTTAGCCAACTTAATAGTTGAGTAACCAAAAGGCGGATTTGGTAATAGTTGAGTGACCATTTTTGCCTTTTGCTCTAAAACAATTATGTATCTGAAGCTTGAAAGGATCCTTCAAGTCAGTGCCGTTGATGGGTTTGCTCTTAATTCACCACCCAATTCAAATGTTAGAGCTTTACAACCATTCCTTTTCCATGCAAGAATTACCCAAGAAGATTATTAAGAAATGTATTCAAGCTCAAGAACCCGAGATTATTGACGTTTCAGAGCTAATGAAAGATCTTGAAGATCAAGAAGTGGAGTTTGAGGGTGAAATCAACGATGAAGAGAATATTAGGCCTAAAACATATGCTAAAGATTCAGTTTTTCTGAAAGGAATTTCTTGAGCTTCTTTTGGTAAATTCTTTTCCTTTTTTTATTAAATTTTAAGGCCTATCCAAATGAATAGGCTGCCATCACCATGGCAGTCTTACAGAGACTTTTCTTTGTTGGCGCTGGCATCTATGGTATGCGCTTCTGCATCAGCGGTTGTCTTCACCAATTTCTTGGGTATGCTTGGATAGGGTGTTTTTTGGTTTTATTTGTGAAATAATTTTATTGAGTTTTGTAACGAGAAAGGAATATTTATAAAATGATTTGATGTGTTTGGATTGATAAATTTAGTTAATTTATTGAAGATTGTGTATAGAAAAAATTATTATTATATATATATAGATTATTTTATATATTGCTATAAAATTAATTATTTAAACAAGTAGGACCCACAATTTTTTTTTGTTGCTGAGTGTCCAATTTGAAATGAAATTTCACAAAAGAAGGCCCCACAACTTCCCTTTGATTTCCGTCGGCTGTAATGAAAATTCACAAAAGAAGGCCCCACAACTTTCCTAAAATTTCCGTCAGCAGCACGCAGTCGAGCGAGATCGGAGCTCTCTCCAAGTCCGAACTTCAGTGGCTTGAAATCCAGATCGGAGCTCTCACAAAATCGAACTTCAGTGGCTTGAAATCCTGTCTCGGAGCTCTCTTGAAATCTGATCGGAGCTCTGAAGGGAAATCCCAGATCGGAGCTCTCTTGAAGTCTGATTAGCCGAGCCAGATAAAAAATTCGTTCTTCTTTGAAGCTCCCGACCAAATTGTCCTATCCTTTCCGTACTTCTCCCGATCTGTGGTTCTCTCTCGGCAACCCTGCAGTATCAAGCACGTATGCTCTTTGAGATTTATTTTTGGGTTTTGAGTTTGAGTTCCTTGATAACCGGATTGGCCTTTTTGTCTCTCTCCAGCTCTTTATACTGAATTATCTGAAAGTGATAGTCAGATTCTAATCCGCTTACCACTTGACGGGCGAGGGACTCAATCTGCCTTTTCTTCCTCCCCTCCGGTACGACAACAAAACTCAAACAAGAGAGTAGCTCCTCAGAAGAGGCTGCGAACGATAAAGCGGTGAACGGTGTGACTCAAAAGCTGAGTGAATACTGCGTTTCACTTCTTAAAATGTACGGGAAGAGCGTTATAATTTCAGGCTTCTGAAAAAAAAAGTAGTGGATCGATCTGAATAAGGAGAAGAAAGAAACAGGTTTTGCTTCACGAGTGTGATATGAGTGATTTTGACATTTTACTGTGCAGTATTTTAATAATATATGGTAGATTTAATTATTGTACACTGATTTTGCAATCGTAATTGCAATCCAGCGAATTATGCGGTGCCAAACAAATATTTTTTTTGTTTTACAAATTAATTGAAAATTTATGGAACCAAACGGACCCTTATTTTTTCTTCTTGTTTTTTATAGAGAAGCCGACAAATTTCAATTATACCTCTTCCGCTTGATTTGAGATGAAATCTCTCTATTTTTTTACAGTGCAAAAGTTGCGTGATTAAAATAATGGAGGAGCTCATTTCGTTTCAATTTTGTACACAGAGAAAACCAATCTAGAATAAGGCTTTGACTTCTGGATTCATTTTGTTACAAGCCTTTGAACTTGTTATTGGGAGTTTTGGAGGCTGAATTTTTTTAACAAGTTGGAAGATTTTGATGAATTTGGCCTCTTTAATTGTTGTGATTCATCGGGAAGGTGATGATTTGGAAGATTTTGATGAATTCGGCCTCTTTAATTGTTGTGATTCATCGGGAAGGTGATGATTTAGTGGGGAAGAGGAAGAAGATAAAGGAAAAAGAAAAGAGATAGAGAAGAGAGAGGATGAGACAAGAAATATGAACAGAGAAAATAGAGGAGTGAAGACTGGGAGAGAGAATGGAGGAAAGAAGAGAAGATTTAAGATTTTCTTGCCCTAATTTATTTGACAAGACATAAAAGCCCATTCATTTAACGGTTTTAATAAAGATAACATACTTGACCGACGAAATGACCAAAAGTGATACGTTTAAAGAGTTGGATGACCTTTTTGCCCAACTTAATAGTTAAGTGACCAAAAGGAGGATTTGCTAATAGTTGAGTGACCAAAAAAATCTTTTGCTCTTACCAGAATGACTTTGTTTCATTTTGTCTATCACATTAAACTTTTGAGTATGTGCTAATTATCAAAAGGGTTATCTTCAATTTACCCCCATGAAAGATGATCTTTAATCACTTTGCCCCCATCAAAGATTTTTATTAGTACTGTGCACCCATAAGGATATTCTGTTGCTATATTTAAATGAAAATTTTAAATTTTGCCTTAAAAAATTACTTTTTTATATTTTAGACTATTTTACCCTTAAATTTAATTCTGAAAATCTTATCCTACTTTATCATCATTTTATTTTCTTTTTTCTTTATATATACTTTAACAAATTAAATTTCTTATTATTATTTTAAATAATAGAATAATATATATAATCTTACTAAAAAAATTTAGATTTTGGATACGGTTTACTATTTTTTATAATTTGTTAACTATTTTTAATGTACTTGGTCAATAAAAACCTCATATGAATTATTTAATTTTTTGGAATGTAATAAAATAATACATACTTTGTCCTTTTTTTAATTCTTTAATAAAAAATTAATGAAACATTTTATTTTACCACTCTAATATTTATGGATTTTTAATTTAGAGTGAATGAATTTTTAATTAAATTTATTAAGTATAAAAGATATCTCTATTAGAAAAATATATATTTATAATAAATATACACCTCACAACTACCAAGAAAATAATTATTTTATTTATTTATTTTGTCATTATATAATTTTATTATGTTGATTAGATTACTTTAATATATATAATAATATAATAAAAAAATTTAAAATATTAAATCAATATTTTAAATTGTCAATAATACAAATAAGGTAAAAAATCATATTATAAATACACAACAAACTAAAATGAGTAAAAAAAATTCATAAATTACAAGAAACTTGACATATTTATGTATATAAAAGAAGATGAAATAAAAGAAAAAGAAAAAAATGAATAAAATAAATAAGTATCTTATTTTGTTAAAAAAATTGATCAAGTATTTTATGCCTCAAACTAATAATATTTAAGTATTAATAAAAAATATTGGAGTAGATAAATTAAAATTAATGTTTAAATATAAGATGGGCAAATATAATTTAATTTATTTCTTATTGATGGATAAAATTGTCATTTAAAATTAATAATTAATGATGTTATCAGTTAACATCTTTAATTGATAGTCAACGGTGCAAAATGTTAATAAAAATATTTTATGGGGGCAAATTGATTAAAGACCATCTTTCATGGGGGTAAATTGAAGATAACCCTTACCAAAATCACGTTATTTCATTAAAATTTATAACATTCCGTCTAACACGTTAAACTGTAACAAACTATTATCTCCACTACATTAAAATTACGCGAGACACTTTCAAATTATTATGTCCAACACATCAAAATTATGTCAGTTGGTTACGTGCAACACATTAACACGATGTTTGTTTCACTAAAACCATGATTCAAAGAGTGTAATTCACTTAATTTGAGTTAGGTTTTAATAATTGTAAATTTAATTTTGGTCCAACACATAAACAATATGTTGTTTTACTAACATCATAATTAAAATAATATGATTTACTCACACTTTTATTAGATTTTAATAATTATAGATTTGATTTTGATAAACATTAACATTAGAAAACAAAATAATGTTAAACAAGATCCAACCTCAAATCCAAATAGCAGCATAACTATGGGTCATCGAGAAAGGCTAATAAATAATGCTCTGAGTTTCATCCAGTAGGACTAGTACGATATATTTTTAGAGTTGGCAGGACGGTCCTGATCCTGAAAATAAGAAATTCCTGATTTTATTTTTGTCTTTAAAAAATAATAGTTAGCATTAGTTTTTAGTTTCATTTTATATCTTTTTACGTAAAATTAACAAATTTTTGGGTTAAGAGCATATGCCAAAGCCTGCGTAGATATGGATGGATAATGATGATGATCAATTGTTGACATTTTGACCGCTTGATAAAAAACGTTTGAAAAACCATGCGTTATGCCACTTGTTTAGATATTCACCACTTGTGTCAAACAAGATAAAGAAACTCATAAAATCGAAAATAATATTAACGATGATGATCAACTGTTGATTAATAAAAACCGTTTGAAAATCATGCGCTTGAAGGTGTGTTTTGTTTTTTTTATTGCGATTTAAGAAAATAATGGATATTTGAATTGATAAATTTTTGCTTTATGAGTTTTTGAGTAAAATAGTTATTTTATTGAATACAATTTAAGTAAAAAAATTTAAATATATTATTGATTTTTAATCGGCTAATGACCGTCGCGGACCGCCAGTGGACAACGGCATCGACCGATCGATAGGTCCCGATCATATTGTAAAAATATATATAAAAGTTTTAAAGAAGTTAAAAAGACTAAAATGACCTGATACCTCTTTTAAAAAATTGAATATATATATATATATAAGTATTAAAATGCTTTTATGCCTATTAGAAAGTTCTTTTTTTTTTTTTTTGGGTGAAAATATGTGATAAACAAACATGTTATTTTGCGGTGCCAAAATTGTAATCCAAAGTTACCCAAGCTTTGTCAAGTTGATCATAAAATACAAACAGAATTAAAAATATTCGTACTTCATAATTAGTACAAAGGCGGGGACTTGGTAACTGTATAGTTCACGCCTTTAGAATGGAGATGGGAAGAAGAAGCGCGTAGTTGCTTAGGATAAAATCGTGAGCTACCAATCACGCCTCCAGTGACGAGTTGTATCATGTATGTAACAGCTCCAGCTTCCAGGGCTTTTCTGGTTGATGCTATAAAGAACCGAACTTTGGCCTCAACAATGGCGGGATAGTGTTCCTTTCAAGTACTAATATGGACGTCGGACGAGGAAGGCCGCCGTCGTCGAAGTTCACGGTTTACCAGAACCCAGCCCTCTCAGCTGCCCTGACCTCCAACAGCCTCCGCCCAAACAAGTCCACTTTCCTTTTCATCCTCTCTCTTTTATCGGCCTCCGCCATTGCTCTCTTCATCGCATCTTCAAGGTGCATTGAACCTATGCATGTAATACTGCAATTTATCTGCTGAGGATTTAGCTTGATTTTTTTTTTAAAAAAAGGTATGTTAAGCTAGGGTCTTAGTCAGTACTGCCAAACTAATGTGCAAATCTTGCAGCGATCGGTACAAATAATTTATCAGTCGGTTGCTTAATTTTACGTTGAAGATTACGGAAATTGGGTAAAGGGTTTTTGATTTTGGGTTGTACAAGTTCAAAAAGTTGTTGCCTTTATGCTTTTTGAAATTGCCATGAATTAGACTGCAATATTAAACTTTGAATTTTAATTCTCTGGACTGGTGATGTTAGCTTTTTATTTCCTGATTTCACATGTGGCTAAATGCAATTGTTGGTAAATATTTTGAAGGGAGAATGGATTGTCTGAGTATTGGACACTTGGATATGTTTCTCGAGAAAAATATTGTAAGTAAAATATATTAATTTGAGTAAATTAGGAATATATTTAGACTTTGTTCACCAGTACAAACAGTTTTAACAAGTGTTTTTTTTGGATAATATTACGTTCAGATTTGTTATTAAAGCTCATAAAAAGCATCGTGTGCATAGTTCTATTCGGCTCTGTGCTTGCCCTTGTCAAAGCTAGTTTTGTATGGAGAGTGAGAAATGCTACTGAGGTAAGAATGGTATCTTCTTCTGATGGAATTGGGGAACAAGTGCGTCTTACTACTCGACAACTAGGCCTTATTGGAATGAAGCCTAAAGCTGAACAGGCTGAAGTGGATTCTGCTAAGAAACCTCCTAAATCTAAAACTAAATCTACATCCCCTTCTGAAATGCTTGTCCCACTTCATCAGCCAATCAATGCTTCAAGTAATTCTTCAAGAATAAGGGGTGACAAGTCAAGCACTAGTGGTGGGAATAAGATGCACTCTTTCAGCAGCCCATCGAAATCACCTTCTTCCCCGTCTATGTATCTTGTCCCTGCAATGTCTTCCCAGTCACCTACTGTTCAGAATCCGCCAGTGTCAGATAAACTTTTTGCTAATCCTTGGTCAAGCAAACGCACTTCTTCTCATAAAGAGATAACAACCGAAGAAGAGCTTGAAAAGTTCTTGGCCGATGTTGATGAGAAAATTTCTGAATCAGCAAGTAAATTGGCAACTCCTCCTCCAACCATCAACGGGTTCAGTAGAGCGAGCCCTAATACCATTGTGGGTTCTGCTAATACTTCTGGAACTACCAGGAGCACACCATTGAGGCCAGTTAGAATGTCACCTGGATCGCAGAAGTTCTCTACCCCACCAAAGAAAGGGGAGGGTGACCTACCTCCTCCTATGTCCATGGAGGAGTCAATTGAAGCTCTTGAGCATCTGGGCATCTATCCTGAGATTGAAGAGTGGCGTGATCGTCTTAGACAATGGTTTTCCTCAGTTTTGCTGAATCCTCTACTTAGCAAAATTGATACCAGTCACGAAAGGGTAAGTTGTGCAATGCAGTTCTCCTTGGTAAATATTAGGGTATATATTAGGTTATCAGTGCATTTCTTAGAAACCGTGTGCATACCTAATATAGCTATTGAAGCATGACTTCGAACTTAAGACCCAGATGGATATGGATGGCCATGTCTACAGAGTTCATGGTAGGGACTGGTAGTTCGAGAACTGCTTTTTTGGTCAAGGGATCTTCATCTCTTGCTGGTGGCACTCCCATTTTTTGCAGTTTGTTTGTACTAATTATGGCTCCATAAATCAGTTGGACAAGGCAAAAACTGTAATATGACCAATAGGATCAGTTATTTGGGTGACTGTTCTTTCCTACTTTTATGTGGAAGTATTCTAAGTTTCTCAATGTTCTCTAGGTGATGCAAACAGCTGCTAAGCTCGGTATTACGGTTACAATCAGTCAAGTAGGAAGTGATACACCAAGTACAGGAACTACTGCTACAGTCTCTCCAATTAAGAGGACTAATGAATGGCAACCAACAGTTACAGTCGATGAGGACGGTATTCTTAATCAGTTAAGAACTACACTTATCCAAGCACTAGATGCTTACTTGTGTAAGTTGCTTCATTCCCAGTAAATTTTCTCTCGATAAAGCCTTCTTGATGAAGTGCTCTATGCTCGTATAAGCTCCTTTATAAGATCTTACTTGGTCTGTCTTTACAGCAAAGTTACCTCTTGGCAGTCTCCAACAGTCACCACAGCAGAATTCATCAGTTCCCATCCTGCAAGAATGTATTGATGCAATAACAGAACACCAGAGACTTCATACCTTGATGAAAGGAGAATGGGGAAAGGGTTTGCTACCACAAAGCAATGTCCGGGCAGACTACACTGTACAAAGAATTCGGGGTAATTTTATTTTTATGTGGTTGTTCAGTGTAGGTAAATTTGTTGATGATCTGACTATCCTTCTATTTTAGTCAACAAGAGCAACTGCTATGCCTTATTAATTTCTGATGCACTTAATATAAATGCAACTTATTTCCAATTTATCTGCTGCTCGTTATTTCACAGAGCTTGCTGAAGGAACCTGTGTGAAGAACTACGAGTATCTGGGAAATGGAGAAGTCTATGATAAAGTAAACAAAAAGTGGAGTTTTGAGCTTCCTACAGATTCTCACCTGCTATTGTATCTATTCTGTGCTTTCCTGGAACACCCTAATTGGATGTTGCATGTTGATCCTACATCTTACGCTGGAGCCCAGTCAAGCAAAAACCCTTTGTTTTTAGGTGTTCTGCCTCCAAAGGAAAGATTTCCTGAAAAGTACATAGCTGTAGTATCTGGTGTTCCTTCTGTGGTGCATCCAGGAGCTAGTATACTGGCAGTTGGGAAGCAAAGCCCCCCAAGTTTTGTCTTGTACTGGGATAAAAAGCCTCAATTATCTCTCCAGGCAAGTCAAGTTAACGTACTATTGGATATATGGTTTGTTAAGTTATATAGAAATTTTACAATATTCTAATCTGAATGATTAGCATAAAACAGCAACCAAACCTGAGACAGGGCAAAAAATATGAAAGCATACAATGATTTGCATTTGATTTCCATTTTCTCTTAATGGCTAGGCTTCTTGAATACACTCCATTAGTTACTCTAATCATTCGGCTCCTAGGGGTTATAGTGGCCTGAGTGGGGTTAGGGGATGTTGAAAGTTGAAAACCTTCTAGTTCGAGATGAAGTCTTATAATTGTTGGCTTAGGAGCTTAGACTTTAAGATAATTTGGTTGAGAAAGCAACAAGCAATATCATCATGGAAAGTGATGGATGATTTTTCTGTCACGAAAAAAGTTAATGCTTTAAACCATCAAAATGGCAGTCAATTTGGAATTGTGAAAAAGTAAATCTAAATACATTGCATGTTTTTAGAAATATTGTTTGCATTTCCAGATAAGCTGGTTGCTGGATTTTTGACACCATTTTTAACCTTTATTGGCAGGGAAGAACAGCATTATGGGACTCTATCTTGCTTTTGTGCTATAAGATTAAGACTGGGTATGGAGAGGTAGTGCGGGGCATGCATCTTGGTTCATCAGCACTGGCCATTCTCCCTGTCTTTTATCCTGAAACTGAAGCCTGAGAAACATCGAAGTCCTTCACATTGTTCGGTCCAAGGTGGAAAAATGGACTCGTTGGGATCTAATCCTCAATTCTAACCCATGCAGAGAGTATTTGTCCGGAGGAATCTAACTAATCATCATGACTTCTGTCTGATTAACATAGTAGGAATATTCATGAACTTGATATGTGAACAATTTTCTAAGTGTTTTGAAGCTTTTTTTTTTGGTAAATTTAGAGTGGGCATACCTTTTCTGGGATCATCTTTTGAAACCAACATCTCCAGAGTTCCATTACTGGTTTTTCTGATTACGTATTTCATTGTTCTCTCAGTGGCCTGTGAATGCCTTTGATTTAATCAGAATGAAAGCCTGTTCATTTGTTCTCAATGCCTAAAACGGTTTATTCAAATTCTTCTTTCCTTAGCTTTGCTGATAGGGTGAAGAGTGATGAAGAAAGACTCCAGTATTAGCTTGTTTTACTAAAGAGGAGAAATTTTTCTCTAATCTTAGCTTTTGAATGGCAAAGTGAACATTACATTTCTTTTTTCATTATTTGTAATCGGATTTAATTTTTGTACTTCGTGTAATTTTCATGGGGTTATATTCTATTTTAATAAAGATTATCATTGCTTTTAACTAACAAAAATTCTCCCTTCTTTTGTCATATTTATTGAGTTTCTAAAATCACATTGTGAATTTACTTCAAATAATACGTCAACAACAAACATTATATTCTGAAATAAAAAAAATGATACATTAATTATGAAACAAAAGATCCAAAAGCAAAATACATAAATAATATTACACGCATAACACACACACACAGTTATGCCCAACATTTTTAGTACTTTTTGCTAGTTATGATCTTAAAATCTTATTAAAATTTACTATTTTTCTTAATAAATATTTTAGTCACATATAGTAGAAATTTGTATTTAACAATAAAAACTCATCACTTTTATTTTTTGGATGAGTAATATTTCTAACATTATGCCAAAATATTAATTAAAGATTAAGTTAGAAAAACTCACCATTCTTATTATCTTAAATTTTTACAATTTAATTAGAAGGATTTATATTTACTACTACGCTACGACTATATAAACCCAAACCCCTTCACCTATTCTTTCCAGTTTCTACTGCGTGTCTGCAACTCAAATCTTCTGCCTCCACCGCCTCCACCGCCTCCACCGCCTCCACCGCCTCCACCATCCGCAGCCGCTCACCACCACCTGCATCTTCAGTCTCATTAACCTGAGCTAAGAAGAACAAACGCCGAGCTCTCCGTATCCATCTCTTTTTGAGGTGATATATTCTTTTCGATTTCGCTAGCTACTTGTTTCTGTATATATTTACGCATAGAGAAGAGAATAAATTATTTATCTTGAACGATCACTAAGAGTGTATCGATTCAAGAAAAAGGGTAATCACAGTGCTGGCAAGGCCCATTTCCCTTTTTTTTTTGGAACTTGTGTGTTTAATGGAAGTGTAGATTTTGGACATGTTATATTGTTATGCAATCTTTTTATCCAAATTTCTGGAATTCTTCTCCTTATTAGATGAATGTAGTTGGATTATCTGTTTTTGGTTGATGGGATGGTGCTTGATTTTTGAATTTTTTGGTGAAAGTTTTATGCCATTAGTTAAGTTCCTTCACCATTCTCAGCTGTGATACACTGACTGTGCTAAAAAAAGCAATTTTTTTCTACATTGTTGGAAAGTGCAGAATAGATTTGGTTAGCTGTTGTTATGCGTGTGGACTTGGCTAGAAGTTTTCTTGAAAATGATTGTGTTTTATTTTTCTGTTGTAGGAGAAGGAAACTTATGATGCATAGGGACATAAATGGGGAAGGGAGAAAATTTAACAGGGGTGAAGAAGAGGAGGATGAAGATGAGGAAGATGAAAGAAGCCGGGATGAGTGGGAGAAAATGTATAATGATGAGAGATCTTGGGAGTCTCTACAAGAGGATGAATATGGCCGTCTTCGGCAAATAGATAACAAAGCCCTTCATCATGCTCAATATCGCAGACGCCTTCGCACTGCGACTACTGCACGAATTCAGAAGGGCCTTATTCGCTATCTCTACATTGTCATTGATCTTTCACGAGTATGGAAATTAATGTTTTGAATTTATATAATTTAATTGATGTGTTGCTGCTTAATTGAATCTCTAGTTCTACTATGAATTTGGATCAGATTTTGGTATTAACACTTCTTTTTCAACCGTGAATCATGAAGATAAACTATCTTGGATCTTTAATAATCATCCTATCACTCGTGTTGGTCCATTTCTTTTATAATCCTCGAAAAGTATATGTTCATCCTCAAAGATAGTTCTTTACCAAATTCTTTGATTTCAACTTGAGTGCTTAATCATAGGCTGCCAATTAGAAGGATTTAAGGATTTTTTTAAACTTTTAATGCGAATCTCTGAGATTGAATTATTGAATGCACTTCTAGTGAATTGTGTGTCTAGTCAAATTGACTGACATAAATGGGTTGGAGGGCTAGCTGTCAGTGGTTGTTAACTGAGTTTGGGTTGCCATCTTTAATTTATGAAATTGATTAGTTAATTTGGAAAGCTTCTAGGTAGAACAGATATATATGAGTTACTAGAAGAAATTACAAACTTGGATAGCTGTAGAGTTTTGGATAATACAATGATCTGATTGGTTATAATACACTGATGTCTCTGCTTGAGATTTAGAAGTTCTGTAGTAGCAGAATAAACAGAATTTTCTCACGAACTTGACAGAGTTTGAATTTTTCATTGAAATTAAATTGGCTATATCTTACATTGCAGTTACTGCGCATTGGTTAAAGACATATTGATTAACGTGATTAGATTATCTGCTTGTTGGTTACAGATTTAGAGAAAATGAGAAAAATACATGAAGTTAGCAGGTTGATGGCACCATCTATTTTCTTAGTTAATGTGGGATAAAATATCATCCCTTAATTTCAATGGCCTCCTGATAGATTTCAGAAAGTTCTAGTCTGGAGTATCCAGGCAATCTTTTTATGTTAAACGTGCATAATAAAGATTGTGGTAATCATGAAGCTTTTATAAACAACACATAGATGATGGTCCAAATAAGTGAAAATGTTAACTAATGATTCATCGGTTTTGTGTTGTTTTCCTAGTTGATTTAAGTTGATAAATAATCAATTTGAATTCTAATACGTAGGCAGCAGGCGAAATGGATTATAAACCAAGCCGAATGGTTGTGATTGCAAGACAAGTGCAGGCTTTCATCAGGGAGTTCTTTGATCAAAATCCTTTAAGCCAAATTGGCCTAGTATCATTGAAAGATGGGGTGGCTCAATGCTTAACAGACCTTGGTGGCAGCCCAGAATCCCATATCAAAGCTTTGTTGGGAAAGTTGGAATGCTCTGGTGACTCCTCTCTCCAGAATGGGCTTGATCTTGTACATGACCTTCTAAACCAAATCCCAACATATGGTCATCGTGAAGTTCTCATCTTGTATTCAGCTCTTAGTACTTGTGATCCAGGGGACATCATGGAAACCATCATGAAATGCAAAAAATCTAAGATAAGGTGCTCAATCATTGGTCTATCAGCCGAACTATATATTTGCAAGAATTTGTGCCAAGAAACTGGTGGATTGTACTCTGTTGCACTGGATGAGGTGTGTGCTTATTTGGATAAATCTGTCATCATGTGTGGAAATTTCATCATCAAAATTGCTAAATTAGACGCATAGACTGAACATGAATAAACTCAAAATTGTTTTTCATGAATTCATCTAATTCTAATGAGAGTCAAGAAAAGCTACGGTCTGAATTATATGTAATGCTAAATGAATATGTCAAGTATCAATCTCGAAGTTATCTGATTAATGAATTTGCTTTTCTGCCAGTCACACTTGAAAGAATTAATACTTGAACATGCACCACCACCTCCAGCAATAGCAGAATTTGCAATTGCCAATTTAATAAAGATGGGTTTTCCTCAAAGAGCTGCAGAAGGTGTTATCTCAATCTGTTCATGTCACAAAGAGGCTAAGGTTGGCGGAGGATATACTTGTCCAAGATGCAAAGCCCGTGTATGTGAGCTGCCTACTGAGTGTTGTATATGTGGGCTGACCCTTGTTTCATCTCCCCATCTTGCAAGATCATATCATCATCTATTTCCTATTACACCTTTTAATGATGTATCACCGTCAGCTGCAAACAGCTTGTATCAGTTACCGAAGAAATGTTTTGGCTGCCAGCAAAGTCTCCTAAATCCTGGTAAGGACAAAATTTTGGTTGATGCATTTTTCCAATGTCAAAACTGATAGGTGAAACTGAAGTTAATATCAGAACTAAATTTTGGCTTTTATGACCTTTCTGGGTTGGCACAATGTGATTTGTTGCTGTTGAATTGTTTGAGCTTTGTGTGATATTCTAGATTTAACTTGAGCTTGCTTTTAGTTCCAATTGAAAGAATGAAAGCCCAAAGAGATCAACCGTATGAAACTCATACTCTCAAGTTCCTTTTCCCTCCCCTTCTCCCCAGCTAGAAAAGTTAAGGTGTCTATGCATGAAGCAACTTTGGAGCCTTAACTCGTGTTGAACTTGAACATTGTGATACAGAAATGAATATAAATATTTTTATTGACATCTTTATGTGGAAGAATCTTTTGATCTTTTGACTTAACAGATCATTCTTCACTTTGATCTATTGAAGTTTAAACTGGAAAGCTTGGGTTTTCCTTTTGAGCTTGCAATGGTTTTCTCTGATGGAGTCTAGCTTCTTCAATTTTGTCTTTTCCTGTTTTTCATGTTGATAAGAATAGGCACTTGCTGCATGCCTCCCATCTACTAATGTGTACTTAATGTGCAAATGGAAGGATATAACCTTCTATCCTTTGACATTTGAAGCTACTGAGCATAATATTCTCAATGTTGATAATTGAACAAGTGAAATTATGTATGTCTAAAGGTGTTTTATGAGGATAAAGTACTATTCATCATATTCTCCATCAATAAGGGGTTAGGTCTTGGTGCCGTGTTGATTGATCCAAGAGCATGAAAATTTTACTTGTATTTGGTCACAGTTGACCTATATTTGTGAAGTTGTTAGTTGAATGGTTGATGAACTTCATAAGAAAAAAAAATGTAAATCAACAGCATGTTCCATGCAAATTTGTGTCCTTATTTTATGCTTGTACTGTAATCTGAATTCTCTCTACTGGTGTATACTGCCTTAAAAAGTTGCTTCCTTGTACCACTTGAATTTTGACTGACATAATTTGAATTGTTCTTAACTCGTGGTTTTCCACGCAGGAAGTATTCCAGGGCCTTGTGTTGCTTGTCCCAAATGCAAACAACAATTCTGCCTTGATTGTGACATATATATTCATGAGAGCTTGCACAATTGCCCTGGTTGTGAGAGCTTCAAGCAGTCTAAATCGGTAAATTAATTGATGCTTGCCATCTTGATTCATTCTATCCGAGATTGCTTTATTGTTTTCAAGCATCAAGGAGAGCAAGAGCAATAGCTGTCATATACTTTATTGGAGGCAGGATCCTGCTCCAAATGATCCTCTGATCTGGACCAGAAACTCACGCAGAGAGTTGCAATAAAACACGACTAAATGCAAACATTAATTGTATACTGCTTATAGAGCTGAATGTTCTTATGATGGGTAGTGCATGGAGAAGACCTGCTCAACTGAACTCATGATTATCTCTACCCACCCAATCTTTTCAGTTTGGAGAACTGGCAAAATGACAGCTTCCCATGAAATGATACAGCTTTTGCTGGTTTTTTACTCAGCTCTTCTTGAAAACACTAGAAACTAGACCAAAGGACGGAGGCCATGCTAGTTTTCGGCATCTTGCTATCTGGGCATCCCTTCCTTTTCTGAAAAATTGGTGTTTGAAAATTTGGTTTCATTGAAAGCTACAAAGATCTGACTTCTGTACTGATTTATTGTTTCAAATGTCAACATTGGCTAAACCTTAGCAAATGTATCCATTTTGCTATGCTTAGTCGCTAACTACTTTGATTTGTGTTTTTGACTTGGGCAACTTTTCTTTTTGCCACTGGATTTTTCTCACCTGTACAACATACATTCATTCTTTCTATAGTCATTAATTCAATAATATGTCCTAGAAAATTAAATTTAATATTCTCCATTTTGATAAGGTATTTTTTTTATTAAATAATAGAATCTTTTTTATAGCATTTGTTATAAGAAAATAATATTTTAAAAGTATTTGGATTGAAGAATTTGTTTTTTGTGATGATTTAAGTTAAAGAATTATATATTATTAAAATTTTAAAATTTAAATTTGAATTAATATGTTATAAGTTTATTTTTATGGAAAATTGTGTTAAAAAATAATTATTTATTATTAAAAACGTTCAAATTTAATATTTTATTAATAAATAAAAATTTGAAAAATATAAAGAACACCTTACCAAAAATAATTATTGTAGTATTTTTTTTTTTTGTTGTTTAAACAATTTGACAAAACAGCCAAGTCAAATTAAATTGGTAAACGAAATGCCCTTAACTCACCCATCCAAACCTTCTATAGTGACATGATGATCATAAATTTCCTTGTTGATACATAATATTTGTATTTAAGATATGAACAAAAGCTGAATGCTATTTGGCTTGGATAATTTCTATAAGTTATAATTAATGCAGTATACTATTATTAACAAACAACCAACTGCAAAAATTGCTGATTGAGCTAAGAAAATGATAAAGATTGTTAGTAAATAATGAACATTTATAATATTATGATGTTGTGAAATAGTTGTAACAAATTTATCGAAGAGAAAAATTAAATTAATTTATTTTATTTTTATCACAAAAGGGATATAATGTTTATGGTCATTAAATTTATTTTAGTTGATAATTAAGAATAACAACATTATTATTGTGCGCTGCGAATTTTCTGTATCATTATTGTATATCACTTTCTATAGCATTTTATCACTCTTATATATAACTTCATATAGCACTCTATAAGATTTTTAGTGGGGTAAAATCAATCACTTATCCCTTTAACATTTACTAATCACTTGATAGAGTTTTAATTTTATCTAAAAAAATACGTGTCACATTTATAAAAAATTATACAATAAATGATACAAAATATCACTTATTTAAAGTAACTCTGAAAATGATCACTGTTTTTTCAATATGACAGTGTGGAACTATATTGTGTTTTTTCAACAAAAGAAACTACTTATGCACAAAAGAATTAAAGTAAAATAACTTTAGGGTCTGTTTGGAAGTCAGCAAATTTGTGATTTATTTCACAATTGCAAAATGAGGTGTTTGTTTTGTTCAACTTTTTCATCAAAATTTTTAAAACACAAAACAATGGTACAGTAATTATTTTTGCTACAGTAATTTCTATAAATAAAATATTGAATTTGAATTTAAATTTTAAATTTTAATAATAAATAATTATTCTTAACACAATTCCCACCAAAATAAACTAATAAAATACTAATTCAAATTTAAATTTCAAACTTTTATTAATAAAAAAATCTTCAATACAAATCCCAACAAAACAAAATCATTCATTCCAAACACTCCCAAAATATTCTTTTCTCATAACAAATCCCAACAAAAAAAATTCATGATATAATCCAAAAATACCTTATCCAAGCGGAGCCTAAGGGTCTGTTTGGATAAAGCAAAATTTGTGATTTATTTCACAATTGCAAAATGAGGTGTTTGTTTTGTTCAACTTTTTCATCAAAATTTTTAAAACACAAAACAATGCTACAGTAATTATTTTTGCTACAGTAATTTTTATAAATAAAATATTGAATTTGAATTTGAATTTTAAATTTTAATAATAAACAATTCTTCCTAACACACTTCCCATCAAAATAAACTAATAAAATACTAATTCAAATTTAAATTTCAAACTTCCATTAATAAAAAAATCTTCAATACAAATCTCAACAAAATAAAATCATTCATTCCAAACACTCTCAAAATATTCTTTTCTCATAACAAATCCCAAGAATAAAAATTTCATGATATAATCCAAAAATAGCTTGTCCAAACGGAGCCTAAGTTTTACCTACTTTATAACACAAAATTAAAATAATTTAATTTTCAAGTCAACTGAATTAATATCAATATAAATGATAAAAAAAAAAGAAACGAAACAATATGAATTTTATTTATTTAATTTTTTATGTGATAGAATAATATTGAACAAATGAAAAAAAAATATGCAAAGAATCATTGCTCCGAATTTTTCCAAGTCAATTCTGAGACGGAACGAGTTCAAGTTTGAAAGCATTAAAACCCAAAATGACGAAATCCGGCTAGAATGTTGGGTCCCACCTCAACTTTTATATTCCGTCTGCAAGCTCATTGCCAACGTCAGATTTAAGTTAAATCCGAAAAACCCGAAACGAAAAGAAGGAAAAAAAAAAAAGAAAAAAAAAACCTTAATGCCACATGCACTTGAGAACACAGAATCCGAACCCGGACGTATTCGGAGGGAAAAAACCGGATTTGATGAAACGACGATACGTCCGTGGGTAAGTGCAGGATAGCACCCTTCCGGCTCCGTCTCAGTCAAAAAGGGAACACGAAACGCAAAGGAATTGTGAAGAGAGAAGAGAGAGAACACCCTCCCCCGCCCTACCCTCCAAAAAAAAAAAAATAAAAAAATTATATATATATATATTTATACGGCTGAGAGAAGAGACTGACTCACTACCGTAAAACCTTGGCAGCCGGAATTCATCAATCGCAACCTACAAACACCCAAATTCTTCTCCCTAATTCTCGTCACCGCCGTAAGCTTCTCCACCAATTTTATTAACTGTTTCTGCCTGTTTTCTTATTGTGTGTCTGTGCGTTTTTTTTTTTTTTTTTTGTTGTGCGTGATTGGAATTGTATTGCACTAATTTGCTGTTTTTTTTTTTTTTTGAGCAATTAGATCATTTGAAAATTTGGAGAGGGCATGGTCTGTGTTGATTGACATCAACGCTGATTGAACTGCAAAAGGTCGGTGGCTGTTGCAGTGGCAGCACGGTAATTTAAAATGGACTTGGTGGCGAGTTGCAAGGTTTGCTTATGAATGCGTTTTGTATGTTTTTTTTTTTTTTAAAGTTTTTTTATACAAGATTATTGTTATTACTTTTTTTGAAATGTGCATTGTTATTACTGCTGAAAGTGTGAATGTTTTTTCTTTATATTTTAGGGGAAATTCATTGGGAAGAAGTTAATTGCTTACTTAATTAGAATTCAGTTTAGTTACGCTAAGTGATTTATGAAATGGTAAATTGAATAGAGTTTGCTCATTTTATATATCTCGTTTCTATCTATATGAAACTAGAAATATGGTGAAAAGGGAAAGCATGTTGATTGCTTGAAATTTGTTAAGAGTTTTTTTTTTTCTCAAAAAAAAATAAAAATAATAAATGCTGTGTCAATCTGTGATTCACTGGTTTGTTGGAATCTTCTCCTTGGTATCTAAAAATTAGGTTTAACTTTGGGATGTCATGAAATGTTGTTCCTTTGAACAATTAACGAGCTTATAAGCATTTTTTTTCTTTTTTTGGTTTCAAATGATACGTTCTATCTAAATATATGTGAGCAAATGAGTATAGATCAAGTAAAAGATATGTTATATCTAAACATAAATGAGCAAATGAGTTTAGATAGAGTATGTTGGCGAAGTGTGATACATATAGTCGACCCCACTTAGTGACATAAAGGCTTTGTTGTTGTTGTTGTGGTTTCAAATGATACATGTTAATTTCTTTTTGACATGATCCTTTATAGGTAATTTTAGCTACTTGCAGGCCACTTGATTATCTCGATTTGCTGTTCATTTATGATGCATAGTTATTAAGTTGGTTGTAAGACCTGCGCATAGTGAATGAGACTTAAAAATACTGGTGTTGTTCTTGTTTCCCCCTTTTCAAACTTCTGAAGGAAGGAGAAGGCTTGACATGCTACATTGCAGAGAAAAAGAATGGAGAAAATTAGTGTTGTAGTTGTTTCTCTGTCTAAAGCTTGGCTACTTAGGGTCTTTCTGGTTGTCTTTCAATTTCGTTTTACGGCACTCAACAAATCACCTTACAAAATGGTAATTGCAGCATGACAACTTTATCTTCTCCGTAGTATAAGTTTTTCTGATGCCTGGACCTTGTTTCTTTTGGCTATTGTGGTTGTGATTTTTTTGCTATCAACACGTGTAAGATATTGATCTGGTTACCTTAAAAAAATATTGTGATATGGGGAACAAAAATTCCAGTTTGAGTGCTGTCATTGGAACAAAAATTGTTTTTTTGTGGTATTTTTCCTTTGATTTTGCTTTTCTGGGTTTACCTTACCCCACCCTCCTCTCTCTCTCTCTCTCTCTCTCTCTCTCTCTCTTTCTCTCTCTTCTGATATTTTAAGCATAAATTTATTTGAATTGAATGGACTGATACTGGTAATTTGGTTGTATTTCATAGGACAAATTAGCCTATTTTCGAATAAAGGAGCTCAAGGATGTTCTTACTCAGCTAGGGCTTTCCAAACAAGGGAAGAAGCAGGTTTGATATGAGAACTACTCTCTTGTTATTGTTCAAATATGTCCAGTCATAATGTCCCTATGTTAGGGTTCTAATCAGTTGTGCTTTGCCTCTTTTAACCCTTTTCATCTCTGATTCTTTTTCCTTGCCTGGATAGATTTACTTTTTTTCCCCCTTTGTTTAGCTAGTAATAGCAATTGAGCTTAGAATAAGCACGGTGGCGAAAAGTGATCCATATTGCCGACCATGCTTAGTGGGATAATGGCTTAGTTGTTGTTGTTTAGTTTGTAATAGGGTTTAGGGTTCAATTGTTGTTATTGTTGTTTAGCTAGTAATAAAAGTTTTCCTCTTTTTTTTCCCCCTCTCTTTCTCTTGGTGTTCACATAGGACCTTGTTGATCGGATATTGAAGATGCTCTCTGATGATCGAGGTACAGAACTTTGCTCTTTTGTTGTTATTTCTTCTTTGGGAAAAAGAGATGCATTCTTGCAACTAGCTCTAAGATGACATAGTAGTGTATCATGTGTTAACATTTGCTTCCTTACATAAACATTATTTCTATTGCGAACTACAATTTGAATCATAGTATGGATTGCTAGTCTAGTACAATTCTATATGGCCATGACTATGGTGAACTAGTCAGAGAAATTATGCATACAGACTTTAAAGACTTTCAACCTCAGTGATAATGTGTTTCCTTATATTATCTTCTCTCATTCTTTAACTCGTGTGCTTGTTCTTTCATTCCCTCTGACTTAAGAGAGTTAAGTGAATTTGGGGGGTGGGGACTTTCTCTACTACTCATTATGACATTGTTATGAGCTCAGATTACATTTACTTATTGTTGGGTTAAAACACTTTTTTATTTGTTTTTTCAAATCATATGCCATGTAATTCTTTGGCAATTTACAATCTGGTAATGGTTTTTAACTTTCTCATGGTGAAATCTTTAGTGTCCTGCTGATTTTTGCCATATTTTATGTTTATGTTAAATTATATTTTGTGCAGCTTCAGAAATGTGGGCAAGGAAACAGGCTATTGGGAAGGATGATGTAGCAAAACTAGTGGATGACATTTACAGGTGTGTCATTTGCTATCTTTGCTGTGACACCCACAAGTTAGTTTCTCGATTGGCAAACTTTTGTTGGGTTGAATTTTAGTTCCATTGCATTGATAGGGTTGTGCTTCCTTGCATCTATAGATAGCAAAATAATTTTACATCTGATACTTGTTACATATTGGCTTACCAGGAAAAGAATAATTAAAATAATTGGATTATATTGTTTTGAAGTTGTGCATGTATCACTTAGATTTTCTGAAACAACCTTGAATTGATGTGCTGCATGTTAATCTTTTCTTGGTGCTTATAGGAAAATGCAGGTTTCTGGAGCAACTGATTTAGCATCTAAATCGCAAGCAGTCTCAGAAAGCAGTAACGTAAAGCTTAAAGAGGAAGCTGAAGACTCTTATCAAACAGAGAAGATACGTTGCCCTTGTGGAAGCTCATTGCAGAATGAAACATTGATCAAGGTCATACTTGAATTGTCCATGTTGTCCTGTAGATCACAGATTCTCTCTCTTTCTCTCTCTCTTAAAGCTTTGTGTATATGTGCTTGTTGCTGTTGTAAGTTGTAATTCCCATGTATTTTTTTTCTCTGTCCTACAGTGTGAGCACTAGGTTCTCTGTTTTGTAGGGTGTGATAGTGTCCTTTTGTCTTGAAGACAGGATGTAGAGATTATATTTAAGTAATTTTATTATGGTTCATTTTAGGTGCAGGAATACATGCCATAGTATCTGTTTACATCTTACAATATCTTTCTGATCCTCTCTATACACGATTCAGTATCATGTAGATTTTTATGCATATTTGTTTTATGGTGGTTCACTTGCTTTTAGCTCATGCATTTATTTTTACATGTTTCTTTTATGGTTCTTCACCTTCTGTTATTCCATCCATCTTCATATTTGCCATCATTGAATGGTTTTTTAATGGCTGTAGTGTGAAGATCCAAGATGCTCTGTGTGGCAACACATTAGTTGTGTTGTGATTCCTGAGAAATCTAACGATTGCAGTTCACCCGTTCCTCCGGAGACTTTTTACTGTGAACTCTGTAGATTGAGTCGTGCGGACCCGTAAGTGGTACTTTATGTTTTGTTGTTCTGTGGTTTATGAATAACATGTATGATTTATGCTTTTCTTGACTGGTGTTACTGATTGGCTGCTTTTGATTGTCCATGAAGCATTACATTGTTTATGGGAAATTAGTATTTAAGTGGATTACACATTTGACTTTCTTAGATCCCTTTAGATAGTTTGCTTAGGGATAGTGTGTCGGCTTTCAATTGGAGCAAGCTGAAAAAAACTGTCAAGCTCTTTGGAAGTTGATCCTGCTAGTTCTTTTTGATTTTGTATCTAGCCTGTTTACTAGTTTAATGAGCTCTGATAAAGGGGAACTATTCTTCCACCTAAAGCCTTGATTTTTTAAAATATTTGGTTTTATTTTCCCTTTTATTTAGTTGAAAGAATTGTATTTTCAAATTGATTGTTCCTCCATGCAGCTTCTGGGTGACAATGGCAAATCCTTTATATCCTGTGAAGTTACTGATTACAAGTGTTCCTGCAGATGGGTAAGTGGTTTAGCTTCTTGTTTCCCTCTTGCTATAAGATGTACTCTGAAGTTGTCATGCTTTTCTGCCCACCTTCAAAATTTGGTAATCATGGCTCTTATATTAGGAATCACACTCTTCTAGCCATGTTTGATTCAGAAAGAAGACAGACTAGGGATTTGGGGAGGCGTTGGGGATTAATGCAACTATAATTAGCTGGATATGGGAATATATTGATATATATTATTAACCTTATAGGATTTTATAAACATGTTCAGGCAAGTGTCTACATGCATGCTTCCATAGCTTAGTTAAATTTTGTCTGAACTACATGCTTCAATAGCTTATATTAAATTTGCATATCTTCCAGTTCAAACCCTGTGCAGAGCATTGACAAAACATTTCAGCTTACTAGGGCAGACAAGGACCTGCTGTCGAAGCAAGAGTATGATGTCCAGGTTGATCATGTCTTGATTAACAATAGTGTGCTGTTTATATCTATATTGGCTAGTTGAAAAATGCGAGCGTGGATGTTATATTTCCATCAGTTTGTTCATGTATTGTGATATCTTATATTATTGCCTACAGAGTTTATCAATTGTTCCATGTTTCCCTGATCAGGCCTGGTGCATGCTTCTTAATGACAAGGTTCCATTCAGGATGCAGTGGCCACAATATGCAGACCTTCAAGTCAATGGTATGCTCAGCTTCGCCATGAAGCTAAATTATGAAATTAAACCTGAAATCTATGGTCTTCTCTGGTTAAATCTTTTTATATTCTCTTAGAGTATTGTGCTCCTCCAAAGCTCCCCCTCCCTGTTGGGGTTATTTTCTCATTCGTGCTTAGCCTCTTAAGTATTCTACCATCTCTCAACTGTTGGAAATTCTGTGGTGTTGTTCTTCAAGTCAACATACCATAAATATCAGTTGATTCATGCTTGATGTGAGCATTCATGTGACTGGAAATCCTGATAGGAATGTGTGTGTTGATTTGAAATACGCTTTCCTTTGGCTTACCTTTTTCCCTGTCTGGAGGCTAGGCAGTTTTCTTTTGTCTTTGATCTAAATCTGTTGTCTTTTTACCCATAAATCTGACAATAGGTGTACCAGTGCGGGCGATAAATAGGCCAGGATCGCAGTTGCTAGGCGCCAATGGTCGAGATGATGGACCTATTGTGAGTTTTCACTTTTTGGATAAAAATTTGTTTTAGTAGCTGTTCAGCGTCATGTTTGGCAATTAATTCTGATTCTTTACTGCATGTGTCCTGTTTTTGTATTTTATCAAGTGGGGTAGCATGCAAATGCTGCTGCTTCTGAATGCTGATATTTGTTTGTGCTTTTGATGATGAAACTAGGTGGCAATAAAATTTTCTTTTGATCTATGCAAAGATCTTTTTCGGTTGGCCTATGGTTTCCTTGTTTCATGTTCTCTCATTTTTTCAGATCACGCCGTGCACTAGGGATGGAATTAATAAAATTTCCTTAACTGGATGTGATGCTCGTATGTTCTGTCTGGGTGTCAGAATTGTGAAGCGTAGAACTGTTCAACATGTAGGTTAAATTCTTTTTCTCCAAAGAAATTCCTTTCTTATGTTTGGCTTGGTATTTATTGTGGTAATGTGAAACTCATGGAGTGTGGAACATTAGCAGTTCATGTATCTTGTACAAACTACGAGGTACTCCATGTTGAGCATTGTTTATAATCATTCATTCATCCTTGTGAAAATTGAGATTGGATCTATTTATAGCTCATCAGTATGTTACCTCATTAAGTTAATGATTGCCTGAAGAAAGTTTCTATGTGCCTTTCCTTCTTGGTCTGTTTAATTATTGATACTTTTGTCTTTGTTTCTGTTTTGCCCCTTTCTTTTCTAGATTATGAACTTGATTCCCAAAGAATCTGAAGGGGAGCAATTTGAAGATGCAGTTGCTCGTGTTAGACGTTGTGTTGGTGGTGGAACAGCTACAGAAACTGCTGATAGTGACAGTGATCTGGAAGTAGTCGCTGATTTTATTCCTGTGAACCTTCGTTGTCCTGTAAGGATGTTAACACTTGTGTTCTCGTTTTTTAAAGGAATAGTTGATTTCATATTGACTTTGATTTGAACTACATTGTTTCGCAAATTGAAATTGTTGCCCTCATATTTTTTTTGTGACAATCTATAAGGATCTATAACTCACTATTATTATGTTGTCATGTGATCATCTCTTGTGTTTCTCCTCCACTTTGTTTGTGGTCTTTTTTATTTTGTGCTACATTATGAGACTTCTACTTAAAATATAATAGCATGCGACTTAATTTCGGAACCTATATCGATAGACTTTATGCGAGCTTGTTATCACATTTTTCCAAACCACTTGTCTTCGTTTCTTCCTAAACTTCACTTTGACCAAAAAGAAACATCCATGCCCGCAAAAGCATGAAAGATGTGTGTTGTTACCTGGTCTTTCATTATACCTGTCTGCATTAGGATCACTAAGGTCTTTGCAATAGATTTGAAATTTTCACTTGCTCAATTATTGAATCCTGCTCCCTAATTGGGAACTTTTCATCTGTTGTTCAACCAGGTCTTATAATGTAGTAGAGACAATAAAAGTAGAATTCTAAGTGCTCAGCCATTTATTAAGAGAAAGTCATTCTACTTGTAATGTCTCTGCTACATTCTATCCTTTGGTCAAAGATTGCATCAGCCATTTATTAAGAGAGACTGTGCTGTTCAATATTTGGTGTATCTTTTGAATAAGGCATTATGTACGACATGTTTATGATATTTGATGAATTGTAAAGAGTCTCCTTGTAAAAGATATCTTGATCTTGCGTTTACCTTCATGTTGGTGCCATGATCAATCTTTTGTGATTTTCGTTTGTTGGCTGTTCTTACTTTGAGATACTTTATCTTTTGAATGTAATTACCACTACTTCTACTCTAATTTGGGTTCAATAGTTCTTTCTTGCACACAGTAATCTTCTCATTGCTTGTTGAAAGAAAATTCAATAAAACTCAATTCATGTTGTTTTTGTTTGTTGGACCAGAATAACTAAAAGTTGTAGTTTCCCAAACTTTAACAAGGGTATTTCCTTCAATTATTCTTTTTTTATCCAAGGCAAGTGAATTTGAGTTGGAGCAAGTCATGCAACGTGCTAAATATTAGCTAATTTCCCACTCTATGTAGTCTTGGTTCGTGGTGATCAAGATGGATTAGCATCCTTCTTATTGTTGTTTAAAATCTGGAGAGGAATGGATATGGAGAATTATAAATGATGATACAATAATGTTGTAAAAGCTTGCGCAAGGAGTTCATTACTGGACTCCAGCTCTGCATTACTCTAATTTGTGAGCCTTCTGAAATAAGATGTCAATACAAGAGGTACTGTATACTTAAAATGGGCAAAGGGATTGTATCCACTGTAATCAGATTCTAAGTCCAAGAGTTAAATATGAAATTTGGAGATGTGTTATAGGAATGATGGTGGATAGACTTGGAAAATGACGTATGAAAAGGGAGAATTAGAAAATTCAAGTTAAAGAATTCTTTTGTTTGTTTTGCCTTCTTCAAATGAGAAGTTGACAAGAAAAGTAATTATGTATCACATCTTTTTAGTGGATTACGCATTACATTGGGGTAGATTGAGGTAGTTTCAAGTAAAGGGATACTTCCTAAGGTTGGAGCTTGCACTTGCAAATTCATTGATAGTATAGGTTAAGACTAGTGCATACCATTATATTTAATCTACACATAGTGGGATAAAGGCTTAGTTGTTGTTGTTCTACACTATTTATTAGCTTGAGGTGACTTTGATAAATCTATAGAAATCAATTTTTTGGCAGAAGTCCTGATATGTCCCACGGTGTTGGAATTTAAAAGATCCTAAATTAGGACACAGCTTGCTAGTTTACAAATCATGTTGTGACTAAACATTTGCCATGCTGTATGAGGAATTTGCCTGACAAAGTGTCTCAAGCACATACTTGTTACCCCTTTTCCGAAAAAAAAAAAAATCTCCTTTCTCTGTCTCTGTGCACAGGCACATGTATATATCTGTATAATATTTGCTCTTGCAAACATGTTTTGATATTTGGCAGTTACAGTAACACCTTCATATGCGGTGTTCTTATCCACAATAAAGTCCTGATCTCATCTGGAATTGACTTGATCTTCCTGATTGCATGTTATTCTTTGTTGCAGTAAAGCTTTTTAAATATGATTTATACTTGATTGTTGGTAAGCAGAATTGGATGGGAAATGAAAACTTTTCATTCTTTAGAAAGGTACAACGATTATGAATGTAGTTCTAAATGTGGTAAGACAGTCAAGCCGTTTGTGAAAGTGTTTTATAGCTGAAATAGGTATACTGACCTAATTGCATTTGTAAAATCTGTGTCTTGCCTTACACTGCTTTATACACTTGGATTGTCATTTGAAGCATTCATTACTTGGAGCTCAAACATTCTTTTGTACTTTTTACATTTATTCTCCAGATGAGCGGTTCCCAAATGAAGGTTGCTGGAAGATTTAAGCCATGTGTTCATATGGGCTGTTTTGATCTTGAGGTTTTTGTGGAAATGAACATGCGTTCTAGGAAGGTAAGCATAGAGCAGAGTGTTTCCTTTTTCCTTTTTGGTGTTTTTTTTTTTAAATTTTGTTTTGGAAAGGGGGGGGGGGGGGGGGGGTGCAGTGAAGAGTTGGGGTTGATCAACTTTTTGACTATCATTTACCCATCTTAACCTTCAACTTATGTTGTGCATGACTGCAGTGGCAATGCCCCATTTGTCTTAAGAACTATTGCTTGGACAATATCATCATAGACCCATATTTCAATCGCATCACATCTAAGGTATTGCTGTTGGTCAAACTGTATTTCAACACCGTTCGTCTTTTTCACCACTAAGATGTGTGTTCATTTTTCTTTTGAGGAACAGTTGCAGAGTTTTGGAGAAGATGTGAATGAGATTGAAGTGAAACCTGATGGCTCTTGGCGTGCTAAGTCAGAAGGTGACCGTAGGGGTCTTGGGGATCTTGGGCTTTGGCATGCACCCGACAGTACTCTTTGTGTCTCCATGGATGTAGACTCTAAACCAAAACCTGATATTCTTAAACAGATTAAACAAGAAGGCGGTTCTGATGGCCATGCTGGTTTGAAACTTGGAATGAAGAAAAACAGAAATGGTATCTGGGAGATTAGCAAACCAGATGATGTGCAGACATTTTCATCTGGAAATAAATTGCAGGAAGAGTTTTTCCCAAGGCAAAATATTATTCCCATGAGCAGCAGTGCTACTGGCAGTGGGAAAGATGGTGAAGATGCCAGTGTTAACCAAGATGGTGGTGGGAACCTGGACTATTCAACTACCAATGGAATTGAACTTGAATCGATGTCTCTAAACATAGACCCAACTTATGGATATAGCAATCGAAACCCCACAGCACTGTTGGGGGATCCTGAGGTTATTGTCCTAAGTGATTCTGAGGAAGAAAATGAACCACTAATTTCTTCCAGGCCTATCTACAAGAATCATTGCAGTGATGGTGGAGGAGTCTCATATTCAGTTGCTCCACATGGAATTCCAGATTCCTTCCCTGAAGACCCTGCCCTTAACAATGGAGCAAGTTCATGCCCTGGTCCTTTTCATGCCAATGATGATGATTTGATGCAAATGTGGTCTCTGTTGCCTCCTGGTGGTCAAGCAGGTCCGGGTTTCCAGTTATTTGGTTCAGATGGAGATGTGTCCAATGCTTTAGTTGATTTGCAACCGAGTTCCATTACCTGTCCCTCGTCAATTAATGGCTATACACTTGCTGGGGAAACTGCCATGGGATCTGCTGCGCTTGTTCCCGAGTCTTCCATTCAACATCCTCATGGTAATATCAATGATGGTTTGGTTGATAATCCCTTAGCATTTGGTGGTAATGACCCGTCACTTCAAATATTTCTTCCTACAAGGCCGACAGATGCATCAGTACAGGCTGAATTTAGGGATCAGCCAGATTTGTCAAATGGTATTCATACTGAGGATTGGATTTCTCTCAGTCTTGGGGGTAGTAATGGAGGGGGCAGTGGTGAATCTGCAACTGCAAATGGGTTAAATTCAGGGCAGCAATTACAATCCAGGGAAGGTGCCTTAGATTCATTGGCTGAAGAAGGTATGTTTTCATATTTTTGAGTGCTTAGTGTCAATTGTCGTTACTTGGTTTTGGATGGATGAGCTCTCAACTAAGATAGTTGTTTCTCTGATTGCTTGGTTTGGGACTAGTTACTTTGCATCTCCCCAATGTTTACTCTTTTAGAAGTGAAGCTTGAGAAAAATCAAATATTATTTTGTGCATCGCATGAATGAGCATATTTTTTTAAGTTTATTTTACGTTTTTTGGTTCTCTAAGTGTCAATTCTCTTGTTTACTTTGGAGGGATCAACTCTTCTAATCTTCTGCTTGATATTTTTACTTCTTGCTCTTCCCTTTTATCTGTTGATTAAGTATATTGGACTGAAGTTTATTTTACCTTTTTTCTGTAGCTTCTTTGCTTCTTGGCATGAATGATAACAGATCTGCAAAGACAACTAGGGAAAGATCAGATAGCCCTTTTATTACATTTCCTCGACAGAAACGTTCTGTGAGACCAAGATTATACTTATCAATTGATTCAGACTCTGAATAAATGAATTGTACTTAAAATGTGGGAATTTTTTTTCTGCAAAAATCAAGAATGCTACCGGACATCATTTTTGGTTGTGGAAGACAGACAATAGGGAAATTTGGTATTCATGCTAGCTGCCAAGCTCTCTTGTAGTTGTACAAAACAGAGGCCGCAATTACTCCTGTTAAACAGTCAATTGACATAGTTATAGACACACACAGTGGAAGAATTTAGAAAGGAAGATCCCAAATTTAAGAGTTTTTCATGACAGTGGGAGTTTCTTTTTGATTGGTGAGCAGTTGACTTCTCATTATATTCTTGTTCAGTTTTTGTGGTTTTTGTGAAGCATTACGTGTTTCTGAGTGTCATTTTTCTTCATAACAGGTTATAAAAACATTCCGTCTCTTGCTGATCGTGATGATTACTTCTAGGTTTCTCCTTATTTAAACTGTACATGGACAGTTGTATTAGTGTGACAAAATGGAGAAAGAGGTTGGATGGTTAGCTATCATGGATGTAGTGGGGAGCAATTTTTTAACAATGAGAATATCCCCCTCCCCCTTTTGTCTCTCATGTTGGGAAAATAACTTGTAAATTCTGCACTCACCCAAAGATAGTAATTAATAGAAATATTATTGTTTTAGTGATACAGGTGATTGTTTGTCGGTAATTAGTATAAATGTCTGTTAAAAAAGTGTTGTTGGAATAACTTGATTGGTGTTTGCAGTTGATGGGTCATTCCTTTGTTTGGAAGGGAGCTTTTAGAGACATTGTCGTTGGACTAATCAGTCTGCTTCCTTATCTTGATGGTTTTCCACTGAATTGTATGCCAAGTTTTGAATGAGAAATGGAATTTCCAGGATAGAGGACTGGTACAGGAAAAGCTCATTTTCACCTCACCCTGGAATAGGAATATGGTCCTCTTCCTAATTTGAAGATGCCTAGTTTTGGAAACTAGGGGATCCCAATGCTGCCAAAGTTTGAGTTTGCAGTTTGAAAGATTGTGATGATGGTTATAGCAGTTGTATAACTGTTAAAAATCTTACCACAGCCATAGCTGTTGATGCATGCAGAGGGGGATAGAAATAAGCATGGACGAATCCTTTTATGTAAAACTTAATGCGGTTTAATTTTTAAGTTATAGGTGGGCTGGACCTGGACGGAGAATTGTGCGTGTGTATGTGTGCGTTGATTTTGCTGTTTTTGTCTAATGAGATGAGAAATTAGGATTATGAGGAATGGTAATAGGACATAGGGAAATATCACCTTCTCTGGCCTTTTAACAGGTTTTAAGGACAAATTCAAGGTCGAGTTGATGTTTTTTTTTTTTGGTAGGTTTTGACTCCTTGAGATGATTTGTAAAAATAATGATATGATATTATTTTGTTAAATGTCTATTAGATTTTTAACCTAGCAACTCGCTCAAAATAAGTGATTATATTACGTTTAACACAAAAACTCGGCCACGTTTGTTGCAATTTAGCTACATTATTAATGTTGGACTTCTAACACTTTTTTTTTATTTAACCTGTAAATAGTTTGAGCATATTTCAGTATACATTATCAAATGTTAGGCGTATATTGTCTAAATAGTGTATATCAATGTTAGAGGTATAAAGTCTAAATAGTTTGCTTATTCAAGGATAAATTATTCATGTTAGTTTTAATAACATTATGATTTATGTATAACTGTATGTATCAATAATTCGCGTAACAGAAGACTCCCTCTAACTTTAATATAAATTTATAATGATGATATAGTTTATAACTTTAATATAAATTTATAATGATGATATAGTTTATAACTTTAATATAAAAAACTGTTCTCTAAAAAAGGATTAACAAACTAAAATTATTACATTTCAAAATTTTAGACAAAAATTTTAAAATATGTGCATATATCTTAACAATACCCCCTCAAAATGTGTCAAATTTATATGAGCATATTTAATTAACAAAATTTCTTGAGATCATATATATTTATATTTAACAGTTTAGAAAAGATTGCATAGCTATAAATTATTTTAATCGAGATTAGTAGTAATGAAAAAGAAATAAAAAAAAAAATCGTATCATCTTGTTCATGCTCCATTTCCAGACGGATATATTCGACCCATAATATGCAGGAGGGCATAGGCATACGGATCTAGAACGACCCCGACCCGTTACAAGAATGCTTGCTTGAAGGAAGGGTTAAATGAAATTGAAAACCACAACAGCTCCAAAATAGTACACACAAAATCATCCAAACCCCGATTTCTCTCCTAAAACCGCCTTTCTTTCTTCTCACTGATCATCGACGCATACACCAAGGTATTTTACTTGTGGTTAATATTTCATCTTCAGAAAGCCACCACAACCAATTTTAATTCATTTTTAATTAACGCTTCGGACTTGTAATTATTCTGCAGATGATGCAATCTTCAGCTCCAGCTACGACTGAGAATACCTTACTCGGCTCCGAAGCTGATATACAGAGAACTCAGTATGCTCTTTCTATCTTGTTTGTCTATTAGTTTAATTTAATTTAATGATGGGTTGTTAGAAATTGGAGATCGGTTTCTTTCCATCTCTTGGAATGGATGGGTTTTTGCTTTAGTTTTTGGAGAAAAAGTTATGACTTGTGAGACTATGGCTACAAAAATATGGGCATTTTTTGAGATATGGATTTAGAGAGCGAATCTTTAGTCATTTTTTTTTTGTCTGCTGAACTTTGCGCTCTAATGGGCTTTTTCGTGTTGGAAGATTTTTTTTCTTCTTCTGGGATTTATGTAACTTGAATGTTTATGCTGATGGGTTTTTGAATTTACAATTTTTTTTAGGTTCTATGTATTTTAAGTTTACTGATCTTTGTGCTTTAATTGGGTTTTGCTTTTAGGAGATTTATGGGATGCAACTTGAATTTTATGCTGATGGGTTTTTCAATTTACAAATTTTTTGAGGTTTTATGTATCTTGAACTGAATGTCACTGTATATAATTAGGTATCCCTATGTGATGGGAACATCTGTCGTCGGAATTAAGTACAAGGATGGCATTCTTATGGCTGCTGATATGGGAGGTCAGTCAGATCTCTCTTTATATATATGTGGTGGAAGTCCCTCTTTGTTTGAACTAAGGTAGTTTGTGCCGATAAGTCTACTTGTCATTGTGTATTTGGTTTAGTTTATTTCACTGTCGCAATCAATATGTATTTTACCTTGTTTTGTGTAGGATCCTTCAGTTTGTGGTTTAGTGAAGTAACATAGTATTTTTTGTCATGACGTTTGAACTATGAGTTCTTTATTCTACGTGTGATTAACTAGGTCATCAATGAGTACAAACTAGTCCTCTTCTCAAGAAATCTTAGCTTTCATTTGGCGGATGTGATCTGTAGTTGATGAAAATTGAAATTTCTTTATTTCATGTGATGCATTTACTGTTAGGTAAATTTGTGAGTATCAAAGTTGTAGAGTGCCTAGGGAAGTTATGTTTACATCCAGATTGATTCAAGCCATAAATAGTTTGTTCTCTAGATTTGAGCAATAAAATAGGAATCGTAAAAGACAAAATACTGAGAAATAAGTTCCATAATAGAACTAGTCAAACTGCAGTAACAGAGACAAGAGATAGCAAAAAGAATACTTGGAAGACCAGATGCCAAAAAATTGTATAATTGTGAAGCAAAAGCCACAATGCAAAAGGAAAGTAAATGGGGGGAACATCAAATTCAATATAAGGGCAACTGAAGAATTCTTTAACTGCATCAAACCAGAAAATGTGAAGCTAATATATAGGGAAAAACTGGAGAAGTTAAAACATACACTGACTACAAATTAAACATATCGAAATGCTGATAAGAAAAACTTAAGTAAATAAGCATTTTTTTCCAAGGCCGAAATGGCATAACCCTCCTAACATCTAATGGATCAAAAAGCAAGAAACCAGTTTTGTCTTAGTAAAATTGCTATTGTTAGGCAGCTGAAGGACCAGCACTATATTGAAGAAAAGAATACTGTCAAGAAAAAAAGAAAGTTGAGAACAAGCCAGATATAGAAGCAAAGTTTGAACTGTGAATTAATAAGAGTTGTCAACAGGATCCAGAGGTCTTCAGGCATATTAACAGATAATCACACAGACAATGGTAAAGCTAACTGCTAACAGATCTGGCAAAGCAAGGTATCTTGGCCAAGTCAACCAGCTCAAGCAAACTCAATGTATTAAAGGTAAAGAATAAGTACATATGATTCATGATAGCAGCGTTAAGTGGACAGAATTCTTGATTATGGCCAACATTTTTGGTACAAAAGGTTTCATAGTATTTTCATGTGGATATAAGTCAAAAGTTAGTGTCAAACGATTGTAACAGGTATTTTAGTTTTGTGCTGTCATTTTAAGTTAAAGTATCTCATAAGCTGTATATTGATAGTTATGGGGTAGTAACAGTTTTTATGTTTTATGTACTGCTGATTCTTATGAGATCTTTTATGTACTACTGATGTTGCCATCATTGTCATGTATTGTAACCCGCCCATCTTCAGGTTCTTATGGATCAACCCTTCGTTACAAAAGTGTGGAGCGAATGAAGCCAGTAGGGAAACATTCTCTTATTGGTGCAAGTGGAGAAATCAGTGATTTCCAGGAGATATTACGTTATCTTGATGAGCTAATGTAAGTGTCTGGTCCATTGGCAGACTTCACTGAAGAAGAAATAATTTGGAATAATCTTCTTCATCTATGCATTTCTGGCTGTTACTTCTGTGGTGTTTGTCTACTGATGAGTGATGACAGAGTCATCATATTTGGCATAAGCAATTAAACTGAAGCAGTTTTTATTGGCTATATTTTGTGTGTGCAGACTAAATGATAACATGTGGGATGATGGAAACTCCTTGGGCCCTAAAGAGGTTCACAATTACTTAAACCGAGTTATGTACAATCGCCGTAATAAGTTTAATCCACTGTGGAATTCTCTTGTACTTAGTGGGGTGAAAAATGGACAGAAGTATCTTGGAACGGTAATTTGGATTAAGTTTACTTTGTGTCCACAATTTGCTGAGTAATAACTATTGTTTTTATTGGAATACTCATCAATCTTTCATAATATATGTGACCTTTTTCTAGGTGAATATGATTGGTGTACATTATGAGGACGATCATTTAGCAACTGGGTTTGGAAATCACCTAGCACGACCTATTCTCCGTGAAGAATGGCGTGAAGACTTGAGTTTTGAAGATGGTGTCAAACTATTGGAGAAATGCATGCGTGTACTTCTGTATCGCGATAGATCAGCTGTGAACAAGCTTCAGGTGTGGTTCTTTTACTTTTGATTGCCTCTTTGTACCCTGATTAGGTGTTATTTTAACTTAAGTTCATTTAAGAGAACTTTGTTCCACAAAGAATCTTTTTAGAGAGAGATGTGGTGTGTGGTGTGGAATACAAAAAACATTAAGAGTAGTGGTCTTGGGAAAGGTTAATTGCGTCTAGAAATGATTGAAATAGTGAAACTTCAATAAAGGCACTAGCTTGCAGGTGTACGTACAGTTGGACATGGGTTGTTTGGGGGAATGTTTCAGGAATTTCTACTTTGTAGGCTTAAATTTTCGTTGATGAAATCCCATCTTAGTGGAAGATAGAAGGTGTCCAAAATGTTTCCGATTCCCTTTAAGGAACATTTTGTATACTTACAATTCCTAAAATCTGTTTGATATGAAACAAGCTCCTCAACAGGGTATTGGAATATTTTTGTTTTTCTTTTCGTTGCGAGTGCACAAAATGTTGCTTTTCTTAAATTCCGTTTTCAGTTGCAAGCGTGCCTTTATGAAAAGTGAATGCCTACAGGAACTGTGTTACCCATTTCTTTAGGTCCTCCATTTCATGTTTCGTTGTATTTGGAGCTTGGATTTTTAGTTTTGCTCTCTGTTTTTTGGTCAAAACAGTTTCTGTGGTTGAAAAGAAAACGAAAAATTTGACAAGATTTGAAAATTTGCAGATAGCGAAAGTAACCGAAGAGGGTGTAACAGTTTTCCAGCCGTATGCATTGAAGACTTTCTGGAATTTATCTGCTTTCCAGAATCCAACAGTGGGTGCCGAGGGTTCGTGGTAGTATCATCCCATGGCGTGCAAAATTCACACTTTGTGGCTCAATGGTTTTATGCATTCTGAATTTCACCACTCTCCCTTTACTTGAAAAAGGGAATGTTTGGACAAAAACTTGGGGATCTTTCAACTGTTTAAATTCTTGCCAATAACTTTTGTTAAAAATTTTATTATATTTATGATATTATTATTCGCCATTTTTCATTTGTCACATATCTAAATTTTTATTTTTATTTTTTTGGATTCATTTTGATTTGTTGGTACCAATATTATAGCCAAAAAAATAAAAAATAAAAAATAAAAAACAATATTTGATCAATATACAACAGTAACTTATTCCACCTGTGGGGTTGACTTATATTTGACAAATATAGTTTTCATCAAAAAAAAAAAAAAATGTACAGAAGCTATTGTGAATCCTTAGACATTTGCCATAGAAAATTTTCTCTTTTCTTAATATCTAAATGGTCATTCTCCCGAGAAGACTTGTATATTTATTATATATAAGACAAAGTATTAAAAATTAGCAATTAGCACATAAAATGTCAAAGATTGGCATATATAGTATAAAAAATTAGCGTTTTAACGTATTAAATATCGAATATTAGCGTATAACATAAATTAGCGTTTTAACGTATTAAATATCAAATATTAGCGTATAACATATAAAAAATAAGCATATTAACGTATAAAGCATAATTTAGATATCTCACAAGAGTTTTTGCTATATCTAAAATTGTAAATGACAATTTATTCATGCACATATTGAAAAAAGTACGAATTTTTTTAACAACAACAGAGGTTTCTTAAATGTACATAACAAACTAATACAAAGATTTAAAACTTACCCAATATCTCAAAAAGTTTTAACTTAAAAATGAATAAAATACTAGTATTTTGTTTATTTATTTTTAATTAATAAAATATTAGGAGTACATAAGATTTTCTTTTTTAAATCAAAATAGTATTTGAGTCCGTACAGGATCGATGAGTGGATCCGATAGATATTTGGATCCGGATATCTGTCCACTAAGAACCCGACCCAATTGTTCTTACATTGCTTGGGAAGAAGGGAAGAAAGAGAGCAAAGTCCGAGCTCAAAACTGAAAACCCAAATTATTTTTTGTGTTCTCAAATTCTTACTGTGATGATCATCAACGAGAAAATGGACGTACGTTCGTAATTTTTATTATTTTTCCGCATTTGTTAATTAAATCAAGCAATTGATTGAATTTTGTTTTTGATGGTTCTGGATTTGTAAATGGCAGCAGATGCGGGATTCTTCGGCTCCTCCTACTGCGAACAACAATAGCTTGCTCAGCTTGGGAGCCGATTCTCAGAGAACTTTGTATGCCCTACATTTTTAGTTTTTTTTCTTTCAAATTAGTTTGAATGCGTTGGAAAATTTAGGTATTATGCTATGTATGAGGTTTCCAGAAGTTGTGAAATTAGGGCTTTTGATTAGTGCAAATTTAATTGTAGCAAAATGTTGATCTTCTTAACTTGTAGTTTGGGTGTGAAAATTAGTTTTTGGGCTTTTGGAATTTTGTGTGGATGTAAATTGTGAATTTGAAGTGGGATTATTGATTTTAGCATTTTTATGGGTTTTATGTGTGTTGAATTGAATTGGGTTTTTGTATAAGGTATCCGTATGTGACTGGGACGTCTGTGATTGGGATAAAGTACAAGGATGGTATTCTCATGGCTGCTGATATGGGAGGTTAGATCACTCTTCTATATATTTGGTTGATCAAACTCTTTTTTCTGAAATAAGAGAGTCAATTTAGATTCAACTTCTTGCTTTACTGAACTTATTTTAATTTGAAGTTACTCTGTATGCATTGCCCATGGATCATATTTGCTCCTTTGTTGTCCTTAATTGAGGATATGAGAAGGCTGTGATTGCTGCTTTTATTTAACAATCTGCACTTTTTCACTATGATCTCAGAAGTATGCAAGTTATCTTACCCATATCAGTTTTTATCTCATGACTAAAATTTTTGTCCCACCTTAAGGTTCCTACGGCTCAACCCTTCGTTACAAGAGTGTGGAGCGAATGAAGGCAGTAGGAAAACATTCTCTTATTGGTGCAAGTGGAGAAATCAGTGATTTCCAGGAGATATTACGTTACCTTGATGAGCTCATGTAAGTGACTCTTGTAGTGGCGAGTCTGCATTTACAAAGTCATAATTGGGTTTGGGAATGATTATCTCCCTTCTGTTTCGGTTTCCTTGTGATTTTTGCCTGTTGATGATAGAGATGTATACATTAAAAGCTATCTATGCTGATGTAAGTTTTTCCTGTCCATTATTCTTGTGTGCAGACTAAATGATAACATGTGGGATGATGGAAACTCCTTGGGCCCGAAAGAAGTTCATAACTATTTAGTCCGGGTGATGTACAATCGTCGTAACAAGTTTAATCCACTGTGGAACTCCTTTGTACTAGGGGGAGTGAAAAATGGACAGAAGTATCTCGGAACGGTAACCTTGGTTCAATTTTCTCCATACATTAGTAATGAGCAAGAAGTATTGTTTTTGTATAAGCACTCTTTGACTTTTTCTTGAGATGTGCTGCCCAATTTTTCCAGGTTAATATGATTGGAGTACATTATGAGGACAATCATGTTGCAACTGGTTTTGGGAACCACCTAGCACGACCTATTCTCCGCGAAGAATGGCGTGAAGACTTGAGTTTTGAAGATGGTGTCAAGTTATTGGAGAAATGCATGCGTGTTCTTCTCTATCGTGATAGATCAGCTGTGAACAGGCTTCAGGTATAGTTCATTTTCTATAACATTTATATGATGGCGTCTTGTTGCCTCTTTGTGCCTTGAGGCTTTGGTATGTAGTAGTTTTTACTTTTTGATTCTCTGGAAAAAGCCACAGAGCTTTGTTCTTTCAATTGAATAGGTATATTTATGCCTGAGCTGGTTTTGCTTGAAACATCTTTGTCGTGGTTTTTTCATTTGAAGATTTCATGAGGTGTAAGAAAGACCCATAAGCATTATGAACTCGCTTCACTTGCTAAGTAGACTCATAACTGTGAAAAGAAGTCACTATGGCCAACTTATTAAGAAAACCTGGTTATATTTGGATGATTTTTTCTACACTTATTTCAAATCCATTTTACTTTTTAAGGCGGATGAACAAAATGGGATAAACCAAGAAATCTAATAGTTGGATAGCATGTGCGCTGAGTGCGACTATGTCATCCTCAAGCTGCTGCAGAAGGATGATTTTCAATGATCAAATAACATCAAAATGGTCGGTTTAATATCTTAATTATTTTATAGTGAACAATGATCTGGAATATAATGCAAATATCTGTTACCTATTGAAGTCCACATTTCACCTCTACAAGGAGGGGAGGAGAAGAAAATAAAAAAGATGGGAGAGGTGTGGAGGTGTATTTTAAAAGGCCGCCTATGAGTAGTGTGCTTGGGCAAGGTTATTTGATTCTAAAACCAGCTATAGCTCATTAAACCTTGATAAAGTAATAGAACTCAAGTTCGTTTAATGGGAAAGTAATCTACAAGTCACAAGGTTGTGAAAGGCACTTCAAATTTGGAATATTTGTTTAACAGAATAGATGTTGCTTCAATTTTTACTTTCTGGGCTTTAGTAGCAATGAATGAATCTTTGTCAAGTTGGTGTTCTTGCGAGTGCTGGGCAACCTCCCAGGGGAAGGGGTGATTGTTTTTCGGGTATGGTTCAGGAGTTTCTACTTCTAGGCTAAGGCTTTAGTGGATGAATCCTATCTTGAAGAAGGTGTCAAAATGTTGCAATTTCCCTTTGAGGAAGTATTTGTAGATTTCAATTTCTGAAGTTTGCTGGAAAAGGAACATCTCATTATCAGGGCATTGGAAATTTGTGTTTCATTTTTGCTTTAGTTGTGAGTCCCAAAATTGCTTCGCATTACAAGTTTCCACTTCAGTTGTAAATGTGCTTTCTTGAGATGTGATGCTTAAATTTGTCCACTTTTTGCTGGTCGCTTCTGGATGGATTGGATTTGGATGTTGTGCTACCTTTTTTCCCCATTGTTAACTAGCAGTTACTGTGTCTGAACAATATATATGGCATGATTGGAAATTTTGCAGATAGCTAAAATCACTGAAGAGAGTGTGACAATTTCTCAGCCCTATGCATTGAAGACTTTATGGAATCTCTCTGCTTTTCAGAACCCGACGGTAGGAGCTGAGGGTTCATGGTAGTCATCCATAGTGTGGTATTTGCAACATTGTCTGTTGTTAAGCGCAGGCTTACTCAGGCTCAGGGCCTCGAGACCCCTGCTAATTTTTCTGGAATCTTATATTTGTCAATGGCTTGGAATACTTTTAGCGATTCTAGGCAGAAATGGCAAAACCTAAAAATGGTTGATTTTGATTTTTTTGGTCCGTTTTTAATATGAAAGAAAATTTACCTTTCTTTCTAAGTTTAGATCAAGGTATTCAATATCCAATCTAGGCTTTATTTAGATTGGGGGCACATTTACAAATTATTTAAATAACAAGTGAACAATCAAAAGCACTAAATTCAGAAGATTAACATGTACCAGCTCAAATGCGTTTGTTATAAACTATGAAAAATGGATGTTTAGTAAAAAAATTAATTTTTGACATTATTCACTAGAATACATAGATACAATGGAGTGGTACAAAAAAGTCAAAATAAACGCATTTTACTATTTTTGGTTCAAATACATATGTTAAAACCCATGAAAATGGGTTTTTGACCAAAATTTTAATTTTCACTTTTTTGACATTATTCACTAGAATGTATGTTTACAATTATGTAGATGCAAAAGATTTTGTCATTTTTGTGAAAAAAATAATAAAAATCAAGGCATTTTGAACCTGTGTGGAGATCACTTGATCCGTTGATAACTTAAAGAGTACTTGATGAGTTCATAACTTAAAAGAGTTATTCTCCATTTGTCCAAAATGAAGAAATTAATTATTTGATTTCAATAGGTTTGTTAACAAAATTGAGTGCACAAGGATCACAGGGAGTACATTAACAGTATTTTCCTATTTACATGTTATTTTTTGAATTTGAAAAAGAACTCAAAGCCTCCAAACCCTTAATACAATATTGTGAATGCAAATCTCTTTCAGTTTCAGCATCTTTTCTATGACTTGCTAGTAATAATATCAAGTCATCAACTATAACTTTTGAGCCAAACATAAAATACTATACATTTCCATTCATTGATGATGATATCATTCCAATATACGTAAGACGATGACGAATTGCTTTGCTTGTGAGGTCTACTGACACCATTAATCCTGGATCATGAAGCATTCTGCTCGTGCGTGGTCACTACTCTGTGTGAATTGCAAATCATGAACAAAAAGTTGCAACTTAATCATAAAAAAAAAAAAAACAAACAAAAAGCCCATATATTGAACACATCTTTTCAAACAGGAAAGAATTGGTAGCTTAACTCGATGCCATGATCATGATGAATGCATGAATGATCCAGAAATATATATACAGACAATTGCGAAGTTGATGGCTCCTTCCTTCATCTTCATGCCTCGTATATTTTTGTCCATTGCCGTAACTATATATGGAAGTCAACGTAAACCCTTTTCAGTACTTGGCAGTGATTCCTTCAATACCTGCAACGGAAGCAATCAAATCACAGGACAAACAAGAAAGGGATGGAGCATTAAAATGATAATTTCATGATCAGTAAGTTGATAGTTTTTCAAACAGGCAGGCAGACATCTAAATCAGGAATATTGAAGCAAATTCCAAAGATACCATGCCCGCAAGAATATGCATTAAGCTTATAATTAACGCAAACCAAATTTGTAAGAAAATGAGGGCTGAAACATCTATCAATACCAATTACTACCCTTAAAAGATGCGTTTTGCACAGATACAAGGTTTCCCACGTAGAAGAATGACGCCTACCATCATCTCAATCTCTAGAGCGAGTCTATACATATAGACTCATCATCTCTAGAAACCAACACAGCAGTCGGCGCCATCTCTCCTGCGTGAGAAACCTATCAATGCGTTTCACCCATCTTCCCAATATTAATGTTCCACCATGCATTTGATGGGTAATGGATAAGGGTTTACAGTTTTACTCGAAATTTATAGAGTCAAGTCTACCAAGGAAATGAATTCAAGGCTTGGGTCCCCTCCCCATCAACCCAGCCCTGTTGATCAATGTTAAACAATTTTTAATTTTTCCTTTTTTTTTTTCACTACTTGTCGGTCACATGTTTCAGTTTTCTATTTTTCAGTTATAATATACATGTGGTTGGAATTTTATTGTAATCATGGAAACACAGCTCACTCTATTGTCCAAAATGTTAATTATGTCAGCAACCCCGCGTCAGTTGCTTACCCAATATATATATATATATATAGAGAGAGAGAGAGAGAGAGAGAGAGAAAATAACGCCGCCATTAGTATGCTAATAATTTGTTGACGTAAGTTGCTTCATGATCCAAAGGAAGATGCTTGGCTCTGGTTCATCTTGATGTTTTTTCTCAGTTTTTTAATTCAAGGGATATTTCGTTTGATGATTTCAAAGCTTAAAAAGATTTCACTACTTATCATTCGATAAGTACATGACAATTCACAAATCATTAAACTAAGGTAATTAAGAATGGAATAGAAACTGGTGCTAATAATAATTCCAATGTTCAACTCCTTGGGTCGGCATCAAATTGCCTGCATTTTAGGGTAAGCAAACCAATGATGGCCTTGGTTATGTGCAGCTGTTAATTATCTGGAGTCATAGTATAGTGGATGATATCAAGAAATACAAAACAATGGCAATAGGGTCTTAAGGCATCTCCAACTTGTGACTAGAACACCAAATTTGGTGTTCACACCATTTATTGCACCAAATTTGGTGTTCACACCATTTATTGCACCAAATTTGGTGCAATGAACAGCACAGCATCATATTTGGTGTTGCACTGTTCATTACACCAAATTTGGTGCAAAGCTTACTTTTTTTTTTTAAGTTTTCTTATTAGTTTTATAATTATTAGATTTTATAACTATTAATAGATGTTAAATATACTTTTAATTATGCATAGACAAAAAATTGATTTATTATTATTTTTTATTTTAAAATTATTTCATATATTTTATAGTAATTAGATTTATAAATACTCTCACTAATTATATTTTTTATATAATTAAACATTAAACATAATTAGATTTAGAGCTATTACAAGATGACAGTACTCGATTTTAATAGTAGTACTCGATTTCAAGAGTTTCTTATTTGATATAGACAAATCAATAATAAAGATGCGCACCTTGCATATCTCAATGCATTAATTCAACATTTATGGGAACAATATAGTAATTTTGAGAATTAAGCTCTCATAATATTGTATTTGAAATTAAGTGTTTATAAATTTTATGTCTAATAAAATATATAATAAAAATTTATAATGAATTTACTAATTTTTAAATTTTATTAATTACATATTATATATATTATAAATATTAATTTATTACATATTATAAAATTGTTAATTTTGAAATATGATAATTACTCTTAACAAATTAATATATATGGTGATAATTAGATTAGAAAAAAGAAAATTAGAATATTTTTTTTAGTGTAAAATATGATATGAATGCATAAGAGATGAAATAGTGATTGGTGATGAAATTGCATCATTTTGATATGAAAAATATACCAAATATGGTGTAATGTAATAGAGATGACTAAGATTAATAATTGGTGATTCCAACTTGGACTAGTTCAATGCTTCTTGGAGACTTGGAACGTGGACCTGGCAAGCCATGAGCATGAAGCATTGAAGCCTAGAGAAAGTTCAGATAGATGAACCCTTAAACTTGTGTCTTTTGTCCTATTGTGGAGCTTTCTCTTTCCCATAGAGTACTGGTCCATCTATTGCAAGACAGAAAACTATAGGCTATGGCGGCTGGGACCTCGGATGAAGACGTGCATGCAGAAATCATTCTCAGCTATTCAGCACGAGAGAAACTCTTTCGACTAGATAGGCATATCTGAGGGAGGTGCATGCAAAATGGAATCCGAGACAAAGGCCGCCAAGTGTGGAAGATGTACATTTGGCGTATCTATATATATATATATATATATAATAGTGTTGTTCTGATGTTTTTGAGAAGATAGGATAAATCTTTACCATAAGAGAATATTGATGAATCCCATTTTTAATTATTCCACCACGGATCATCGCCACCAATATGATCTTTTTCTAACGATGAACTCTGTTAGAATGAAGAGATGGATCAAATTAAACCCAAATTTGGTATTGAGAAAGTCTTCCCTTTTAACTAATTAAGATTTTGATATTTGTAATTGTGCATGGGTATTTAATCCAAAAGGATTGAACTTGCTTAATTACTTTCATGATATGCTTGAGCATCTATCAAATTCCTCTCTAATGATGTTATTAATGGATAAAATTCGGATTTTGAAGATTTATTATTGCTCTTAGTTTCCTTATGGTGAATCAATCAATTCCAACATGCAAGAGAGTCTAGATTTTTACATCAAATGTCAAACTTTATATCGCTACATATTGCAGAGTTTAAGTTTCATTGAAAAACTGATGGATCCAACTTAAAAAAGCTTTAGACATACATACATAGGGTGGAAAATTCAAGATTTGAAGTTTTCAAATTCTGGACTGAGTCATTTTCAATCCCTTTTCTTGACTAGCTTTGAATTAAATGAGGATATTAGCATTTGGGTTGATAATTGGTTGACTTGCATGTTGCTAACACAGAGAGCTGGAGTGTTTTATGGTCTTCGTCTGTGTCGGCATCTTGCATGCGTGATTTGGTGTCAAGGCAACGAATTTTAGAAGGGTTATCCACACTAAAGTTTTGTGTGAATGATTTTTCTGTATGAATTTAAAGTAAGATTAGTAAAACTTAAGAAATGTTGCATATATATATATATATATATATACTTTAGCCGGAAAGCATAATTCTTTCAAAATAAATGCATGCAGAACTGATGATGTCCATCGATCTGTTGAGACTCCAAATTTGCAATGTGATTGGAGTATTAATGGGATAAAATTAATGGAACCAAACGCTAATGACTTTCTTGGATCATGGAAAGCCAAGAAGAAGACCCGATGTTTAGGGCCGAGAACGAACACAAACGTTAACGAACAAATTTAGAATTGACTCGATTAAAGCTGAGCTCGACCTCGTTTATTACTAACACTATCAAGATTTTAGGGTCGATTAATAAATGAACACATTGGTGAAAGCTCGTTTACGTTCATGAACAGTTCGCTTATAACTCGATCAAAACTCATTAAAAGCTCGGTTAAAATATTAATTATATAATATATATTGTACTTATATACTAAATACTATAAATAATTATGTTTTTATATATATTTATTAAGACATAAATCATAATATACCAGTGTTTGAATTATTATAATAAGCTAATCTTTTATAAGCATTTGAATTTATGTATTTATTTTAGTGGAAATTTATGTTAAAAAATTATACAATTGTAAAAAAGTTATTTTTTTTTGTGAGAATTTATAATGTATGTTATTTTTTGAATTATTTAGTTAGTATTGTTTCTTTGAACTATGTTGTAATTTATTTTATTTACATTTGAATATAACTAATAGATTGTGTTGACTATTATCAAAATATTTGATAAGTTATTATGTCATGATTGAATAATCTTATTTATACAAAAAGGAAAAAAAAGAAAAACTAAAAGTCATAAAAAAATCTGAAATCGAGTTCGAGTTCGAATAAAAACTAAACGAGCCGCGCTCGAGCTCGAAGTTTTTACCCGAGTTCGAACCTGAAGAAAAATAAACGAGCAGAGCTTGAGCTCACTAAACCTCAGGCTTGGCTCGTCTCAATATCAGCCCCACCCATGTCCATATCAACATCTTTTTCAGTGTCATACTCAATGCCATCCAAAGAGATAAAAAAAAAATTAGGAGGGATGCACCAAAATTGACACGAATAAGCATATTTCGTTATTTGCAAGGAAGATAATATATAGAAAAAGACTGGATACCAACTCCAGGATCAACACAATTAGCCAAGGTTGGCTGATAGCCAACTGTAGCTATGGATTGAGGATAAGTACATCTCATTCATCACAATAAGAATAAAATTGAAGAGTTTTGACTTGGCACACAAATAAAAGAATGCATTTCTTTTTTTTTTTTCTTTTTTTTCTTTTTTTTTTTTTGTAAGTTGAAGACAGAAAACCATTGGACAATTTTTGGGCTGTTTTCTCGTTTCAATACTGCTATAAACATTGGGACAGTAATGGGCCTATTTCCATTATCCAACTACCCAAGTCTAAGTCCTTTGGGGTCCTTCCATTGATTTTCTAAACCCAAATCCAAAATTTGAAGTCCAACTCGTCCTGGCTTCTCTAGGTTCCCCCAATCTAAAAATTCCGAATGTTTGAAATTATTATAATGGCCTTCTATTGATTGTACTCACCACTCCAGAGTCCAAGTTGGGTAATAATAATGATGGACAACAACAATGGCTAACTTTTTAACACTAATCAATCTTTTGTAACACTGTTGTGTATCACTTCGTATAAGATTAATTACTTATCCCTTAGGGCTCATTTGGTTGGCAGAGAATCTGAATTGGGAAAGTAATATTTTTTCTAATTACTAGATTCCTGCATTTGTTTTAGAGTGGAAAAGTAATAACTTTCCTAATAATTATGAATTCTCTTTAAAAGTATGTATTGTGATTACTTTTTTGAGTATTTTAATTATGTGACTCTTTTTATGTTTATGATTTTTATTTTGAGTTTCATATGTTTCTTATGGTAAATTATAGTTCATTTGGTCAAATAAATTTTTTTTTAGTTTGATATTTTTTATTGAATTTCCTACCTAACTAAAATTAAAATTTTAGTAGTTTTTAAATTGCTTCATATTGACTTTTAAGATAATTCAATATAAAAATAGTTAAGTATATGGATGGTATGTTATCTTTTTTTTTACTTTTATTTTTTATTAAAATTATTAACATAATCAATGTTTTTTATTTTGTTTAAAAAATTCATAATTGTATTTATCTTGCTTTAGACTTTTTCTTTCATTTTTTCACTTAATTAATTATAATACATGCTATATCTCCAATACTTCTTGTTTAATAAATTTTGACTATTTTTATTTACATTAATTTTTAAATTTGTTTCCCATTTATCTAATCAACTATTCTTTTTTAGTAATATTAATAAATAAAAATTTTATTTTATTATAAGGTAAAAAGATAAAATTAAGTTTCATAATATGATTTAGAATAAAACTATATAAATGGTGATGTATAAGTACAAAATACAAAATACTGGTTCTATAGCTCACAAAAAATAGAGGTTTGGTAATAAATATAATTTTTACTTTTTTGACACAATTCACCCGAATGCACATTTACCATTATGATGGGTGCAAAAAATAGCACGAAAATTGTCAAAATCAACACATTTATAAACATTATTATTTTCGGCAAAAATACGTGTGCTATAGCCCACAAAAATAGAGGTTTTGTAATAAACATGAGTTTCATCTTTTTGACACCGTTAATTAGAATGCACATTTATAAATGACGTGGGTGCAAAAAATAGCACGAAAATGACCAAAATCATCACTTTTTCTACATTATCATTTTTGGCTAAAATACGTGTGCTATAACCCACAAAAAACTGAAGGTTTGGTGATAAATATGAGTTTCACTTTTTTTTACCCGTTCACTATAATGCAAAATCACAATTGAGGCGGGTGCAAAAAATATCACGAAAATGGCCAAATCGGCACGTTTTTTGAATTGTCATTTTGGCCAAAATACGTGTGCTATAGCCAACAAAAATATGGAGGTTTGGTGATAAATTTGAATTTCACTTTTTTGACATATTTCACTAGAATGCATGTTCAAAATTGTGATAGGTGTTAAAAACAATACAAAAACAGCCAAAATCGGTACATTGTTTACATTGTCATTTTTTGCCAAAATACATGTGTTGTAGCCCACAAAAAATAGAGGTTTAGTGATAAATATGAATTTCACCTTCTTTGACACAATTCATTCGAATGCACGTTCAAAATTGAGATGAGTATAAAAAACAATACAGTAACGGCCAAAATCATCACGTTTTTTGGATATTGTTGTTTTTAGCCAAAATACATGTATTATAACCCACAAAAAAATGGAGGTTTTGTGATAAATATAAATTTCAATTTTTTTACACCATTCTCTAGAATACACGTTCACAATTGAGGTGGGTGTAAAAAATAACACAAAAATAACCAAAATCGGCATGTTTTTGGGCTTTGTCATTTTCGGGCAAAATACATGTGCTATAGCCCAAAAAAATGGAGGTTTTGGTAAAAATATGAATTTTACTTTTTTGACACTGTTCACTAGAATGCACGCACACAATTGAGGTGAGTATAAAAAATAGCAAGAAAATTGCCAAAATTGACATTTTTTTTACATTGTCATTTTCGGACAAAATACATCTGCTATAGGCCACAAAAAATGAAGGTTTGTTGATAAATATGAGTTTAACTTTTTTTTTACATAATTCACTAGAATGCATATTCGAAATTGTAATGGTTGTTAAAAACAATACAAAAACAGCCAAAATCAGTAATTTTTTGGACATTGTCATTTTCAATCAAAATACATGTGCTATAATCCACATAAAATGGAGGTTTTTTTTTAACACAAAATGGAGATTTAGTGGTAAATATGAGCTTAACTTTCTTTGACATAATTCAATTAAATGCACGTTCAAAATTGAAATTGGTGTAAAATAAATACAGAAACGGCCAAAATCAGCTCATTTTTGGATATTGTAGTTTTTGGCCAAAATACATGTGTTATAACCCATAAAAAATCGAGGTTTTGTGATAAATATAAGTTTCACTTTTTTTGACACCATTTACTAGAATTCACATTCACATTAGAGGTGGGTGCAAAAAATAGCACGAAAATAGCAAAAAAATGGCACGTTTTTAGACATTGTCATTTCCAGCTAAAATATGTGTGCTATAGCTCACAAAATATGGAGGTTTGATGATAAATATAAATTTTACGTTTTTTACACCATTCACTATGATTCATGTTCATAATTAAAACTGGTGCAAAAAATATCACGAAAATGAGAAAAATCAGGACGTTTATGACATTGTCATTTTCGACCAAAATATGTGTGAAATATCCCACAAAAAATGGAGATTTTGTGATAAATATGAGTTTTACTTTTTTGACACAATTCACTAAAATACACATTCACAATTGAGATGCAAGAAAAAAATAACATGAAAATAGCCAAAATCGGCACGATTTTAAACATTGTCATATTCGAACAAAATAAGTGGGCTATAACCCACAAAAATTGAAGGTTTTGTGATAAATATAATTTTCAATTTTTTTGACACGATGAAACTATTAAAGGACCTTGGAAATTGAAATTCCTTAAGGCAATACTTCCACTCTTGTTTGAACACTATCATTTTTCATTCAGTCTTACTTAGCACGCACTTGTTTTCTTTCTTGAATGCATGTTCACAATTGAGGTGGGTGCAAAAAAGTATAAAAATGACCATAATCGACACTTTTTTTACATTGTCAATTTCGACTAAAATATGTGTGCTATAGGCATCAAAAAATGGAGGTTTGATGTTGAATATGAGTTTCACTTTTTTTTTAACATAATTCACTAGAATGCACATTCAAAATTGTGATGAGTGTTAAAAACTAAGGTTGTTCAAAAAAATCGAAAAATCGATAACTAGACAAGAACCGATTATCCGATTGGAATAATTTTCCAACGGGTTAAACGGTAATTAATAATTTTTTAATAATTTTTTTAATAGTTAAGTTATTTATTATTCAAATTTATTAATTAACTTATAATTTGTAAATTATAATTAACCATATATATTTTATAATGTAAAACAAAGAATGTTAATAATATATTATAACTTTTAACACATGAGTATTATGGTTAACAACAACATGGTTTAATGATTTACAAATTTAATATGTAACTATTGTAATTTCTATTATAATTAGCTATTATTATAAGGCGGAATATAATAGTGAGAAAACACCAAAGAAACTTTAATACTAATTTATATTATTAAAATTAATAACAATAACAAGTAATTAAAATAAGTATATTTTAAAATTTAAATAATATTATAAGTTCATAAATATATATAATTAGTACATTAACTAAATATATTACCCTTCTTTTTTCTGATCGATCTGCTTATGCTTTATAGAATAGATAAGATAATAGGTTATCCTGGCCGGTTGCTTTCTATTCATATAATGCATACCGCTCTGGTTGCTGGTTGGACCGGTTCGATGGCTCTGTATGAATTAGCAGTTTTTTATCCTTCTGATCCCGTCATATAGGCAACCTGGAAAACATTCCAATTGGAGCGTCCGCCTCCTCTAAAACTTTACTTGCAAGTTTTCCCGCTCAGAGAATCTTTGTTACTGGGATGGATGCTTTCACTCATTGGGCAAGGATAGTGTAGTGTCAAAAAATTCGAAGGGAGTAACATTACGCTGCTGATAACATTGCCTGTAAACTAAAGAAATAGCGGAATCTCCTCCGATAGGAGTAGGGGAGCGTGGTGAGATAGATAGACGTCCAATCCTGCAGCAGCGTCAAGAAAAGAAAACTTTCTAGAAGGAAGTGGCCCTTTTGGTTTACTCGATCCGGGTATGCCCTCTCATTGATTAGGGTTACATTCGGAAGAAGGCGTTGGACGTAGAACATGAGGATAAACTCGATAGATCGTGCTTCCTTTCTTTACTAGAAAAAGCAAAAGGAAAGACATTTCTTTTTTTACTGCTCTGCTCCCCCCCCCCCCCCAAAAAAAAGAGAGACTTAGAACTAAACGAAAGCTTTTCTTGGTTATATTTATAGGTTATAAGTAAATTAGCCTCTAAATGTAAGTAACTAGAATATTAACTAAATAAATAAGTATATTTAAAGGTTATATAAGTAAATAATACTTTAATATAAGTAATTAGTACATTAACTAAGTAATTTTTTTAACATCCACGTACCTTTACATCACATGAATTTTATCATCTAATATGTTGAATTAAATATTCAATTTTAATATTTTACATTTTAAACATAGTTAATTTGTTATTAGTTTGTTGTTTCAACTTTTAAGAATATTCAAGAGTAAAAAAATAACTTAACCGGTTAACCGACTGGAACCGATCAGTTAACCGGTTATGACAAAATTTTTCAAAACCGATACAAACTGGAACCGGTTAACTGACCGGTTGAACACCTCTATTAAAAACAATACAAAACAACCAAAATTGACACGTTTTTTTACATTGTCATTTTCGATCAAAATACATGTGTTATAACCCATAAAAAATGGAGGTTAGGCGATAAATATGAGTTTCACTATCTTTGAAAAAATTCACTCTAATGCACATTAAAAATTGAGATAGGTTTAAAAATAATATAGAAATGGCCAAAATCAGCACGTTTTTTGATATTATCATTTTTTGTTAAAATACGTGTGTTATAACTCACAAAAATTAAAGATTTTGTGATAAATATAAGTTTTAATTTTTTTTGACACCATTCACTAGAATGAACACTCACAGTTGAGGTGGGTGCAAAAAATAGCACAGCAAAAATCAGAATGTTTTTGAACATTGTCATTTTCAGGTAAAATACGTGTGCTGCAGCCACAAAAATTGAAGGTTTGGTGATAACTATGTGTTTCACTTTTTTGACACCGTTCACTAGAATGAAAGCTCACAATTGATGATGATGCAAAAAATAGCACGAAAATAGCTAAAATCATTACGTTTTTTGACATTGTCATTTTTAGCCAAAATACGTGTTCAATATCCTACAAAAAATGGAGGTTTGGTGATAAATATGAGTTTTAATTTTTAACAAAATTCACTAAAATGCACATTCACAATTGAGATGCGTGGAAAAAATCGTACAAAAATGGCCAAAATTAGCACATTTTTAAACATTATCATTTTCGGACAAAATAAATGTGCACAACAATGAAAGTTTGGTGATAAATATGAGTTTCACTTTTTATACCGTTGACTAGAATGCACGTTCACAATTGAAGCAAGTGTAAAAAATAACAAAAAAATAACCAAAATCGGCACATTTTTTGACATTGTCATTTTCGGCCAAAATTTGCGTGTGCTATAGCCCACAAAAAATGGTGTTTTGGTGATAAATATGAGTTTCACTTTTTTTTACATAATTCACTTGAATACATGTTCAACATTGTGATTAGTGTTAAAAACAATACAAAAAATGTCAAAATCAATAAGTTTTTTTACATTGTCATTTTCAGTCAAAATACGTGTGTCATTGCCCACAAAAAATGAAGGTTTAGCGATAAATATGAGTTTCACTTTCTTTGATACAATTTACTCGAATACACGTTCAAAATTGAGATGGGTTTAAAAAACAATATAGAAACGATCAAAATTGGCACGTTTTTTGATATTTTCATTTTTGGCCAAAATACGTGTGTTATAACCTACGAAAATGGAGGATTTGTAATAAATATATGTTTCACTTTTTTTGACACCGTTCACTAGAATGCATGTTCATAGTTGAGGTAGGTGCACAAAATAGTACGAAAATAGCACAAATCGGTATTTTTTTGATATTATCATTTTTTTGCCAAAATACGTGCGTTATGGCCTCCAAAAAATGGAGGTTTAGTGATAAATACGAGTTTCACTTTTTTGATACCATTGAATAGAATGCACGTTTACAATTGAGATGGGTGCAAAAAATAACACGAAAATAACCAAAATTAATACACTTTTTGATATTGTCATTATCGGCCAAAATACGTGTGCAATAGCTACAAAAATAGAGGTTTGGTGATAAATATGAGTTAAACTTTTTTTGACACAATTCACTAAAATGCACATTCTCAATTGAGATCAGTGAAGAAAAATAGTACGAAAATGGCCAAAATCTCACATTTTTAAACATTGTCATTTTCAGCCAATATACTTGTGCTATAGCCCAGAGAAAATGAAGGTTTGGTGATAAATATGAGTTTCACTATTTTTACACCGTTCAATATAATGCACGTTCACAATTTATGCGGGTACAAAAAATAGTATAAAAATAGCCAAAATCAGCACGTTTTTTGACATTGTTATTTTCGACCAAAATACATGTGTTATAACCCACAAAAAGTAGAGGTTTGGTGATAAATATGAGTTTCACTTTTTTTGACATAATTCATTGTAATGCACTTTCAAAATTTATTATGGGTGTTAAAAATAATATAGAAACAGCCAAATCGGCACATTTTTGGACATTGTCATTTTTTGCCAAAATACATATGTTATAGCCCACAAAAAAAGTGAGGATTTGTGATAAATATGATTTTCACTTTCTTTCACACAATTCACTCGAATGCACACTCAAAATTGGTGTGTGTAAAAAATAATATAGAAACGGCCAAAATCGGCACGTTTTTAGATATTGTCATTTTCGGCCAAAATACTTGTGCTGTAGCCCCCAAAAAATGGAGATTTTGTGATAAATATGAGTTTCACTTTTTTTGACACCGTTCACTAAAATACACATTCACAATTGAGATGAGTGTAAAAAATAGCACGAAAATGAACAAAATTGTCACGCTCTTTTACATTGTCATTTTCGGCCAAAATATGTATTCAGTATACCACAAAAAATGGAGGTTTGGTGATAAATATAAATTTTCACTTTTTTAACACAATTCACTAAAATGCTCATTCACAATTGAGATGGGTTGAAAAAATAGAACGAAACAAGAATTGAAGGTTTGGTGATAAATATAAGTTTAACTTTTTTTACACCGTTCACTAGAATACACGTTCACAATTGAGACGAGTGCAAAAAATAGCACGAAAATGGCCAAAGTCAGCACATTTTTTTACATTGTCATTTTCGGTCAAAATACATGTGCTATAGCACACAAAAAATAAAAATTTTGTGATAAATATGAGTTTCAATTTTTTGACATAATTCACTAGAATGCACATTTAAAATTGTGATAGGTGTTAAAAATAATACTTAAACAGCTAAAATCAGCACGTTTTTGGACATTTTCATTTGTGGCCAAATACGTGTGCTAAAGCCCATAAAAAATGGAGATTTGGTGATAAATATAAGTTTCACTTTTTTAACACAATTTACTAAAATGCACATTTACAATTGAGATGGGAGTGTAAAAAATAATGTAGAAACGTCCAAAATCATTATTTAAATTATTATTGTTTAAATCAAATAATAAAATAAAAATTATACTAAATTTTCCTAACAATCTATCCAAGGTTAAGTATTTAGATTTCTCACAATTAAATTCCTAAGAATCAGATGACCAGAAAAAATATTCATTTTCCTCAAAATTAAAATCTAAAGAATCATTTTCCTATTAATCTTTACTTTCTTGCCAACGAAACGAGCCCTTAGAGTTTACTAATCACATGATAGAGATTTAGTTTTATCTAATAAAATAAGTGTCACATTTATAGAGTATATATGTTACATAGAGTGATACAACAAATGATGGATCTTTTGTATCACTTTTTGTAACACTTTATTTTGACATACGTATTATCACTTATCACTTAAATTTCATTAATTAATCGATAGAGTTTTAGTTTGATTTGAAAAGGAAAAGAGAATTCATTATGAATTTTTCGTTGCCGGCTAACACAGTTACTGTTATGGAGAAAGATGAAATTAAATAGGAAAAAGTTGAGAGGCATAAACAAGTGGAAGGAGTCGAATCTTGAATGGATACAACAATATCCACTTATTCAAATTCATACTTTGCTTATTTACATAACATTTTTCCTTCAACTCATGCTTTGCTCATCTTTGCTTATTTATACTCTTGAATTTCAACTTCTTTCCTCTTTGTGAAAATGTCTAAAAAATGGATGATCGTGGATTCTGGGCCATCGGCTAAATGATGCATTAAATGCAAACATGAAACATGACATGAATTTTGGTGTAGCCTGAATAATTATATACAGCCAACCTGATTCAGTCGGATTAAAGCCGAATGAAGTAAAACCCTTAATACTGTTGTCTGTTGACGTGCCCACGCCATTACCCAAAGTTGTGTTGGGAAGGGTGTTTGGTCCATTTTCTTTCCTTAATCCCTTCTACTCGAGTCTTGACTGAAATTAATAATAGTATTCCAAACATTCTCCCTCTTCTTTAATGCTTTTCATTCTTTACCATCGACTCTTTTACCATTCGAGGAGTGATTGTTTGTACCACATATATGATATATCTTGTCAGAACACCATAAAAAAAATCCAGCCCCAAAATTTTATTCTTTCTTCAGGAGATTTTACAGGCAACCATACACAAAATTGAAGAACAATTTTAACTTGAATCACATCTTGAAATGGCACCGATCTTGAACACACAAACCAGCACAGGCCTTCCAGTTTGTCTTTCTGGGATCACGCATCCTCTAGCTCTCTCCAAAGAGTATTATATCTTTATTCTGATCTATATCTATAGTAGCCAGTAATTGTTTTTTTTTTCCGTTGATCGATGTATAAACACTAGTATTAACCATCTTTGCTGTAATGGCCGGTTTAGGATGGCAGATCTTGATCGCAGAAGAAAAGGGTTCATCAAGAAGTTAAGACTGAGAGTTGGAAAAGGCTTGCATGCAGCATCAGCAGATCAAGAGAATATTATTAGTGGAGGCGGAGCTACAACTCAAAGGATCATTCAAGATGATCAAGTTGAGGGAGTTTCTCAAGAAATCAGGGATGGAGTTTCTGGAGATCTGGCTGCTCTTTCACTTGTACTGCATCATCTCTCGGACATCTCTTTGTCTTCCTGTACAGCCAAGGCTGCATAAAGTTCCATTCTTTTTTAAGTACTATAATATTTATTGTGTTTTGGGTTCTTTCTTTTCTAACTTTTTCATCTGTATTATCTTAAGAAATTTGTGCTAATTAATTTAGGATTAGAATCTGTTGAATCTTCGGTTGTGTTTTTTGAGTCTTTCTCTTTATTAAATTTTGAGGAACTGCTATAATATAGTTCTTGACCTGAAATGGTTTGGAAGAAAGAATAATAGTAAAGCATTATTCTAAGTCTTAAGCTGCTAAATTATTTGAATAAAAAATTTGGCCACCATAACTGGGTTGTGATAAGGTTGGTGGAAGAACAAATTAATGTGGGCTTAGAACTGGCTGACTGACTGTCTGCCCGGAGACGGAGGAATGATGGGCGGAGATACGGTGGCGTTATAGGCACAGGCACAGGCACAGGCGCACAGCTGAGAAGGAGGAAATTAATGTCCTAGTCAAACTATTGGGAAGTTAAGGACCCGATTTCGTTTGTTTTCTTTTGTGTTTTAGGATACTCTAATAAAAAACGTCGCCACGTTAATTTGGATAGAATGGTTTGTTGTAGAATAAAAAGACCATAAATGCCCAATAGATTTTATGATATAATGTGCATTGCATAAGACATATTCTATTTAATATTATTCTGTTTTAACTTAAAATAGTATAATTTTGAACATATTATTTCATCTCGTATTTCATTCCTTACAACGTAGTTTTAAATTAAAATAGAATAATTTTAGACAGAGTATTTCATCTCGTATTTCATTCTTTACGACGTAGTCTTAAGTTAAAATAGAATAATTTTGGACATAGTATTTCATCTCGTATTTCATTCTGTATCATTTTAAACACATGCCAATGAATTTTCTACTACATTTTGTATTTCAATCGATTTTGGATTTTCTGTATTACTTGAAGTATCAGTATGTGTAACACTTAATGTAAATGTGATTTAAGGAATAAGTAATTACGCACGTGTTAAAATCTTATACAGTATTACATAAAGTGATACGGAAAACACATTGACATTTTATTCTTCTTTTCATTTTATGGAATATTGACCACGTGTATTTTACAGTTATTTCTATTAGTTCACTAATCACTTTATAAAATGTTAGTTAAATACACCTTACATGTATTAATAAAATAAAATAGATAATGAAACACAGTATGAAATATAAGATCCAAAACGCAATAAATGTCATTCAAACTTTTTGACTATCACTGAAAAATTGTCTAACTATAAAAAGTTTTGAAATTTTCGTTTAATTAAGAATCATTGGACAATTTGTGGAGCAATTTTATGCAATTTGGACAATTTTTAAGATTTGGTAGGAAAGATTTGCCTCACCATTAAATCCCCACTTATTTTCTCTGTCAAATTAATCTAATTGATGCCGTTGTTTTAAAATTTAAAAAGCCTTCTTATAATTTTTGTTTCTTTTTTTTCCCTAATTTTTGTTTCCTTTTCCTTGAAGACAAAAATAAGAATGAGTACTTTGATGCAAAGGTTTGATTTTAGCTTCGTTTTTTCTTTTGAGATGATTTTAACTGCTGCAAGGAGTACCAATGCCTCCTTTAACTTAAAAAAAAAAAAAAAATTGTGACAGTTGAAAATTCATTAAACACTCATACTTACCAATCCACTTCAAAATGCTTACTAATAACTATCAAACCATTAAACATATACAAACTACAATCTAAATCCATGTTCAAAACCAACCCATGCGTTTTCCTTACAAAATTCATATCCAAAATTGTCCAAGAAGACTTATCTACATCCAAATTAAATACCTCACAAAATTTAGTCACACAACAAAATGTAAAATTATCAAATATATCAAATGTATTCAGGCCACATTAATCTCAAAACCTTTTACCTATTTCAATAGGTTGATGCTCATGTTAATCTCTTGTTTCGATTTCGGTTTAGGAAGAAAGAAAATTTGAGGAAAATAGATAGTAAAAGAGAGAAAAAGTGTATTTTCTGCATTGATTGGCTCTTTAATCAGATTTACTGCTGCATCTCCTACTTTAAATAGAAAAAAAAAAGGAATTTAAAAACTGAAGTTAGAAAGTTTTGCCCCTGAAAAATGTGATGAAATTCACAGAATGATTAAAATATGTACATGTAAAAAATGAAGTAATATCTTTTGAAAAAAATAATAGTTCCATGACTAAAATTTAGATTTGAAAAAAGTTTAGTGACATTTATGATATTTTGCTTTTTGTTGTCTAATGGATTTTTTTTTTCGAGATTTCACATGAGAAATAAATATTTTAAGGTGTTTGGACTTTGGATTATTAAGTTAGTTTTCACGAGAATTTATATTGAAGATTTTTTTATTAATTTAATTTTCAACTAATATTTTATAAGTTTATTTTGATGAGAAATTGTGTTAGAAAATTTTATTTATTATCAAATTTAAATTTAGTTTTTTATAATAAACATTGAAAAATATAATAAGCATTGTGGTAAAAATAATTACTAGAGCATTTTTTGTTGTTTCAAAATTTAAAAAAATAACAATACTGAAAAATGAAATTAAATTTGTCAAGAAAAAAAAAAACACCTAAAAAGACATAAACAAGCAACATTTTGGACTTTTATAGGAAAAAAATGCCAAAATCAAAAAATAGTTTACCACGTACTTACTATTTTTTTTTAAATAATTTTTTGTAGACTCCTCTAGAACTAATCATGGCTTTCATGATTAGCACTTGAAGATTTTTTTTTTCTTTCTGGATATATATTTATTCGTGAAATTATGTAAATTACGTTGTTATTATTATTTCTTGAATTAAACTTAAAAATATAAAAATTATAAAATACAACCCCATCACGCCAACATTTAGGATGTGACCAGCACGTGAGGCCTGTAGCATAATGCATTCATGTTGGTGGTTAGGGTTACAGCCTTAGAAGGAAGGTGTAGTTTTGTTATAAAGCATGTAAAACTCAAACATGGCGTGTAATTTTTTTAGAAAGCGTGCATAACTACACAGGAATTAGTGAATATTAACCAACTAATTCTTTTCCTCAATATCTAATGATGTGAAGGTTTAGTTGTCATAAAAAAAAATTAATGTGTAGTCTTGGTTGAGGAGAGTAATGTAAAATATTAGTTGACATCAAATATGAAAGTATTTATCCCTTTTGAAGTTATAGTCATACATAAATCAACGGTTTTAAAGTTAGAGTGATAAATAATAAAATGTATATGATGAAGGATTAGGTGTTAGGGAATTTCATTTTTTTTTATTTTGTTAATTTTTTTCTCAGTTATCTAGCTATGTTTGGAGGTATTTTTATATTATATCATGAATTTTTTTTTTTGGATTTGTTATGAGAAAATAATATTTTGAGAGTGTTTGGAATGAATGATTTTATTTTGTTGGGATTTGTATTGAAGATTTTTTTATTAATAAAAGTTTGAAATTTAAATTTGAATTAGTATTTTATTAGTTTATTTTGGTGGGAATTGTGTTAGGAAGAATTGTTTATTATTAAATTTTAAAATTCAAATTTAAATTCAATATTTTATTTATAAAAAACACTAAAGCAAAAATAATTACTGTAGCATTGTTTTGTGTTTTAAAAATTTTGATGAAAAAGTTGAACAAAACAAACAACTCATTTTGCAATTGTGAAATAAATCACAAAATTAGGAGGATCCAAACAGAATTATCAAGTAAATACTCTCTCATTACATTACTAGATTCCAAGTTTTAGAATATTCTCTCAATGGGAAGGATTGATAGATTTTGAAAAATATTTCATGGCAACTAGATTTTGAATAGTTTCAGATTCAATCTTATGCCAATTAAGACATTACATTGCTAGATTTTGAATTGTATTGCATGCCAACTAGGATTTTACATAGTTTTAAATTTAATTTTATGCCAATTATAACTTTGCATACTTTTCAAATCCTATTTTATGCCAATAATAACTAAAGTTTGGATATATGAACCTTGATTAAAAAACACCTCAAAATCAAACTAATGAAGTAAGAAAGGTAAAAGTCATATAAACCCCACATTAAAAACTCACACTTTTAATGTGGTATCTAAATTTTATACCTTGTAATTAGTTTAGATCACAACAATCTACCATGCTTTGCAACCTCGATGCTCACGTGGGATGGCTTTGCAGTAGTTAGTTTGGTGAACACTATAATATCAACGTCACTTTATTTAGTTCTAGACGAACACTGCAATACTAGCGTCACCTTATCTAGTCTCGGACGAATATTGCAATATTGACGTCATTAGTTGCGCACGATATTATAGTGAAGAAATGTGGTGAAAGGGTTTGACACCAACTTATATGTACACAGGTAAAAAAAACCACCTTAAAAGCTAGTTAATAAGTTAGGAAAGTTCGAAATTATATAAATCCCACATTGAAAACCCATACTTTTCACATATAATTCAAATTTCATACATTGCAATTATTTCATATCATGATACCGGAGTTGCCATAAAGTACTATTTTATGCCCAATAAAACACGACATTATGCAAAATTGTTGTATTGTTTATTTTAATATTGATATTAATATTAATATATCATTTATAAGTTAAATTAAACTACCTACAATTCTCAATATTGAATGACCTAAACATGGGCGGAACTAAGGGAGGCGTTCCTGAAATTTAGGGTTACTGTTCTTATTTTTATAGGTTTAGCACCGGTGACTCTCGCCTCTCAGCCCGTCAATATAGTAAAAAATGCGATAGAAACATCTTTGCAATTGATTTATGGTGGTTGTATATAAGCAAAGGTTGTAGAGATAGAAGGGGGAAGTAAATCTTATGTATTGGTTTGTAATTAGTTGAATTATTAGAATTTGAGAGATAGGATGTAGTTTCCTTTTCTCCTTTATCTTTTAATTCACGATACTGAAAAGTGCAAGTCAAATTTGATTTTAACTACTTGGCTTATCATAAAATAAAGAAGTTAATTTTCTTTACCAAATTTAGAAAAATAAACAACCTAATCAAAGTGTTCAAGCTGATAATAAATCTATATGCCCATAAGTTAAATTCGAATTATTTTTGTCTATCTTCTCAAAATTCAAAATTTTGAATATGTTGAAATACTAAATTGAGGAGATACTCAAAATTTTGAAAATGTTGAAACACTAAATTAAACTTATTTTATGAGCTTTTTTTTTCTTATTAGGGGTAATTATTAAGGCATTTCTTTTAATAAGAAAGATTTATTATACCATGAATTTAGCATACATGGAAGATATGATTAAAATGAATAAATTTTGCAAAGTTTATTATGTGTATATATTTATATTTTCATATTATGTTTATCAAGTTGATACTTTATTAGTTATATATATATGTATATATTTAATGAAATTTTTTTATTTCACATTATTACATGTGAAGCCGGATTATATATGAAATGGAAGTTAATCATGATTTTAACAAACAATAAAGTGATAGAAAATTAGAATTATGATTTCAACGGCCATTAATTGTCCGTTTCATATATAAAACACGTCTTATATATAAACCGATTTCACAATAATTTGTATATTTTTATTTTATACTCTTCATAAGCACCCTCTCAAATTTTTTTTGGTTCCGCCACTGGACCTAAAGTTATGATATTAATGTATTTTTCATAAGTGAAATTAAATGATTTAAAATTTCCAATAGTAATATGTTCTATGAAATTAAAGAACTTAAAATTTCTATTATTAATACATTTTTCATAGGTGAAATTAAAGGACACGTTGCTATGACTAATTATGTATACATAATTGCAATTTTGTTGATCAAATATGATGGATATTATTATAGAAGTAGAATATGAAGAAGAGTTAGAATTTACATCGCAAGTATAGCTCCAAAATGATAATTTCCAAATAGCATACTTTTTAATAGCGCATGGAAAGTAAAGCTAATTGATGATACATAAGGAAGCCTAGGAAGGTGATTTGAGGAGAATGAAGGATTAACCGTATTAGGAAATTAAATTTTTAATTATATATTTTATTAATTTATCTATTAATCAAATAAAATATCTTGTTATTCGAATTTGTTCATAAATCACTAGAATGATACTCCTCTGATAAAATATAAATGACATTTAACATGTTTTATCTTGTTTTAATATAAGTATCATTTGACTCTAATATGTAATTATTGACAATTTTATCCTTCTTTTATGATGTGAGAATTAAAACTTTTATTAATTTACACAAATTTCAACACAAATTTGTTACTCATCATTAATGTTGATTAATATTAAATAGAGATACTTTAGTTATTTTCAGATTTTTCTCAATAAGTATGTAATACATTTGAAAATCTTAATAAACTTGATGAATAAATAATACTATCTCTTTCATATTAAATATCATTTTCTGTTTCATATTAAGTGTCGTTCTAGCACACTCATTAAGATATCCAAAAAATAACTGAAAAACCGCTTCCCTATCCTCTTATTCAATAATAATGGTTGTCTTTTTACTTTTCTTTATTATCACTTTAATAAGACACACCAATCAAATCTAAAGAATTTTTTTGATAAACCTAAAAATAATAAATGTTATAAGATTAAAATTATAAGATTAATATAAAACAACATTTATTTTGAAAAGAAAAACAAAAATTAAAACGTCATTTAATATGAAATGGAGAGGGTAAAGATTAGAGATTAGTTGTTAATTAATAAAGTAATAATATGTTTTTTTTTTTTTTGTGCTCTTGTACGGCAAACAAATGAAAAAGCCCAACCGGCCCAACCCAAAGGGTGGACTTCAACTCTTCCTATAACTCCGATCCTAGTAATAGTATAATACTAATAATAGATAATAAAGAATTCTAACGCGGGGACAGCAATAGCATTACCTCCACACCAAGAAACGCCGCCATTAGGAAACTATCCAAGGGCATTTTCGTCTAAACAAAAGAAACGAAACCCTAGCCCAACTCAACACTACAATGTATCTTCGTTGTCTATAAAAACCGGAGAAACCTCACTCAAACCCTACCCTACTCTCCTCCTCTCATCACTTTCACTCTCTAAAAGTCTGCCGCACCGCCTAACGGTCTCTCACAGGTTAGATCCGCTTCCCTCTCTTCTCTATTCGATTCAGACTTTCAGAGATTTGATATCATGATTTTTTATTTGCGGATTATGTAATTTACTTTGAATTTTGCTCCGATTGATTTTGATTGTTTGAGTTTTTTTTTTTTTTAAAGAATTTTTGGTTTGTTAGTCTAAAGGTGTTGGCTTTATGATTGATTATTGTTGTTCTCAAATATGTTGTTCAATACGGTGAATAATTATCTTGTTTTGATTCGTACCTCAAAAGTAAAAATAATGTTTCGGTTAATCGGATGGTTAATCGGATTGTTTGTGGTGGATCGATCTGATCTGATCTGATCTGATCTGATTGTTGATTGTTAAATCTTTTTGCTGGTGTTTATTTGAGATATTGATGCTTTCAAGATTTAAGATTCATCTGATCTCACATGTTTTGTTTTTAATCTTAAATTTTGATTGAATTGAAAGGTTTTGATATTAAGTTTTATTTTTATTGCTCAAGTTCCTTCGTTTTGAGTTTAATTTGGTTGTGAATTTTTATTGTACATTGACATTAGCTACTGTTGGTGTCTCAGATTCTAGTAGATCTTCAATATGGGTAAGGAAAAGGTTCACATCAGCATTGTTGTCATTGGTCATGTCGACTCTGGCAAGTCGACCACTACTGGACACTTGATCTACAAGCTTGGTGGTATTGACAAGCGTGTGATTGAGAGGTTCGAGAAGGAGGCTGCTGAGATGAACAAGAGGTCATTCAAGTATGCTTGGGTGCTTGACAAGCTCAAGGCTGAGCGTGAACGTGGTATTACTATTGATATTGCCTTGTGGAAGTTTGAGACCACCAAGTACTACTGCACTGTCATTGATGCCCCTGGACATCGTGATTTCATCAAGAACATGATTACTGGTACCTCTCAGGCAGACTGTGCTGTTCTCATCATTGATTCCACCACTGGTGGTTTTGAGGCTGGTATTTCCAAGGATGGTCAGACCCGTGAGCATGCCTTGCTTGCTTTCACCCTTGGTGTAAAGCAAATGATTTGCTGCTGTAACAAGGTGAGTGATCTCCTAATTGGATTTCTATTTTTGCATATTCTTAATAATTGCCTCTGATCTTCGAATTGGATTAATTGTATTTCTACTTTTGCATATTCTTAAGGATGCCTCCGACCTCTCTTCCTTGTTTATCTTGTAGATGGATGCCACCACTCCTAAGTACTCCAAGGCACGTTACGATGAAATTGTTAAGGAAGTTTCATCCTACCTTAAGAAAGTCGGCTACAACCCTGACAAGATTAACTTTGTTCCAATCTCTGGTTTTGAGGGTGACAACATGATTGAGAGATCTACCAATCTTGATTGGTACAAGGGCCCAACCCTCCTTGAGGCTCTTGACATGATCTCGGAACCAAAGAGGCCCTCTGACAAGCCACTTCGTCTTCCACTTCAGGACGTTTACAAGATTGGTGGTATTGGTACTGTCCCTGTTGGTCGTGTTGAAACTGGTGTCCTCAAGCCTGGTATTGTTGTGACCTTTGGTCCAACTGGTCTGACTACTGAAGTCAAGTCCGTTGAGATGCACCATGAAGCACTCCAGGAGGCTCTCCCTGGTGACAATGTGGGTTTCAACGTTAAGAATGTTGCTGTTAAGGATCTCAAGCGTGGTTTTGTTGCATCCAATTCCAAGGATGACCCAGCAAAGGAAGCTGCCAACTTTACCGCTCAGGTCATCATCATGAACCACCCTGGCCAGATTGGCAATGGATATGCACCTGTTCTTGACTGCCACACTTCTCACATTGCTGTCAAGTTTTCTGAGATCTTGACCAAGATTGACAGAAGATCTGGCAAGGAGCTTGAGAAGGAGCCCAAGTTCTTGAAGAACGGTGATGCTGGTTTTGTGAAGATGATTCCCACCAAGCCAATGGTTGTGGAAACCTTCTCTGAATACCCTCCCCTTGGTCGTTTTGCTGTGAGGGATATGCGTCAGACTGTTGCTGTTGGTGTGATCAAGGCTGTTGAAAAGAAGGACGCAACTGGTGCCAAGGTCACCAAGGCTGCTGCTAAGAAGGGTGCCAAATGAATCGTGCAGGCTCATTCAAATGAAATCTACTACTACAATAAAGTGTCTCGTGAAAACTTATTTACTACTGCATCGGTAGTTTTGTCAATGTTTTATTTGTTGTGTCGTAGTTTTCTGCCCTGTATGTTGTGTAGCCTTTCCCAGAATTGGGTGCTTGACAGGCGGTGGCGGATCCTACAGATTTGAGTCTTCTTTTTATGTTTGGTTTTGAAATGTGTGCATTGAGTTGTTTTGTATTTCAGGCAGCTCAATATTTTTGTGGTTTGCTTTCTAAGGATATTGTTATATTTAATTTACTATTTTGTTTGTGCGAATATTTCGATTGCTATCATTGCGTTTACTTCTATTTGGGTATTTTTTTAAAAAATTATATCGTGTTTAAAAGTAGTCAAATCATTTTGCCGTGAATTTCTTACTGTTTGGTACAGACTCGGAATAATTTTGTGCGGTCTGTATATTCTTGGAGATTCAACTACAAGTTTTGTTTATTTTGCTTGTTTTGGTGGAGGAAATAACACGAACAGTGAAATTTTTAACTCTGAAAGCAGCAGCAGCTTGCATCGCTAGAAGCTTACATAATTTTACCCGAGATAGAAAATCGTTTACTTCTTAAAACCTTATATTGGGAAACAGCAAAATTTTAGTCTACAAAAGAAATGTAATTTGACAAAAGATGGATCGACGACTAACAAAAGTTGACCTTAAAATCTAAGAACTCAAAACAAGAAATAACCTTGTTACAGTCCAAATTAAAATGCTATGATTAAACTATGTATGAGAATTTCTTTTCTAGTTGCCTTTTGCTGCCTGCTGTTGTTTCTAAAAGCAAATAGCATTTCCTCTCATCATCATAACCTACAAAACAAAACTGCACCAGGAATGAACCAGGTTATATTAAGGGAGGAACTTGAGAGCAAATATATACAGACAAATGCACTACTCCAAAATATACCTTTAACTTGAGATATAAATTACAAACATACAATCGCAGCCCAAAATTTTATAAATTACAAACTGAAAATAGCAGCCGAATAATTTTATGGGCAAACAAATTATATTACCTGTTTAAGAATTATACCTTTAACTTGAGATATAAATTACAAACATACAATCGCAGCCCAAAATTTTATAAATTACAAACTGAAAATAGCAGCCGAATAATTTTATGGGCAAACAAATTATATTACCTGTTTAAGAATTACAACTCCTTATCACTGTCAACTTGTGCTTTTGTTTCTGCTTTTTCTGCTTCCTCTAAAGCAAATGCTCTAAGTGACTCCACATCTCTTGGTCCTGCTATGCATAAATTAGAAAAAAATCAGTTATCGTTTCAGTGACCATGGTAGTTAGGAACTCCATTACCAGAATAACTACCACTAAAAAGAGGAAACACCGCACGAAAGTCCTCCAGAAATCTGGGAGAAGCATCAGATTACAAGAACTAATCATATTGCAGGAACCATATTAGAGTTCCCATACGTTGCATTATAAAAGGGAAACAAAACCAACTAGATATAAAAGGCCAGATTATATCATTCTTGGGCACAGCCCTCAGAGAAAGTTAAGCATGCAAAACAGAAAAAAGTAAAAAATTCTGAGAAGTTTATGAATGAAAGTAGAACAAGAACCAAATGAACATGATAACATGCACTTGATACTGCACAATTTCCCATAAGACGCAATTTTGATGACATAGAACCGAAAAACCATTTATCACTAGATCCATACCACCAGTTTTCGCCTTGAATATTGTTGACAAAGATGCAGCAGGAAGAGTAAAGTAGTCAGAGATACGAAACAAGGAAAAAATCCGTAAAGATCCAGGTGAACTTAAGTTGCTATTGGTCATTCTGACGCAAGATTAGGGTTTTATGTTCCTAATACATGAAAAAAATATTTCAAGGCATAAATGATCAAGGAAGCTAAGATAAATCTGAACCAGATGGCAATCTCCTTGCCTGATTGGCAATACCATTCTAATGACATTGAAGACTTTTAAGGTAAAACTGTCATGGAATTTAATATTATAAGCCTCACAGCAATTTGGGCTGTTAGTATAACCAGCAGAAAACATGAATGTCACTGTTATTAGTTACTGCATAACTAAGAAAAGACCAACAAGCTCAAATTTCCTCTATGTGTTTCTCATTCTCTCCAGGGCGTTAATCAAACAGTCTTCCATCTCTATTCATTACACCATCGAAATTGCACCTAAGCTGTGCAGGAAAAGCCCAAAGCCAATCCCAGGGAATAGGGCTTTTACTGAAAAGGGGAAAAAAATCAACCTTTTGGGAACCTTGTGCCTTTCTATTTGATTGTATTGAAGACATCCAATCAGAAAAGTCATGAACCCCTGTGCTCTTTCAAAATCCATTTCGTCGTCCAGTAGTGTGAATGATTTGAATCTCAAATTTCGGTTTTTTCCTTTTCCTAATGGCATGTTCTCCTATTAAAATAATTCCCAAAAGAATAAGAATGAAAGGTGCCCATTGACTAATGAACAATTTGAACCTCAAATTTTAGTTTTTAAATTGATTTTCAGCTTGTTCCGCCATCCCAACCTTCTAATAGAAAACCAGAAACAAAAATTCTTAGCTTGCCAGCTGGGATATTCTAGCTTTGCCTAGACAAGTGATATTGAAGAGAATCCAAAATTGTAACTTTGACACATGACTTCACTCAATAGATTCATCCACATCTAACCTTCGTCACCAGAATCCTGAATTTCCTGTAGCCTATGTTGCTCCACTAATAAAACAGCATGATGACACCAACAGAAGGAAAAGAGAGGGTATGCCTTTCCACACTAAAAAAGGATCAAACAAGGCATTTCAACTTTTCAATTTTCATTGCATCCTTTACTACAGACAAAGTACCCAAGGGTTATTCACAGTTCACGATATATCATATATTGTGGGAACAAAGCCTGTGTCCCGATTTCTCTTTTCTTACAAGTAATAAGAATTGCTGATGTTTCGCCTGATCTAATGTCAAAGGAAAAAGAAAATGGCACTTAAATTGGCATAACTTCGGTCAAGCTTAATCATCAATTTATCAACAAAAAGTGGCTAAAAACCTAGGGAAAAAAACAAGAATGACAGGAAGATTTACAGGAAATGGTTCACTGACGGTACTGATCACTAAATAGGACAAATACTATCTCACGACGAGGAATTTGTACCTTGGTATTTTGCAGCTTCCTCTCCATTGTAGAGTAGCTTGAATGTAGGATATGAATGAATATCAACTTTGCGGCATACTTCTTTATTTGTACCACAGTCAACTTCTCCAATCTCTATTTCATCCTCACCTTCCATCACTTTCCCCAAATCCTCCCACAATGTCCCCAGGTTTTTACTGTAAAACTAATAGTTAATACCAAGAGATTATACCATGATGAGATGCACTTGTGCATAAAATAGAGGGTGCCGAGAATTTTAAAGAAACTTTACCAGTGCTTACACCAAGGAACACAAAATTTCACAAACCATGCTGTGTCTTTCTCATTCACCTAAATAAAACACATTTCAGAGTTGTTCAAATCTGGACCCAGTAATATCTTAAGCCAAAAGAAAGAAGATTGGAAGAAAAAGACATATAATAACGATCAGAATCTCATAAAGGAACATACAAAAAATTTCGTGCATTTCTACTTCAATTGATGAGAAAAGGTTGAGTTATAACAATAATTACGAAACCCAGCTTAATTTAGCTGGAAAATTCAAGTAATAACATTCCAACAGAAAGGAAATTTCTATTCTGAAATGGACCATTTAAGCTCATCTGTGGTATTTTAATCTCTTCAGCTCTGAAATATGACTTGGATCTAGATAGTCATTAGTATGGAGTATTTAGTGTGTCACTTAGTGGTAGAAAATATTGGTTTCAATGAACAAAATCTGCAGCTATAGATTCAAAAACTCAGAACTTTTAGGAAATAACCACTCCCAAATTGGACTAAACCATCCATTCTGTTGGATATTCCAGTGACCAAATAACATCAAGGTAAACCATCCCATGAGAAGTCTAGAGGGATAACCTTAATTTATGACCCCAATTCATTATCGATATATACATATAACTTATGTTCATAGTCAACTCTAATAAACTAAATGACACATTTAACATCTCAAGACCCCTAAGATTACAACAATGATAACAGAAAAAATCCGAAAAAATTGCTGGACTAAATCTTATTTATTGATACCCATTAAAGCGCAAACCTTTATTTATGAACCATGATGACCAATTGATCTGGGATCTTCACTGAATGAGCATATAACCAAAAAAAAAAGTGGGTTTCTCCCAGAAAGAAAAGTATATAAGGTTTAAAGATTTTACCTTGTCATTGAAAGTGTCAGCTGTTAAGGTTATCACCTCAGCTTTAGTGTTGCGAATCGCACTGAATACGAAAACAGAAGCGAATAATACTATAATAAAGAGAAGATGATGAACTTTTGCCATGGCGGTGGTGTCCAATGATTGCTCGGGAAATTTATAAATGAAGTAGAACTTGTAGGAATTCGGAGGCTCTGTTTCTTTCCGGAATCTTCAAAAGTTACAGGAGAACCTCTTCCCAGTCCCGGCAGGCGGAAGAATAATCAAAATGCGTTTCTTTTTTCCGCGAGGGGTTGGGGCGGGGATACACACAAAAGTTTTATTAATGTAAAATTATGTTGAGGGATCTTCTACTGTCTCAATTATTTCCTTTTTTTTTTTTTTGTATTCCTAAACTTTTTTTTTTTCCTGCTCTTTTTCTCTCCCACAAAGAACAATGGAAAACCAAATCAAATTCCATGAGAAATGTAATTTGATTGGATTGTTTGTTAATTATTCTTTTTGAAACAAATAATTAGTTTTAAAGATTTGGTTGGAAATTTAAGTGGATATATACATATATATATATATATAGCAATGATAGGGTGATTGAAATTTGAGTGAAATTTTGGAGTGAAATTCTGGAGTGACTGACGTGGCAGTGATAAAAAGTCAAATTAATACCCTAACCAAATGATGAGTGAACCCTAATGGGTAAGGGATAAGTTTGTATTTTTATCACTGCCACGTCAGTCACTCCACAATTTCACTCCAGGATTTCACTCCCCCTATCATTTCTCATATATATATATATTTTATGACCCAAATCCCAACTTACATTCTGCTATACTTTAACTTTAGTCACTTGAGGAGGTGAAGAGGTAAATCGCGGGATGTGCAGTCACATGTCACCTTGAGGAGTTGAAGAGGTAAATCGCCGGATGTGCACGCAAATGGATACTACTCTTACAATACCGCTCCTAGGCACTGGCGGATGCAGGGGGGTGCGGGGGGTGCGGCCGCCCCCCGAGATTTGAAAAATTATACTTGGGCCTTGTAAAATTTTTAAAAAATTCAATTGAATCCTTAAGAAAATTATAATTTTGCACCCCCAAAATCAAAATATAATTTCTAGTATGTAATTTTGCCCCCCAAACTATCATTTCTGGATCCGCCACTGCTCCTAGGTATCGTGTTAGACGATGCTCCTCCGGAGGAGCTTTTCTCCACTTGCGTATATGCCTCGGGGACTTGAAGTTCCACAAATATTTCTTCATTCCATTTGTCTATGTTGAAGTCAGAATTTTTGTTGAAGTCAGAAATTAAACTCTGACTTCCAACTCTCCTAGTCACTTGATTACCATCGATCCAATGGCTCATGTCAACTTTAATTGGATATTGATGTACGCATTGGATGTTGGTTACTTTTTAATTTGACATTTTGCTATACAATTTTTATTAAATTTTAAGTTGATTCTTTAGGGTTGGTTGCAGAGTGATTTTTTTTTTTTTTGAACTTCGTAACATTTTCTTTTGGGAAAGTTTGAATTGTCATTTGTTTAGTGAAATTTAATGATTAGGGATTGTTCCATAACTGGTTTTAAATAAATTCATTGGTCAGTTTAGAAAAAAAAAAAACCATGGTCCTATTGCTGCCACAAGTGAGATTAATACTTTAGGACTAAATAGGCTAACATATAATAAGTTTGATATTGAAAACATTTAGTTTCATTTTGGTCTGAAAATGAGAATAACCAAGCAACAATCGAAAGGAAAAAGGAAAATATTAGAGCCCAATGGTAAATAAATAAGGATGAAGCAGAAACACATGCAGAAATAACCAAAGACATAAATAAATATAACTATAAGAACAAATATAAATTTGCTACTTAAAACTTTTTAAGATTTTCATAAAATATTCAAATTCATAGGCAATTTATCGATTGCGATATCCCATTGGATTTTTTAATAAAAAAATATTAAATTCACTTTAGAAAACTTTTGGCCAATCTTTATGTTTCAATGCAAATTATGGCAAATGTTTTGGTACTTTGACGATGAGTAAATAAGACAGAGAAAGAAATAAAAGCATTGATTCAGTTTTTGTTCTAATTCTCAAAACGCCTCAGATTTTTATTCACACAGTCACCGCGGAAAACATAAAACAGTAACCAAAACTGAAACTTGAAAAGGCCAAAAAAAGAAGAAGAAAAATGCTGGAAATCGTCTCAAATTTATTCACAACCCAAGTCTCAAAGAAACATTAATGAAAGACAGAAATGAACTAAAAGAAATGGAAATGGAAAGAGAGCTGAAGACATGCAAAATGTCCTGGCTCTTAAATGTCCTCATCCAGCATAATATTCCAACAAAGCCTCCTAATCAAATCCCATGATCATGTCACTGCCAAAGCTCCTGATCACTTTAGCCATCGCGCTCTCGATCTTGTCCATGTTAATCTTTTCATCTGGTGGTGCAACATTTGCAGACGGTAAAATAGTAGTCTCATGCTGAGCATCAACGATGTTTCGAAGCCTTTCCTCACTCATTCCAAATGCTACTGCAAATTCAGGTCCTGCCATTTTCTGCATCAGGGAATTCGCTCCTACAAGGAATTGCGGCCTATTGTTTCGCGATGATGTGGTGAATCCAAAGAACTCAAGAGGGCCATTTCTTGATGCAATTTGACAGAATGGGAAGTACCTAGGAATCCAAAATGCATCTCCCTCGCTTACTTTTGCATTCATTGCTGCAGTTCCATTAGGGAACACTACCTGAATGTTACCGCTTCCACTCAATATCATTCCATATTCTATTGCTCTTGGATTAACATGAGGTGCCATCATTGATCCCTACATTGCACGATTAAGTTAACAGAATGATACTAAAAAGCAAATGCCGGAAATCAAACCGATCAAAGAAATGAGAAAAGGGTAGGTACGTACCGCTGAAAGATTGACAAGGTAAACTCCAGTGTCAGAGTGGCTAAGAGGAGAGTAATCGTGTTCAGTAACGGCTTTGCTCCATCCATAGTCATTACTGAAGTCGGCTTTTCTTTCGTAAAGGTTGTAAGCATCTGGACTCTTGCCTCTTCTGTCATTCTCGTCTCCTAGAATGGATATCAAGAGCTTCCTCAATGACCAAGTTTGTTGCTCTTCATCATCTTGCTTCATCTCTTCCTCAACATTAGCGATTCTCTTCAGGTGGGCTAATCTCTGGTGCTCTTTTAGGTTCAAGAAGTTTGACCATACGCTTGGAGCATGAGAATCGGATAAATATACGATTGGCCCGGATTGTTGCCTAGTCATTATCTCTCTTAACTCATCTATGGAGACCTGTTATAGACAATAATCAACCCCCCCATTCACCAAAAAGTGGCTGTGAAAATTATTCAAGATTATACTTACATTGAGGGCAGTTGACATTGTCATGGGATCGAATCCAGAGAGCACAGATGTGGGATTTGCACCACCACCAATGAAGAAGGACTGCAGAAACAACAATAGGAATTGATATCAGCCCAACAGGGCTGTCATGCCTAATTGTTAAAGGAGTAACAGGATAGCACTAATTCATATTACCTGGAAGCCTTGTCTGTTCCATTGCCATCCATAGTTGTCTGATGTGTCTATGCTGCAGATGATATGAAGCTTCTGGCCTTCTGCTGTATTAACGATGTAAAAAGCTGAGCCAGAGGCAATTCTATAGACATCTCCAGCCTTCAGTGTCCTTTCAGCCAAATCATCTTTGTAGATATGCCCAATTCTTGCTTCCCCTGCAATCAGCATTCAATAATACAAGTACTGCTTATATGTTCTCTTTCTTCTAGCACAGATTATCTAGTCTAATAAAACAGATTTCATCTCAAGAATGTAATGGTAACAAAAGATGGCAAAGTAATATTTAGTATGTGGCAAAATTTTGCACTATTTTGGAAGTTGTGCTTTTCTTCTCAAGTTGAAAATCACAGAAAGTAAAGTCATTGCATGCTTCATAATTAACAAATAAAAGTCCCTAATTAAACTGTCTGAATTCACTCACAAACATCACAAGAAAACTTTTGAGACAAAGAAAGAGATGAATGAATTCAATACCTCTGCGGATGAAGAGAATGAGGCTGGAATCAAGGTACTGAGGGATGAAAAGACTGTTGGGTTCCATAGAAATCAAGCCCATATGCATTGGACTCCTCCAAAATCTATGCCCACCGCTCCTCAATACCCTCATATCCCCAGCATCAGTCTTGACTACATGCATAGACTCCTGCAACAAGAACTGGCTGTCTCCAGCCATCTCTTCTCCTCCTTCCCCTTCCCCTTCCATCTCCCCGCCTCCTCCTGGTTGCTGCCCACCACCTTCATACTGATTAACATAACCACCAACAGTGGCCACAAGCGCACAGCAAACCACCAACAAGACTACCAACAAAAGGGATTTCTTTCCCATTTTCGATGGTTCGATCAACACTAGATCTTTTTCAGTAAAATCTCTCTTCCTTAATTTCGTGTTTTTCTTTGTTTCTTTTTGGTCGGTAATAACTAAGAAGTAATCAGACAGAAGTGTGACTGACAGTGAGAATTAGGAACGGTTTAAGTAGAGGGATGAGCAGGGAAGGAAGAGCAACAGGTGTCGATCATGCATGTTTTGAAGGCATTGCTGGCATTCTCACAAGTAGACACAGTTGAGATGTGAAGAGGAGCAATATCCGTTCCATAAACGAGACAAAGTCTTGCACACATTTTTTCATTTTCCGTGGGGACCTTTTCAATTACTGCTGAATCAAAGATATTGAAAAAACTTGCCTCGAGAGTTGAGACGAAAGGATGGAGTTTTTAATTTGTTTTTTTTTTTTGAACTTCAATGAAAGTTGTCATGTCACTCGTATCAATATTTCTTCATTTTCATGGCCATAATTGATATCATAATAAATTTGTTTCTTTGTTAGAAAAAATTGGTGATATTTTAAATTTTGTATTTTTCTATTTTTTCCTATAATCTACAAGTTCAGATATTTCTCATTAAATTACCAAAAAAAAAACTGTTAATTTAAAGATTGCTAAATAGTGTTTTAGAAACCACTATTTTCTCCCAATTTTTTTTTTAAATTATAGCTTATAAAAAATTGATATTTTTTCCCGAACTTTTTTCTTTTTCTCTACTTTTCTACTCTAGTATACTGTCTTTACATAGTTTGCATTGAATCTGAAGCAAAAATCAAGTGATTAAAAGTATACGTACATTTAAAAAAAATGACGCTTTCTTCCAAAAATTCAACTATAATCTACAAAAATTAAGGTTTTTCATTTTTTTATTGTAATATACCAAATAATATGTTGTCATTGAATAGAGATTAGAGAATACAAAATTGATAGTTAAAAGAACATGCAACATAGTTTTGCAGAAGATCATGATTTTCTTAAAAAAAAAAAAAACTCGAAATTAGCCCACGAAAGTTTGAAAATTTATGAATATTTCACTTTTTCTATTTTTGGCTTTAATATCCTAATTGCATTTCTTATTTCCTTTTTGTTTAAAAAAATCCAAAGATACAAGAATATTTATAATTTTAAAAAAATTATTATTTTTTAATTAAATTCATTTAAATTTTCACCAAAGCTTCATTTTTTACTTTGCTATTTTTTACCATAATATGTGTGTTATAAACTACGAAAAATAAAGGTTTAGTGAAAATTTTAATTTTCACCTTTTTTTACATTATTCAATGGAATGCATATTCACAATCGATGTGGGTGTAAAAAAAATCAAAAAATAGTCAAAATCAACAATTTTTTTTTTATTTTGCCATTTTTGGCTGAAATACACATGCCCATGAAAAATGAAATTTATAGTGAAAATCTAAATTTTACTTTTTTTGACACCGTTCATTAGAAAACATGTTCATAAATAAGGTGGGTGTAAAAAATAGTACAGAAAAAACTAAAATCAACACATTTTTTTTTACTTTGCCATTTTTTACCAAATACGTGTGCTATAAACCCATGAAAAATGCAGGTTTGGTGAAAATTTTAATTTTTAATTTTCTTGACAATATTCACTAGAATGCATGTTCACAATTAGGGTGGGTGCGAAAAACAGTACAAAAAAGTCAAATAATTGCGTTTTTCAATTTTGCCATTTTTTTTGTTAAAATACGTCTGTTATAACCCATGAAAAATGAAAATTTGGTAAAAAAAAATCTAAATTTCACTTTTTTTGACACCGTTTACGAGGATACATGTTCACAATTGAGGTGAGTGAAAAAAGAGTAGGAAAAAAGTCGAAATCAACACATTTTTTGACTTTGCCATTTTTTATTGAAATAAGTGTATAACCCACGAAAAATGGAGAGTTGGTTAAAATTTTAATTTTCACTTTTTTTTGACAATATTTACTATAATGCATATTCACAATCGGAGTAGGTGCAAAAAAGGTATAAAAAATGTCAAAATCAATGCGTTTTTGAATTTTGCCATTTTTTCCTAAAATACGTGTTATAAACCATAAAAAAATAGAAATTTGGTGAAAAATTTAAATTTCACTTTTTTTGACACCGTTCATTAGAATGCATACTTACAGTTAAGGTGTGTATAAAAAGCAGTTGAAAAAAAAAACAAAATAAGTGTAGTTTTTGACTTTGCCATTTTTTTGTAACCTATGAAAAATGGAGGTTTGATGAAAATTTTAATTTTAACTTTTTTTAACAATATTCACTAGAATGCATATTCACAATCCGGGTGAGTGCAAAAAATAATACAAAAAAGTTAAAATCAGTGCGTCTTTTGAACATGCATTCAAATGAATGGGGTCCAAAAAGGGGAAATTTATATTTTTCACCAAAGTTTCATATTTCATGGGTTATAACACACGTATTTTAGTTAAAAATGACAAAATCCAAAAATATTTTTTGACTTTGCCATTTTTTACCAACTTAAGTGTGTTATATCCCACAAAAAATGGAGGTTTAGTGAAAATTTTGATTTTCACTTTTTTTTTACAATATTCACTAGAATGCATGTTCATAATTAGGTTGGGTGCAAAAAATAGTACAAAAAAAGTTAAAATCAACGCGTTTTTAAATTTTGTCATTTTTTTTACTAAAATACGTGTGTTATAACCTATGAAAAATGAAATTTTGGTGAAAAATCTAAATTTCACTTTTTTGGACACCGTTCAATAGAATGCATGTTCAAAATTAAGGTGTGCGTTAAAAACAATAGAGGAAAAACTAAAATCAACACGTTTTTTTACTTTACCATTTTTTACCAAAATACGTGTGTTTATCCACGAAAAATGGAGATTTGGTAAAAATTTTAATTTTCACTGTTCTTGACAATATTCACTAGACCAATGTAAAGGAGGAAGTACTCTTGATTCAATTCCGTAAACTTAGATATAAGGGCTATAATGTAAGGGAGGAGTAATATCTATTTACGGCTTTTGATAGTGCCCCCTCTCCCTTCCCCCCCTCCCCCCTCCCCCTTTTGAGTTTGGGATGTTTAGCCAACTAAAAAAAAAGACAATATTCTCTAGAATGCATGCTCACAATTCGGGTGGGTGCAATAAATGGTACAAAAAAACTCAAAATCAACGCGTTTTTAAAATTTTCCATTTTTTGTTAATATACACGTGTTATAACCTATGAAAAATAAAAATTTAGTAAAAAAAAAAATCTAAATTTCACTTTTTTTGACATCATTCATAAGAATTGATAAGTCGGGTCTGTACCGACTTATTTGCTTCACTTGTTTGATCTTTTGTATAAACTTTTCATGAAAATGACAACAGATGAACAAGTATGTGGTTGAAATGTTTACATCCGGTGAAATGTGGGAATTGGCTAAGAGTTGTGTTTTTGTGAAGAAAGTAATGATTTTTGAGTTATGTAACACTCTTGGTCATGTACCACATTAAGTCCCAAGCGCTCCACTAAGAATGCATGTTCACAATTGAGTTGGATGAAAAAACAGTAGGGAAAAAGTCAATATCAACACCTTTTTTTACTTTTGCCATTTTTTTCCCAAAATAAGTGTGTTATAACTGGTGAAAAATTGAGATTTGGTGAAAATTTTAGAGTCTTTTGGATAGGGCTTTCTAGTCAATTTCTTATTTTATTTCAAAACAACATGTTTGTTTATATTCAATTTTCAAAACAAAAATTTCGAACTTATCTTACCACAAAATGAGGGCATTTTAGTCTTTTCAACATCTTTTAATTTTTTTATTTGTTTGAATTGACTGGTGGCGGTCAAATGTTGACTGCCGCTGGCCACCATCGACAATGGTGGTTGACCGACAATAGTCAACCTTTGACCGCCACCCCAAATAATTTAATAAAAAAAATTCTTAATTTAAAATTTATTTAATAAAATAATTCTTCTACAAAAAACCAACAAAAACAAAATTTATCAATCCAAAAACTCAATTTTCAAAAACAAAATATTCTTTTTGTAAAACGCAACGTGAAACCTCGTTTTTCCCAATTCTCTAAACAAACACATATCCAAACAAAGCATTAAATTTCAATTTTTTTATAATATTCACTGGAATGCATGTTCACAATCGATGCGATTGTAAAAACATCACAAAAAAAGTCAAAATCAATGTAATTTTAGATTCGCCATTTTTGGCTAAAATACGTGTGTTATACACCCATGAAAAATCGAAATTTGATGAAAAATCTAAATTTCATTTTTTTACACCGTTTATTAGAATACATGTTCACAATTAAGGTGTGTGTGAGAAATAGTAGAGAAAAAAAATCAAAATGAACAGGTTTTTTGATTTTGCCATTTTGACCAAAATACGTGTGTTATAATAACTCATGGAAAATAGAGGTTTCGTAAAAATTTTAATTTTAATTTTTTTTAAATATTCACTATAATGCATGTTCAAAATTGGGTTGAGTGCAAAAAATGGTACAAAAATAGTCAAAATCAAAGTATTTTTGGATTTTGACATTTTTGGCTAAAATAAGTGTTATAACCCATGAAAAATAAAAATTTTGTAAAAAATCTAAATTTCACTTTTTTTACACTGTTCACATGGATGCATGTTCATAATTGAGGCGGGTGAAAAAACGAGAGCAAAAAAATCGAAATTAATATGTTTTTTTACTTTGTCATTTTTGACTAAAATACGTGTGTGTTTTCATTGAAAAATGAGGTTTAGTGAAACTTTTAGGATCTTTTTGGATAGGGATTTTTAACCGATTTTTCATCTCATTCGAAAACAACATGTTTCTTTATATTTGATTCTCAAAACAAAAATTTTAAATTTATCTAACCACAAAATGAGGGCATTTTAGTCTTTTCAACATCTTTTAATTTTTTATTTTTTTATTTGTTTGAATTGACTAGTAATAATCAAATGTTGACTGTCGACGGCCACCACCGGCCGTCTGGAATTCGACCGAAATCTGGCCACCACCAGCTGGCCAGAATTTGATTGGAATCTAGTTAACCACCGCCAGCCATCACTGGTAATGGCAGTTGACCGACAACAATCAGCTTTGACTGCCATTGTTAATCCAAACAATTAAATAAAAAAATTCTTATTTTAAACTTTATTTAATAAAATAATTCTTCTACCAGAAAATCAATAAAAACAAAACTTATCAATTCAAACATTCAATTCTCAAAACCAAAATATTTCTTTTGTAAAATACAACCCACAACATCATTTTTCCTAATTTTCAAAACAAAACACACATCTAAATATAGCCTAAAATGTACTCATTTTGTGGTTATAAAAGTTAAAAAATTTTGTTTTGAAAATTAAATTTAAACAAACATGTTATTTTAGAATAAGATGATAAATGAGCTAAAAAGTTCTATCCAAAAAGACCCTAGAATTTTGTCATTTGAAAAAAATTAAAATATAACTTCTATTAAAAATTTTATGAAAATGAGAGTGAAAGAAAAATGAAGTATGGTTGAAATTCTTTAAGCTTGCTTAGGAAGAAAATGTAACACATCTTCCATTGCAAGATTTGTATTGCCCTTATATTATCCCAAAAAGAAAACAAAATTTATAGTCTTATGGACTAATGGACACGACTTTTGAGTTTGGGCTCACCATCGTGATTGGGAAAGCGCTGAACGATTTCACTCGCATCAAAGCCTTCCGTCTAAGTGAAATACAGAATATCAAATCTTACCATTTCAGAATTCAGACCCAGTTTTATGTAATTTCCCTTCTTCCTTCCTCCGATCGTGGCGTCCGTTTTAACGGTCACTACAGCTCAAAACTCGGTCCATGACTCACCCCACAAGTAGCACGAATGAGTCCACGATTCATTCACCTCCCCTTCCCATCGAAGATAGCATTTATACGCCCCCTGAGATCCCAGTTGAAATCATCCCAGACGAAGAAATGGCTCTCATTGAAGCTGCCTTTGCTTCAGCAACTCGGACCTTATTCCCCAATTTGACTCAGTTACATAGAAATAGTGCTGTAAGGTCGATAAAGTCCATTTCTTTATTGTCCAAAAAGAGAATTTCGAGCATTAGCGGAAGTGGGTCTGATGCAGTGGTGGATATTGAAGACTCAGCTAATGCTAATGATGGGCTTGTTCTAAAGAAGAAGAAGAAAGCGAATAAATCACTAATGCATCTGTTTCGGAGGAAAACAGGCTTGTCGGTCACTGATGTTACTGGAGCGGTAAAGAAAAAAAAATTCTTCTTGTTTTTCATTTTTGGATTTACTTTTTTTTTTTTTTTTTTTTCATTTTTCATGCCTGCGTTTGTCTGTTTATTTGTAAAGTTTGATGCTTTTGGGTATTTGGGAGTAAAAAAAAAAGGTGTTTTTTTTTTTTAACGTTTAATATCATCAACTCTAAGGAAGCTTTACCCTTTTGCAATCTCTGTTTGATGATGATCTAATTGAATTATTTTGTGGCAATGCTATCCCAGGAATGGTGTGAAAAACAAATGGAGTTCATTCTACACCTTGGCAAAGCAAAGCCCACTAAAGCTATGAAAATGGGTACTGCTCGCCATGCAGCGCTTGAAGAAGAGGTACTCTGTATTTATATGATAATATCCATTTGCCTGACTTGTCAGGATTCATTTTATTAGTTTTGTTGTCCAGATATGAATGTGTTCGTGTTTAATTCTGTTTGTAAGCCTTATTATCTTCCTTTTAGATAAATTCCAAGTTGAAGTTAGTGTGGTTCTTGTTTTGTTTCCAGTTACCTTGGTTTTTTTCTGCGTGCATTAAAAGGAAACCATTTTAGACAATTGCAGTTTTTTCTTTCATGAATATCTTTTCAACTTCTATTTCCTTGAATGAAGCTTTCCCCTCCAAAGATTACTTACTTCAGAATGCCTTTTGACATTTGATTATATGTGCAGGTAGTCAAAAAGGTCAAAATTGAAGTTGCATCTGCGGAAGACAAATGGGCTCTGAAATTTGTGAATTTTATAGTTGGTGCAAATCAGTTACTATTTGAAGGGCTGACACGCGAATTGCCATTGTAAGTTTGATGTGTTATGCAAATGTACTATTTCATCACTAATCACTTAAGCACCTAAGAATTTCATGCACACGATGTTTTATGCTGATAGCTATGAAAGTAAGAGTGTTGTTGCTGCTTAGTTCATGGTGCCTCTTTTTGGCACTCTCTCTTTTGCACATTCTGACGTTGGCGTAAGCATTATCCCCTGTACGCACATCCCCACAAAACTGCATTTCTCTATTTGGATGATCCAGGAGTGGGATTGTTCTTGTGGTCTGATCGCCCATTCTTACCTCCAGAGTAAGCTTTGAAGAAGGTCTCTGGATGGTGGGAATAATCGATGAAATTCGAATGCCTGTGAAAGAAACTGAAGGATATCCTACACTAGTTGATACAAAAACTCGTGTGCGACCAAAGCTACCTGCTGAACCGCAACAGAGAAATGGAAGGTACTATCTGTCATGGTTTTTGGTTGAGCTATTCGTGAAGGGCATTGCAATCTAATACATTCAGTTCGTGAGTCACTTAGTCATACAAGTTAGTTGAAGATGAAATGAATCTTTCTTTTGACAGGCTTCAGTTGATGTGTTATAAGCGTCTATGGGACAATTTAGTAGCAGATAAATTTCCCTTTGGACAGTTTTTTGAGTTCTTTGCTTTGAATCCTCATTGCATTCTATCCTCAGATATCAGGGAGTGTACAGCTAAATCTGGTTTTCCTGCAGAGGTAATCTTTCTGCTAGCGATATAGATTGAAATTCGATAGAGAACCTAATTATTTCAAGTGTTCTAGTGGTGTGGTAGACATCGCATGCATATTTTTGCTGCTAATTTTGAAAGACCTCATTTATTCCTTATTCCTTTAATTACTTGAATACTTGCTTCTACGGTTGGTTTGCTGAGCTTATTCATATTTTCTGATGCAGACACTCAATGATTTAGTGAGCTACTACCGAAATACTTGTTGCATGCTGCCTCCAGCTCATGACCAACTATTACTAAGGTTAGTAAAGGATTATGAAGTGCTCTTGCCATTATCATTTTATGTATTTTAGACTATTTATTTACAATACAAGTTATGCCATTGATACATTTTGCAGTACTCACTCTTTCGACTGGCAACAGGTATGAATTGCAAGAAGATCAATCTTTGCTAGGTGAAGATTGGTTTGCTTATGATGCTGATTGGCTGGATAGTCAGCTTAAGTCTTCTCTTGAGTTCTGGCTAGGGGAGCGAGAGCCCAGCTACGCTCCAGAGGAGGAGCGATGGAAATGCAGATTCTGTAGTTTTTCTTCCAAATGTCCGGTATTCAGCGAGAGAACAGACGCATAACATTATTTTTCATTGTTTGGAATTCTTCCAAAGTATGATTATGAGTAAACTGGAACTGATGCGGCCTCCCTACAAAGAAACAATAATTCTTGGATGAGCTTCTTCGCAATTGAAGCGCATCATCTCAAATAATTTGTTGTTGAATGTTGATTGTATGATCTGATCATTATTATTGTAGAAAGTGTATACTGTTCATCAATCAATGTATCTTACATGTTGTAACTCATTGTAGGCTACAGTTCATTGCTGATGTTGAAATATTAACAAGTCAGGTCAGCCTAATCCTGTAAGGCTGCCTTAATTGTTCTGTACTTTGTGTGCATTCATTCAAATCATAAATATATATTTCTTTTTGAAAAATTTTATTTTTCATCTGGGAATTGAATGTTATAATCCATGAACTCAAAAACTCATATAAACTCATATGAAACTGATGCATGAACACAAAAACTCATATAAATTAGTTCATATATAAAATGGACAATTAATCGCAATTGAAATTGTAATTCTAATTTTTTGTTGCTTTTATCAAGTTTTGAAATCGGCATTAGTTCGCGGTTGCATATATAAACCCGCTTCGACTGATCCATGAAAAGGGAGTTTATTAGACCTCAATTTTTCTCTTTCAGTTAAAAACTCTTATAAAATCATTTTATATATGACTCTTATCCTTAATATAACCGTTATTGTGTGTTTCACATTGATTTGAGAATAATAAATGGATGACTTAAGACCTCTAATAAATTATTTTTAAAAAATCTCATTGTTTTTTCTTTGAAAATCAAAGATTATAACTTCAAAACTTTGCTAATTAATTAAACATAGTATTCCCTTGATTTTATGATCATTGACTCTCAACTGTATCATTATTTTTTTTTTCTCACAATTTTCTGTAAATTATAAAGAAAATTATAGTGAATGGACTTCAAACATCAGTTCTTTATTGGGCTACAAAGGTTGTTATATGTTAAGTTCAAACCCATTTTAAACGGAAAAACAGAAGTCCATTTACATTTATTAACTTCCACGCTCCAATGATATTGATGGCTGGGGCTGGCCATGGTGCCACTGCCATTGTTGCCAAAGAAAGAAAGGGCAGACTGAGAACTCAAATATGCTTTCGATATCTTTGCTTCCGCTAAAGGTTTGATCTTTGCAACGCGGCTTTTCAATTCTAATTTCCTTGTTGCTTACTTGCTTGTAATCACAAGGTTATGTAGGTGCAGTTACACACAAAAACTTTTTTTTTCTCCTTTATATAGACAAAGATTCTCAGTTCAATTTTTGTACGGCGGATTTTTTAATTCAATTTGTTCTTGGCAATCATTTTATGAACTGTTATCTTTGATTAGGTCCATTATTTTGATCTGGGCTTTGTGTTAATATCTTATTTTCTCCATGTTTTTAGCACCCAGAAATTTTCTCCAGCGAATTCAGTCCAAGAATGTTTCTTTATGCCACATTTTATCTGTAAAACGCTCGGAAAATCATGGTTCTTACTTAAAGATTACTCCGCATATAGCCTTCCCTTTCAATTATTCAGTAAACTGTAATTGGCTTTATAAGATTGGTAGTGTATGGAATTCTAGATGTCTTTCAAATCCGAATCAGATTTCCATTTTCTCAAAACAGTCCCTTGTTGCGTTTCCACTAAAACCCATGTTGGTTTCTTGTTATTCTTCCTATCCAATTCGACGGCTGAGGGGACCTCCCACAAGATCTTTAAGGAGGAGAATGAGCAGAAGAGCAAAAGCTGCTGCTAAACCTGTTTTAGATGAAGGCCGATTTCAAAGGGCTATTTCCCAACTCCTACCTAGATTCACCCCTGAGGAACTATGCAATGTTATAACTTCAGAGGAGGATCCTTTAGTGTGTTTAGAGTTGTTTAATTGGGCATCACAGCAGCACAGGTTTAGGCACAATGTTTCCACTTTTCATATTACTATAAGGAAGCTTGGCGCGGCACGAATGTACCAAGAAATGGATGATGTTGTTAATCAAGTGCTTGCTGTTCGTTCCATTGGTTCTGAGGCTCTTTACAACACCATGATCTATTATTTTACAGAAGCTCGAAAATTAACTAGAGCAGTGAACATATATAAGCATATGAAAAATCTGAGGAGATTGGATTGTATGCCCTCAATTAAAACCTACAATATTCTTTTTGCGGCAATGTTGAGTAGGGGAAAGAATTCATACGTTAATTACATGTATATGGACACAATTAGTTGCCTATTTAGACAAATGGTGGATGATGGGATAGAACCAGATATTTACTCCTTGAATTCCCTGATAAAGGGGTATGTGTTGTCACTACATGTCAATGATGCCCTCAGAATATTTCATCAGATGGGTGTAGTCTACAGTTGTTTGCCTAATGCGTTTTCATACAATTACTTGATCCATGGGCTGTGTGCGCAAGGAAGAACGGACAATGCCGGGGAACTATGCAAGGAAATGAAGGAGAAAGGATTCATCCCTAGTGGTAAATCTTACAACTCAGTTGTGAACTCCTTGGCTCTTGGTGGACAGATTGATGAAGCAGTGAAGTACTTGTGGGAGATGACTGAAAACCAAAGATCAGCTGATTTTATAACCTACAGGACTGTACTTGATGAGATTTGTCGCCAAAAAAGAGTAGAAGATGCCATGTGTTTATTGGAAAATTTTCAAGAGAAGAGCATGCTAGATGGGCAAACTTACACGGAGCTTCTGCGTGGGATTGAAGGAAATTTTAGGAGTTCACATTTCGAAACTCAATTCAGGTACCTCAGTTAATGTGCTTTGCTATAGGCCACAATTCTCTAAATGTTCGTTTAAAGTTTGAAGTTGTATGTTTCTTGAGCATCTAGTGTACGCATGACATGCTGCCAGTGAGCTGATAACTTACCTTTGCAATCTTATAATTGTCAGAGGTTTCCATGGTATCAACCAGCTACCCAACTTTCAGCAATTTTGTTTTCATCAACTGTTTCTCTCTCCCTTTTTTTTTCTTCTCGTTTTTAGATGGTTGAGTAGAAGATCAGACTCCAAATTGGGCTTGATTAATGTTCTTAAACCGTGTCACTCTACCTATCTGAATATCTATGCTAAATCAGTACATGAATGCAGCAACATTTACGAAGTACATTTGTAGAGTTTCATCATATTTATCTTCTAATCTTTTTATTAAGATTTGCGTAACCCAACTTCTTTCTGATCTTGCAGCTGAAGATGAGAGATGAAGTTGATCTACTTTTTTCCATTGTTCATCAAAGTTACTACAAATGTCTAAGATCCATGGAAAAGGATATGAAGTTGATTGGGGTTCTTGTTAGCTGCAAAAGAGCCAATTTTCTTCAGGGAATTCTGTGGTAACTATGTTTTTAGCCTCAGAAAGTTCTCTTTGAAGATTTTCCTCTTGCATTAGGTTTTGATGAAATCCTTTTAGATTGTATGTTTAGGGAACTGACAACATCTAAAAGAAAACTTTTTGAACAGTTAGATATGTAACCAAAAGAAAAGAGTTATATACTATCTGGATTAAATATCAATCTTGTGATGAATTGGCCAAATTTTATGAGACACAATTATTGATGGTTATGAAGTTTTCGAACTCCTTCTTTATTGCAGTAGAACAGCATCAAAAGAAATCTAAATATTGCCATTAGGGTCTTGGAGCTTCTGCTTGCCGTTTTAACTTATCTCCAGAGGACTGCACATTGAATCATGACGGGGTGCAATTTAAGAATTGAAAGCTATTCTCTTTTCAATTTGGCAGTCATGAAAAATATGGAATATGGATGTTTGGTGAAAATTTTAACTTTTTTTAATAATATTCATTATAATGCATATTTACAATCAGATGATTGCAAAAAATGTACAGAAAAAAGCCAAAATTAATGCCTTTTTGGATTTTTTTTTCATTCTTGGTTAAAGTACGTATGCTATAAATTATGAAAAATAGAAACTTGGTGAAAAATTTAAATTTCACTTAACTATGAAAAATAGAAACTTGGTGAAAAATTTAAATTTCACTTTTTTTACACCGTTTAGTAGAATGTATGTTCACAATTGATGTGTATAAAAAACAATATGAGTAAAGTCAAAATCAACACGTTTTTTAACTTGTAATTTTTGTTCAAAATATGTGTTAATAACCCATGAAAAATGGAGGATTGATGAAAATTTTAATTTTCAATTTTTTTGGATAATATTCACTATAATGCATGTACACATTCGGAGTGTTGTACAAAAAAAGTCAAAATCAACGCGTTTTTTGATTTTTCTATTTTTGGTTAATGTAGTTGCTATAACTCATGAAAATGGAAATTTGGTGGAAAAAAATATATTCAAATTTCACTTTTTTTTGACACCACTCGTTAGAATGTATGTTCACAAATAAGGTGTATATAAAAAATAATAGGGGTGAAGCCAAAATTAACACTTTTGAGTTTGTCTTTTTTCTAAACAAAATAAATGTGTTAATAACACATAAAAAATGGAGGATTGGTGAAATTTTAGTTTTCACTTTTTTTTGACAATATTCACTAGAAAATGCATGTTCACAATCGCAGTGGGTGCAAAAACGGTACAAAAGAGTCAAAGTCAATGCGTTTTTGGATTTTGCCATTTTTGGCTAAAGTACGTGTGTTATAACCAATGAAAAAGGGAAGTTTTATGAAAAATCTAAATTTCACATTTTTTTGACACGGTTCATTAGAATGTATGTTCATAATTGAGGTGTGTGTAAAAAATAATAGGGGTAAAACTAAAATTAACACGTTTTTTAACTTTTCCATTTTTCAACAAAATACGTGTGCTATAACTCGTGAAAAATGGAGGTTTTGTGAAAATTTTAATCTTCACTTTTTTAGCAATATTCACTAGAATGCATGTTCAAAATCGAAGGTTTTTAAAAATGACAAATTTTTGTGAGTTATAACACATGTTTTTTTTGCTGCAATGACAAGTTTAAAAAATTGTTTGTCGTTGGGCGTTTTTGTGCCTGTTTTTTCACTCATATCAAATGACGATTTGCTATCTAATGACTGGTGTGAAAAAAAGGAAAATTTGAAATTTTTTAAAAATGACCAATTTTTGTGAGTTACCGCACACGTTTTTTTTGCAGAAATGATAAGTTTAAAAAATTGGTCGTCGTTGGCCAATTTTTTGCCAGTTTTACACTCATATCACATTACGATATGTTATCTAATAACTGGTTCTTAAAAAAGAAAGTTAAATTTTTTGAAAAATGACCAATTTTTGTGAGTTATAGCACACGTTTTTTTGGCCAAAATGACAAGTTTTAAAAATTGGTCGTCATTGGCCGTTTTTGCGTCCATTTTTCATTCATATAAAATGACGATGTGCTATCTAATGAATAGTGTGAAAAAAAGGAAAAGTTAGAAATTTTGAAAAATGACCAATTTTTGTGAGTTATAGGACACGTTTTTTGGCCAAAATAGCAAGTTTAAAAAAATTGTCGTCGCTGGCCATTTTGTGCCAATTTTTCACTCATATCAAATAACGATGTGCTATCTAATGAATGGTGTGAAATAAAAAGGAAAGCTAGAAATTTTGAAAATGACCAATTTTTGAGAGTTATAGCACACGTTTTTTGGCAAAAAATGGCAAGTTTAAAAAAATTGTCGTCGCTGGACGTTTTTGTGCCAATTTTTCACTCATATCAAATGACGATGTGCTATCTAATGAATGATGTGAAATAAAAAGAAATGTTAAAAATTTTAAAAAATGACCAATTTTTGTGAGTTGTAGCACATGTTTTTTTTGGTTAAAATGACAAGTTTCAAAAATTGGTCGTCGTTGACCATTTTTGTTGCATGTTTTGCAGTCATGTGAATTCACGGCGTGCTATCTAATGAATGGTGTGAAGAAAAGGAAAAGTTAGAATTTTTTAAAAATGACCGATTTTTGTGAGTTATAGCACACACTTTTTTTTGGCCAAAATGGCAAGATTAAAAAATTGGTCGTCGGCCGTTTTTTGTGCCAATTTTGCACTCATATCAAATTACAATGTGCTATTTAATATATAGGTCTTAAAAAAGGGAGTTAAATTTTTTTGAAAAATGATCAATTTTTGTGAGTTATAGCATACATTTTTTTTTGCCAAAATGTCAAGTTTAAAAAATTGGTTGTAGTTGGCCATTTTTGCCTGTTTTTCATTGATATCAAATGACGATGTGCTGTCTTAAGAATGGTTTGAAAAAAAGGGAAAGTTAGAAATTTTGAAAAATGACCAATTTTTGTGAATTATAGCACATTTTGTTTTGGCCAAAATGGCAAGTTAAAAAATTGTTCGTCATTGGCCATTTTTGTGCTTGTTTTTCACTCATATCAAATGACGATGTGCTATCTAATGAATGGTGAGGAGAAAAGAAAAAGTTAGAAATTTTGAAAAATGACAAATTTTTGTAAGTTGTTAAGTTGTAGCATACGTTTTTTGGCCAAAATGTTAAGTTTCAAAAATTGGTCGTCGTTGACCGTCTTTGTGCCTGTTTTTCACTAATATCAAACGACGATGAATTTTCTAATGAATTATGTAAAAAAAAAGTAAAAGTTAGAAATTTTTAAAAATGACCAATTTTTGTGAGTTATAGCACACGTTTTTTTGGCAAAAATGGCAAGTTTAAAAAAATTGTCGTTGCTGACTGTTTTTGTGCCAATTTTTCACTCATATCAAATGATGATGTGCAATCGAATGAATGGTGTGAAATAAAAAATAAAGTTATAAATTTTAAAAAATGACAAATTTTTGTGAGTTATACACGTTTTTTTGGCTAAAATGGCAAGTTTCAAAAATTGGTCATCTTTGGCCATTTTATTTTGCATGTTTAGCAGTCATGTGAAATCACAGAGTGCTATCTAATGAATGGGGTGAAGAAAAGGAAAAGTTGGAATTTTTAAAAAATGACCGATTTTTGTTAGTTATAGCACACCTTTTTTTTTGCCAAAAATGGCAAGTTTAAAAAATTGGTCGGAGTTGGCCATTTTTTTGCCTATTTTTTCACTCATATCAAATGACGATGTGCTATTTTAAGAATGGTTTGAAAAAAAGGGAAAGTTTAAATTTTTGAAAAAGTGACAAACTTTTGTGAGTTATAGCACACGTTTTTTTGTCCAAAATGGCAAGTTTAAAAAATTGTTCGTCATTGGCAGTTTTTGTGCCTATTTTTCACTCATATCAAATGACAATGTGCTATCTATTGAATGGTGTGAAAAAAGGAAAAGTTAGAAATTTGAAAAATGACAAATTTTTGTGAGTTATAACACTCGTTCTGATGTGAAAATGGAGCCAAAAGATGTGGACGACTCCCCACGTCGCGACGTTCGTGCAAGTCGCGACGTAAGGACCTCTCCTACATCGTGACGTGGCTCTCTTGAATTTCTTTAATTTAGTCAAATAATGTCGACGTTGCGACATCTAGAAATGGCATTTTCTAATTTTTGGGTGTTTTAGTCGACGTCGGAATGCCTGCACATCGCGACGTCTGGGAACTTTGATGTTTTTTTTAATTTCGTTAGTTATTTACGAATTTAGTTTATTCTTATCTAGGGTATTTGGTGAAAGCCTATATAGAGGCTTCTTATTCAGATGTAATAGGCAGAAAACGATTAAGTGATACTTTATAAGATTTTAGCGATTGAATTCTTACGTGTGAATTTGCCTTCCTGCGATACATTTTTACAATTATTTAGAACGGTTAGTTTTGAGCGAAGCGGACTAATTTGTTGGGTTTTATTTCCAATTCATGAATTGTTGGGTTGTTCTACCAATCATCGATTTTATTCGAAGATCCTGAGAATTACTTCTGTGAAATGCAAGTTGGAATTTGGAGCGAATCGATTCGGGTTTCATATCAAGTTCTTTTGGCCAAAATGGAAAGTTAAAAAATTGTTCTTCATTGGCCGTTTTTGTGACTGTTTTTCACTCATATCAAGTGACGATATGCTTTCTAATGAATGGTGTAAAGAAAAGGAAAAGTTGGAATTATTTAAAAATGACCAATTTTTATGAGTTATAAAACACGTTTTTTTTGCAAAAATGGCAAGTTTAAAAAATTGGTCGTCTTTAGTCGTTTTTGCGCCTGTTTTTCACTCATATCAAATAACGATGTGCTATCTAATAAATGGTGTGAAGAAAAAGAAAAGTTAGGAATTTTGAAAATTGACAAATTTTTGTGAGTTATACCACATGTTTCTTTGGTCAAAATGGCAAGTTTAAAAAATTGGTCGTCGTTGGCCGTTTTTGTGCCTATTTTTCACTAATATAAAATGACATTGTCTTTCTAATGAATAGTGTATAAAAAAGTGAAAGTTAGAAATTTTGAAAAATGATCAATTTTTGTAAGTAAGCACAAGTTTTTTGGCAAAAATGGCAAGTTTAAAAAATTTGTCGTCCCTGGCCATTTTTGTGCCAGTTTTTCACTCATATCAAATAGGGATGTGATATCTAATGAATTGTATGAAAAAAGAGAAGTTAGAAATTTTGAAATATGACAAATTTTTGTGAGTTATAGCAAACGTTTTTTTTTGTCAAAATGGCAAGTTCAAAAAATTGGTCGTTGTTGGCTGTTTTTGTGCCAGTTTTGCACTCATGTCAAATTACAATGTGCTATCTAATAAAGGAAAATTTAGAAATTTTTAAAAATAACTATAGTTTGTGAGTTATATAGCACACGTTTTTTGGCCAAAATGGCAAGTTTTAAAAATTGGTCGTCATTGACAATTTTTTTGCCTGTTTTGCTCTCATGTCAAATCATGATGTGCTATCTAATGAATGGTGTGAATAAAATAAAAGTTAAAATTTTAAAAAAATGACCTATTTTAGTGAGTTATAGCGCACGTTTTTTTGGCCAAAGTGGCAAGTTTAAAAAATTGGTCGTCGTTGGCCGTTTTTGTGCCTATTTTCGGCTAATATCAAATGACGATTTCTTTTATAATGAATTGTGTAAGAAAAAGATAAAGTTAGAAATTTTTAAAAAAGACCAATTTTTGTGAGTTTATAGTAAACGTTTTTTTATCCAAAATGGCAAGTTTAAAAAATTGGTCGTAATTGTCATTTTTTTGCCTGTTTTTTACTCATATCAAATGATGATGTGCAATCTTAAGAATGGTTTCAAAAAAAAGGAAAAGTTAGAAATTTTCAAAAAAATGACACGTTTTGTTTTTTGCCTAAATAGCAAGTTTAAAAAATTGGCCGTCGTTGGCCCTTTTTTTGCTAGTTTTGCACTCATATCAAATTGCGATGTTCTATCTAATAAATGGTGTGAAAAGAAAGGAAAGTTAGAAATTTTGAAAAATGAACAATTTTTCTGAGTTATATAGCACACGTTTTTTTGGCAAAAATGCCAATTTTCAAAAATTGGTTGTCGTTGGCCGTTTTTGTACCTATTTTTTACTCATATCAAATGACGATGTGCTATCTTTTGAATGGTTTGAAAAAAAAAGGAAAGTTAGAAATTTTGAAAAATGACTAATTTTTGTGAGTTATAACACATGTTTTTTTTTTTTGCCAAAATGACAAGTTTTAAAAATTGATCGTCGTTGGTCATTTTTTTTCCTATTTTGCACTCTTGTCAAATCACGATGTGCTATCTAATGAATGGTGAGAAAAAAATAAAAAGTTGGAATTTTTTAAAAATGACTTATTTTTGTGAGTAATAGCACACGTTTTTTTTTTTGTCAAAATGGAAAGTTTAAAAAATTGGCCATCGTTGGCCGTTTTTGTGCAAGTTTTGCAGTCATATCAAATTACGATGTGCTATCTAATAAATGGTTCTAAAAAAAGACAAAGTTAAAACTTTAAAAAATGACCAAATATGGCGTGTGTTATAGCACACGTTTTTTCTTTCAAAATGGCAAGTTTAAAAAAATGGTCGTAATTGGTCATTTTTTTGCCTTTTTTTCACTCATATCAAATAAAGATGTGCACTCTTATGATTGGTTTGAAAAACAAAAGAGAAAGTTAGAAATTTTTAAAAATGACAAATTTTTGTGAGTTATAGCATACGTTTTTTTGCCAAAATGACAAGTTTAAAAAATTGATCATCATTGGCTGTTTTTTTGCCAGTTTTGCACTCATATCAAATTACGATGTGTTATCTAATGAATGGTGTGAAAAAAAAGGAAAGTTAGAAATTTTTAAAAATGACCCATTTTTTTTAGTTATAGCACACTTTTTTTTGTAAAAATGCCAATTTTCAAAAAATGGTTGTCATTGGCCGTTTTAGTGCCTATTTTGTACTCATATTAAATGACAATGTGCCAATTAATGAATTGTGTGAAAAAAAGGAAAATTTAGAAATTTTTAAAAATAACTATATTTTGTGAGTTATAGTACACGTTGTTTTGGCCAAAATGGCAAGTTTTAAAAATTGGTCGTCATTAATAATTTTTTTGCCTATTTTTCTCTCATATCAAATCATGATGTGCTATCTAATGAATGGTGTGAATAAAAGAAAAGTTAAAAATTTAAAAAAAAATGACCAATTTTTGTGAGTTATAGCACAAGTTTTTTTGGCTAAAATGGCAAGTTTCAGAAATTGGTCGTCGTTGGCCGTTTTTGTGCCTATTTTCACTAATATCAAATGATGATGTCTTTTATAATGAATTGTGTAAGAAAAAGATAAAGTTGATTTTTAAAAAAGACCTATTTTTGTGAGTTTATAGGACACGTTTTTTTAGCCAAAATGGCAAGTTTAAAAAATTAGTCGTAATTGTCATTTTTTTTGCATGTTTTTCACTCATATCAAATGACGATGTGCAATCTTATGAATGGTTTCAAAAAAAGGAAAGGTTAGAAATTTTGAAAAATGACCAATTTTTGTGAGTAATAGCACACGTTTTGTTTTTTTCCAAAATAGCAAGTTTAAAAAATCAGTCGTCGTTGGCCATTTTTTTTGTAGTTTTGCACTCACATCAAATCACGATGTTGTATCTAATGAATGGTGTGAAAAGAAATGAAAATTAGAAATTTTGAAAAATGAACAATTTTTCTGAGTTATATAGCACACGTTTTTTTGGCAAAAATGCCAATTTTCAAAAATTGGTCGTCATTGGCCGTTTTTGTGCATATATCAAATTAAGATATGCAATCTAATAAATTGTTCTAAAAAAAGGAAAGTTTAAAATTTTGAAAAATGACCAATTTTTGTGAGTTATAGCACACGTTTTTTTTTTTGCCAAAATGGCAAGTTTTAAAAATTGGTCGTCTACAGTTTTTGTGCCTGTTTTTAACTAATATCAAATGATGATGTCTTTTCTAATGAATTTTGTAAAAAAAGGGAAAGTTATAAATTTTGAAAAATGACCAATTTTTGTGAGTTATATAGCACATGTTTTTTTGGCAAAAATGGTATGTTTAAAAAATTGGTCGTCGTCGAGCGTTTTTGTGTTTGTTTTGCACTCATATCAAATGACGATGTGCTATCTAATGAATGGTGTGAGAAAAAGAAAAAGTTAAAAATTTTGAAAATGACCAATTTTTGTGAGTTATAGCACACATTTTCTTGGTCAAAATGACAAGTAATTTTGAAAATGACCAATTTTTGTGAGTTATAACACACATTTTCTTGGTCAAAATGACAAGTTTTAAAAATTTGACGTCGTTGGTCTTTTTTTTTCCTATTTTGCACTCATGTCAAATCACGATGTGCTATCTAATGAATAGTGATAAAAAAAAAGAAAAATTGAAATTTTTTAAAAATGACTAATTTTTGTGAGTTATAGCACACGTTTTTTTTTTTTGCCAAAATGTAAAGTTTAAAAAATTGGTCGTCGTTGGCCGTTTTTGTGCCAGTTTTGCACTCATATCAAATTACGATGTGCTATCTAATAAGTGGTTCTAAAAAAGGAAAGTTCAAAGTTTGAAAAATGACCAATTATTGTGTGTTATAGCACACGTTTTTTTGTCCATAATGGTAAGTTTAAAAATTGGTCGTAATTGGTCATTTTTTTGTGCCTGTTTTTCACTAATATCAAATGACGATGTGCAATCTTATGAATGGTTTGAAAAAAAAGGGAAAGTTAGAAATTTTGAAAAATGACCAATTTTTGCGAGTTATAGCACACGTTGTTTTTGCTAAAATGACAAGTTTGAAAAATTGTTCGTCATTTGCCATTTTTGTGCCTGTTTTTCACTCATATTAAATGACGGTGTGTTATCTAATGAATGGTATAGAAAAAAGGAACAGTTAGAAATTTTTAAAAATGACTAATTTTTATGAGTTATAGCACACATTTTTTTAGCCAAAATAGCAAATTTCAAAAATTGGTCGTCGTCGTCTATTTTTGTGCCTATTTTTCACTAATATCAAATGACGATGTCTTTTATAATGGATTGTGTAAGAAAAAGATAAAGTTAGAAATTTTTAAAAATGACCAATTTTTGTGAGTTATAGCTCACATTTTTTTTTGCCAAAATGACAAGTTTAAAAAATTGGTCGTAGTTGGTCATTTTTTGCCTGTTTTTCACTCATATCAAATGACGATGTGCAATCTTATGAATGGTTTGAAAAAAAAAGGAAAGGTTAGAAATTTTGAAAAATGACCAATTTTTTTGAGTAATAGCACGCATTTTTTTTTCCCAAAATGATAAGTTTAAAAAATTAGTCGTCGTTGGCCATTTTTTTGCCATTTTTGCACTCATATCAAATCACGATGTGCTATCTAATGAATGGTGTAAAAAAAAAGGAAAGTTAGAAATTTTAAAAAATGACCAATTTTTCTGAGTTATAGCACACGTTTTTTTGGTAAAAATGCCAATTTTCAAAAATTGGTCGTCGTCGGCCGTTTTTGTATTTGTTTTGCACTTATATCAAATGATGATGTGCTATCTAATGAATGATATGAAAAAAAAGGTAAAAATTTAAAAAAATGACCAATTTTTGTTAGTTATAGCACACTTGTTTAAGGCCAAAATTGCAAGTTTAAAAAATTGCTCGTTATTGACCGTTTTTGTGCCTTTTTTCACTCATATCAAATGACAATGTGCTATCTAATGAATGGTGTCAAAAAAATGCAAAAAAGGTACCAAAAAAATCATAATCAAAGCATTTTTGAATTTTGGCTTTTTTTATATCCCTTTCAAAAAACGCCTGCCCATATCTATCATAACCTGTGTTCTTCCAGTTTTTGCCCCATTCTAAATTCGTGGTGGACTCCCTAAGTACTAGGTGGGGTTTAATCTTGAATGCATGGATAACTTATTCTTGATCTTGTAGGAAATCTATGTATTCCAGCATTCATCTTTAAGTCTTCTTTGTAATGCTGAGTAGCCGAAGTTTTTCTGGTATTTAATTCTGCATGACTATATGCTGAGAAGAGCATTTGTTCGTCCATGAAGATCAAACTACACTTATTGATAGAAGGGAACAAAAATAAGAAGACTGTCAGGATGCATTACTGCATATGATTCTAATAGCTCAAGGGCGGTGAAATCTAGTTTCTCTGAGGACTTAACTTGTAAAATTGGCAACGGACACTATTCCTGATGAACTGGATTTGAGGTTTAACTTTAACATTTCTTGCAGTTCAAAAGTACATCATATGATGTTTTACATGTAATAAACCATCAAAGAGATGGGCCTCTGTCCCTTCTCTTTATGCATAAACAAGGAGGCACACAACATAAAAGTGAGGGAGGAATGAAGAGTATTGAAAATTTAAATGCAGCTTAATAAATCAATTATATTTTTCGTCTGGATGTGAAATGAATATTTAATTATTTTTTCTTTTACCAAAGTATATAAGCTATTAGCATTTAGTTCATATACTAATTGGCCAGTGATCCCTCCCGACTGCCTCTTGACTGTTATGTATGGAGTACTGAGACTTGGGTATGTATGTGATGTGAGTGTGTGCAGATTAAAAAAAATCATATACTAAGTCTTATGCTAAACAAGTTAATGTGGAGCTTTGTTGGTTGGAAAGTGAGGTGACCATTGGGTTAGTTCTGATGGTTTTCTTTTTTTTTTCACACCAACGGAATCTATTATAATTCTACGCTATTCTAATGTTATTGTTGCCTGTATATGAAACCATCTTGTTTAGAATTTTTGCTAGTATTTCGCAGCTGATTGAGATTGCTACATGCGAATGCCTTTCAAACAAAGAGAGAGGGAAAGTTGTGAGCGGTTAATGTTTAAATTAGTTTGGTTGTTATTTATAGGTTAAGTACTTCCTTTGTTCTCTTTTAAATATTTTCAAATAGAAAAATACACAAATTAAGAAAATGAAAATTTTGATTGATTTACCTTGATAGTAATGATTGCACAATTTTTTATATTCTTTTTCATTTGATTAATAATAAAGTGAATGTGTATTAATAAGGATAGAATTAAAATTTTATTATTTTTTGTATTGAAATGTGGAAACAGACATTTATTTGAGAAAAATAAAATGGTAGTTAGGACAATTAAAAGAAAACGGAGAGAGTATTTTTGTATTAATACTTGTCAAGATGAAGATTTGAAAAAAAATAGTTTCTATTTATTAAAACTTATTAGAAATATAATATTTGATTATAAATATTTATTAATATTACTAATTTAGTTAAAAATTAAAATTAAAGAAAATAACTAGGGCATCGTGCTTTCTACATACTACACGTGGGAACTTGTGATTGGATGCATAGGTGGGAATTAGAGAATACGAGGAGACAGCAGATGGATTCTCCAGCGTTGTACAAGTGCAGTAAAGTCTGAGTCTCCCCACTCCCTAACACAGCGAAAATGGCTCAGCCTAACGGCGGTAGCGGTAGGAACAAACCCAATTTACTCATAACGGGTACACCCGGAACTGGAAAGACGACGACGGCTTCGGCACTGGCTGAGTCTACTCAGTTCCGCCACATTAACGTCGGCGATCTCGTGAAGGAGAAGAACTTGCACGACGGTTGGGATGACGAATTCGAATGCTATATCCTCAACGAAGACCTCGTTGAGTTTCTAACCTTGAAAACCTCATTTACAACTATTTATTAGTTTGCCTTTTTTAAATTTTAATTTACATTTTCTATACTTTTGTTATTATGATTTGTATAATAGGAAGGAAATAAGGAAATTCAAGTTCAGTGGATGTGTAGAAATTTATGAGGTTGGGTTTGATAATTCCAATTTAGGTGAATTGTTAATTTCAGTGAAAAAAAAATCCCTAAATAAGCAGCAGCAGCAGCTATGATCTGGATGGTGATTTATGCAAGGAATTTTTTGCCCATTTCAGATTCTGAGCTCTTTTAAGTTGTTTTATGTTGGCATTTTTTTTGGTAACCCAAAAAAGGAAAAAAAAAAACTGAAAGTAGGATTCCTTATCAGAGCTGTAGAGGGTTTGATGACTGATGTCATGTTTGATTCGTATTTCGCGGTATTAGTAAATGCATCGTTTAATTGTTTGGGTTTTTCAGTTATGTGACGAACTTGAAGATGTAATGGAAGAAGGCGGGAACATAGTGGATTACCATGGTTGTAATTTTTTTCCAGAACGATGGTTCGATAGAGTTGTAGTGCTTCAAACTGACAACTCTGTGCTGTATGATCGATTGACTAGGAGGTAATATGATTATTATTCATCAATCATCCTCCTCTGCTGCTCTTCTTTCTTTTTATGTTTATTTTTTCTTGTTGTTATTGCAATCTTAAATGTGTTTCTTTGTTGCAGGGGTTACTCAGGTTCAAAGCTTACAAACAACATAGAATGTGAAATTTTTCAAGTGTTGTTGGAGGAGGCAAAAGAGAGTTATCCTCAAGACTTAGTTTTTGCATTGAGAAGTGATACGATCGATGACGTAAACAATAATGTATCCAGTTTATCCCTGTGGGTGAGGAGTTGGAACACTACTATGGCCTGAGCACAATCACCCTGTAAGTCTCAACTTATCTTGTAACTGGCCTTGTGTTTTTGCGGACAAATTTTACAGAGAGCATGATGGAAAGAATGTTCGTGGACTGTAATCATCTATCTTTTCTCTGTTGCATCTTATAGTTTAGCAGAAAATGGTTAAAGTTTTGAAAACTTGGATCAAAGAATGTTCATAGAATGTGACAATGTCCTTTTTCACAATGTATTTGTTGGTTCTGATTGATGGACGTTGTGGTCCAGTAGACAGACATGATCTACAGAAGATTTTAATTTAGAACCATGTATTCATCATGACCTACTACAGAAGGAAATTACAAAATCTCTTTTAAGAATGATCGATTTATATACAAGATGTGGTTCGCATACAAAATAAACAATTAATTGTCTTTGAAATCTTGATTAACTTCCTGTGACATATATAACATCCTGCAACATATATATATATATAACTTCAACAATTAATTGTCTTTGAAATCTTGATTAACTTCCTGTGACATATATAACATCCTGCAACATATATATATATATATAACTTCCCGCGACATATATAAGCTGGTTTCACAATATACCAACTTCCTGTAACATATATAAGCCCGTTTACCAGTTGTATAGAAATATTTGCTGACAACTCTTCTTCTGGACTCCACAGTAATTCTTGTGTTGTGCGACTAGACTCCCCCAGAGTAATGAGTTGACGCCTCTTGTGTTGTATTTCATGGGTTCCAAACTGGATAAAAGACCTTGGAATTCTGCACCGTATAATCTCTTCCAGTCGAATCAAACGAAAAGCATCGCAAACCAAAATGTTGAATCAACATGTTATCTACTTATAATTCTCACCACTCCAACAATGCAAAACTTCTCCACTACAGAAACACACCATCTGAAATCGCATTTGTATTTTCACTATCAAAGGCATCTAAATTTACAGTGGAACAAAGCTAAACACTACAAAACTATTCTCCCCAGACTCAAGTTTATTTACATGGTATTTGCCAAGAACCTCTGAAATGTTATTTTAAACTCAGCCAACTGTTTTGCCCAATACTGCAAAGAATTAAACTCAGTAGAACTGTAGGATGCCAGTTATTGTAATGGGAGGATCAATCTCAACACGAGTAGCTTTTCCTTCCAAGAGTAGCTGGGGAAGTGTGTTTGCTTCTTTCGCTGCAACTCCACCATTCCATAGCGTGACATGAGGCCACTGGTTTTTTGAAGTTATCTTCTCCCCATCGACGGAGCCTGGGTGAGCTTCTAATGCTGCCAGATTCTCAGAAAACAGTAGTGCAGTCATATCCATCGGAACCTTTTCATGAAGAAATGAACCATAACTGGCAACAGCAGCAACGCCATGACTTCTCTTGTGAGCAAGTGTAACATGGGCCTTTGTGAGACTACCCTTTATGTTTTTCTCCTTGAAGAAATCTTGGATCTTAGTATCCTTCTCAGCTAACTGTTTAAGCAAAAGAAACAACACAGAATTGTTATACTGTTTCCAATGTCAAGTAATTCAGCATAAGACAGGTTGGTGAAATGCAAAACCAAATCGTCTAGTATCTTGGACAGAGACATATGAAATATGATAGCAAAGACCCCTCTCTCAGAAAATTCTTGGTGATTTGCTGAAAAAGTTCTCAACCTCAAAACAGAACAAGCTAGAAACCTTTCAGGGTACCCAGTGAATGCCACATTCTCCACCAAAAGTTGAACTAAAACCTAGTTATAGCGACTATTGACAAGACTTCACAACCACAATATGTAAGCCAAGCAGTTCCTTGGAAAAATTTTAGGATGAGCACGTGGAAGGTGTTTGATAGTTTTGAAGACTATTCAATTGTACTGAAGAAAAACTAGCTAAATTTAGTGCGCGCTATGTTGGAGAAAAAGAAAAGACATCTACTTACTTTGTAAAGGAGTTCGTGAATTTCTGCAACAGGCAAAGTCACAGCAGCAAAAACAATGGCTCCAAGTTTTCTCTTCTCGATGACTGGTGCTATGTACACGCCGCTTGCAACAACTTTTAGTTGCTCAAATACTTGCTTGACAGCAAACTCAAATGGAACCTAAAAAGGAGCATAATGAGAAAACTAACATGATAGTTAAGAACTCATTTACCTAGGAAAAAACCAAAAGAATCTTTTGAGTGGATTTGCTATATTCGTTTTTTCCACTTGACATTTTCCCTTGTAACTCAATTTTCTCCTAATTGTGTTAGATAAAATTTATAAGGTTTTTATAGAAGTAATCAAACCAAATGATAGTGTTCAAATTAACATTGACCTGAACTGAATTCAGATACTCAGCATTTTTGGATAAAATCTCTCGCAATTCCTTCTCCCACTTTGCCCACTCCTTTGCATATGTTCCTTTGCTTGACTCCAACCTAAAAATATGAAAGATGTCTTAAGAGAAACCAACCACCTGGGGAAGTCACCAATTCACCCACCCTCTCCCACTCTCCCCTCTGAAATACAAGATATTCTAGCAACAACCAAAGGGGAAAAAGTTTGATCCCTAGAAGATGTGTTTAGAGATGTTAAGATCTCATTACCAACCTTCCATGCCGGTTTGTGTGAAGCTTGTAGAGGTTTATCCCCTCTTCCAAAACAGACTTCACAGAATCAGGTAGAGGAGACCTACAAGTTCAGGTAAGGAAGAATACACACTCTTTAAGCACATTTGAAAAATCTAATTTCATAAATAAGCATGTTTTATTCAAAAGCCCTCAGGGAAGTAAGAAACAGTACCATCAAAAAACCAACAAGGAGAACAGAAACAGGATGTGCATAGAAAACAATAAATAAATAAAATCAATGGGTATAAATTTTATCAATTTTATTACATGATTCAAACTTAAAACCTTTATACACCAAGTGGATTGCATATTTTGATAAAGATAGCTCATACCACAAGTATGTACAAGAATTGGAGCAATGAGAAGTTGGGTAGAAGCACAGGGAATAAAATGTAAACTATAAAAACAATTTTGAATGTCTATGAAATACGACCAAACCCAAAACTGATTGAAAATTTCCAAATTTTTATGGAACAGATTTTCAGAATAAAACATCTAACCTGTCAGACTTCAGTAAAGGAATTTTCACAAGTGAGCCAAAGCGTTCAACTAACTCAGCCTCGAATTCATTCCGACTCTGATAACAGTGAACAATAAAACTAAATAGGCCTGCTTAATTAAGATACATCAAAACAATGGCTGGATAAATATGTACCTTGCCCTCATAAAGGTGATAAAACATCAGCAACACATGCCCAACATTTGGAGAGGACTTGTCAAGATTCCCCTTCAATGCCGAAAACACAAAGAAATGTCACGAATGCTTTAGTGTATTTCCAAGGAATAAAAGTTCAATAGTACAGAGAATAAAAGAAAAAAGTGAGAAATACCGGATGATTAATTCGCTGAAGTACTCGAAATATGAAAACAGCAAGTGCATCAAGAGAAAATGGATTTGTTTCAGTTCCTGCAGGTATTAGCCCCAACAAATTCAATACACGAACCTTACCACGCTATTATATGAATACAATCAATGTATATACTAAAGCACCAACAGCTTATCCTATCACACAATTCAACAAGCAAACACAAGGCACAATAATAATGGATCTCTTTGAATCAATCAACGAGATAGACATTGTGATAAGAACAACAGTTCACAGTTCCAACAAGAAACAACAACTAAGCCTTTATTCCATTTAAGTGGGTCGCTATATGGATCACATTTCACCACCGCGCACAATCTAAAGCTCATAAAGCTCATTTTTATTTAAATATAACATATCTTTTCTAATAATTTCTTTATAATTCTTTTTTGGTCTTCCTCTTCCCCTTTTAATTTGAATTAATAATTCTCTATTTTCTACATGACTCAATGGGGCATCTAAAGGTCTTCTATGTACATATCCAAACCATCTTAAGCGTGTTTTCCTTATTTTCCTATCTATTGGACCTACTCCTACTTCCTTTCTAATGAACTCATTACTTATTCTATCTAGTTTAGTGTGTCCACACATCCATCTCAACATTCTCATTTCGGCTACCCTCATTTCTTGTTCATGTTCATATTTAATCGCCCAACACTCTGAACTGTAAAGCATCAACCAAGACTTCCTAGAACAGCCATAAATCCTGTCATCAGCTGGAGTACTAAATGAAAAGCACTAAGATTGCTGAATGCAAGATTTAAGAGAAGGAATGTAAATATATGTTCAATGAGCATGACAAGTATGAATGTGAGATCGAGCTCGCTAATGTTTATATACAAATGCAGCTCAGGACTTGAGCTGACTAACTTCCCACTTTGTCATGTGCTATGCATATATGTTTCTTCTACACAAAGACTGGGTAAATGCTTGCACATGCATGTGAGCTTTTATTTCTTGGTGGTGATATGTAGCAAAATGTTTTATGTGGTAATGTATAATCATTACCAGTGACGACGATTATTGAGTGTTTTCTTCCCCAAGAAAAATGAAAATTTTCAAAAAACAAGTTTTAGTAGACGTCAAGATTATGAAACAGAGGTAACAGGAGAACAGAAGATGTGGAGAATACAAAACAAATACTTCAGAAGGTTTTCAACAAACAAACAGCATATAGAGAAATAGGACATGGACTATGAATAGCGACTAGCAAAGACAAAGATAGCAGATTTAGAAAGGAAGAGAGTTAGAAACCTTCTGAGTCTGGTACAACCGGAACTGCAGATGCTTTGGTGCTTCGGCACATGTCCTCAATCTGAAGAAATTAAAATCAACTTCAGGAAAATTTATTAAAGTAACTGATCAGTTGTCAGTGGCTACCAAACTCAAAGGAGCAAATAGGGCAAGAAATAACAAATCTCAAATATCTTGAGACAAAACATAAAAGCACTCATCACTACATCTGGAAAATTAACAAAGAAATCAGTCAGCACAACAGAAAGTCAAAGAACATTTGGGCTTTGGCTGCAGGTAACCCAACTATATCTCATCATTTAAAGGGATAAAAGAAGAGTAGAAAGAAAATCAAAGGACTTGAAATAAAAGCATCAACATCAACATCACCTGCACCATAAACCTGAAAAATCAATACCCAGAAAGCCTAACAAACTCCGAAACGTATACGGTGAATTAGGAGGCAAATCTGTAATCAAGCTATATATAAATCATTATATATTTGGGTGAGATCACAATAATTTTCAGAGTGCAGCATTCATAGCCAGTGTCCCATGTATTATTTAAGCAACATCCCAGGAAAGAAAGGACAGAGTGATGGGGATCAACAAGTCACCTGTCTCCAAACCTCCTCATTTGGTGCATTCTTGTCTGCAAGCATTATGGAATAAGGATTTCTCCGGCGTTCATCAGCAACCTTAGGCCAATATCTACCTGTTCACATTTAATACACCTACAGGTGAATATTAATATCATAAGGTGTGAACTATAACACTTTCATAGAAAGTCAATCTGACAGGCATGATGGTGTTTAAAGTCAAGTCAAACCGTAATCTGTGATTACAAGATTACTAAGAACAATATTCATCAATAACATCACAAATTTGAAATGTTACAGTAAAGAAAATCATACCTTTCACAAGATCTCCCATCAAACTGTGAACTGGCCGATCATCACCAAGGCCTCCTTGGGCATTTAAAATTTCCTTACAGAGAGCAGATTTGGCACAGCCAGGTATTCCTGAAACATGAAATGAGTTGGTGCATCTAGGAATGATTGAGTACAAGCATATCTTGGGTCGAAAATGAAGAAACAATGCTTATGCTACAAGCTAAAACTTCTCAAGCGTTGAACAGTGAAACAAAATTTGTTTGGCATTCAAAACTCCTGGAGCATTGAAAAACCATACCTGGAAAGAAGACAATGAGACCCTGATCCCTGGTTACAATGTCATTAACTGCCTTGCTGGGGCTCACCGGTTCTGCATCCCTATATGGCTCAAGGTCACCCTCTTCATCTCTTCCTTCCTCAGCAATGGCCAAGAAATCTTCTGCTCTTACCATGTTGCCAGCAGATCCTATCAAAACCTGATTTTGTGGACTGCGCTTTGCATATTGCTCAAGAAAAGGCTCAGCTTCGCTAAGGTATACAGAAGAAGACAGCAGTTTGTGGCCATACTTCCTGCGGATATGTACTGCCCTGAAACAGAGATTCCCTTATAAGACATTCAACATAACATAGTGCGAACCCGGTCAAGAGTTAAATCATAGAACCAATTCCAACGTCACCATTCATCTAGCATCTTGCTCAGTTCCCGTTGCTTTGCAGGTGAAGTGTTCCATATCTTCATTTGTCTATAGAATCAGGAAACGTGAAAATGATTATAGACAAAATCGTTGTATAATCCAATGCAACAAATTAGTTCTGACCTAGACTATTTAGAGTATGGAAGGTGTAATTGTGTTGTCAGAAAACTATCCCCATATTCGGAAAAGAGCACAAGTACTTCAACCCTACAAAATCTAGTTGATTTTCCTACAATTCTGGTCCAAAATGATTTTCCTATAATTCAGGTCCCAAAAAAAGGAATGATGGCTCTACGTGATTAACAAAACCTAGCTTTAGTCTCTAAGATGGTACTTTGAAACACAAATCCACACATAAAGACAGACCCCAGGAGGAAAAAGTCAGATCTGAAGCAACTATCGCAGTTGCAAGCTAAAACGATAAACCCACGGAAAAAGGGACAAAAGAGAACACTAGATGCTGCAAATAATGTCCCGCACCTTTGTGACTCACAGACATTTCATTGAGAATGTTCAGCAATCTTACCTTAAATAATAAGCCTTGTATGCAGATGGACCTTCTTTAAAAAGAATAGACAAGCCATTCCTAATCAAAAAGGTTCGCAACTGCACCAAAACAATCATGTGTAACTAAATCAGAATATCATAGCATTAGTTAATTAGGAACAACTTTCTACTTACACAAGGAAGAAATCAAACATGTATTTTTAAGCAAATTTAAGTACCATAAAAAAGAGATTTAATATTCCTTCACTTTAATGTTGAATGGAAGAATTCTCTGAGGATGAGGTAATTGGTTTTTAAAGTTGGCAGTAATTCATTTATTGTGAGTAGTTAGAAACTATAAAGTATTTTGCAAAACACAAAAACAAAATGCCAAATATTATCTCCTAGATGAAGTAAATATCACAATTTTCCAAAACTAACATTCATTCCTAAAATTCCATGACTTCTACTCCCTTTTTTAGAACATTATTTAAGAGTTTGTGGTAAATTTCAGAAGAGACCTGGATTTATAAAAAAAAAAACAAACAGCAGCTGATGATTTCGAGTTGATTCTGTATTGAATACTTGTTCAGATATTCAAGAAGCAGCAAAATACAATTAGTTAATTGGAATAGTTATATTCAAGAAAGCTCAATGGACAAAAACCCCAAAATGTACACCACCAATGACCTAATAACAGTAAAGATAGATCCTAGTGAGAGTGTAGAACAAGCTAGACCACCGGCATATAATTGTGTTAATGAAAAATCTAGCTCCACAAAGCACCTCCAAGATGCATATATCCAATACTTCTCTACAACATAAGAGTTATGACATGTCCAAAACCATGAAGAGTAATAAAGTATCCATCAGTTCCCAAACTATGGCCCCTCAGAGAATAGTATCCTAAGTTCTACCAAAATCTGGGGCCACATATCTGTCGCGGCCCTTAAACAGAAAAAAGAATATCCCGGGTGGCCTCTGGTAGTAGGCATATAGTAGATGCCATTAAAGTTAACTACAAAAATTCGAACTACTATAGGAGGTGAACACAATGAAGAAAACCAGGCCTGAGTAGGCCAAATCTAATCAGATTCTGACAGAAAGCAACAAACCAAAATCAGCAAGAGAAGATCGAATTGGAATGTGCACAATCTGAACTTCACCTTGTATGTGAGAAATTTCAACTTGATCATCAAATTTGCATCTTCATCTCCTAAACCATCTTTCGTTACCATCTCATTGTTATCGTTAACATGTTTTACCTCCTTGTCAGTTTTAGCAATTTCAGAAGCTTTTTCCTTATCTGTCTTGAATACGTTTAGGTCCACAAAAAAACCTGTAGAAATTAATCAGCTGTCAGCATAGAAAAGTTCGATCTTACCAGTCAAAAAAAAGGAAACTGAAATATAAGAATAAATACAAGAAGAAGAACAGCAAAGACAAATAGTGAGCTAGCAAAAAAATAAATAGGACTGAAAGTGGCTAGAGATAGGATGCAGTCATTTAAGTAACAGAAAAAACAGCATCCATCCTGAAATAAGCTCATTTGTTCCCGGAACTTGAGATTTAGAGAAGGAAAATAAGGAACCCATCCATGATGCAAATTTCACAAATTAACTAAAAATCCACCATGAGGAATAAATATTCCTTCTAAATTTGTTGTAAGGGTGACTCATGGCTATGGAAAGGAAAGCACTAGTGTCAGCTAACCTCGATAAAGTGGCCATAATCCTGGTCTGTACCTGAGATATGTACATTCAACCCTCTATTTCAGTATAAAAATCCATAACATAATGAAAATAGATATAGCAGCAAGAAAAAATATCCCATCAGTCAGATGGTAAGAATAATCATTTCACAAATCAAACAAAGGACGGACCTCATCTCTTTCTGATATCGTCGAAAGGCTGAATCACTACGTACATGGATAACCATTTTGAAATGAAGATTATCACTGGAAACAGAGTTGATCTTTTGGTAGTTATGATAACATTTAAAGGCTGCAGGCAAGCTTTTTTCCTGCATTAAACGAATCATTTCCTGAAACAAATCAACATTTAAATGAAACATTAGTGTGTTTAGTAAGCAACTGAATATCTTTTTTACGGGGAAAAGAAAATGAGTATGTTGCATGATTCAAACAGTTTCAGAAGACAGCAATAGTTAAACTGAGGAACCACAAAGGAACACTGGAAAATGAAATCTCTTAAACCAATCTAGGCTAAATGAGCTCAAGGAAACTGTCTTAAAAGTTTTAAATGTGTACTGTTATATGATAAATTTAAATGTTACAAAATAGAAAACAAAAAGTCTTGCCATCAAGGGCCCAAGAAATGTCCCCAAAAGCTCTGTTAATTCCCATAAGCAAAAAGAGCTTCTGTTTGTGAAAGATCACAGGTATAACTTATGAGAATATAAACATAGCGCACAAAGATGGGAACAAATAATCAGTCGTATCATGCAAAATCATGTCAATAAAAATTAACAGCCTTACAGCAGGAAATATAATGAATATAAAAGAACAAAACCTGCAATTTTGTGGTAGAAAAATCAGCTGGATGTGCTCGCAAAAATTTTGTAAGAACAGAACGATCAGCATTTCTGGAATGTTGATCAAACACTTCATTTCCAAACCAATCCAGATAGTTTGGGCAAAAAGAGGTACCAACACTCTGAAGCAGTGCCTTTATTTGCTGCAAGTCATTTAACAGAAAAAATCAAAATGGACAACATGTATATCATGAAAGCTAACAGTAATCACAACTGCAGAAGTTAGAGAATCCTAGTAAAACTCAAGTTACCTGCTTCTCATCAGATCTATTAGCAGCACAAATTTCCCGAAGGGTGGGCCCTAAATCCATGCCAGCTAGCATCAAGTACATCATCACATACAATTAAAACGCATTCATAGTGCCCAGTTCTAAAAGAAAGTAAAGATCACCAAGTAATTCTTTTGCAATAGAAAATTGAAAAAAGAGGAAAGGCAGAGAGAAAGAGAGAGTTAAATTGTAAATACTCACATTATTCCAGTATTCCACGAATTTTGCAAATCTTTTGACTTTATTTCTCCTATGATTGCACCTCATTCAGTTTTGCTATTATAATATTATTAGATTTTAACATCTTTTTTGAAGCATTTCAATAGTATCATTAGACAAGCTATGGTGCTACACGTGCAAGCAAGCAGACCTCGCCAACATCAACAGTTGGGGATTGCTGTTTGATGATCTATCCACTCACTAAAAGTTGGATTGCTGTTTCATAGTCTATCCACTCACTAAAAGTTAGCTATGAGTTGGATGGCTGATACCTACAGAATTCTTTTGTGGCAGCCATAATTTGTGGATATCAAAGATAAAAGGTCAAAATAAACCTGTAAATCCTCAACTACCAAACTACAAGATAGGAGCAAGTTAGAAATTTGAGATATCTCAAAATTCTTGATAAACACAAGAAGACAATTAATGCAATATTTTAAAACAAAAAGCTCTTCCTTATAACTGATATGACTTGCTCAAGCACTAAAATAGATGCAAAATAAGTTGCATCTTCCTGGATTCTATTTAACTTTTGAAGTGATAACCAGAAGCATTAACAAATACTAACAACAACAACAACTTAGCCTCTTTCCCACTAAGTGAGGTTGGCTATATTGATCACACTTCTCCACCGTGTTCGGTCTAAGCTCATTTTATCATTTATATTTAAATATAACACATCTTTTCTTATGGTTTTTTTCCAATTCGTTTTTGGTCTTCCTCTTTTCTTTTTAATTTGAATTAATAATTCTCTATTTTCTACACCCCTCACTAGGGCATCTAAAGGTCTCCTATGTACATGTTCAAACCATCTTTAAATGTGTCTCTCATTTTCTCATCTATTGGAGCTACCCCTATTTTCCTTCTAATGCACTCATTACTTATTTTATCTAGTCCAGTGTGTCCACAAATACTACATGCTTCCTAAAATCTTTTATTAACAGAGAGAAGCAATCTCAAATTCAAGATAAATTTGCATCTGCTTTTACATTTTCAACCCTTCGAGTTTGGTAGGATAAACACAGCCCCATTTGAAGGTTGTTTCGCGAACATCTTAATAAACTAGACATACCTTCACCAGAGCATAATAAATTATCCCAGTCAAAAAATTATAGTGAACTTTTAACAAGGAAGTAATGATGGAGAGCCCATGGAATCTGTATTTAGCACTTGCATAATGGAAAAATAAGCTTACAAGGGATGCAGAAAATATCATAATTGGATTCCATAGGCATGAAACACAGAAATATGTTTTAAAGCATACACAGTTGTTCAAAGACTCGAATGAATTTCTAAGCAAACAAAACAGTATTACATTTTTTTAACTAATGCAAGTAATTAATCAACTAAACTCTGTACTCATTGAAGACCATCAAGAGCAAAAATGTTTACCACCCAAAAGAAGAAAAATGTTGCACCTGCTTCCAGTGGAGGTAAAGGACAATCCTGCAGAACTTGTTCCATATGTTTTGAACTTTCATGGCTTACTATGCGAGCCACAAGGCCCTCTAATATTTCACCTTGTACCTTAATGTGGTCTTTTGATGCTGCACCCAGTAAGAGGACAGGTAAAAGTTTAAGGAAGAAAACAAAACCAACTGAAATCAACAGATCTCAAAAAGAAGAAAAAGAACCAATTTATGTCAGACTAGGAAAGGCTGCAAAAACTGTAGTAACTTCAACCCAAGATGACACGGGCATCGTATGCATAAAATAGGAATCACAACCATAAGCATACAATACAAACCACAGAAAAAACTCAGGCTACAGCTCCAAACTTGTTTCCTGTACTGTCTAATTGACTTAATTTACAATGACAGCAGCAACAGTATTCACGCTGACAACAGAAACTGGGTATAAGTTGCTGGATCCATTTAGAACAGGAAAGGAAAAATAATAAAAGTTCGTGGAAAAGGTGACATGAAAGGGTGATAATGATTGCAGGACGACTTGATCACAAGCCGGAGATATGCAAGGAAAAATGCAATTGCACTGAGTCTTAGAGGAAATCTTCCTGAGAAATGAAATTGATATCCATCTGGCTACACAAGGAGATAAAATACGACATCTACCCATCAAATTCCCACAACATGAAAAAAGTGCATGCATTCAGTAGGTGTTATCCTTAAAGCACAACACCTCTCTTACGATCTATAAGATTATGGAGTAGACTAAGCCTTCAGAAAAGGGTGAGAGACCTGCTCTATGACAATTATGAACAGCAGCTCTTAGTTCACAAGCACAAAACCAAAAAGAGATGAAAAGTTAACAAAAGCAAGATTAAAAAGTATGTCTGGATCATAATACTTGCAAGTTCTGAAAATTGGTTATCTAGTGGCTGATAAAGTAGTTGTAACAGTGGTCTCTTTCACTCAATCTCATAGGTCATAGCATTAAAAAAACAAGAACCACAAAAAAGAAAAAACATATTGCTTTTGGTCGTACAGGTGAAGCAAAGTGCTGCAACATGGCAATTCTTAACCAAGGAGCAGGTCAAAGACAAACGTGGTAGCCACCTCCAACTGTAATGAGCTGTACTAGATCTTATACAGAAACAATGGAGAAGATATATATATATATATATATAGGTGGTTTAACAAATCATACCAAACAGAAAAATTGCTGCTCAACAAACAGAAGGGGGAAATTTCTAGAAATAACTTCACCTGGTACAGATATATCCGCAACTTCATCAAGAGCCTGGCAAACAGGAGTTGCTGTTCCTTCCTCACATAGTGCATCATAGGCAGCAAAGAAGGATGTCACTGATTTCCTGAATATTCAAACAAAATAAGTAGCAGGAGCGACAACTTTAAATCTCAGCTATAAAGGTTCTCCATCAACATGAAGTAATAAAAAAAAAAATTCACCACACAAGTAACAACAAATGGATCAAAATGCCTTACGGGTTCTCGTGCACATGCACACACAAATCAAGATGTCTCTAGGGACAATTAGAATCTCTTCAATAAATGCATAAATACTATAACATCACACTCAAAAATTGCTCATAATTCATTTAACTGTTAAAAATTTGCCAATGAACATTTCATCACTCGTGGTAAATTAGGAGACAACTGCCCCTACCAACTCAAGTTTAAATGCTCATATCTCTGCAAAAAACAGCCATAAAAAGTTGAAAGGAGTGCACTAAGGACACATTATCAATAAAAGTAATAATAATGACTATATCTGACCAAAACCGAAAAAATTCGCTGATAGTTCAAACCTTGGTATAGATTTCAGAACTTTCTGAATAAAAAGATTAGAAATGCATACTATTAGCATGAAGAAACAGCAACATCCATCTAAGGGTAAAAGCAACAACAACAATTTTTAAATCAATCTAAGCCATACAACATATGAAAAAACCATTACCGGGTGGAGAACAACCACACGTGATTTGTTGGAAGACGCCACTTCCTACAAAAAGCTATTATTTCAGGAGTTGAATAGAATTTCGGCTTTCCACTGCCCAGTTCTGTGACTGCAGTCACAACCACTGCAATACAAGATAGTACAATAAGGGCAATGCATGAGAACAACATGTTCTGCCAAACAATTTCCATCAAACAAAGCATGATTTACCTAGTCTCTGCGCAGCAGAAATATTCAATTAAAATATTTTTCTTTGTCAAACAGTAGATCTCTCGAACACTGACATTTAAAGATCTACCATTCCTAAAATGAATGGCAGGAAAGCAGCAAAGACAAACTTTACCAATTAGCATAATGGACAAAATGTAACTGAACAATTGGTCAATCTTGTACAATGACACAAAAACGATGGAACTGGTGCAACTATTAAAATGCTTCAATAAAACTTTCACAACCCCTATCAGAAAATAATCTATTCTGTGTATCATGCCATTAGATTATCAAATACACTATCACCCCTCAAAAGAAACCAGCCAAAAATCATGAACTTTCCTGATAAAAATAAACAAAAATAAACTGAGCTTTCAAAAAGTAACATCCTAGTATTTATCCATAGACAATGTATCTTTCAACCCAATTACCATAATCTTCTTGAGGACGTTGTCCATGGTCTCCCAATACAGCAGTTACCAATTCCATTGATATGCACATGCGATTCCGCTGGAAAAATACAAAAATAATGCAATTAACAAGAAATTCCTCAATTGTAATAGCCATGGGCACATGTATGGATCAATCATCATTTTAGATATGAACATAATTTAGAATTTTAAGCAGTGGGAAGAATGATGCTCAATTGAGTATACAACTAGATAAGCAAATGTGTTGCAAAAATCCAAGGACTGTGCCGAGGTAGTTCTAGTGATTTCTCAGTATTATTCAAGCAATTTACTCAATGGTTGTGACAACTACAAACCAAATACAAGGTAATACCACTGCCCCTTCCCAAGTCAGATGTATCTAAATATTCTTTGCCCTGTTTCTTGATTGTAACTCCAAGAGATCTAAAGCAATAATATCAAAGCCTTCCAGTTATTCCAGACATTCCAGATACAAGGAAATGCCGAGACATGAGGTTTGCTGATCTCCAAGCAACAGAATAAAAATGTCATTAAGCAATGATTAAATTACCTCAGAGTTGAAATGCCGACTTCATTGCAAAGCCTCATCCCTCTATCTATTTTAACCAAATATTTTTCATACAATTGTCTCTTTCAACTAAATACGAGTCATCACTCATTCCACAAAACAACCCCAACCAAAGAGTGCCTTAATTCTTTGTTGAAGTCCTTCTCTTATCATATCTATCTTATGACAGGATATTTACATGTAACTTCAGTGTAATACGAGATCAAAACACGACAATTACACACAAAATCTTATCTAGAAAGTACCTCAAGAAATTCATTGAACTCTGCTTGCTTCTTGGTGGCTTGAGCACCCCATGCCTCACGAAACATCCTTCCGAGAACAAAAACACCAACGGCAGTGAATCTGCAATAAAATTAAAGAACATACAAACCTTAAAACAAGTACTACGGTAATAGCCATCCTAATAATTACTAGAATACCATATATAGAACTCATCCCAATCTACTTATATTTAAAAGAAAAAAGACACCTGCTAGTATTCATGTGGGCCATAAAAAGCCAGGAGGATGGATGAGATCAAATCTATTCTGCCGATTACCTAAAGGTAAAAAACTTTCTAGTGAAACAGTTAAACACTCATGCACCACACCGAAGTTACTTCAATTCTATCCTCTCTAATTCATTTTTCCCTAATCAGGTATAATATGGTAAAAGGAAAAATTGCATTATACATGAGGAAATGACAGGTACAACACCAAGAAACCATGCTAATAAGTCAAAAGGAATGAAAACTTCAACCGGCCACCAACAGATAAAATTCCTGTTGGAGAACCGTGACTGCTTATTTGTCAAGCAACTCCCTTCACCCACCCCAAAAGAAAAGGAAAGAAAAAATAAACAAAGAAAATGAAGAACAAGAGAGGAAAGAGACTGAAAGCATTGAGTTTAAAGTCTTCAATTCTGAATTGCTAGGAAAAGAGCAGGGTTTCAAAAAACTAAGGAACAAATAGCAAAATTGTAAATAGTTTCATAAGAAAGGTCTATAATGGGGAAGACATGAAGAAGAAGGCAAGAGAAGAATACAATCAGAACAGATGGTTAATATGAACATACATGTTCCCAAAGCTGTTTTTAGCATATGATCCTCCCTGGTGTCCCGCATACATAAAGAGAGATCCAGAATGCTTAAGTGATACCTTTTGAAGCATTAAGAACATCAGAATGTGCGAGAAAACAACCACAATGCATGAATATGAAACGCATCAGATGTTTTGAGCTCCAATGAAGCACAGTTAAAAGCTAATCACATAACAAAAAGACTTGTAAATCACTAGACATGGTCCTACCTCCATTGTAGCCAAGCCTTTTGATACAATCTCTATCATCCTTGATCTGACCTGGAACCCAAAAGAATAAATAAATACAGAAGCTGATTATTAAGCTTACCAAAACCTAAAAATATGGATATTTTACAACAAGCTCATACTATAGAATTTACTAATCTACAATATAGCGAGTTCATAACAAATTTACCATCTACATACTGGGAAAATATGAGTCCTAAATACAACAGAAAATGCCATAGGCCTCACAGATACAACTTTCAAATGCTTAGGTTAATATTGAAGCTGAAACTTCATCACCCACCTTGATCCTCATCTTCCAGTTTCTTGAGGATGCTGTGACCTTAATTTCTCTTATCATGCTACCAAATATTTTGTGTATCCTAAACTCCTCCAGTTATTGTGGATTGGAGGGAAGAAAAAGTGAAAAAGAAAGAATAACATATTTTATTTCTTTTTTTGATTAAATTGTACTGTCTTTAAAGTAGTTATTATTTTAATTTGTGTTTCTCAAATGTGGTTTACAACAGAAAGGTAACATGTCTAGTAGGAAAGAATAAACAATAGTAACCCAGAATTTTGGCCAAAGAAAGCTACTATTTACTGATTGTACATACGACAAAGATGTGATGGGGTTCACAATGGAAAACAGAAAGATCATGGCTCAGGAACCACTAAAGCTCCCCTCCCGTTTAACGATACAGTTTAGATATAAAGGAGCAGTGCAAAATACGCATATACTTCTATTTTTGATTATGCATTTCCTCTTTCACTTGAGATACATGAGGGAACATACAGCAAGAATGTGCCCTCTTTTAACTCAAGGATTGATGGGCATAGTAAACTACTACAAAGTCCAAATAGTTAACAAAATACTAAATGCAATATGGAAACTCATGATTAAGGAAAACAGAGAGAGAAAATCACCTCATGATCGGACTTCTCATTTTCAAATTTGGGGTAGAAGGTAGCTCTTATCTGTGCATGCGAATATGTAGAGTTATCCATGGTGAAATTCTCCAACAAATTACCCTTGAACAATTTGCTCAAGACAGCATTATTTACTCCACTCGATGCTGTATGAGCTTCATTCCCCTGTCCTTCACCTGCCACTTGACTTGCAGGTCCTTTTTCAACCTCTACCACGGTTACCCCACTGGTCGTTCCGAATGACGTGGGCTTCCAGAAGGCAGTTTGACCAAGCACAGGATTGTGGTTTGCCAATCCAACGCCTCCAAACTGTAGATCTGGTGCTGAAACACTGGACTCACCATTGGTTTCAGCAATGCTCAATGAATTTAGTCTATCGGCGACAGCTTCCTCACCTCCCACAGAAGCACCCTCTATTCTTGTTGACGAACTAGATGGCCTGCTCTGGACTCTAGAGGCACCTCTTTTCTACATTTCCAGAGTTCAGAACAATGAACATCCAAATATTGCTTACCATGGAGAAGCATAAGAAAAGATTAACTAATGTATGCAATGTTATTCATTACACGGTCTATCGCCATTGTTCTCTAACAAAAAAATATATGCATAAACAATAAAAACACAGGAAAACAGCATAAAATTAGACTTTGTTATCATCAATGTACGATTTAATTGGAAGAAAGGTTTCTTTTTTTATTAATATTTTTAAGAGCAGATAATACTTTTATCGGATTTTGTTTTAAAAATTTTTTGGTTATACGAAATGAAAAAGAACAACATTTACTAAACATCATCACAATTAACAAAGAGAAAGAAAAAATTGATTTATAAAATAAAAGAATTACGGAAATGGAAGGAACAATAAATGATTCGACAAAAGAAATAAATAAACACATGACTGGATACAATAAAAGAAAGAAATGAACTATAAATGTTTCTCATCACTGCGCCAATAATGATCATCAGTGCAAATTAGCATCAAATTCATAGGCAAATTAAACAAAGTTACATAAAGCACTGTATCAAAACAAACATTAGTGAAATAAGCACAAGAAAATATAGAACCTGAGTGCGAGGCATTGTGGAGTAAAGGAGCGAAGTGCAGAAAGAAATAGAACGAAACCGGTGGAAAAGCAAGCTTTTGGAAGAATAACATAGATGAGGCGATGAAGACGAAGAGCGAGAACAGAGTGTGAGGGTGAAACTGGAGAAAATCCTGTGCGACGCCCACATCCAAAACGAGTAGCTTCTCCGTCGTATGTATTTGTACAGAAAAAAAGAAAATTTTGCTATAAATAGACATTAGAGTGAACCCGAATGAACTGGGGAGGGGTTATTGTGTTATATATTGTAAAAAATTAGCCAACAAATATAATGTAATACTTTTGTTCGAATATATAAGTGGAGAATGTCAACGATGACTAGGCTAGAGGGATATAGAAAATATTTTGAAAAGTTTTTTTTTTTTTTTTTTTTTATATCTCAGGTTCCTAACACTACAACTCCGTGTCTTCCCACCCGAAGTGTTGACGATGCTCCTCCGAGGAATTCCGACCCCACATGGCCTCACTCCTGCGCACAAGCCACCATTTCATTGTTATTGAGTCAGACTAATCCTGAGCCTCAAACCAACCGTCCCCTAGCCAGCTGAGGATGTAAAGCGCAAGCTGGGTACCAGGGCCAGTCTTCAGTCATTGGTCACCCAGTCACACACCTCCCCACCCGAAGTGTTGACGATGCTCCTCCGAGGAATTCCGACCCCACACGGCCTCACTCCTGCGCACAAGCCACCATAATTTTTCTTTCTCCGGGGGAACTTAGAGCATTTTACAAATACTCCTTCTTCACCTATTTAAATGGGTGAAGATTGGTCCAGGTGAGATTCGAACCCTGGTTACCAGGGTGTAACCAGGGTTCGAATCCCACCTGTGATACCAGTGAGCCAAGCTCACTTTCCTAACATGTAGAGTCAGTTGTAGACAGTGAATGGTCGCATATATGCCACAACATAGGTGCATTTTAATAAAATTTATACACCAATATGTGATATTTTATAAGCAAACCAAGGTTGGTTGTAATTCGATTAAAAAACCCTACACAAGTTAGGTAAAAAAGTAAATATGATTTATCAACATTATCAATTGTCATGTAAAACACTAAATAAAAATCTTCATTTCTTATGATTCAAATCTTTTACTGTTTTATTGTTTTACCAGCTGCCTTCTATATAAAGGTGTTGTATTGATTGATTGTACACTGTATGCAAGGCATGAGTTATGAGGGAGGGAATGCATTTTGGAAAGGTCAATCCATTTAAGTTATCACAGTTTTGCATACAAGCCGGCAGATTTTATGCAGATAGAGCAGAACTACGAGTGCTGGAGGTTTTTTTTTTCATGTATAAACTTTTTCACCAATTTTCCACAATATCACCCTGTAAATTGATGAAATATGCTAATCTCTTGGCACTATAAACTAACCAAAGAAAGAGATATAAGAAGTCTGCCGTAGCAAATATTGCAGTATGGTGACAGTCCTGCTACATTATATAAACGTCTACATATCAAATTTTTTCATCCAGTTCTTTAAGCCTTCGGGCAGCTTATTTTGTTAAAACTATAAACTGCTGCTAGCAAATAAAGAATCTCGTAATTCTTGCTGTTAACTGTAGTATCTCATCTTTGCTGCACATTCATTGTCTTTATATACGTAAAAGGTCACCCCAACTTCTGAATACTCTCTAGTGTTTCCCAGAGCCAAAGCCAAGCAATAAGCCTCTTCTGCAACTGCAGGTAGTGTAGAAAAGCCATTGTTCCTAAATCAAAATTGTCCCATCGTTCATTCTATAGACATACCCTCTGTCGGTTTAACGATCTCTTCCTGTGGGATTTCATCAGGTATTTCTTTTTTTTCTGTGTCTGTGTCTTCAGCACCTCCTTTAATGGTGATACGATCCACTCTTGGGGCAAGAGGGCCTTGAGGAGTTCCATAAACAGTGCTAAAAATTTGCCTATGGCATTCACCGCAGAAATAAAAATATGTGAAATGCCCTTCATGTAAGAGCTTGTGCACCATGGCATCGGGTAGAACTCGCTGCACAAAATCACTCATTGATGGTGGGACGACCTTATCATCCATTCCCTGTTTGATATTTGCAATTGAAAATGCAGCAGAACAAAGTAGTCAGCATCAAATATTGTTTCTTGCTCTTATTTGACAGAATAACTCTAAATGACCATTTTGTCATATGCTGTCTCACAAAAATTGAAAGCAAGTTTTAAATGCTTTGAACATAATCATAAGGGAGAATGATCATATCCATGCTTCCTCTCACAGGATGCAAAAGTACTAAATAAACTATTACAGTTACAAAAAAAAAACACCCAGATTCTTCTAAGGGTAAAGTTGATCAAAGAATACTAGTATAGCATAACATAGACAGTGCACTAACCTGCCATATGTGAATTGGCCCCAGGAACCCATTCATGCTTTCTTCTTCTTGACTGTACATGGATTTGAGCCAGACAAAAAAGCCTTTTCCCCTGCGTTTCTTTCTTACTTTGAGTTCAGCAAGTTTGAAACCCCAATTTGAGACCTGTAAGACCGCTTCCTCCATAAATGGAATAGCATTTCTTTGTCGAACTGATTCTTCCACATCTCTTTGCCAGAACTCTTCAAACAGTGGGTGCTCTATCAAAGCTCTATCCTAGAATTTTGTCATGATTTCCATAAGAAAATATGTAACTGAATAGCTAAAGAAATTCATCCGTGTGTTCAATTTAGCCGTTCCCACATAGTGGACTAAAGGCTTAGTTGTTGTTGTTGTAGTGATCAATCGAGGACGATATTGAGTGCATAAACAAATTTACTAACCAATTAGTTTGATAATTTCTTTGATAAAATTTCATAATCATCCTTCAACCAAGAAAATTGCAAAAGCAACATGCCAATGCTCTGACCAGATATTCAAGGATCTGAAATGTTGCCACAACTGCAAGTCAAGATTACTCACCCTATTTCCAAGGGACAAGGAAAGCCACTTGTCAATCTGACCATGGTTTCCAGACAAGAAGCTTCTACGGTAGAAGTACGGGAGTAAGCTAGGAAACTTTTTAGCAATCATGTACATTAGCTTCTTCTTTGCAGTCCATTTTGTCCACGTTCTACGTCTCTCTTCCTTGGTCATACTTGGTTCATATGGATTAACCATTGGAGCAACCATGATCACTCCTGCAAGTTAATGAAGGATTGTTCAGGAATTCAGAGCTGAGAATGGAGAAATTAATATTCTTTTCGAGTCTCTTCTTAAGCATTGTACTGTGATGATTCTTTGAAATAGCCATTCCAATTCTCTGGTATTGAATCAAAGTTGAATTTATTCACTCAAATGTAAGTTGGTAATGTACATAAAGACTCAGCATCACAAAAAAACCACCCCGAGTGCTAAACACCTTCTCTCACAAGCATAGGCTAATACAATAAATTGGGTAAAACTAATAAAATATTGGTGTACTCTCAATACTCCAATTTCGTGAGACAGTTAAAAGATTTACAATTTCATGTATAGTGACGTAACTTTTATACATTTCTGTCCATTTGTAAATAGGAGGTCTTCAAGAAAGCTACATCAAGGTCCAAAACTATTGCAATTCTCGTCCAGTGTCACAAAGACGTTCTACATAGCTTTATAACCATTTGGCAGTATACATGAGGAGTCCATTTTCAAAAGTCAATGGAAACTGAATTGAAAAACCGTCAAGTTACCTGCAATTCTGTCAGGAATGTATCTAAGGGCAGCCCAGGTATGAATGCTTCCACCAGAAAATCCCAATACCCAGAACTTGCCAGTGATATTCACAGCGTATGATAAGTGTAACATATCCAAAGCTGATGATTCAAGGTTTCTATCAGGATGGGGATCACTTTCCCCAAATCCTGGAAGATCAAATGTCACAAGGCGAATACCGAATTCGTGCAGTATTGAAGCCCTGATTCCAGGTATTCCTGTTGTTGGTAAAATTTGGAAAGAAACGGGTGAGTCAAAAAATCAGGTTAAATCACTCTTTAATCGTCAGGCTCTCACTCCACATTTGGTTTCTTTTCACTATATATCAACATACCTGCCAATCGAGATGAAAGAAAAGAATGTGGAGCAATAATGGAAAATCTAGCTTGATCAGCAGAAACACCTTGCTCCTTATAAGCCAAGTGTCTAACATCTGGAAGCAATATGCGAGTAGCACTTGGAGTATGGATGCACAATTTCTTTACCAATGGAGTAGTATTGTCATTGTCAGTATTTACAATCAATGCTGCAAAAAGGAAAGCTCTTTCAGTGAGATCTAAGATAACAGAAAGAACAATAAGAATAAAAATTATATATATTAAAAAAAAACAGAATCCAAGCGGAGGAATAACATTGTCTTCATCTTATAGATCCCTTCAATCTTCTGCTAATTGTAATAGTCCTTGAAAGAAAATTTTCCTCATTACTAAGTACATTAAGCACGTTATCCAAATGTTTATTGAAAAATGCATCTAAGCAACCGAGAATGTAGGATACGTGTTTCCATAAATCTCTATACCTCGGTATGATATCCTTGAGCAAGACAATCTCAATTTGTTGTCTATAAAAGTTGGCAGAATTCCTAGTCCATAAATCTCTATACCTCGGTATGATATCCTTGAGCAAGACAATCTCAATTTGTTGTCTATAAAAGTTGGCAGAATTCCTAGTCCTTAAGAACGTAAAATTCTAATCATGCTATGAAGCTCCTCCAACCTAATCATCTCTGCCAATTTCATTCCTATTTAGGGTCTATCTATACAAACAGTGATGCAAAAATGCCCAGAAAAGGTGACAGGGTGTTCTCAGTAATTTGGCCTAATTCCACTGATGGTGAAGCAGGGAATAATTTGTGCTGAAGATGCTAATTTTTCTGGTCAAGACATGGCCTTTTCTGAAGAAAAAAAGCCATCCACCTTTCTCAGTCCAAGCACTGTGTGTGAAGCATATTAACACCCAAAAGGATAACCAAAATTTTGTAAATTTCACATGTTAATAAAATGGAAGTTAAAAGTCCAATGTGTTTGAAGCATGCTTTTATTGAACAAAAAATAAATAGAAATGATTCAAGGGGCAGAATATCAAGACCGGTCACTTAAAAGAGACAATATAAATGTAATTGGATGCAATTTCTACTGAACCGGATATGCAATTTCTACAGCATAAATAAATAAACAAAAAACCACCGCCCAAAGAAAACAAAGAAAGAAATACCAGTAAATGCTAGAAGAGCAACAAGAAGAATCGCAGTCCAAGAATGAACAGGATCACGATCCTCGGGCAAATACTCATTCAAGAACCTCAATTTTCCACCTATCTTCTCACACGGTCCTCTCAACTTGTTCACAATGACGGAATCTTCTCTCACAATGCTCTGCTTCACCACATCCCTCACTCCCTTCCCAAACTCCACACTCATCTCCGCAAATCCCTTGGCAAACTCCACGGCATGAAACTTCCAGTCCTCCTCTTTCTTCTCCTGCACCGCAGACTTCACCGTCTCTCCAGCATCCTCCGCCGCCGCCGCCGAATTGTATGATCGCGGTTGGATGTCGTCCACTGGTCTCACGAACTCGTCTCTCCAAGTTGACCTTGACTCGTTGACGTCAGACATTGAAAACTCTCTCACCAGTGGAATCAATTCAGCTCCGTTGAACGGCGTAAATCTTAATCTTTTGCATAAAAAAGGTTCATTTACACAAGTGTGTGACTGTGTGTGAGCGCAGGCGTACGTGTATTTTGTTTGTATAGAATTGTACCTATGTGTGTATGATAATGAAGTGCGCGCATATATGGACAGCTATAGATATAGAGATTTGTATTTCTTTTCTTTTTTTTTCAAAAATATTTATATTTTTCTGGTTTGGGATTTAAGTTTTATGGACAATGCCATTGACGGACGCATGTAGAGGATCTTAAAAAAGTGAGTACCGGGAGAGGGAGAGTGACAGTGAGTGGGGCTAGAGTGTGATACTTGTAAAAGAATAAGGATTATTGTGTAAAAACTGTGAATGTGATGGAGGGAGATCGAGGGTGAGGATGTGGCCACGTAAGGAGTGAGTGGGGTCAGTAATTGACAGCGGTGGTTGGTAGTGGTGGGGACGTGGATGTTAACGGGGGAATAACGACTGTTACTCTGACATTTGCTCGGATCTTAAATTATGATGACTACACTGATTTTCTTGTTAATATTTATATACTCTTTTGAGTTTGGATTTGTTGAGACAAATTAGACTTATTAGCTGTACAAGTTAATGCATTAAAGATGCAATTTTTCCTTTTTTGAAGTCTTATTTTATTTAAAATCAACCTATATTATTGTAATCAATGGTATGTCTATGCTGCAATTTGTGAACTTTCTCGTCAGGAATTTTTACTGAAAATTTCACTAAATCCTATTTATGCTGCAATTTGTGAACTTTATCGTTAGAAATCTTTACTGAAAACTTCACTAAAGAAAAGGATAGAAGAAAATATGTCTACCCTAACTTCTAAACCTAAAGTAACTTGGAACCCTTTAGAGATAAATATAGAATTTAAAATAGGGAATTAGAAAAGTAGTAATTTTACTTTATTGACAAGTAAACCTATTTTATAGTTTATAATTAAAAAACAAAAGTTTCTCTTCCCATCTAGACATCTACCTTTGAGCTCAGGCTTAGCAATGGTGGAGAATTATGATGGTAATGATGATACACCGACCTTCAGCGGCATGCACATGCACATGCAAGAGACAGCAATGTCCGGGGGTTAAGGCTAGCACGGGATGTTTGAGTGGATCATGAAGGATTCTATGGGCAAATTTTTTTTTGTTTATGAAGAGGTTGGCGTGAGATTTAAATAAAGGGCATGATGATGATGATGCCAAATGTTGAATAATTTTCTCCATTGAGAGATTCATTTTCTTATAGTAGTAGTCAGCCAATCCAATAGTAAACAATTATCAGCCAATAATTGACTTGTAATAAAACTGTATTACAAAAAAAAGTGAGAAAACTGTATTACAAAAAAAGTGAGTCTCATTCATATCATATGGGTTAATAATTGCACGTGAATCTCTCCTACTTTCCACCCATACTTTGTATTAATCAGTGGGAGTGGTCCAACTTGCAAGTTATTTTGTAACTCCACCACCTCCACCACCATAAATCATACAATGCACAGACTGGAACTGGAAGCATCATACAAAGTTACCAACTACGGTGGTAATTCCATTTTTCTGTGTGGTGGTTGGCATAGTCCTGTTAATAATGGATAGTAGTTGTTTACTTTCAACACCATGCCAATGATTATCATAAACTGAACTACTGATATAATTACCCAATAGCTATCATAAAGCATTATCTTCATTCAGCGATCAAGACCATGCACACAAGCCCCATAAAGCAAGCAATAATAACGAAAAAGGTTTTTATTTAGAATGTTTCACCACAGTCACAGAGCTCATGTATTTGTCAAATTCATTCATAAACATAAACAGACACTCAAGAAGCTTTTGCATCATACTCAGCAAATTCATACTTGCTCCGAGATGGAATAGACTCATTCATTGATTGAACAGCTTTTCTGCTTCCTCCGAAGAGGCTGCATTAGGACGTCTTTGACAAGGTAATATTGCAGTTCACATTCTTCAAATGCTCTAAAAATAAAATGATGAGAAACCAATTTGTTCTTTTTATTTCTAAACTGAGGATGAACTCAAATTGCTTTTCACCGGAGGGTGCGGGTGCCCTTCAAAAGATTGCTACAAGAAATCAACTCTAGTAACCCCAATAATCATTTCGAATTTCATCATCAAACTTCTTCCTCAGCTCCGGGTACTTCTCAAAATATTCATCTGCTGTCATGGTACTCAGCTTCTTCTGTAAAACCGTATAAATATACAAATGAGAATTGAAGTATTGTGATACGTTACTCTACCAAGCAGAAAATTAGGATGTCTCACCAAGGGAGAGAAAATAGCAAGGGGTAGAATGGGATCAGAATCAAGGAGTTTTGTTGCAACAAGGATAAGATAAAGAAATTGTATATTACCTTCAACTCTTGAACATCGGCAATTTCCTTTTCTAATCTTTCAGACTCTTTAAAAGATTGCTGCTCAGCCTCTTTCAGCTCCACCAACTGCAAGAAAGAACAAAAAATGATAGTAAAATTACATCAGGTGAAAATGGCACCAAAAAGAAATTTACTAAGACCTAAACTTTTAAACAGACATCTCAAGCACAGAGAGTATAGAACATTTTATTGAATAAAACTTGATTGCATTAGATTCTCAAAGTACAAGGATCTCATTCTGCCAAAAATCAGATATACACCAATACCAACAAGGCCTTTGGGATGTTGCATTTTAGATCTCCCTCAAGTAAAGTAGCAACTGTTTCTCGACTAATGCAATGACTAGAAGATAGAGAATGAATAATGCTTATGCATTTTGCAATGTCAAAATTTTAAAAGTGCTGATGACAGAAACGTGTTCCATCATTTTGTGATAAAGAAAAGTGAATATTTTTCTCACCAGTTCATCAAATTTGGGTTTATACTTGGGAGTAACTGTGTCTACATACTTAGGAATTTCAATGCCTGCAAAACAAAAATCAAATACACAAAATCATTGTTCAGAGTCTCAACTAAAGGGAAGGAACACAAGTAAGAGGTAAAAATAACATCTCAAACATGTAAACAGTAGAGACAATATATCAAGAACAACAGAAGGCAATATGCCAATACTGTGACATTCACGCAACATGTGTAAGTTTATCATAATACATGATAATTGGCAGTCATAGTATTGTGAAAGAAGACAATCTTTCACAGCAATATTTTACTAACTCCAATAGGAAAAGACTTATAAGAGAAAGCAATCCTACTTATCATATGTGGAAACTAGCAGTACCATTAGTAATCCAATGTACCAGGTCCAGTAAAACATCAAAGATGGTCTTCCCAAATCAAAAGGGAAAAGAAATAAAATCTTCAAACATTGTAATCAGATGGAACCAAAAAAATAGGAAAGGTTTCCAGAAAGACAATAGGTAAATGGCAGATGGATCATACTCTCATATGCCGATTTGTACATATCAACCAACTTTGTTCCAATTCCCTTTCTGTAATATTCCCAGTCTATGGGTTCAGGTTCCTGCATGGTAAAGAAGCTGAAGGTCAGTCAGGAAGATAAGGATGGGAGTACAAGTAACAAATAAACCTGCTTAAGATATTGGCATCCATGAGGACAAAAATGGAAATCACTTGAACACTCAAAAACGGAAAGTCAGTGTCCTACTATCACCTTTGTATTAAAGGATGAAGAGATTCGGCAAATTTAGGCAAAGAAAGGCTGAACAAATCTAATGTCAATATTAAGCGAACCAAAGATCCGTACACAGAACAAGACTGCAGAGCAACTATTTTACATGCCATCTCTGACAGTGGGAATTTACCAAAATCTGAATTCTCTTCAATATCCTCCCAGTGTTAAAAATGAAGAAATACAGCCTCAACCCGAAGCACAACTAGTGCACTTTTCTGCATATGTGAGGAGAAGAATTGCAATAAAGCACAATATTTCAACATGAAAAGAGCCAAAATTTAGCTGCCATTATCAATTGGAGCTTTCATTTCAAATAGTTTCGAAACCGTGGGAACACTAGTCCTATTTTGCCAGTTATCCTAGTGCTATTCCATTAACTAAACAGCTCAAGAAGTAGGGAAGCATTAAACAACACCTAATCATGGTGTTGTCTCTACTTCGTACCCCATCTCCTTCAACTCTTTGTCACCCGCTGCATCTCCCCTCCCACCTCTTCAGTTGCAATTTTCTCTTTACTGTCTTCAGTCACCCGTAAACCACCCCCCCCACCCCTCTCTCTCTCTCTCTGAAAAGGGAATTTTAAGCTAATGATTTGTGGCATATCATATAAGCTCTATGAGTTCACAATAGTCAAAATACCAAATTTTCATGCAAAATTGCTTCGAGGAAATTCATGGTTTGCAGCGAGCAACATGGTTAAGCTGCAGAAGCTATTGGTGCTTTGGCTCAGCTTGCACCATCTCTCCTATTCTCTTTGTGCAACAATTGCTAAAGGCTTAAGGTTATGCGTTAAGTAAAAACAAACCCTTCATGCACTCTGTAATTATCTAAGGCAAGAACTGGCCAGTAAAGTTCGCCTTCGTGGGAATGTTCATAATAGTTCACATACCTAGTTTTTGTACTAGTTCTCTCTTCCTCACAAACCCTTATTCTCATCTCAATTCAGCAACTGAAACAACGAGGTAGTTAAGAAGTTCAAATATTATCCCTAAGACTCATCCCATGAATAATCACAAGATAGTCCAAAGAACCATCCCATTCTCCAGACAACCAGAACTTTCTTCAAGCACACACTGCAGCAAAATAAATGTTCTTCGACCACTGAGCAGTCCATGAACCATTTCAACGCAACACACAAGTCCATGCCGTTCCATTACCACATCAAAGAGCCCCTATTATGCACAAATCCACAACCGCGATCAAACCTTTTAAATTGACAGCCAAAATCTTTTTCACTGACATTCTTACAATTCCAAACCGGACCATAAAATGTCGATATCCACCCATCCACTAACTCCAAAATAATCAAGAAATGCAATCATACCAGTCACAAATGGCAACAGAAAAGATTACATCCTATGTCCACTCTATCTTGAAACTAGAAAAAATCCAATCTATTTGCCAGTTGAGCCATTTCAATCACACCCGGTATCAAAACCCCATAAAAAACTCCTCCAAATCAACCAATTAAATCAGTATCCACTCAAAAACCCTAAGTATCTAAACAATCATAGATCCAAACCATTCCCATCAAAATAATCAAAACCTAGATTCAAAATTTAAGAAGAAAGCGAGAGAGAAATAGACCTGGCTGAACTTGGTCTCGAGATCAGAGTTGACTTCGTTAAAGGCGCGGCGTAGATTGGCGAACTCTCTGCGAGCCTCATCGGAGACGATAAGTTTGGCCATGCCGTCCCAATCAATGGTCTTTCCGGCCTTGAATGTCACGTCCACTATCTTCTTCCCTGCTCCGCTCATTTTCACACAGTCACACACTGAAATTGACTCGTTCTTTCTTAATCAGAGGGTCTCCCGGTTTGGGTTTGAGAATGAAAGAAGATGATTGAACAGAAATGCAAAGATGGGAGAATGTCGTACAGTGAACTTCGGCTGGAAAAAGGAATAATGCGAAACCAGGGCTTTTTCGTTTTTTCACCTCCAGGGATTTTACGTTGTGTAATGTTACTCTTTTACTGTTGTCTATTAACCTTTTCAGGTTAAAAAAACAAAAATCAAATAATCCAAATTAATTTTCACTTTTTTTTCATTAAAAATATTTCTTATTCTATCTTAATCACACTATCTATGGCTAACCCATTTGAATCAAGGGTATTAAAATAAATTTAGTGTTAAAATAAAATTGACAATTTAAGTAGACTCTAAGATTTAATTCTAAAATCTACCCATCACTAGAATTCTCTATGAGAATAAACCAGGCAATTTTCACATTTTTTCATTTTATGTTTTTAAAATTTTCACATTTTTTCGTTTTATGTTTTTAAGTTTTCATGTTGACGATAGAATAGAGTATCTTTTACCAAGTCATAACAATTCCATTAAATGTTTGATTTGATAAAAACATAGGACGCTGTATATAGGACAATTCTTTTTTACCATCTAACTATTAAATTAGCCTAAGAAGTGAACTAATCAAATTTGGATTTTAGTCATCCAAACTGTTAAATTGGCCTAAAAGTGTTACTGAACTTTCTAAATCGTACCCCTTTTAAATGGAAACTTAAAAGTGGGTTTAGGCCCTTGTCAAAGGGTTCATTTTGCCAACGGCAACATCAGTTTCTTCAACATTTTGCAAGAGAAACCAAATGCAATTAGAAACGTTCAGCAGTATTAAGTTGATTTGCCATCAAACATTTCTTTCGAATTGGTTTAAGCATAACACCAGAACTAGCTGTTAAAAAAACTGCGTACCTACAGGAAACCAAGAAGATAAAACTGTCAGGGGCGTCATTGGCCAACTTGGCTCCCCAAGAAGTGTAATAAAACTTATGATGATATGTCTAAAAAACAAACCACAGTAACATAACAACTTCTAGTCTCCTACATTCCTTTTCACTCTCGAAACACTTGTGGAATACCTAACCTGTTCTATGCACTCAAGTCTAAGCCAAGAACGTTCACAATCATCGTCCTCATTGAAGTCTGTTGCCGTTATTGTAGATAATAGAACGCTCATCCCACAACGGACAGGTACATGTTGCTTTCTTATTCTTCCATGCAGCTCCACAAAGGTAGCAAAACTCATGTCCACATCTGCATAAATATTCAGAGCAATTAGTTGAAATACAGGAATACAGCAATCAATAAAAGATTGCTTGATAAGGCAAGTTTTATTCAATTCGACCACAGAGAGTAAAAACACAAGAAAGAAAAGAAAAAAAACATCTCGCAGTTCGACCTTATTGACAATATTTAGTTCAAAAAAATTTAGCCACAATGGCCACAACAAAGATGAACTCTCACTCCTTTGGTACTTTGCAATGATATAAAGTTACAAAATTCACTACGAGCAGGAAAAACAAAAATCATATATGATATAGATGGCCAGAATTAAGATAAACAACTTCAGACACCTTTTGGTGATGCAAATGGGGGTTCCAAATTTTTAGTATTTTTTTTCTCTTTTTTATAATCTAATCTTCAATGAATTCTATGAATCGACAAAATGGCACCAGGGGCAAAACTAGGCCCAAAGCTATCATTAATCCATTTGATTTGATGCTAGGTTTAATATATACAAGCTAGCAATCGGTGTTTTAGAAACATATTGGAAAAGTTGTGTGCATTAACCTTACTTAAACCCCAAAACACTGAGGTTTGGTCATGCGGTATTGCCATTTATGCAGGTTATTTTATGCAAACCTTAGACCTCTTTCCAATTCCTATTTCCTCTGCATTAAGAGTTTTGAGAACATGCAGTACATAAATCATTAGAGTAACAACCTAAATGGAGAAGAAAGCAATAAATACCTGCAGTAAATGTGGTTGCAGCCCTCAACAAGAGATACCATATGATTGCATTCACTACATTGCCGCCAAAGGCTTCGTGTTGCTAGAGATTTGAGCTCTGCATCTTCTGGACCTGTATATGGATTTTGTTGCTTGTAGACAAAACAAGTCATATTATCATGCCAAGGGACATTGCAGTTCATACAAAAAGGATGACTGCATTTTTTGCAAAATATCTTCACAGTCAGTCCAGCACATACAAACTCAGATCTGGACATTAGCGCAGAACAAGTTGGGTATGGGCAGTACACTTTATCAGCAGGAGGAATGGAAGCTTCCATGATGTGCTGGTTCATAATGACATGCAACTCAGGCGTCAAGAACTTCTCGCAATCATTCGTTTTTAGTTGAGACCTGCAGTGTTCATGAGGGCAGTTAGGCAAGGTTCCATGAAGCAACTTAACTTCAACATGCCTTCTCATACAAGAAAAACAATATCGGTGCAAGCAACCATCAATCGAGAACATTCTGTTTGTGTTGATATCTTCGAGACAAATAGCACAGGTCTCAATGACTTTTTCTCCCCCAATGTTCTCTATCAGCTGTCTGGCATGAGAGACCATAGCATCCTGAGCTAATTTGAATGCGAACTTGACATCCTTTTGCACCACAAGAGACATGTTACAATGAGTCAAGTTCCGCTGAAGAAGTGCAACTTGATCAACCAGTATTGCAAGATTACCTAGTCTTGGATGCCATTTGCCCGTGAACTGCATTAAGTAATACCATATCATGAATATGTATTTCTACACAAGAGTTTGAGAAACAAAACTGTAAAAAGTGGTCCATGCAGAAAATTTAAGCAACCAATGGTTGACAATAGTGCCTTGGTGGGAAGGCAAGATGGATAATGTCGTAAATTTAACTAAAAAGCAGCATTATTGGGATGAGCACACATAATAACTTTCATCTTACATTTTAAAAATAAAGCAATCCAGTCAAAAAAAGTATTCATCCTGCATCTTTTGCAGAAAATAGTTCGGTATCTTACAAAGAATCTAACTTTGAGATACATTACTTTGAACCAAAAAAAAAAAAACTTTGAGATACATTACAACAACAACTAAGCCTTTATCCCGCTAAGTGGTATCGTTTATATCAATCACACTTCACCACCATATTCGATCTAAACTAATTCTCTCATTTCAATTTAAGAATAACATAACTCTGAGATACATTACCAAAAAAAAAAGAGCACCAACTATTCCATATGGCATTGCTCCCCATGAATAAAAAAAAAATCATCTTTCAGAGTTGGGTTTCTACAAATAAAGATAGCATGGTAAGGAACAGCTAAAACGAGAAAACACAATTTGCATTCCAAAAGAAAAGAGTATATTTTATTATCAAGGCACCAATTTTTCATAAGAAAGGTTTTTTACAACGCTTACAATTAGATTACTGATTTCCTGAGCATCAGGACTGGAATTTCCATCAATTATGAATGTTTGCCCAACGCACCCCCAACTCCCAAGAAATAAAACGAGAAGAAACTAAAAACCTCAAAACTACGCACCCCAACCCCAAAGAAAAACAAGGAGAAGAATCTAAATCTAAAACCACAGGAAGAAAGAAAGAAGAAAGGAAATTTTCAAAGTTCAAAATCCAACAATAAGCATTCAAGCATCATACTGCTGATACACATTCCATTCCAAATGAGTAAAATCAACATAACAGGGTAATTCTTAAATGCGTGGGAAGTAACAAGAAAGGTGACTCACACATTGATATAGCAAATTACTATCACAAACTATCAAAGTTCTTTTCAGTCCCAACACTGTTGCTAGATGAAGCCCTTCAATCAAAGCCTTCACTTCAACTACTTCAGCACTCATTTCAACCCCAACAATTCCCTTACTCACCTCACAAACCAACAAATCATTCATATCACAAACCGCCACCCCAATCCCTCCAACAAAGGAATTCCCTTTCCCGTTTCGGACCACCTCATTGCACAGTAAACCCTTCACATGAACCCTAAAAGAGTCCTCATCATTTGAAACAACAGACGAGCCCTCAATATAAGGTTTTTGTATATTATCCCCAATGTTTTGCCATTCTCCGTCAGGAACATTGAGTATTTCACGGGCAAAGGCGTGATCGTGGATCCGACGGTTGAGATCGTTACTGATTTCCTTCATCTCATCCTCGGCCACCGTTTGATCGAGGATTTGTCGTTCGTAGTTAGAGATTTCGTCGGCGAGGAGTTGAACGGTGTCATCAATAATGATTCCAGACATGTCGTCGTCCGGGAAGGTAGGGTTTGAGGAACTCGGGACACGGCCGCCGTTTAGAGAGAGGGAGGCAGTCATGGCTTCTTGCAATTGGAGATGATAAGCGAAGTAGAGGTCAGAATCGACGGGTTGTGCCGCCGTGAGTTCACGGCGTTGCTCCGAGAGTAAGGTTTCGAAGTCCCCCATGGTGTTGGCGCCAAGATGGAATAATAGGATAGGAGTGTTTAAAAAATAAATTACCACTACAGCGAAACAGAGCTGACCTCAGTGGAGATAATATTTAAAGCTCAGACATTTTGGATCTAAACTAGGGTTTTTTTTTATTATTTATTATTATGAAACTCAGTAATAAAACAACATAAAGGGAAATTTCAATATAAGTGAAGATGCAAAAATATAATAACCTTTATTTATAAGTAATTAGGTGTTCTCGTTTTTGTTTCTGAGTTTGGGCAAGTAGTAAACAGATTTGAAATAAAAGAGTAAATACTGTTCATACCTTGAGGCAGATGAGATAACTTAGATGTGGCAGCGTTTGGGCAAGTTAACAGGTTTGGAAATAAAAAGAGTGCTCATATCATACCTTAATGGAGATGAGATAACTTAGGCTCCGTTTGGACGAGCTATTTTTGGATTATATCATGAAATTTTTTTCCTTTGGATTTATTATGAGAAAAGAATATTTTGGGAGTGTTTGGAATGAATAATTTTATTTTGTTGGGATTTGTATTGAAGATTTTTTTATTAATAAAAGTTTGAAATTTAAATTTGAATTAGTATTTTATTAATTTATTTTGGTAGGAATTGTGTTAGGAAGAATTGTTTATTATTAAAATTTAAAATTCAAATTCAAATTCAATGTTTTATTTATAAAAATTACTGTAGCAAAAATAATTACTGTAGCATTGTTTTGTATTTTAAAAATTTTGATGAAAAAGTTGAACAAAATAAACAACTTATTTTGTAATTGTGAAATAAATCACAAAATTTGGTCCATCCAAACAGACCCTAAGTGATGGCAAGTAAACAGGTTTGGGAAAAAAGGTAAATACCCGTTCATACCTATTTTAGCAACCTATAAAAATAGGCGTATCAAGATCAACATATGAGATATTACAGCATGCATTTGTCACACTTTCTTAGTTAAATTTCACGTTTTTTTTTTATTTTTTCCTTTATAAATGTAATAGTTAGCAAAGTGGGGTTTTCGACCAGTTTTGATGAAATTGATTTCTTTTGATAACATTCTCTCTCAAATTTCATCTTCTTTCTTGATGCTATTCTTCATTTCCAATTTCTTCGCTTAAAGCGTGAAATTCAGGTTCAGATCCTGACAAATGGTATCATAGACAATCAATTCTTGGCCTGAATCTTCTTCACCTCTTCTCTAATTCTTCTTCTTTCTCTGAACTCTCCATTCTCTGCTTCTTCTCTGAACTCTCTATTTCATTACTTTGATTCTCTCAAGAAATTCTCCCAAATTCTTCATTTCCGTTTCTTGCATTTTCTAATTCTTTTCTACTCCAATTCTGAATTCTCAATTCGCTATTTTAAGTTTCAAATTTAAAGTTTTCAACATGGATGATGAGAATCACAATGTACACACTAGTAAGTTTGATGCTATCCTTCATAGTATTGAAACTAAATTTGATATCTTGCTAAGGATGCTTTCAGAGAGGTATATAGTGAAAGATAAAATTGGAGAATTTGAAAACAATTCTTTCAAGATTCCAGAGACGGGCACTCCTGTTGTTACGACAACCAGCTTTGATGAGGAAATTGTTTTTGATGGTGGGAGAGAATTTAAAGAAGATGAACACTATCTATTTGATAAAATTCCTCAATGGTCAAATTTTGGTGATGAAGAAGTTTTGAAAAAGTTTGGGAAGCCGATGGTGACGGATGTTTTAGAAAGAAATGACGTTGATTTCAATTACATTGAAACAGAGCTTTTAGCAGAGAAAATTGTTTGTGGTGGATAACATTGAAGAAATTGAAGATTTAACTTTCAAGAATCAAGAGCCTATCATCGTTGAGGTCATTACTCCCAACTGTAATGGGGAATGTGCTTTTGACAGTGAAAATATGTTTGAGGAAGTTGAAGAGCATATGTTTGACAAAAGTTCTATGTGGCCAAAGTTTAGTGACGATGAACTTTTGAAAAATTTGATGGAGCCAATCGTTACAGAAGATTCACTAGGAGAAATGGAGTTACTAGAATGTGTTGAATCTGAACAAGAATCTTAAAAAATGGTTGAACAAAAAGGGAATTGTCTAGAAAAGGTTGGAAAATGGACATACTTCAACAAGGTTTTTCATCTTGATGGAATTGATGGTACTTTTCAAGGGACATACTTCAACAAGGTTTTTCATCTTGATGGAATTGATGGTACTTTTCTTTCTGACCAAATTGGTAAACTAATGGTTTCTTCATATGGAATTCAGAATTATATTGTGATGGAGAAAGATAATTTTTCTGAAATTGATGTGCATTTTGAGACTGTTAACTTTGATAATTGTGGTAGACAATGACAGTGTTCAATTGTTTTTAGTAGAGGTGTAGTGCTAGACTCTCTTAGGGGTGATTTTTATAAGTTTGGAAATCATGCACTACGACAAAATTTTGAGGAATTGAAAAGGGTGGAAATTGATACCAAATCAACTAAGAATGTTGTAAAATCTTGGGTTGAAAGGGTGACCAGTTTCAAGGGAGGTACTAATTTGGAAGGAATTATCAAACTGGAGGTACTAATTTGGAAGGAATTATCAAACTCCAACTCCCAATTATTCATACCCAAACAAAATTTATACACGATTCTATTCCATATATTGTGATAAATGTGATCTTGTATACCACCTCAGTTTTGGTTATATTAGTTACTTGGACTTTATAGCTATGATAACTCATGAGCATGTATCTAAATGTGGTGATGTGGTGAAGTTGCTTGTGTTGTGTTTTGGCATGATGGATTCCAGCAAGTCTGAAACAGAAGATGCACTATACTTGGACATTCTAATTAGAGTGGGTGTTTTCATTCATTTATCCTTACATTCCATGTTTCTAATCAAGAACTTGAAGTTTGGTGCCAAATATGAAGGCCTGGAGTTGTTACTTATTTCTGAGGTCCCTTTTTGAATAAGAGATTGGGACATTTTGAATAAAAGAATTTGGACAGCTCAGATGGCATTGCAATGCTTGATGTTGGTGGTTCATTGTTGTTATTTTTTGGATGGTATATGACCAGTTGTATAAAATATTCAACTTGAGGACAAGTTGATTTTTTTTAAGGCAATTCTTATTGCTCCAGTATTGGTGAAAAGAACTTGTGAAAATCAAAAATTTGCCGTAGAAGAAACTGGTGCAGGGGAAGAAGAGGCTACTTGGGAAACTGCATATTTGGTTTTCTCACAACTCCTCCACTTCCAGTTTTAGGCTACTACAATTGCAATATCACCACTTCATGTTCTTTATTGGGTAAAAAATTCTAGGATTGAATTTCAGTTGTTAATGCTCCACTTTAGACTTGAGGACAAGTCTACCTTAGGAGGGGATGATTTGTCACGCTTTCTTAGTTAAATTTCACGTTTTTTTTAGTTTTTCCTTTATAAATGTAATAGTTAGCAAAGTGGGGTTTTAGACCAGTTTTGATGAAATTGATTTCTTCTGATAACATTCTCTCTCAAATTTCATCTTCTTTCTTGATGCTATTCTTCATTTCCAATTTCTTCGCTTAAAGCGTGAAATTCAGGTTCAGATACTCACAGCATTTCATAGTATTATTAGTCTCCCAGTAATCGGAGTATTGTTTCAATTCCATAAGAACCTTACTACTCTATGGATCATTGATAAATGATGTTGCGCTCATCCCAGACTGGGCATTCACAAGCTTTCTTTTCCTTCCACCCCAATCCACATCTATATCAAAACTGATATCCACATCTGCACTCGTCACAACCAAACAAAACTTACAAAACAACAACAACAAATAAACATAAGTTACTACTAAATCCCATGCACCACATCTGCACTCATCACAACCAAACAAAACTTACAAAACAACAACAACAAATAAACATAAGTTACTACTAAATCCCATGCACAACTCCTCAAAAAAAATCCCAGAGTTCATTCAACTTCAAGTGAGAGACACCATGCATGGAAGAATCAATGCCCACCAATTTAAACCAAAGTGTACATGTAACTGTTTCTTGCAAGAAAATAGTAATAACCCATCTTAGATTCAAAACTCAAGATCTATTACTATATGCTTAATGGCGATAATTATGTATGGAGGTGTGCACTTTGAAGATGTTGCCTAGTTGGGGTTGTAAGGTCAGGAAAAAAAAAAGGAAGGTTATGATAAAGGATGAAGGTTGCTGTTGGCCACCCTAAAACTTTGTGAACCACTCTAATATGGATCACATTACATTTATGATAAAGGGTGGAACCATGGAAATCATTGTAAAACTTTATCAAACTCAATAATATGTATCACATTGGTGGAAGCCATTCTAAAACTTTATCAAACCGAATAATATGGGTAATGTGATCCATACGGCTGACTGGAATATCTAACACTTAATTTTTGTTCAGCAACCAAGACATTCAAACAAGACTTGGATGGGTAGGTCTTGAGATCAAATTCCATATAAATCACTTTTCTGATCGGATAAAATTCCATGGCAAGTGATGTCATGCACCCTTTTGATCCCCCATTGAGGTGGTATGTGAGATGAATTAGTATATGTTGTAATAATAGTACTCCTCAATGACTCTAATTGGTTATAGAGATCTTGTTTGTGCATTTCATTGACAGCAAAGGAACTATGTAAACAATGTAGTTCAACAAAAATACCTGCATATTATGTGGAAGCAACCAGCAGCAAGTTCAATCATATGTCTGCACTTGATGCACTGTTTCCAAGACTTGCCTTTGGCAAGTGAGTTTAGCATTTCTTCCTCTACACACGAATATGGATGTAACTTTTTTGTATTCAAAACAGTTCATTTCACTGTGCCAAGGAACCTTGCAATGGACACAAAATCCCAAGCGACATTTTAAGCATTTCCTATATCCAGATTGTTCAGCAATCATTGAACATTTCCGTGAATAGTTTAAAACCTCTGCTTTTGACATCAGAGTAGAGCACTGGGGATACGGACAATAAATTCTTTCCAGAACTGGAATATGCGATTCCTTTAATCGTTGATCCATGAGTTCAACTAATTCAGGGCTTAAAACCTTTCTGCAACTGTTGATTTTAATCCTGGAATTACAACCTTCATGAGGACATGTAGGCAGTGTGCCTTGACTTAACTTCACCTCTACATGTTTTTTCACACAGGATAAACAGCACTTATGCAGGCAATCATGAACTGAAAACATCTGGAGGATATTAGTATGCTCTAAACAAATCCCACAAGTTTCTTTACGAATCCCTCCATGGTCATGAGTTCCTAGATCTCTTGATGCATGTTTCAGTGGATACTTATGACGCTTAATCTCACTTCCCATGGCAGGAGCAGGCCGTTTTTGCCTTTTATTTAGCATTAATCACAATCTTTGATCTTTAGGATATATTCTCGTCTACAAACTGCACGCTAGCTCAAGAGCAAAAAAAATTCTTATGCTCTCATGCATGTATGCCATCCAAACTCAGCACAAACCAATACATATTTTCATAATCAAATTGTGATGATACATAATTAGGACTCTTTGTTGTTGATTGTTGTTAGTGTGATTTTGAGAAGGGGAAATTTGTAACCGTATCTATATCAACCACTATTCATTCATTGGCACGAATATATAACTGACAACAACGTGATTATATCAACTAGGTACGACGTTGTAATTTTGTTTCAATCTTAACCAATGGAAACGTAAACAAGTCCCGTATGGGCCGTATCATCATCTTTATCTCTTCATCCTAATCTTAAAGTAGTCGTCCAAGATTTAGATTAATTGTATCGCAATTCTACTTATTTTTATTCTTCTTCGAAATATGTAACAATTTATGGCTTCTCCTTTGAACGTTACTATATTAATTAAAGTCCACTACGTAAATTAATTCTATCATAATTGCACTTATTCTTCTTCCAAATATGTAAAATTTATAAATATAATAATCAAGGAAGAAAAAATTAATTAAATTATCAATCATAGTGTTTTTTTAGCCATCACAAGTGTAGATGAATTGCAAGCCTACTCTTACAGCAAGAACAAAATTAATTAAATAAATTGTCTATCATAGTAGTATATATATATATATATAATAAAAAAAACACGAATTAAAATATATAGCATGTAAGATCATGCATGACCCATGCAGTAGACAATCAAATTAATGAATTAATTGATCTTTAAAATCCTTAACAGCATTCAAACCTTCAATCAAAGCTTTCGAGTTTGGCTTCTGCTCTTCGTAGACTTTTTGCTCAATTCCAAGACCAAATTATCCATCGAATCACAAATTACAACGACGAGTCCTCGCCTTGAACGTACTGGACTGGACGTGGTTTAACTCTTCTTCAATATTAGGCATGATGATTTATTATAACGAGTGTTTTTCTGGCACGACGATGGATTAATTCCACTGCTTGATAGTGAAGAATATATATAGTTCAACAATGAACTTTGATAAACTGAAACTAATAATAGAAAAACGAAGCGAAATCATATCCTCTTTGCAATATTTATTCTATCTTATTTTGTCAATGAGTGAACGACCACGTATCATAACCAAGAAATGAGTGACCCTATCTTAGAAAAAAGATCATCTATCCTAACCGAGAGATGAGTGACCCTATTTTAGACAAAAGATCCCGAATCCTAACAGAAAGAGATGAGTGACCTTACCTAATTTTAATTAAAACATAATAAAATAGAAAAAAATTTGGATAAAAAATCCCATGTTAAAAGAAACAACTTAGGAAAAGTCATTTAAAATAAATATTAGTAAAATCAAATCAAATATCACCAAATTCAAATCCACAATTACTAACACCTAATCAAATATCACCAAATTAAATCCACAATTAACATCTAAACTAAATGTGAGAAAACCTTAGTTCTCTAGGATGTTTTAATGAAAGGAATAGCCATTAATGTCAATTTAATGTGTTGAACAGAATAGTTATGAATTTGGTGAAATGAGTCATTTTATTGTGTGAGACAGAATAGAACCAAAAAAAATAGTCCCTTTGAAAATTATTTCATGAATAAATTAAGAATCCTATGTCTATTGATATTAAGTTGCATCAGGGATTACAACAACGATAAAAAAATTCCTAAATCCAGAAACGATTGAAGGTAATGCAAGGTTATTATGGAGCAACAACGAAAACAGAAATCCATGTTAATACATCAAACAGAATCATACCAGCGATTCTGCATCAAAACCTCCTCCCTATCCACCCTCCCCCCTTAGTCCCCCTTACAAAAAGGGAGATACAAAAGTGACCCGTACCACCCCCCACATTAAACTAAGCTTAAAAGGGAGAGGGAGTTGGGTAATTAAAAGTGAGGAACATGGTCAACACGAAGCAATTAGGTTACAAAATAATCATCCGTATCTGTATCTGTTTCATATTCGTCGTCGTCGCCATTAAAATAATCATCATCAGAATCTTCTGAATCATCCATGATATAATCCTCATCCCAAAGTGGGCAGGAGCATGTTGCTTTCTTCTCCTTCCACTCGGCTCCGCAAGTGTAACAGAACTCGTAGCCACACCTGGAGAAAACAATGCCAATCATGACGGTGAAATTAGGTTAAAAAAGTTGAGTATATGAGCTCATTCAACAAGAATCAAACTTCGTTTTTTCGTGTTATCACCTGCAAGTCATGTGATAGCAACCTGCGGCAAGTTCAATCATGTGGTTACACTTAATACACTGGCGCCACAGATTTCTTGCAGCCAGAGTCTTCAATTTCAGATCTTCTGTAGGAGGAAGAGGATATCTCCTCTTGTAATCAGAGCATGTCATGTTGTTATGCCAGGGAACTTTACAAGAGATACAGAAGAGGCCATTACATTTTACACATTTTGTGGCTCCAGATCTTCCTCCTCCAATGCATGAACTTTTGGAATATTCTAAAACCTCGCTTTTCGACATTAAGGCAGAGCATTTTGGATATGGGCAATACACCTTTTCTGTAACAGGGATCGAAGCTTCCTTCTCGCGTTGCTTCATTCTCTCAACTAATTTAGGGGTCAAAATTTTGCTGCAACTATCAATTTTCAGCTCAGAATCACATGCTTCATGAGGACATTTAGGTGCCATCCCATGGAGCATCTTAACCTCTATGTGTTGTTTCATGCAAGAATAGCAATAACGGTGCATGCAACCATCAACTGAGAAGATTTGGTCAGTGCTCTTATCCTCAAAGCATATTACACAAGTCTCATATAAGTTCCTTCCACCACTAGATTCTGCAGGCATATTAACCTGAGCAACTATTGCTTCCCTAGCAAGCTTAAATGCAAACTTTATATCATTTCGGGCCACCAAAGATGGCCGACAGTATACAAATTTTCCTTGAAGCTGAGCAACTTGATTGACTAATGTTGCAATTTTTTGCTGTTTCGGCCTCCATCGACCAGTAACCTGCATTTCGAATTTAAAATCAACATCAGGCATTGCTGCTTTATTGTTTGAGTCTATTGCAGTTCAAATATGACCAACTCTGGCTACAATAAGCTTTCAAGACTTCAGAGTATTTGGGAAGTTCTCATAGACCTCAGAGCAAAGGCATCGCTCTCGTCTTTCACCAAACAAATTCATGGTGTCAGGCCACAATACTTCGTTCACGATATACAATACACCAGTGCATCTGAGTTTTCATATCCATGAACTAAGGACCTTCAGTTAAAACCTTTAGCGCCTAGTATTAGTTTTAGGTTAGCAGTGAAACCACACATTGAAAACTAAATTTACTGGGGTAGTATTTTCTTAATTGTCCCTTCTTCCATACAGATAAAATACATGGAGCAAGTCATCATAAACATCTAACCATTTAATCAGCATACACAACGAACCATGCCACTTCCCTCCCCTTCCTCCAATCTACCAGCCACAGCAGCTGGACAATCAATTCTAGCACCATGGCCGCTCCCATCAGCACCACCTACTGTCCATTCTTCCTCCAAGATTAGACTAACATGCACCATTACTCTCACAAAACCTTTTCAGTGGCACAACTATGACCACCAATGAAAACCTATATTGATGTGGTCATTCCTTAAAGAAGAATTTGGTAGGAAATACAGCTTTTGTTCAAATGTGGCATAGATTAGCAAACAATCTTTAAAGTCGCCCAAATACAAGTTCAAGTTCAAGTTCAATAGAAGCAATAAAATGTAAAGAACTGAAAACCGAAAAAAAACTCACAAATTGATATATCGGAAAATATTGGCAACAAAAGACAACCCTCTTCAAATCCAACTCCAATGCAGTATTTAATCCCTCAATCAACGCCTTAAACTCAGCAATCTGCCGGTTGATCCCATTCACGGAAAAAGGTTTCGCCACTTCAAACAGCAATTTGTCCCCCGAATCACAAATTGCCACTCCAAAACCACCATGAGCTCGACGTTTGTCATGATTATTTCTTTTCACCGGTACACCTGCCTCCACCAAACCCTTGAAATAAACCCTAAATATTTCATTACTTACACTCGTCGAATTCCCTTCTCCGTAAGGCTTCTCAAAATTATCCCCAGATTCTTCCCACTCATCGTCGGACATATTATGAACCTCCTCCGCAAATTTCTGATCGTGAATCCGACGGTGGAGTTCATCTCTTTCTTTCTTAAACTCCGATTCGGTGAATTTGCGGTCTTTTATTTCTTGCTCCAATTTTAAAACCTCTTCGGACAGAGAGTCGGAGAAATTAAAAGAAACGACGTCATTGGGAGGAGGGAGATTTGAAAAATCAAGGGGTGGCGACGGTGGTGAGGTGGAGGTGGAAGGTTTAAGTGAGATGGAGGCATTAATGGCTTCCTGGAGTTGTAGTTGGAAGGCAAAGTCCAAGTCGGAATCGAGTTCTTTAGCCGCCGTGATTTCGCGGCGTTGCTCGGAGGCCAAGACGCGCCAATCGTCGTCTGAATCATCGTCGTAAAATCGTAGTGCCATTACCTCAGTTAGGAAATTGACAAATTGTATGTTTGTTAACCGAAATCTAAACTAATTGGATGGCACTTACACTTCAAAAGGTGCAAGTACTAATCGAGTCTGTATGATATAAAAGGAAAAGTTTTTCATTTTTCTAAATAATCATTAAAGCATTAGAGAAGGAAAATAAAACAATTTGTACAAAAAAATGTCCAATGAGATAGCATAAGTTTATGATTTATGAAGCTTCTTGATCAATTGATTTGCCAAACCTTTTAATAAATTAATTTATTCAATGAGATTAAAAAGAAGAGTAATAATTTTTTACGCGATCTGAGTGGAGTCCTAATTGGCATAAAATAGAAAAGAGAAAGAGAATTAGTCTTGATATAAATAGTTAATTATTATATACCCAACATATACAATATAGTTAATTAAGACCATTTATTGTTTATCGTGAAGCAAAATTAAATTATCATCAAAATCACAAACCAAAATATCATCAAAATCACAAACTATAAATATTATCAAAATTAAATATACAATTATTAAACTGTAACCCAAATGTGGGTGAACTATGTGGTTTTAAAGATCTTATTTCACTCAAATTATGATTAAAACCATACCGAAGGTTCACTCACGTCTGGGTTAGGCCATAATAATTGTAAATTTTTATTTTAGTAATATTTATACTTTTAATTATTGTAGGGTTAACTCACCAAAATTTATAATATTTTCTCTCTTAATGTTGAAACTGCAAATATAATGTTACACAATATAGTTCTTAATATGATTTTTAAGTTAGTATAGTTAAATTATAATTAGTTAGAAGAAAATATTATCAATATGAAGAAATTTTGGAGATTTATTTATAATTTTTTATATATTTTTTTAATCACTTATTTATCAATAGATGAGATAAGTTCGATAAGTTCTTCGTAAGCTTCTTACGCTGGAAAAACCCATCACTGCTTCTGCCTTGAAGGAATAATAGAAAGCGCCCTTTTCAGTTTCTCGCCAATATGTTTTGTCCCGAAACAAAGATATGAACTATCATATTAGGATTCTAAATAATTAACTTTATCTTCTATTTTACGCTGATTAGGATTACACATAATTCGAGTTCTTAATTCACGTAAAAATTATTGTACTCTCTATCATTACTCTAAAAAGAATAAAGGTATTTCCAATCTTGTATTTCAAATATATATATATATACCTAAAATGGAGTTTTAATACCATCTTGATTTGGTGCTGGTTATTGTTTTAGAAAGTCAAATATTTTAATGTTTTACTGAAGTTGAATAATTGAATTTGATATTAAAGTGATTTTTTTTATAGATGAAAAAACGGGCGAAATACATTTAAAGACATGTAGGTAAAAAACAAACAGCATAAACACGTTTAAACATATCATGTACATGGAAACTTGAAAGGTGGATAGAAAATAGAGAATACTAGAAAACCGGAAACAATTATAAATTTTATTTTAAGGAAATAAAAATAAGATCAAAGTGAAAAGAAATTATAAAAAAAAATACATATAATATTTAAATATAAGTAAAGAAATAAGTTTAGATCGAATGAAAACTGTGATCCACCCTAATTAATGAAAAAAAAACTAAGGGTTAGTTGTTGGTTTACAAGAATAATATTAAGAAGAACTAAATATTTAGATCTTGTTATGAAACATTAGTTTGAATATCCATTTATAACATTAGATAAACTTCAAGGAATGACATTTGATGTTATCCGTTCAATTCATGAGTTACATATATATTGTAAGTTGTAACTATAAATAAACTATTAGTCTATATATTTTATGTGGACACCGAATGAAAAGTGAATAAGAGCACTCTCACATAAGAATACCTCATTTATCTCTTCACAACAATTATATTAGTTTCTTTTATTTTATTACTTAAAAGATATATTCTTTTCTTTAGTGTTAGTATTAGTATTAAATTTATAACACGTTATTAGTACGAGACTCTACCACTGAGGAAGATTCGACGATCAAAGCAATCGATTACAAGTATAAATATTGGAGTAATATTACACATGTGCTTACATATTTTTGGAATGAACTTCAGAGGTAATATTTCCCTTTTGCTCAATTCATTTTATTTTATTTTGACTAGCCTTGCAATATAAGAATTTATAATATTTTAGATTTCTTACTTATAATTTTATTGTGTTATTTCTTCCTAGAGGAGAAAAATCCTATTACCTTCTTCTCCAAAAGGAAGGGGGTGGCCGTAACGACTGGCCCCCGCGACTGTTAACTAGCCATATTCTTTATGTAGTGTATATTCAAGGGGAGTGTTACTAAACATTAGTTTGAATGTCCATTTATGATATTAGATAGGCATTAGATGTCGTTTGATAATATCAATTCAATTCATGAGTTACATATAGATTGTAACTATAAAGAGACTATTAGTCCATGTATTTTCTGTGGACAACGAATGAAAAGTGAACAAGAGCACTCTGACAAAAGAATTCCTCATTTATCTCTTTACAACATTTATATTAATTTCTTTTGTTTTATTACTTAAAAATATATTCTTTTCTTTAGTGTTAGTATTAGTATTAAATTTATAATAGATCTAAATTTTTATATCCAGACCACTTATATTTCTTGTTGCATCTATACAATCTTTTTCACCAAAATTTCAAAAAAAAAAATGAACAGGGTAATATAGAATTTCCATCAAACAAAATATATGAACAAAATAAATTAGCTAAAGGATCCATACGAATATGAACTCAAAGAAGATTGCTGAGATTTTTTGGGCTGAAATATATTAGCTGAAGGATATGAAATGGACTAAGGAACATAGCTGAGACTTGAATTGTTAAGTGATCCATATAACTGAAGAAGATCAGTATCCGATTGCATTATATTTGAGACCAAAATATTATCGCCCAAAACCATCTTCATGGATTTGAGATGTTCCTTGTAAATCTAATACAAGCCCACCAACTTTTATATCACTCCAACTCTTCAATTAATAAAGTTGCTAATTTGCTTTTGAAAGTAATAATAGTAAACTTGAAAATATCTTAAATTTTTACCTACCTAATAGGTATTGATGATGATGGTAAGTTAGTAATAATATTTTATGTGGTAGATTCTGCCCCATTAATATTTTATGTTGTACATTCCACCCAATTGAATTCAAAAACTGAATACAATAAATATTTTAAAACTTGTGAGGTTAATGGGATACTTCACTAATAAAATTAGGCACCAATTGCCCGCATATAAATAAGAAGAAGCATTAATTAAAACAAAATTTATTAGAAAATGAGAAAAAGACACCTAAAATGATCTTAACATGGATGTAGGAAATCTTTAAATGTTGTGATGAGATTTCTAGAAGATAGAGAATTTTTAATTTAAATTTAAAAAAATCTAAACGAAAATTAGAAAGGAAGTACAAGGAAATATATATTATATTTAAATATAAATAAGAAAATGATATTAGACTGATAAGAAAATGTAATCCATATAACCGGATAAAAAGCTTTGTTATCATTATTAATGAAAACAAATTAACTTCAACCAGCAATCAATTTCTTTTTTTTTTTCTCTCCTAGTTTTAGAAGGCTATTGATTTCTGATTTTCCCCTATGTGACAAACGTGAATTCAAATCTGGAAAATATGTTCGGATGTCTACCCCAAAAACAACTAAAAGCCAGAGCGATGATATTAAAACGCATGTATAGCCACAAAAAAAATTGCTAGTTCTGAGTTCTAACATATATGCTCTGCAAATTTCTACCGGACCACAACACAGAAAAAAAAAAAAAACCAAAGATTGATCAGTTTAAACTACTTCTTGACTATTGAAAAGGGTTTAGTAAATGGGAAAGAAATGCCATCGTCATCAATGAAGTATAGATCGTATTAATACATTTTGGTATAATTAAGTAGCTTTCTAGTTTTACCAAGAAAGAGTAGATTCTTAATATATATAATCATGGCGTATTTGGAATTTTTTATTTTATTGTTGACAATTTGCTTATAATTGTGTAGATTTCTGATCTCCTAAATCTTTGCATTCCAAAATATGTCAAAATCCCTTATAAAAACTATACAAAATTAAAGACTAGCATTTTGTGGAAAGTATTTCATTCCACACATACCATAGTCTAAGGGTTCTTCTAGATGTGGTAGGCTTCAGCAAAGAAAATTGTATATTTGTAGAAATTACAATCAATTGCGGTAAATGATCATGGATCAAGTGGGGAGAGAAATTCTTTGAAAGAGAAATATTCATCATTAAAAAAAAAAAACAATGATGGAGAAAGAAATCAGTTGAAACTACCAAATAGTAAAATGTAACTATAGTCCAAGTACAAGCCAACCTTCTGAATTTTCAATTCACACATTGTGATCAAAGGTTTGAAAACTCAATATAAAAGAAAGGAAAAAAAATGTTTGTGAAGAGAAAATAATAAAGTTGTGTCCAGTTTCCTATATATACATGAGTAAATTAATAATGCGCATATTGGCCTGTCAATTTCAACTATCTTCTTTAAAATCAACACCACTGAAGGAAAAAAAAAATCAACACCAACACATATTTTCATAGACTAGCTATCTACTGTTAATTTCATGTTAAATAAGTTTATATATGCAATACAAGTTAATTTTGATTTCAACGCGCGATAAAAATAGTAAAAAATTAGAATTATGATTTCAATAACAATTAATTATCCGTTTCATATATGAATTAAATTATATATATTAAATGATTTCATAAGAGTTTTTGTGTTTATTAGAAAATTGATACTAAAAAGAGCACACTTAAATCTACATCCTCTCCCCTTATGACATTCTTTGTGAATGCACCTTATTTTCTTGGTCAAATCGATAACTATTTTATTAATATAATAAAATCAACTTGGTGAGACTGCATGCTCAATTAAAATAGTTAAATAGAATCAATCTCAATCCCAGAAAGATTAAAGGGATATTTTGTATGTTTCACATATATACTTAATTACTAATTGTTTATTTAAACAATTGATTGAACAAGTACTACCAGTAGATATTGATCATGAGGAGAAATGATTGACTTGATCTTGATTAGGCATTATAGATTTATTAATTCGTTTGATCACAGAACTGATCGACGAATTTATACTGAATTTCCCAATTGAATATAAGGAGACGGGATCTTCTGTCCAAGTTTATCGATCATGTCTTATCATGTTCAAGATTAAAACTATATCGTATTATGATCTAATAATTGTAAAGTGATTTTAGTGATATTTATAATTTTAGTTCCTAGTACGTTATTTTAAACCTTGCACAGAAGAATAATTTTGGAAAGAAGATATGATGTGGAATATAAGAGGAGAATTTACACAATTATAGTAATTAAGAAAGAAATGCTTGCAAGTACAATTACTGCTTGCTTGCGTAGTTGCATGCATGTCTTTAATTACTTTACTTACGGTGGCTGCTGCATGATGCAGTAGTAGTCCTTCCATTTACACCTTCATTTGATTGCAATTTGTGTCTTATTCAAATAATTGAGGCGTATCGATCAACGCGTATTTCTAACCAAAGCCCATTTTGTCATTTTGATGATCTGAAGATCTGATCAATCTAAATTTGATGAAACAAACAAACGCGTTTATTCAATCACCTTTTTCTGAAACTTTTGAGATTTTGCATGTATGCCTTTCTAAATGGCGGCCAGATGTCCCTGAAGAACTGAACCTCTCGTCTCGTGCGTGTGCATATATACTGCATATATACCCAGACCACTAAGACCAGACCAGCAGATTGCCGTTGAAATGCTTACTTAAATCTCCCATCAGACAGTCAAAACAGAATTTGTCACAATGCTGGCTGACTATGAGATCATCATTCAGTTCAGTCAAAATGCCAAAAATTCAATTAATCTGACCAACAAAACAAGAAGCCAAGAAGCAAAAGGGTTTTCCGTTTTTGTGCATATATATCGCATTGCAGTAGTTTATCATTAATTTTAGCAGTGGAATTTACTAAAAATTAGGGTCATGTCGGCATGCATTCATATAACTCTGATGAAATTAATGAAACCCTTTAATTTAATCTTGATATCAATACAGTGAGAATAGAGTTACTTTAAGATAGTGATGGGATCAAAGAGTACTGCGCCTGCGCGCGCAACAATAACATGCAGCAGCCAGCAAGCAATATATGGGGTAAGTGGAGGGATGATCACATTCATATTCATATGCATGGAATGGAATGGAACAAATATAAAAATCCAAAAAAGTTGCGGCTTATATATATGTTGCTGTGTAAACGACCAGGAGAAATGGTGTGATACATTTGTGTAGGAACATCAAAAAAAGTTTTGGATTTGGACCCACCACACCATTTGTAATTATACAATTAATCAATGAATCAATGGGGGATTGTTTTGTTTCTTGACAAAATAACTTAACCTTTAACAATTAATAATGGATCATGGATGTCTTCGTTCATAGTACTTCCGATCGAAGATTATTGGAGTATTATTCTTTCTTCTTTGGGAGAATTCCCATTGGAATTTTTTAATGTAATAATTTATCACGGTGTGGTTGTGTTGACTTGCAAAAGTTAATTAATTAAGCAGCCCCAATTTTACTCTGAATTTATGTTGGATTAATTAATCATCAATTTGTGCATCATTTAGGGCTACAAATCTTCCTGCCATTTCCTATGACGCGCATTCCTTTATTATACCTAAAGAAATTTTATTGTCATTATGACAGTGAAAAAAGGTTAAAAATATCATGCAGAAATGAAGAGAAACGATGAACTATTAACTGGAAGTCAAAAGGAATATTTTGAGATTGGTTTGGATTCACAACTTTGTTTTCGGGAATTTGTATTAAAAAATGTTTTATTAATGAATTTTAAAATTTCAATTTGAATTAATATTTAATAAGTTTTGTATGATGGGAAATTGTGTTAGGTAAGAGTATTTATTATTAAAATTCAATATTTTATTAAAAAGTAAAATTAATATAGATATATCTATAAAAATTGTAGCCAAAATAATTACTATAACATCTTTTTTGTTTTAAAGATTTTTGTAAAAAGAAAAAGCAAACAAATTAAATTAAATTTATAAAAAAAATACTTAAAAATATGTAGACCGAACAAACACTTAATACGTATATATAACACAAAGATCCACTATAGTTTTTTACAAGTGTAGTGCCAAAACAAAACTTGTTAGTTACATGAAACACAATATTGGTGATACTTGTTCATCGTGACTATATTTAACACAATTATGCGTATATATATATTTTTTAAAAATTTTAGTCGGCAAACCCCGTAAATGGGATGCCAACCTCAATTTTATATATTAAAATAAAATTTAAATAACAACACACTCAAACAATGAATTTTTTTAGAGTTCTACAAGTATCATGAGATAATACCACCCATCAAATATACAGTCATCTAGATAAAATTAAATTTAGAGTTATTTATATTTTCTAAATGAAGAAATCCTAATTTATCTACTCTAATGGCTCCACTTGCAATAATTGGAAGTTCTGCTCTTTGGATCCACTTAAATTTGTGATTTATTTCACAATTGCAAAATGAGGTGTTTGTTTTGTTCAACTTTTTTATCAAAATTTTTAAAACACAAAACAATGCTACAGTAATTATTTTTGCTACAGTAATTTTTATAAATAAACTATTGAATTTGAATTTGAATTTTAAATTTTAATAATAAACAATTCTTCCAAACACAATTCCCACCAAAATAAACTAATAAAATACTAATTCAAATTTAAAGTTCAAACTTTTATTAATAAAAAAATCTTCAATACAAATCCCAACAAAATAAAATCATTCATTCCAAACACTCCCAAAATATTATTTTCTCATAGCAAATCCCAAGAAAAAAAAATTCATGATATAATCTAAAAATAGCTAGTCCAAACGGAGTAGCTTTTTCAATGTAATAATATAGTTAATGATACAGTGCACAGATCGATAACTGCAAGATATATTAATTCATGCTAATTTTGGAGTAAATGAAGTTATTTTGATTGAAAATTTTAATTTATGGCTGAAGAGAGCACCGACAGCTAAACTCATATAGTCATATATATGATCCTTATTCCTTAGTGTCTTCTTTTGGGAGAAATAGTTATCACCTCTCTTATCTCAAGATATCAAATCTTCATGCACGAACGTAATACAAGTCAAAACAAAGAATATTTCAAAAGCTTAAATGAAAAGTAAGTACTACAAGCTGTAAAAGTCTTCTTTAGATCTAGGAATTTTTGTGAACCAGCTTAACATATTAGTCTACATATGTAGTACATTTTGGATTCGAAATTTAATTAGGGTCTCCAAAATTTGCCACTCTTTGATTAATTAATGAGGTAAAATTCTCTTTTTTTCATAACTCCTTTGACTCAATTAAATCCTCCCCTTAGAAGATAATAGGTAGGTAATGTTAAAAAAAAAAAAAAAGAAGTTTGGTGAGGGAAAGAAATGAAATTTGAAAAAAATTAATTTATCTATTTTAGAGAAAATAAGAAAAGAAAATCAATTATAGGAAGAAAAAACAAGTAATTATTGGATTTACACGAGACTTAATGAATCCAATAAAAAGTTAAGGAAAATACATTTCCCTTCAAAAATTATTCACATAGTTATGTAAAATTGAGAAATCTATTCTTAATTAATTTCTAATTAAGGGCAGTGAATTTGAAAACATGAACCCATTTGTCAATTAGACAAAATTCTTTTTAATAAGTTTTTACAAAGTTGTTTCATTGCATGGTAAACTAATCTTTCTTTTTCTGTGTTTACTCTTTTTTCTTTTGATATTATGATATTAAATAAACGTGGTAAACTCTTCCGGAGAACGAAAGGTCAAAACTCTTTTCTTGCATGCCAAGCCAGAAACAAAAAAGACTACCTACAACAAAAAGAAAAACTATAGAAACATTAAATTAAAATATTCATATATATTTAGTAATATATATCTTGACCCTTATTATAAATTCAGATAATAGGATTAACTATTATCAAACAAAATAATAGAGGTAGCATACAAGTAAAATACTCGCATGCATCAAAATGAACTTGATGAATCAAAAGAAAAAAGAAGCCAAAAAAAGAGCTTTAATTAATATAATCGTTAATTAAGAAATCCAACAATTAAAAAAAAGAGAGAGAGAGAGAGCAAAAAAGACAAAAATACCAAATGCATTACAAGATGTCAAAACAAATAAAGGATAAATGAGCATCCGGGGCATAGCCTAGCTGGTAATTGGCAAGGAGATAAGGTGTGGAGAAATTGCCTTCCATGCGGGCTCGAATCCATGTGGGTGCGTTGCCTGGGTGAAATATTCCTGGGGGCGCACTTGGAGCTCGGGTCCCGTTGGATATCCTTGCAGGCTGCCAGTTAAGGCACATCCCGCGATTTACCTGTCACGTGCAGGCCCAGGGCAGGGCTAGCGTGGCCCGGTTTGGGTGTCCAAAATTTACACCTTTTGGAGAAATAAAGGATAAATGATATCAAGATCTCTTAACTTGGAGATAAATATCGTTTTGATTTTTAATTTTAAAAATGTTATATTTTGATTTTTCAACTTTAGTTTTGTCATTAAAATTGTTTTCAATTCACTTTTCATCTATATCACAAGCGTACTTTCTTTTTTCGATGACACTATGAGTAATGATTGGGGAAGTGAAAAATTAGAGTGAAAATCCAAAGTGACTGACGTAGCATGTATAAAAAGACAAACTAATCCATTATCCATTAGGGTTCACTCATCATTTGGTTAGGGTATTAGTTTGTCTTTTTATAACTGGCACGTCAGTCACTTTAGGTTTTCACTCTAATTTTTCACTTCCCTTATCATTGCTCTCATATTCACTCATTTAAAACAATATCATTTTGTGTCATATGGCTAACAATATTATTTAGGGTAAAATACACTAAACTCCCTTACACTATTGCTCTGTTCCACCTTTATCCCTTATAATTTTAATTACAACAATTAACCCCTTAACTTTTCAAGTTAAAGAAAATCAATAATGACATTAAATATAGTCAACAAAAAGATAATTTTAACCCTATTAAAATTCTTTGATACTTACCGCAACCAATTAATTTATGAAAAAAAGGAATAGAGTCAATATAAATATAATTTTAACCTTATCAGAATTGTTCAATACCTACCATACTAATTTTAACTATGTTAGATTTGTTCAATACCTACAATACTAATTTTATTTCCATTATAATTATTCAATATTTACGACACCCAATTAAACTCTAAAAAATACAACATATAATTAATTGACATGAAACTCACCAATAATGAAAGAGATTTTTCAAGATATATCCTACGATTTTTGTCATGATTTCTTCCTTAGAAAAGTATAAAATGATTCCTTCTTATTCTTTTGTCAAAATTTTTAATTTTTAGTTAATGATTACTTTTATTAAATAATTATTTATTTTAAGATTAATCTTGTCATTTATTATTTTATAATAAAGTCATATGCTCAATTCCGTTTAATTACTTAAGGACAATTAACTTATTAGACTAATCATTTTAAAATTAGAAAATTAAGGGGGTTAAATATTTTAATTAAAACTATAAGGGATGATTGTGGAACAAAGCAATAGTATAAGGGTATTTAGTGTATTTTACCCTATTATTTATTAAATAGATAAAAAATATAAGTTAAAAATTATTTCACTGACACAATTTATTGAATGAAATGTAACTTTTTCATAATTGAGGTCCAAAACAATTTGATTAATGAACCAAGTAATGTATTACTCGTATTCTACCATCTATGCATGTGTATACTATACTCATGGGTCAAATGTACCCGTCAAATGTTGTCACCTATATATGTTTATGGTTTATACAAGTAAACTATTATAGATAGGATTTTGAAATGTTTGCCAAATAAATCAACAGAAGTTGGTGATCTAGCTATCCAATCTATAAGAAACCCTCAAATAAGACATAGAATTCAGTTAGAGTCAACCAAGAAATTGCATCAACCAGACAAACATACCAGAAACTACTATTGTATTGGGTCCATGCATTTTGAAAAAAAAAAATAGGAAACGAACGTACATTTGTTAATTTGAAATCCCTATGCAAATTAATGGTTACAAAGAATATTTTTTAATTATATCATGAAATTTTTTATTGGGATTTATTATGAGAAAAGAATATTTTGAAAGTGTTTGGAATGAATGATTATATTTTGTTGGGATTTGTATTGAATATTTTTTTATTAATAAAAGTTTGAAATTTAAATTTGAATTAGTATTTTATTAGTTTGTTTTAGTGGGAATTGTGTTAGGAAGAATTATTTATTATTAAAATTTAAAATTCAAATTCAAATTCAATATTTTATTTATAAAAAATACTGCAGCAAAAATAATTACTGTATCATTGTTTTTTGTTTTAAAAATTTTGATGAAAAAGTTGAACAAAACAAACAACTCATTTTGCATTTGTAAAATAAATCACAAAAATGGGAGCATCCAAACAAACAACTCATAAAACTCATTTTGCATTTGATTAACTTTTTTGTGTATTAATTTGACTTGTTTCTAATTTATAAAGTGCCTAAGTTGAGGATGTAAGGTAAACCGAATTAGCCTATTTCTTGAAACTCTTTAATCTACAATTGAAAGAGTCACTTAACACCACCAAATCACCCATTATACTAAAATACAAGTATTTATATGAACACATAAATTGAATAAAATATATAAAAACTAACTTAAAAACTCACTATAACTCTACTTAATAAGTTTAGCGGTTGATCTTTTGTGAAACAAGTTCATATACACAACGATGAATCAATCTCGACTTCATTGCACAATAAAAGTGACAAAAAATTAGAATCATAATTTTATCTACGATTAATTGTCCATTACATATATGAATAACGTTTTATATATGAACGGATGAGATTTTATGATAAGAGCTTTAAAAGATACAATTATGCATGTAACTGTACTTATATATTGAAAAACTTGTGACTTAAAATTGGAAATAAAATTTTGAAAGTAAATCGTAGCATGATAATTTATCAGAATTAGTATTTTTTTTTGTATCATTTAGTGTATCAAATTTGTGTATCACTCCCCATAAATGTGACTCGTATACTTTTAAATAATATTAAAATCGTATTAAAATCATATACAGTGATACATAAAATGAGATAAAAGTGAGAGAAAAGATCTATTCCCACTGTTATCCCATCTAAAAAAAACTCATTGATTGGACCTGAATTACAGCTGACTTTGAGATTCATAGTTAAACTAATCAGAGGATTGGTTTTGGTCCTACAAAAGCTTCTGTTGTGTCGAAGTCAAAAGATGGATGTGTCATGTGTGTTCCGCTTAAGTTGTAGAAAAATAAATAAAAGGCATAATGTTAGTTGAGATGTCCCACTTTGGATGCCAAAATTTACTATTCGTGGGACCAAATCGAATGGATTACCGACGAATATAATAGTGCAATTTTTTAATTGGGGTGCACATGACTGACATTGATCTATGTATGATTCGATGGTTACTTTGGATTTGGTAACATAATTTTGTTTGCTGGTAGTAGTTTCATAATAATAATAATAATAATAATAATAAAAATAATACTTACGCGTCTCATTTAATAATAACAAAGATTGTGATTTGTTTGGATAAATCAAAATTTGTGATTTATTTCACAATTGCAAAATAAGTTGTTTGTTTTGTTCAACTTTTTTATCAAAATTTTTAAAACACAAAACAATGCTAAAGTAATTATTTTTGCTACAGTAATTTTTATAAATAAAATATTGAATTTGAATTTGAATTTTAAATTTTAATAATAAACAATTATTCCTAACACACTTCCCATCAAAATAAACTAATAAAATACTAATTCAAATTTAAATTTCAAACTTCCATTAATAAAAAAATCTTCAATACAAATCCCAACAAAATAAAATTATTCATTCCAAACACTCTCAAAATATTCTTTTCTCATAACAAATCCTAAAAATAAAAATTTCATGATATAATCCAAAAATAGCTTGTCCAAACGGAGCCTTAGGAACCTGAAATATCAAAAAAAAAAAAAGAAATGAGTGCCATAATTATTATTTTTTTTTTTTCAAAAAAAAGCCTGTCTTCTAATGCTTCTCTCATCAACATAAGCACGTGCAGTCTCGATTTGTACAAGTTTTGGAGTTTTGGAGTTTTGTAGCTAACCACCCTTCATGTTCATGCCTACCATTACCGTTATTGTCCCACGGATTTTCCTCCAAATCTTATCTCCTTGTTTGTTTCTTAGCTTTGCCCCTCACCGTTCCAAGAATTGGCACTTACCAAAAAGTTCTATTCGATTGACCGTCTCAATTTTGGCTTTGTTTATAGCATGGGCTAAATTAAATAGGTGGTCATAAATCCAAACCAAACCAAACCAAACCAAAGAAAAAAAAATTTAAAGTTGCCACAAATTAGTAATCAATCTAAAATTTTACTATATCTTGTAATATGAACCGTGTTAAAATACGTGTAAAGTAAAATATGATTCATATTACCAACTTCATCCAGATGTATAAAAGTTGAATTGTTGTTCTTATTATTGCATGAACTAGGTGTTAAGTTGAAGTTAAATCTTTTTTTTTCTGCCATAGTTTTTTAGTGATCAATTACTTGCCATTTTTTCTTATAAAAAAATAAAAATTTTCTTTTTTATATAACAGAAAACAAAATATTCACTTTGAGACTTCTGTTTTTTTCAAAATTGTTGGGGATTTTTGTTTTTTTAATTATAGTACGAAGTTGGACTAATTTGAAAACATTTGTACAGAATATGATTAATCCATTATGAGCTACATGAGCTCACCGGATAAATTGATAAGTCGGGCATTTCCGACCCGAATTGGGTATTACCGGCCGATGGCGAATAAGTCCTCACAGCAGTAAGGCAAAAAGGCACGCCCGAAAATTATGTTGTGGAGTCGGAAGGTAGGAACTGAACCTAGCCCGAAAGAATGTAGGCGAACAAAGACGGTGCACCATGAACGGCTCAAGTTGGACATGTGACTTCTATCAATTGTCACGAAAAATTTATCAATTGTTTTATATTGATAACAAATTTAAATCTTAATGTTGAAGTACAACTAAGGTACAACACTTTTTAAAAAATTTCAGTGCTTCTCATGCATTATTATTCCCTCAAAGAGACTTATTAAACCCCATAAGTCAAAATGGATACGTACTTAAAATTAAAAATTTTCAAAAAATTACAATTCCGTGTAGATGATTAAAAAAAAAATCAAACATACGAATTAAACCGGAATATAATAGCAAAGAAATCGGGGACCATTTTTTTATTTTTTTTAGCTATCAAAATATTAATGCCGTCCCATTCTTTCCCTCAAATTAAAATATTTCCATGTGAAATATTCACTGGTCAACGAAACATCCCATCCCACTTGTTCATGTTTCATGGAATCCTTTTGTCTTCCACGACTGAACCAAAAACGTCCAACGCTACATCGTCCGAACTGCTGCAAACTCCAGTTAACATTAATTTCTAGTTTTTAACGACAAAGTTTGCAGCAGAAATTCATGTCTGGAAGCTCCATCAACACTATAACAGACTACTCCACCATGCAAATTAACAAATCAACATCTATGAAAGTTTAGAGCTGATGGGGCTCATGCTCAACAATGAATATATAGTCAAAGCCTTGCTTCAAAGGGAATATATATGACATAAAAAAAGCAACATAGTTGATAGTATAAATGTTAGGTGACCACAAAGTAGTTACAGAGATTTCAATCATGATGAAAGTTGGAATGGACTTGGACAAAGACATATCTAAAAATTTGTATATAAAATTTATCTTGATGATGACGATGATCATATCTTATTATTACATGCATGATGCAATCATGAGTAAAGTTGAAGAAGACCCGTCAACTTCCTTTGCATAATTCATCAAAATGATTCATTAGAACCTAACTAATTTGATTGGCTTTTGCCTTTTGATCATTTCATTTGTTCGTACTATAGCTTGCTTGCTAGTACGTTGTATATGTTACAATTTGCTTATGCTATTGATCATGAATTGAAGGTACTACTACTACAACCATAATTTTATTCGTACAAATTGGATGTCTCGCTCTCCTACTCACCAGTAATGGGCTTAATTTAGTCTAAAAGAGAGTTAGGAGAATTAATTAAAAGTTGAAAATGGGAATTCTTCAAGCCGGCCGGCCGTCCAACCAACGTACATATAGTAGTTGGAAGAAGAGATATTTTGGACCTATAATCAAGTCCAAAGAGGCTCCCATAATGATCCAGGGTGGTTGTCGTCAAAGAAGTTGAGATTTGTCTGGAAAGATGCAACTTGGCTGCTATTTGTGAAGTTATTATTGTCAAGGGGGGATTGTTGTTGTGGTGATGAAGTAGTTTGTGGAGATTGTGCCATTTCCATGCAAATGAGGGCCATGAGGTTTGCTTGTTGGCATTGCATATTAACAACCTCAGCCTGTGCCTTTGCTAATTGTGCTTGGAGTTCATTCACTTGCTTCTGGAGTTGGCATATGGCTCCTGCACTTCCATAGACAGGATCTCTCAGCCTTGCGTTGGCTTCATAAACCATGCTGCTCACTGCATCAGCCCTTTGAGACTCTGGCAATTCCTGTAAAATGGAGATTACATTAATTTAAAATGTTTATTATATAGGCAAATTGATCAATTTTCATCAACTGTGACTTCATAAATTAATTCGATGGTATATAAAGGTCATCGTGTTGGTTATTCTTGCTTCCCATATTTGGAATTCATCAGCAAGAAATAAAAGTTCAAACTTGTGCAGCACGAGTACCTTTTCCGCTAGTGCGTGATACCGAATTTCGTCGTACCAAAGGAAGTTTGACGACAGAGGTATGTTAAAGTAGTACTGTTATTGAAAATTTTGAACTCCACAAAAGATAAGCTCGATATATAATAACATTCATAGAATAGAATTATCTTTTAGGAACAACCCCAAGTGTATTAAAAAAACTGAAGAGTATACTTTGGTTAGTTGTTGATTCTCCAATGCCAAAAGTATACGTGAAAAAAGTGGGAATTGAGACTTTGAAGTGCAAAAGTCCATTGAGGGGAGCTAATCCTCATATTTGTTTAATTTCCAACATCTGAAAAAGCGTACAACATCATCCATCAAACGGCTTTTTACGCTGCCCTACCATGATACTAGTAAATGGAAATGTCTGCCTGTCCCTATACACACTAGCTAGTTCTAGACTTGCCTCCCAAAAAAAATTGCAACTGAACTACTTCTAAATCTAGAGTTTTGATGATCCCAGACTGAAACAAGTTTAAAGATTTGTTGGCAATGCAATATTGCAATGTGGAAATTGACCAGAGTTTAATATCATTAGTTACCTGCAAGAACTTGATTATATTGCTGGCCCCGAAGACACGATGAGCAGTCGTGAATTTGATGGGATCATTGGGAGGAAAATAAGGTGCCAAGACACATTTTTCAGCGCATCTCCGCCTTAATATTTTACATGCAGCACAAGGGCTGACAACCACCGGCTGAGGATGGGGTGGAGAGGATGATGAAGAAGGCGAAACTGAGCGAGAAGTTTTTGGTGAAGTAATGGTTGTTGCAGTGGTATCACTAGACTCCATAGTATCAGTGCGTGAGTGTGTGTGTGTGTGCGCAGGAAGAGCACTAGTGAGTGAAGAAATGAGTTGAGAGTTAGAGAGAGGGTATAAGGAGAGAGTGGCTTAACAAGTTACGCAATATGGGAATATTTATAGTAAGTAATTAAGGCCTAAAGACAGAGGTGAGTGGGCCGACGATGGCGTAATAAAAGTGATTAATGACGTGAACTAGTTATTATATATTTTGGGAATTACGTGGCTGCGGCGTTAAACCCGTTTTCACTTGAGTCTCTCGCTACGTTTGTTTGTTTGGCCTACTCCTGTTTTAGTCTATTTTGGCTTTTTGTTCTGTGAAAAACTTTCTTCCTTTGAAGAAAAGTATTGGTTTGATTAGATAACATTTGTATAGGCATTATTTTAACACAAACAAAAGCTAAATTAAGGTGCAGTAATGCTGTGTCCGAGTGTCTAAGGTTGTTCTTTGCACAAATCAAGAAATTATCGTATGCAAATTTGATTCTTCAACCTCAACCCGCATGTGGATAAAATGGACAATCAATGCTGATAGGAAATGCTCCTGTCTTCATGCATGTGTGGTTTTTTCAGTACATTGCCTGCTATTATCAACTGCTAAGGTTAATATATCTTGTTGTTTAAGTGATTTTGTCTTGAATTTGTGAACTTAACTTGTTTCAATCAAACCATGGAATGGGAATGCCTCTTGGGGTGAGTTATGTTGTCCTTAGCCCATCTCCAATGCATAACACCAAATTTGGTATAGTTTTCAGTTCACATCAAAATGGTGCAATTTCAGCACCAACCACTATTTCAACTCTCATCCATTCACATCATATTTTACACCAAAAAGAATATTCTATTTTTCTTTTTATAATCTAATTATCGCCATACAATTTAATTTGTTACATATTTTTTATATAATAATTATTATATTTAAAAATTAATAATTTTACTATATTTAATAAGTTGATGATATTTAAGAAATTAATTTTGAAAAATAATAAATTCACTATTAATTTTTATTATATATTTTATTATATGTGAAAATACAAAATGTACTATTAAAACCACAAATAATTAAAACAAAATATATAATTCACTAAAAAAAATACAATAATACTAAATTCAAAATACAATATTATGAGACCTTAATTCTCAGAATTACTATATTGTTCCCATAAATGCTCAATCAATGCATTACAAAGTCCAAGGTGAGCATTTTTATCCTTGATTTGTCTATATCGAGCAAGAAACTCTTCAAATCGGGTACTATCATCTAGTACCGACTCAACGTTTGGAGTTGACACCTCACCTCATAGTTATATCCAACATCGGAACGAATATTGTGTGTTAATGTTATGTATAATGTAATTTGATATTTATGTATTATGAAATTTTAAATGATTAATTGTGTTTTTTTTTATAAAATTAGTGAGATTATTTATAAATTTAATTATTACAAAATACATGAATTAATTTAAATATAATAAATATAAATTATAAATAAAATTTTGACATAAATACATAATTAAGAATATATGTAAGTTTATTTAATAATTAATAATATTTAATAATCATAAAATTACATTTATAAAAAGTATAGAAAATTTAAAAAAAAAAGAAGGGTTAGCACCAAATTTGGTGCAATGAATAGTGCATCACCAAATTTGGTGCAAGACATATAGCTCTACCTTGGAGGAAAATGGTGCCAACTTAGTGATTTAGTGCTACGTGGGAGATGCCTTTAGTAAATGAACACGAAGTAAGGAAACTATTTTTTTTTCCAATTCCAAATTCGAAAAAAGAGGTGGGTTGCGATGATTTACATTAGAAATCGTGCAATCAAGAACGATGCCAAAATATGATTCATACATTTAGACTCTATCTATTGGGTTAAATGATTAATTTTTGTTGGATTTTTAATTACTAGTTATTCGTTATCACTCTCAGTAACCCACACCGTTTTTGCTTATTATTGTGTCATCTTCGCTCGTTATCATAGCTTTTTCACAACTGAAACATCATTCGGGAAGGAAAGTTTAGAGGGAAAACAAATACTACTATAGTTTGCCTGTCCATGACAATTAAGGAAAAGTTAACATTTTTATGGTCACGTTTTCTCGGACTAGACATCTTTTAGGAGTTTGCAAACCATCATATAAGCTATCAGAACCATGAAATTTGGCTAAAGTCATGTCTTCTTGCGTAGTATCATCGTTTTGCTTCATCCCATTCCGAAATCTTGGCCCATCATTCTTATCTCTGTCTTTTTGATTAATTTTCTACTGTTTCGAATAGTTCAAAAGAATGCCATCAGAACCTTTGTTAAAATTCATGTGAAGTAGGTTTATATATGCATAATAAGTTAATAGTAATTTTAACGCGATAAAAATGATAGAAAATTAGAATCACAATTTCAATATCGATTAATTAATTATCAGTTTCATGTATAAACCACTCTTATATATGAAATGATCTCACAAGAGTTGTTGTAATTAATGTACTACATTGCCAAAAACAAATTGTGCACAGGGCATAGTTAGGCTTCTTATTGTTAAATGATGATATCCCACATCGATTAAGTAAGATATCTTGAACTAATATATAAGGTATATGGGCCATTCCAATCCTTGTCAATTGGTTTTGAGTTGGATACACATATATTATTTAACATGGTATCAAAGCATCAGGTTTGAATTTGTGGGCTTTTCACCTCTCTTCTTTCAATATCAATATATAAGGTATATGGGACACTCCACTCTAATTGGTTTTGAATTTGTGGGCTTTTCACCTCTCTTCTTTCAATATCAATATATAAGGTATATGGGACACTCCACTCCTTGCTAATTGGTTTTGAATTTGTGGCCTTTTCACTATGGGCCACCACATTCCTTGCTAATTGGTTTTGAGTTGGATACACATATATTCTTTAACACTTATAACTTAAAAGAGTCTCCTTTGAATATGATGACGAGTCTATCCCACGGTCTAAAATACTTGTTTGTTTCCCATGACTCAAATTCTAGAAAGTAAGAGGAAAAAAAACCCACAATTTTCCCTTTCAAGACAAAAGAATTAGCTCCAGCTTTCATGGACTTGAGTCAGTGTGTTTAAGCAATTAAGTCGAACAATTACAGGTTGAAAGTCAAGATGAATAGATGACTATAGACGTTAATGCATGCAAGTCGTGATAGAAACATATAAAGATACAGTATGGCACACTTCCATTTACAAACCGATCACCACTAGTAATCAAAACTCCGTTTGGATGCTCTCATTTTTTAGATTTATTTTAAAAATGTAAAATAATTTGTTTGTTTTGTTCAATTTTTTCATCAAAATTTGTAAAATAAAAAACAATGTTACAGTAAATTATTTTTACTACAGTATTTTTTATAAATAAAATTTTAAATTTTAATTTCAATAATAAACAATTCTTAAAAAGATTTTATCATAAAACCTAAAAATAACTCGTCCAAACATAAGTTTCCAATGACGAGTGGACCAGGCAACATAGTAAGTTTCGTCTCAAGACCCTCAACATGTACAGTAAAAAATGACAAGAGAAGCCTCTTGTAGTGTTCTGTAAATTAATCTTCAATGGTAAGAGCATTCACTTGTAATGTATTTTACCTACATTCGATGTTATTAATAATATATATAGTTAAGAATGTAATTCAATCGAGTCGAATTGAAGTTAACCTCCAATTGGCTTATTTGAAATTCTTAGGAGTCGCACTCGGATTTGAGTTTGAGTTCGATCGAATGTCGAGTCAAATAGTTAATAGAACTACTCTTGATCGATTACAATCTACTCGCAGTTTAATATTTCCATAAAAATGTGAAATTAATTATTAGGTCAACCGTATTGCAACACCTTGTTGCAAATGAAGAAAAATGTAAAGGGGAATTCATTTTATTGGGATGGTTTGAGAGATCTTTAATTATTAATTGAGAGGGTCAGTTAAAGGTCATCTCATTTGTTGCCACCACTAGTGAAACAAGAGCATTCTTTCCTAATCCCTTCAACCACCATTTCCCTACGTGTCTATTATTGGAAAATGACAAGAGAAGAGGAAAAGTTAACGTGGGGGCAAGTTTGGTTGTCATTAGTCAGCCCGTTTAGCACATGACAGTAGAAAAAAAATATATAAGCTAAAATGATCCAAAGAAAACAAGCTTTAATTTTGCTAACTCATGCAATATCTACACATTTGTAGAAAAAAAAGTCATTAATTACTTTCATTTTCATGACTTTTTCTTGAATCATCAATGGAATTAACAACCTCTTTAGTTGAATATAAGAACCATATATATATATATATAACTAAGGGCTAATTAATCTTCTTTGCACACAACCACTCCAGTGGTCACCCGAAAAACCTTAAGGTTCTTTGGGGTGGAGGGCTAGGTTCGAATTCCTTCAACACTAATTCCGTCTCCAATATTCGAAAGTTTGCCTCATTGTTCCAAGAAAATCCAAATAAAATAGGACTTTCCAAAAAAAAAAAAAAAAACCCTTTCTTTGAACATCAGTGTGAGTTCACTTGAGCTTTTTGGTATGTCAATAAGAAAAAGCAAGAGCAAAATGGACAACAAACAAGAGAAATATTAAATGTGTAGTTGCTCAATCTAAGCTCGAAAAGAATTCGGCTAAATTACGCGTATGTATTAAGGGCTTTCAGACTTTGAGTCGCAGCAATATCGTAAGATTCTAATAGTCGTACATGTCCAAAGAGATCCCACTAATTTCCAACTTTTATAAAACAACGTAATCTTTTCTTTTCATTATTAATTATTATTATTATTAAACACAAGTATTAATGGAGGAAGTTGTTAAAGACATGGAGAGATAAAAAGGGCTTTGATTTCATTTCATATATATTCTCTTCTCACAGTGCAGGGAGTCTTTTGCGTGTGGACCTGGGAATTCATAATAAAAGCACAGAAGAAAATTAAAAATGGAGAATGATCATCAGCAGCATTTGGCCAACATTTTTGTATTTGATTTGAAATCTTTGTGTGTCATTATAGTCCACGTCCCAGTAGAGACTAGTGATAACAGATCAGTAAACAAACTAAAAAAACATGCAAATCCACAAAACTCAAAAGCGTGTGATGTCCCATTAATCAAAGAGGCGAAAAAGAGGGCATAGACAAACTGCAAATGCATTTACATGATCATCATGTTGGCTTCCAGGTCTTTTGGACGACGAGTTTTAATAAGTTATTAATTCATTTCTTGGACTTTTCTACAATATTGATTACTACTACTATTTCTTATGCAAGGCTGGTCGATCGTTCAAACATTTTTTGTTCTTTTTTGCTGGGAAAATTTGTTTTTTTGGTAGCAAAGTAAAACTGAGTTGGCCTAAGTTTTCAAAATCAGTAAGGGAATTGGAAACCTTAATAATATATATAAGCTTTTTATCTCCAGATCAAGTACACTATAGTAATCCATGCACACATAAATGCACAAGTCTCGTGCATGAGTCTCGTCATTCTTCGTGTAGTATAATCAGCCTACGTTCATAACTTCTATTGCACCAACAACTAAGCTTTTATTCCATTATGTAAAATTAGTTACATAAATCATATTTTGTCATCGTATTTTATAATTATACGACTTTTAATATAGTCCATGTCATTTGAGTGCCAAAATTTTTTATGCTGGCTGCCAATGTAACGGTCATATCTTCTTTTAAGGCAATTAATTCTAGGCATAGAAGAAAGATTGACACTAATGTAAATGTTGAGATGTATAAGTAGAGCATTTTCATTGTTTCATTATCTTCGTTGCTAATAATTTTGTCATAGTTTAGGTAGAGTATGACAAGAATACCAAAGCGTTTTTTTTTTTTTGGAATAAAATCATTGTTTTCATTGATCAAGACAAGGGATCGAAGATGAAGAAGAAGCAGGATATTCAATTGATGGATAGCAAGCGAAACATTATATCTAGTATTAACAGCAACATTTTAAAGAACCAATCAATGGAAAAGTAGTAAAAGAACACTCATCTTTCCTTGGTCAATTTGATATTTTGAACTTTTAACTTATCCTTTCAGCATTCACATACTGTCAAGTTGCAATCCACTGAATAAACATGTCAATCCCCAGTCCTTTCCCCCATCCCAGCATTTATTTTGCATACAGTACTGATAAATTTGCTAGGCATGCAGGCGGCCATCTGGGCTAAGTTTTATCATCCATGCATGTATATCAATTGCACAGTCAAATTCTGTGCATGTGTACAAGATAAGAGGTTGGTTGTTAATTTCTTTTCCAAAGAAGATGAAGCATACAGTTTTGATGATTTCTTCTTGACCAATGACCAGTATTTGTGCTTCCTGCTTAGTCACCAAACTACTCCACCATAGTGTCGAAGAACCATCTTAATTTCCATGCAAGAAACTAAGTGCAATTCAGTTTACGACAAAGACCATGACCAAAATATTTTTGACCAACCTAAATCTTTAATTTCTCATCATCAATCATCAACTAGAATTTTAACCTAAATTGTAGACCTAATAAATGTACTCACCATCACTTTTAATCAGTTTAATTGCTTCTAGAGCTTATACTAATTGATGGATTAGTAGTGTAATCGAGTTAGAGTCGAATTTCAGTACATCGCTAATAGAGTGATACTCCAACTCTCAAAAACAATTATATAAAATTTATTTATAATTTTCTAAAATTTAGTAAGGTTAAATGATAATTTACTATAAAATTAAGGATAAAAACATAAATATAAGTAGCATAAATTATAATTTAATAAAATATTAAAAACTAAAATATAAATATGAGCATAAAGTTAAACGCAATCAAACTACTCGAATAGCTCTCGAGAATGACTTAAGTTTAAATAATTTGAACTCGAACTCGAACTCGGATTCGAATTCGATATTAATATTATTAACATGAAACATTAAAATGCAGTAACATTTAGTCTATATAACCAAAGGCTCCATTTTCCCTGTACATGAAATGAACAGGTCCACACGTGTTTGAGTTTAGGACAAGTGAATTATTCAAGGGGTGAATTGTTCAAATCAATTTCCAACCCAGACCGCCAGTAAGAGAGACAGTCACCACCACAGCTAATTTAGTGTTAATAGCGGTCTTGCCCGTTGCAATGTGCAATCTATATAAGTCTCGATTTTTGACAACATTTTCTTTGTTCCTTTGATAATATTGCTGTTACTAATTTGGACTTTCAAGAACGGAATTACAATCACAATCATTCTATGAACACGGTAGAATTTAATGAGTGGATATGATGGAATTGGAATCTACCAAACGTCGTTATTTTGTTTCTCGTAGAATTTGAATAGTCAAAAAAAAGTTCTGGAATTTTTTAAAAGCTAAAATCATATTAGTAATTAGAGTTTTAGAGGGTTTTTTTTTTAATTTTTTTTAAGGGTTAATTGCTAAATACCTCCATGTGGTTAATTATGGTTTGGGTTTTTTTTTTGCAAAATTGACAAATTTAATAAAAATAAAAGTTCTGAATAAAAATCTCTATAACAAAACGAATATTTAATTATTAATTTATATATTATATATAAAAGGACAAAATGGGCATATCCTAAAATCAGCATATTAACTTGCCACAAAATGAATGGAGTTTCTAAAATGGGAACTGTTATTGCCAGAACAATTATTAGCATACAGAGCAACAAATAAATCATATTCCTAATTTACGCTTAATTAATTAAAGTTCTTATCTTCTCTCACCCACCTTATCACTAAAGATTTATCCATTATTTTTAACATATTTTCTCTTATCTTTTTAGTTTATTCTCATTTATACTAATTTTTTTCCAAAAATATTTATTAATGTAAAACTTATTTTCATTTCTAACTTATATAAAAAAAATCTTATATAAAATAATATAATACTTATTTAATTAATAGTTTTGTTCTCTCAATTAAATTATAAAATATTTGTCAATATACAATTCAAAAAATTTAGGCTCAGTTTGTTTAGAGTTCTTTTGGTATTTTATTTCACAAATTCAATTTAACTTATTTGTTTTGTTCATTTCTTTACCAAAAATTCTAAAACAAAAAACAATGTTACAATAAATTTTTTTGCTATGTATTTTTTATAAATAAATTATTATATTTAAATTTATAATAATAAAAATTTCTCCCTAAAACAATTTTTTTACCAAAATAAAATTACAAAATATTAATTCAAAATTGAATTTTAAAATTTTATTAATAAATTTTTTTCTTGTGATCTATTAACATTTTTATAAATAAATTATTATATTTAAATTTTACTTTTAAATTTATAATAATAAAAAAAATTCCTAACACCATTTTTTTACTAAAACAAAATCATAAAATATTAATTCAAATTTGACTTTTAATATTTCATTAATTATTTTTCTTGTGATCTATTAACATTTTTATACATTAATTTGCTTATAATATATTGAAATTAACTAACTCTTTTAGTTTTTAATTTCTCAGTCGCCATATTAGTCAAAATTTTAAACAAAAAATTTTAGTTTGTTATTTTTTTGTGTTATTTGTTGACTGATAAATTTGAACTAATTCCTTTTTTATTTTACACTAACTATGAAACATTAATTAATATAATTTTAAATTTATTTTGCTAACTGAAAACTAATTTTTGACTTAGTTATATAAATTTTTTTAATATAAGTTTGAGTGACAATAAGTGTTATATTAATAAAATTTTGGAAAGTAAATTAGTGTAAAGGAAATTAGTTAGAAATAATTGATAAGCTCTTGTGATAATATAGAAAGAGAAAATGAAGATAATGTGAAGAGAGAAAATCAAGAGTTTGATTCATTAAGGATAAATTGGGAACTTGAGTAATTTATTGCTCTGGATGCTAATATTTGCTCTGGCATTAACAACAGCCTTCTAAAATTGGTCAAGTATGAATTAAATAAATTTCAAATTTAAATTAATTTATTAAACAAGCCCTAAAACTTTGAAGAGTATTAGACCTCTGCCATTCTCACCAGGAACCTTTTTTTTTTTTTTGTTCTTTTCCTATGAATACATATTGAAATTAATTATAATTCAAACAATTAAAAAACTTTCAGAGAAATCATCAATTATATAGATATGTATAGAAGTCAAGTATAGTTGTAAATTGGTGCATTTTACCTCAGTCACAGCTGCTGAGATTTAGTATCTAATTTGTCAATGGATTTGAAGCCAAGAATCAAATTAAGTCACTATCTTCCTCTTTAATCCAAAGACTTGTCTGTCTTTCTTGTTTAGTCTCCTGAAAGTCTACATATGCTAGTTGAGTTAGGTTTGGCATGACCCAACCCAAGCATACAAACAAAGAACAAAAAATTTCAAGCTTTCAACCAATATTTTTCTTTTCTCTCTTTTACAAGTCAATAATAATGGGTATGGAAACAAGAAATCTTGATTCATGATTTCATTATTCCATCCATCTACAACTCTCACAAAACATAAATCATCATCTCATCACTACAGACTATAGTAATAGTAGTAGACGACCTTGAGGTGTGCTGAACGTTCTTAATCTGGATTCTGGACCTGCAAATTGAGATTTAACATGGGTTTTAATTAATTTATAAGACCATCACGGCCAGGAAAATCTGAAAGCAAGGCAAATGAAGACGAAGATGATATTTACAGGGCCTCAAGAGTCAAGACAAAATAAACTTTGCAGTTTAAGGGGACAGATTACAGATCTTGAGAAACTAGTCACACTCTAAAGGCAATACGTCATGGCAAACGCTAGATAGAGAAACATATACATTCTTGTATAGCCAAAAAGACACAGAATTTATACTCAAATGACATCAGTTTTTGTTTCAACTTATCAAGCAACCGTACATACAATGCATTCTAAGTGGTCTATTCATCAAGGTTTAAGCACCCTTTTCTCATACTAGAAGCTCGTAAACCCGGGATCTTCTGTCCAAAATTTTGTTTTTCTTATTATGTCTTAATTAAAACTACGTCGTAGGGCTTACTAATCTATTGGTTAGGGTCTAATAATTGTAAAGTAATTTTAGTGATATTTATGCATTTAGTCCCTACTTTTAGTAAAACTACGTCGTTTTGAACATTGGACAGAATGAAATAGAATAAATATTGGACAGAGGATTTGGTCTCAAGGTCGTATAGATCGTTTTTAGGAATCAGAAATGTGCCTGTTCAGTGAACTGATGGTAAGTGTTACCAAAAGACAGCCCAAAAAAAGTTTGTCGGAAAAACAACTTTACTCAGCATCTTTACTAACTGAAATTATAGTTCAACCAGAGTAATATACCCAGAATACAGTTACAACTTATGCATACACATTAGCCATTTAGATTTGCACTCCAATCATTAATCATATATGCCAAGTGGCAGCCCTCAAGAAATAGCTTCACAGACAAATTAACTCAAAAATATATCAATCACAGATGATCCAATACTTCCAAGACAGAACTCATGTTTCTGAACCCTTGATGCTGCAATAGCAAAATTCAACACATGGCCTAGTTAGAGATATTCTACAAGAGGAGAGAGTTTACAGTTCAAAATGATGACCTGTTCTGATGAACCCTGGAAGCTGCAGCATCATAAACTTGTATCAGCAGCTACCATTTTGAGTTTCATAACAATCCTCCACGAAATATCCATCAATAACACTAGTGGCATGCACTAACAAAATTTTGTTTTCAGATCAGAAAGTTACCTAACATGATTTTGTTTTTCTGCAAGAGACATTAATAAACTGCGTCAAGAGTACTACTATTATTAAAGAAGATTAAGAGAGGCACTTCAACTCAATTACCTATTCAGCTACCAGGGTAGATGAGGCAGATTGCAAATTTTGATTGTTTTTTGCTCCTTTCTCGTCATCAAAGTAGTCCTGAAGTGCTGTCATCTCAATCTTGCTGCATTTCAAGCTTTTAATTGCTTCAGCAGTAGCCAAAGCACCAGCAACTGTTGTAATTGTAGGAACTTTGTAAGCAAGAGCCATCCTCCTCAACTTCCTGCCATCAATCTGGTCAAGGTCATCGCCAGAACTTGTGATGACAATCAACTGAATCTGCCCATTGGCAATCATATCAGCAGCATGAGGTCTCCCTTCATGCATCTTCAGCACTCGCTCCACTGGAAGGCCTTCTAACTCAAGAACATGTGCTGTTCCAGCAGTCGCAATAATTCTGAATCCAAGATCAAGAAAGGCCCGGGCAATTGTGGGAATTTGCGGCTTTGTCAAGTCATTTAAACTGAGGAATAAAGTGCCAGACAACGGAAGCTTTTGCCCAGCTGCTATTTGTGCCTTGGCAAATGCAATTGAATACTCAAAGTAGATACCCATTACCTCTCCAGTACTACGCATTTCAGGACCTAGAAGCACATCACAGCCTTGAAATTTCTCAAAAGGGAGGACAGCCTCTTTAACAGATACATGACTAGGTATAACCTCTCTTGTGAACTGTAATTCATGAAGGGACTTCCCTGACATGACAAGGGAAGCATATTTAGCCAGTGGGTGCCCAATTGCCTTAGACACAAAAGGAACAGTTCGGGATGCACGTGGGTTTGCCTCGAGCAAGAAAACGTCCCCAGTAGCTGTTATGGCATATTGACAATTCATGAGTCCACAAACTTCTAACCTCCTAGCCAATTTCGCAGTCCATGACCTGATTGTGTCCAAGCATAATGGAGAAACTGTTTTTGTGGGAATCATGCAAGCTGAATCACCTGAATGGACACCAGCTTGCTCAATGTGCTCCATTATTCCACCAATTACAACATTACCATGCAAGTCAGCAAGTGCATCCACATCAATTTCTATCGCATCAGATAAATATTTGTCAATTAAAACAGGACGCTCTGGATCCACTTGAACAGCAGTTTCAAGGTATCTCACAAGTTTATCATCACTGTAAACAATCTCCATCGCTCGGCCACCTAATACATACGAAGGCCTGACTACCACAGGGTATCCAATATCTGCTGCAATAGCAAGAGCATCTTGTTCGCTCTTGGCAATGCCACCTTTTGGTTGCTCTATCTGCAGTTCCTCGATAATGGCATTGAATCTCTCCCTGTCCTCAGCGGCATCAATGGAATCGGGTGATGTACCCCAAACACGAACATATCCAGCTCCACTTTTGCATTTTGGCTTGTACTCATCTAGGTATTGCTGAATCGGAAGAGCCAGTTTCAATGGTGTTTGACCTCCAAACTGCACAATTATGCCATCAGGCCCTTCCAAGTCTATTACATTGAGAACATCTTCAACAGTTAGCGGTTCAAAATAGAGGCGATCACTTGTGTCATAATCTGTAGATACGGTTTCAGGATTGGAATTCATCATGATTGTCTCATACCCTGCATCCTGAAGTAGACAAAAAATATATATATAATTAAAACATAAGAAAACAAAAACCCTACAGATTAGAAACTCCAGACAGATATAGTACATAATTTAAAATAACAAGCAATAAAAAAGCACCTGTAGGGCAAAGGATGTGTGGCAGCAACAGTAGTCAAATTCAATTCCTTGTCCAATTCGATTTGGTCCGCCACCCAAAATCAGTACCTTTGTCCTCTGGGTGGGAGCTGATTCACACTCAAAGTCATAAGATGAATACATATAAGGAGTATTTGCCTCAAATTCTGCAGCACATGTATCAACTCGCTTATATGCTGGTTTAACACCCAATGATAGCCGCTTTAATCGAACTTCTTTCTCAGTGGATTTTGTAGCAAAAGCTATCTGTTTATCACTGAAACCTCTCTTTTTCACTTCATAGAGGTCATCCTTTGTCAGATCAGACAACTTTTGAGACAAAAGATATTGTTCCACATCTACAAGCTCCTTCAATTGAGTCAGGAACCAATTGTCAATGTAACTCAGTTCGTGGATGTCATCCACCTTCATTCCTCTCTTCATTGCTGCATACATGGCATGGATGCGGTCCGGATTAGGGACTCTGAGGCTGTACTTCAGTTGCTCCCAATCCCAATCCAGTTCCTTGACCTGTGCACAACCCCAACCAGAATAGCCACACTCCAGTGATCGCACTGCCTTCTGAAAAGATTCTTGGAATGTCCGACCTACAGCCATGGATTCACCAACAGACTTCATCTGTGTTGTCAGAATGGGCTCTGATCCAGGAAACTTCTCAAATGCAAACCGGGGTATCTGCATAATCAATGTTAGTTTTAATAGAAGAAAAGTAATGAGTGAATATTTCATAGATATAGGGTACAGAATTGCTATCACGGTCCTTTTCATTATACGAACCCAACTTCTATAAAAAGCAAGCCAGTCTATTTAGCGTAGGCTTTAGTAAAGCAGAACTAGATAGTTTGTTTCATCAAGTTATCTGCTGAACCAAACTGACATATAACACCAAAAAAAAAAAGGAAAAAAAAAGTGTGAAGAACTTACCAAAAAATCTTCCAACACATCCTTGTTCACTTAAAGATCAAATTATGCTTCTGACTGCCTTAAACAATTAGTGAAGCCTCTCAGATGGCTTACAAAACTCTTAAAAGTTGACTTTGTGTATCACAAAAAGAAGCATCATTAAGCTAGCTAGTTTGACATCTATAGACCATAAATATTTTAAATACAGAGCAGAGGATAATAAAAGGAAATTTGAATCAAAATTCAACTAGGCAACTCAAAGACGACGTGATCATCCAAATCTAAAAACTCATTGTAAAATAAACCTTTGGACTGCCATTGCTCACAATGAGAAAATATGAAAAACTGTCACGTATAAACTTCTTCTTCCTATTATTAAAGAACCATAGTAATTGAAAATAAAGCAGAAAATAACTATTCCTTGAGAAGGAACAAAAAAAACTTCTGAAGATCCACTACTTGTCTGATCTCATCACAAATCTATAAATTTTTTGTAAGGTCAACTATGTCACGTTCATTGAACAATACTTTGTAAGGTTAACTATAAATTTCACGAAAAAAAAAAATACAATAATGGAGTTGAAAGAATGTTGGGTTGAAACCTTACCTTGGTTACCACATAATCAATGGAAGGTTCAAAACTAGCAGGTGTTTTCTTTGTAATGTCATTAGGAATCTGATCCAATGAGTAACCAACTGATAACTTTGCAGCCATCTTTGCTATTGGGAAACCAGTTGCTTTCGAAGCCAATGCTGAAGATCTTGAAACTCTAGGATTCATCTCAATCACCATTACCTCTCCATCTATGGGGTTGACAGCAAATTGAACATTTGAACCACCACATTCAACTCCAATTTCCCTGATTATAGCTATGGAATAATCCCTAAGCCGCTGATACTCCTTGTCTGTCAAAGTCTGAGCAGGAGCAACGGTGATAGAATCCCCAGTATGAACCCCCATCGGGTCTATATTCTCAATAGAACAAATAATAACCACATTGTCTGCCAAGTCTCTCATGACCTCAAGCTCATATTCTTTCCATCCCAACAGAGACTTCTCCACTAATACCTGAGAAGTCAAGCTAGCTGCAAGCCCAGACTTACATATAGCCTCAAACTCCTCCCTGTTATAAGCAATACCACCTCCAGTCCCACCCAACGTGAAAGCTGGCCGAATAATCAATGGAAACTCCCCAATTGAATTGGCAATTTCAAAACACTCCTCCAGAGTTGTCCCAATCCCAGATGGGGGAGTCTTGAGCCCAATATTCTTCATAGCTTGTTTAAACAAATCCCTATCCTCAGCCTTCTTGATTGCTTCAAGTTTTGCCCCAATCAACTCAATGCCATACTTTTCAAGCACCCCACTTTCAGCCAAAGCCACCGCAAGATTAAGTGCAGTCTGTCCTCCCATTGTTGGCAATAAAGCATCAGGCCTCTCCTTCTCCAACACTTGCTCAACCAGTTCAGGAGTCATTGGCTCAATGTAGGTCCTATCCGCGGTATCTGGATCAGTCATAATCGTTGCAGGATTCGAATTAATAAGGATCACTTCATAACCCTCCTCTCTAAGTGCCTTACAAGCCTGAGTTCCAGAATAATCAAACTCACAAGCCTGTCCAATCACAATTGGCCCTGCCCCTAAAATCAAAATTTTCTTAATATCAGTCCTTTTCCCCACTTTTTGACCACCAAAAGGCCCTCCATTTGTAGCACCATCGCTGTCACTAACAACACCCTGCTCATTTCGAATGGAATTCACCCTCAATCTCCTGCTCAATTTCGCAGAATGCAATACCAAGGGACGAGATTGAAAACTTAAATTTGATGCACTTTTCTTGGCAGCTGGCTTTGTGGGATTGAAGTATAACTTAAAAAGACTTGATTTTGATAAACAAGTCTTGGTGGGGTTGACAATATATGAAGGTGGCGATGAAGAAATAAGCCTAGATGAAACATTTTCACAATGGTTCATACAATAACCCATCTCCCACTCTCCGAGCCCTCCAAATTATTCTTCGAACTTCAATCAAACTGTACCCAAAAAAAAAAAACCACAAAATAACAAAAAAATTCAGCTGAAAATCCAACACAAAAAATGATGCGAGCTTAAAGTAAAAAGGGTTTAAGCTGCATAGCTTGAATTAAACAAACACATATCAGACAATCAAAATGTGTCCAATCATGCAAATAAGAATATGCAAACAATATTTATGCATGTGTATGTACATAAAAATGGATTTTTTTTCCCTTTTTTTATTTATATTGAGGGGAAAGAGTACTGCGTGTGTTAGGGTTTAAGAGATGCTTACAGCAGCAGCTGGAGATGCGAATCCAAGTGGGCTGACTGAGACTCTGAGTGTGTGTGTGTGTGTGGATATTAGCCAAAACAAATATTTTAATTCAGATTCTGGAAAAAAGTAAAGCATTTGATGTCCTTTCAACGAGTTGATTTGGTTGAGTCGAGCAACAGACAGCGGAATTGTGGGAATACAAGTAAAGTCGTGGAATCAAAACCACGATTTCAACATAAGGGATATATAATGAATCTATAAGTGAATAAATAAAAGGGTGAAATGCAAAATACCGCATATTTGGATGGTAAGATACACTTTAAACGTTTAATTTGGATACCCTATCTTTTTAAATTATTTTTTTTCATAAAGTATAATAATTTTATGAAAAATAAATATTTTAAACTAATTTACCTTTATTATTTATTTTGTACTTCCTAAAATACAATACAAAATGCGAAATATCAATATTTCACATGTAGTTTTTTTTTAGTGTTGTATTATTTAAACTCTAAATTAACTGAAAAAATTGGAAAGGATTTCATTTACAAATATCTGATAAAATTAAAATGAAGAATACGACGTAGAAAATTGTTGAATCTATTGAATATTTTGAAAAGAATTGTTAGTGATTACAAAGATTTAGAAGTACAATAAAAAAAAAAGTTATGTATGTTTTTTTATTATATTTTCATGTGCAATTATAAAATTGAACTAACATGTAAAAAAAAAAAGAATAGTTTAAAAAGGTAAAATGTCAAAATTTAAAATTTAAAAGTATATTACAATTCAATTATACTTTAGAGTAGGAGTGTGCAATTTACCCAACAAATAAAAATATATGAACTACACAAAAACTCCTATAGTTTATATATAAAACGGACAACTAATCACGGATCGTGATTTTAATTTCTGTAGATTTTATCGTGTATTGAAATAGCAATTAACTTATCGTGCATATCTAAACACTCGCTTCACATGAGATTAGCTTTATTGAACAATGGACAACCATTTTAATTCTTTTATAATGGTTTAAACTTTTTATTTGGATCAAAACAATTTTATTTTTCAAATTGAGATATTTTTTATTTTCATGCCAATTAACACGTTCTAAGTCACTATATTTTATGATATACCAAACAAAAAGAATATTCTAAATGATGAAAATTAAACGGTCCATTCCATGTTATTGTGCCGCATCCGCATGGAATCCAATCAAATCAAGACCGCATATAACAATCTTACGGTTTTACTTTATCGTCGCCACCATTGAAGTCCAAGAGGTGGTTGACTTTGACTTTTTATTTTATCAACAACAACAAGCGCGTCTTCAGTTATAATACCTAACCATTATAAACAAAAGCGCTTCGTGGATATTAACGCCTTCTGAAGTAATTCCAACGCAATAAGATTACGAGTTCTGTGTTGTAACTTGTAAGCCGGAGTCGGTTTACGATTACGTTTTTCAACGAACTTTGCTTTGCCCAGTTCAAGTTTTCTATTTAACTATCCGCCAAAACAAGAAACTTCCTGTTTCTGCCAATTGTCGTGGTCTTTTTAATTATCGCACTGCACAAAATTTGTGGAGTTATATCTCTAAGTTTGAACATCGTCTACAAGTTTGGTTTTGAAGTTTCTTGTTGCCTGTTGGTCGTCCACTTCTGCAAACTAAGGCCTCAGCAACGATGGTTCAGATGAAAGAGTTGTATCCTTTCGTTTCTTTAAATTTTAATCAAGAATTTCATTTGTTTTTTCTGCAAGAATTGAGAATTTGTGAACTGGGATTTTTCGAATTATTTTAAATGTTTGAATTATTCTACTTCTTTGTTAATATTTGTATGTTTCATGCTTCAGCTTCATTGTGATTTAGTAGTTTTTTTTTTGTCGTTTTGTTTGGTGAAGTTTGGACATGGGCTGTTTTCTGAGGTTGAGATGAATTGCAAACTGAATAACTGATGGTTTTTTTCTAATATTCCCTCTATCCTTTGTTAAAGTAAGGATAATGTTTAAAGATGAAATTTTTATGCTTTAAGTGCACGTTTATGAAAAGGGCAGTTTCCAATTCTTCCAGACAATACTTTTTGGCTTTCATTTGTTGTAATTCCTTGACCAGTAACTTTCTTGAATGGGGGGCTTTGTGTAAAGTCGAGTTGTCATGCCTTTATCATTGGAAGAGGTATACCATCATGTCGAATAAGCTTGAGAAATTTGTTGGCAAGTACTTATACTTATTGCATGTTGAGGCTTAATTGCTTGTTTTGATTGTGAAATTGCAGTATCAGATAGCTCAAATGTACATGGTCATGAAAATGCAGCAGCAGAATACCGCCGGGACTGAAGGAGTGGAGGTTTTGGAGAATAGACCTTTTGAAGATGATGAATTTGGAAAGGGTCAATACACATTGAAGTTGTACAGATTGCAAAGGTAATTTGGAGTAAGATAGTGGTTTTGAATTTGAACATTTTTCTTACACTTAACTGAACAGGAAAGGATTTACAGATGCCCAAAAGAAAAACCGCCTGGCCATTTGTTATAATCAATTGTGTTACTATAGAGAATTGATCACAAACATGGCTAAGAAATATATGCATTGTCTTTTTTGTTGAAGATGTAGTTTCTACCAATAGCAGAGTACTTGATGAGATTTCCTTTTTCTGTCACTTGTCAACAAATAAAACCGCCTCGCTATTTGTTATACTCAATTGTGTTACTATAGAGAATTTATCACAAACATGGCTGAGAAATTTATGCATTGTCTTTTTTGGTGAAGATGTAGTTTCTACCAATAGCAGAGTACTTGACGAGATATCCTTTTTGCTGTCACTTGTCAACAAATGATTTGTTGGCCAGGCCACGTCTGAGCAAATGTTGCCCAATGTATCTATTAAGTTGTAGCCTTAATTTTGTTTACGTTCTTTAGTTATGGACCTAATGGTTAATGCTAGTTGTCGACAAATATCATTTCCTGTTTAGTTTAAACAGCATTCATGCTTTCTATTGAAGAACCAATTTATTTTGTATAACTTGGGATGCTTTTCCACCAATTTAAGTTTACAAGATGTATTGTTATCTGAGCATCTGCTTTCAGAAAATAACATTTTCTCCACTGCTGCACTCACTCCTCTCTTTGCAGCAAGGTTCCTTCTTGGTTGACAACCTTTGCACCCACTGATGCTCTTGTGATGCAAGAGGAAGCCTGGAATTCATACCCCAGATGTAAATCAGGTTTAACTTGCCAACACAATTTTCCTAGCATTTCTTATTGCGTTACTTACATAAAGAACTATTCATTTGTTATTATAAGTGTTAACTGCTTTTTCTGAAACTTATTCTGATGATTCTACTTTGTGTACTCTGAAATTTGATTGCGGTTGCACAGTCATTAAGGTAATTCTGCTTTAACCTTCTAACCGTTTTTGTTATTTGGATCATTGGATGCCCTTCATGGAATGTTTCCTACTGAAATTCTCTTTGATTGTGTGATTTCAGTGCCCATATTTCACAAAGTTCCGTTTAACTATTGAAACCATCCATAAGGCTGATAATGGACAATCTGAAAATGTAAGGTCTAAGTTCCTTCTTTTTTTTCCTTTTTCCTTTTCCAATTTGCATGATCACGTCATTTGAACAATGGATTGCATCCCATTCATGACGAGTGCACCATAATTCAGCTGTATACTTGCCAAAATTAATTTGCTTGGTAACTTACAATGTTTTGAGTTAAACTGAGCATGGTGACGAAGTGTGATCCATGTAGCTGACCCAACTTAGTGGGATAAAGGCTTAGTTGTTGTTGAGCTTACGATGTTTCTTTTGTCTTGTTAATCGTTTTCTGGCCTGCATTAATGGAGTTTTGATATATAGGTACATGGTCTAAGCAAACAAGAACTAGCAGCCAGAGAGGTAGAAATAATCGACATTGCTTCAAATACCAGTGATTATTGGAGCTATATTATTGGCAGAAACAGCATTGATTTCTCTGGATTCCAATCAGAGAGGACTAGCCGTGGTCCCCTTCTAGCAGGATGGCAGGTTGGTATCCCATGTTTAATAGTATTATGTAGTATGCACCAGCGAAATTGCTTCAGAGAAGAATTTACTTATCTGGAAAAATTGGATCTTTTACAAGTCATATCCTATCATGCTGGTATTGATATTACGTCATACAATTGGCGGATACTGTTTGACAGCATTATTATAAGTTTCCTTTGAACTCTGCCTGGGAAGAATGTGCCTTTGCTACCTGGGACAACTATGGCATTTAAACAAGTATGGTTGATGATTCAGATTGGAGTCTTTTGAACTTTTTCTACATTTCATCCTTCAAGATAACTTTTCTTTGCATGATCCATATTGTACCTTCATTTGCCTAGTCCTCTCACTCTCAGGCATGTGCATTCAGACCCATCCCAGGTTTATTAGGAATCTTGCATAAGATATATCTCCCAATTCCTTGGTTTATCTGAGTGAGAAAGAAATTGGCTAGTTATGTAGTTGTTTCTCCTCCCCTATCTAGTCCATCCGTCCCCCAATGAAAAGGGGAAAGGTCCAGGGGACGGGGTATTTTGTGGTGTGCCAAATTGAATCACTTTTAGTGTAATTGAGATGGCTTGTTTTTAAGATCAGTTAAACAATTACCTCCTCATTTCTTTGTTTCTCTTTTCTGCTCACTCTGTCTCTCTGAAATAACTGGTACTGGGAAGGCCCTTATTGCTGTTTTTCTCTTCTTTTTTGACCCTCTTATCATATTAGAATTTAAGCCTAAAGTCAGTACTCTTCCTTTTGTAGCTCTTGTATCTCTGTTTTGTTCTGTTCTATTAACTTCTTTCTTTCCTTCGTACTTGATTCAAAATACTAGCTAAGAGTTCATCGCCACCATATTCATGATAATCTTGTCAAGTGAACTTATCTTTTGAGTTTGAACTCCAGTGTGAACTTGCAGAATATAGAACATGCTTACCTTGAAGTATTTTGTGTATGAAGCCATGAAATATATCCTTGACTTATTGAATAACCTACACGCCTGAATTGATATATATATTTTTTATTTTTAGGCACAATGAATCTACATTCATTTCTTGACATTTGCAGGACAAGTGTAATCCAGTTATGACAGCATACAAATTGGTGACAATAGATGCTCCATATTGGGGTTTCGGTAGCAGACTCGAGCAAACTTTGTTAGCGGTATAAACTTCTAACTTTAAGCTATCTCAACGTGGTTCTGCACATTTCCCAGTGGATGAGTATGATAATGAACATCAAACATTGAACTTAGGGCCAGTTCTAGGGCCTTAAGTTAAGATGCCGTTACATTTTTTTTGTACCGCAAGATAAAGAGTGATTTAGTGACATGTAGAGATATAGATTTGATAAATATGGAAAATTAGATAAGATAAATCAGAACTAAGTAGAAACCTCAAATATCTTCACGATTTTTTAATTAATCAAATTAGGAGATGCAAGGGTAGTTACCTTGCATTCCTAGGAACAAAGAGATGGTTTCCAAATGTTCATCCCCCATAAATAAACTGAATTATCAATATAAGTTCATATAAACCTATGAACTTTTTGATGAATGAATGTGTCATTGTTCTAGCCCATTTTTGTAAACATATATGTCATGCCCTTTTGTTTGCCTTCACAATTCTGAAGTTCTGCTGAGTTTTGGGATATTTGTTGATTGTTTTCCTTCTAACTCTCGGAAGATTATTTTCCTAATGGATCTTTGTTTGCGTGATATTCATGTCATTTGGCTACCCCTTGTTCGATTCGATGTAAACTTTCCAATATGAAAAATATTTATAAGGCTACGGGAATGATGTCCAGCACCTGAAGCAGATGTTTTGATTTCCTTTTCCAGGGTGAAAGGGCACTTTTCCTCGAAAGTCATCGGAACACTTTTGCTTGGATTGATGAATGGTTTGGCCTGACAGTGGAGGTGATGCGTGAACTAGAGCAACAAAGTGATACCTCATTGAATGAGGTATAACAAAGTATTTAATTGAAACCTACATTTGTTAACATATAACATGGTGACTGAGGCTCTTCAGTCTTTTCAGTTCCAATTATAATTGGAGAAAACCTCTGCATTCCATATACAACACTACAAACTATTATAAGTAGTGTCTTGATTGCACCTTTTTAACGTTGAAACTTTCTCTCCTGAGCAGAAACTTGGCCGGGATTGTTTAGTGGAAAGCTAGGAGGAATTGGATAACACAAGAAGTGTATTCACTTGATACAAGATTGGTGTTACTAAGCCAAAATTTCACCGCTGTAAAGCCATGTTAAATCCGTGGATAATGGGGTTTACTGCAAGATAATGCACTAGAGACACTTGAGTTAACATCTCATTGCATGCAGAAATATTAAAAGATGGCAATCCAATATTAAGGGATCATGGGTCCTTGTTTCCCTCCCCAACCCATCATCATGTTAATATTTTTCTTGTCTACTTTTTTTGGTTAAAAAAATGAAGCATTTATATTGGACATGTTGTAATGTTGTACACATAATTCAAGTTGTAAGAAAGATCAGTTCTTTACTACTTATTTTCCTAAAAACAAATGGTGACATATATCTTATAAAGTTGATCCATTTCCCAAGTTAAAACCCAGAGATATCAAAAACTAACCATAGATAACAGCATAATTGAATTAGACATGTTGAAGAATCAAATTCTTGGTGGAACAGATCCCACAAGGAGTTGAAACCAATCACAAAAATTCATGAATATTAGTACAGAGGAAAAGAAGATATGACCATTTCTATTGTTGAAGGATCCATAATTTGATTGAAAAACATATTGCCTCTTGTAGGCTGTAGCCTGAAATAGCAGCATCCTTTCAAATGTAAGAACTTTTGATGAATCTAACCACAGATAGAATGGAAGGATCCAGGGTGCATCTACAATAACAAATTCCATCTCATTATCTCCAAGGATCCCTCTTCAAGAACTCATTGCATGAAAGAACTAGTAAAGTTCTCCTCTCCAGCCAAACAACCCAAACATCTTCAACTATTTGTATTAAGTTTCAAGCTGCAACATGCCAAAATATTGTTCCTATAGGCTAAATCAGGACAGCATACATAACACCCACAAATAAGATTGTCTCTAACCTCATATCAGATTCAACAGCAGCAGGCCTCAAACCATTGAAAGTCTAACCAAAGGCTTTGATACTATATCACGTCCTCCGTCCAAAATTATTTATATTCAATGTCTAAACGGCGTAGTTTAATTAAAATTAAAGATAAAAACATAAATATCACTAAAATCACCATGCAATTAATAGACCCTAACCAAAAAATAATTCAACGTAGTTTAGTTTTGAATATAAGACACATATAAGATGCTAGGGTGTATTTACTCTAATTTTACCTTATTTGTCTAAATTCCAATATAAGAATTGCATGTTCAAAATAATTTACAGTTTTGATTATCCATTATCCAAACATATGAAATTCATATATTCATTATAAACAATGCCTTCACAGTCAATTACGCCTTCTAAGTTCTAAGGCAATAAGCCAATAACCAATAATCATACACTTTGAAAACTAAAATTACCATAATCGAAAATCTTTTCCAGCATACACTAAATCATCATTCTTGAACTCAAAAAAAATTAAAAATAATAATAATAATAATAATCATCGTTATCTTATTAGAGTCCAATCTTCAAAAGCCCGCAAACAAAAATTAGAAGCTTTTTCTTTTTTCTCTGCGTTTTTCCTCTGTTGATTGGACTGGTGGGTTATTAACCAATCAAAGTCGAATTGTTACACTTTCCTTCACCATAATCTTCTTTGTATTTCCGTGAGTGGAAAAACTTCTGGCGATTGTCTCTCTATTTCTTTCCTAAAGCACCACCCTCAATCAATCCACGAAGTTTACGCAAAAGTTTCTCTGCCCCGTTTTCTTCAATCTTCCACTCAGCCCACTTTGAATTTGAGTCTACACTTGCTGCTGCTGCTGCTGCTACTGTAAGCATTAACTTGAATGCCTGTAATTTTTTTTTCTTTCTTTGAATAATTATTAAAGACAACTCCGGTGACCATTTAGCTTTATTTGTTTTCAGATGTTAATTGTTGTGTTTTATTGCTGAATTACTATTCTGTTGCTAAGCTTAAAAAACATGTGAAGAAAAATCGCATTAACTTTTGGCCCAGTTGAAAGATTAAGCATTAGAGACCAAAGAAGGTAGCTATTGTGTTTGATGGATTAAAAAATGAATCTTTTTGGTTTGGTTTAGTTTTTTTATTTTCAATTTAATTTTTTGGTGGCTCAAGAAGCTAAATCATTCTTTAAAACCCCAATCGGGAACATAAATTCTGTATTTCTATTGCAAAAGCTACAAGTATACCATTCCATTCTATGCTAGTACATTGATTTCTCTGATGGGATACTTTTAGGTTGAAGCATTAGGAACAGCTTTGGTAAATACCATTTGAGTTTTGTTGAAGGAAGAATAGAATGGGGCCAAGGTGGAAAGGAAAGGGAGCAGAAGCAAAAGCACTATTAGATCCCATTTCCCATATAGTTTCCCAGCTTCAGTCTTGCCTGGTCCAGTCAAACACTCAAGGATTACTAACAAGCTCCGGTGTACTCCTCGAAGCAGATTCTAAACAAACTGATCTTCTTAATCGCGCTTGTTTTGGGCTACCAGTTATCACGGCCGATAAAGATAAGCAATGGTTCCAATTAGGTATGGAGGAAGCATTTTATCTCTGTTATGTCCTAAAATGCATCAAGGTGGTTGATGAAAGTAAGTGTGAAAAGAGTTACGAAGAGTTGTGGATGTATATGAAGTCGAGGAGGGAAAATTTTCCAAATTTGTTTAAATCTTATTCACATCTTCGGGTGAAGAATTGGGTTGTTAGGTCAGGATCTCAGTATGGTGCCGACTTTGTTGCCTATAGGCATCATCCAGCTCTGGTGCATTCGGAATATGCTGTGCTTGTTTTGTCAGATGGGAATGGTGAATCTAATGGTCGTTTGATGGTTTGGTCTGATCTTCACTGCATACTTAGATTGTGTGGTAGTGTTGCAAAGACATTACTGGTTCTTTACATTGATAAATGTGGAGATAAAGCTGCCTCACCATCGTGTTTAGAAAGTTTTATTGTTGAAGAGAGAACAATCACCAGGTGGAGTCCAGAAAAATGCCGTGAGAACCAAACAATTGTGAATGAGAAATCTTAAATGCAAGAGTTTGTGCCAATAGTTGTTCACAAGTTTTTTGGGCCAGTCGCACTATGAAGGATTTTGATGATACTTTAGTGTAAACTTTGATGCTGTGGGAAATTGAGAAAGATGCTGCTTCTATATCATGTCTGATGAATTATATTGTTGGAAAAATAAGAATGACAATGAAGTTCAGAGATATTTTTTGAGAGGTCCTGCAATTGTAGTAAAGAATCGAGAAAGTTGGTTTTAGTTATAGCAGCATGAGATGGATATTTAGTCTTTTGTACAAGATCAAACTGCCCCATTGGTCATTAAACTTTTTCGCGATCCGTTTTTTGGTCATTAACTTTTAAACTAGCTGAAAAGGTCACTAAACTCCTTAAGCGTGCGACTTCTTGTCATTCCGTCCAATTCATCCGTCGTTGGTGCATATCTTGGTTTGACATTTAGTGCATATCTTGACTTTTGTAACACTGCTGATCAAATTCCAAGCATCCGGAGGAAGAACAATGATAACTGGATGATGATAATGAAGTGACCAAGTAAGCCCCTCAGTTCAAATTTGTACATCCTCTGGTATGAGAGAAAGTTTGTGAACGATGTAGAAGCTGCTGATGTTTATTTTTTGCCGCACACATGCTTACTTTTATTAGTTAAGATTTGAATTTTGTCATATGAAAGTCGTCCATCTGATCTTTCTTTTTCCTTTGATTCTGTTTTCCTCAACAGCAACAATTCCCTTTTTTTCGCCAAGCATCCAGTATTTCAGCAAATGAACAATTTCTTTTTTTTTTACAATCCCTGGCTGCAATCTCAGGACATCATAAATAGTGTACCTTTTACACTTCGCATGTGAGCTTTTATGAAATGAACAAGAGCTGAGAGTCTTGGCCTGTTTGTGAAATGAATAAGATCAAAACTGCATCTTCAATGGCTGGGTCTAAGTCTATCATGAGTGGACAAAATTACATTTTGTCATTGACATACTTAAACTAAGGAACAAGGAAAACATTACTTCATAGAATCAACAAGTCTTAATTCAGTACAAAAATATTCACACATAAGATGTCAAATCTCATCTTCCAAAATCATATAAAATACAAATCTTTCCATCTATAATGGATCCGGAAAAAAAAAAAAAAAAAAACTAGCACGAATGCAGGAAACAAATTTACTCCTTTCTTTGGAGATTGTCTCAAAAATGTAGCCTGCTTGGTTGTGCCTTCTCCATTCTAGTTTCACCGTAAGGCTCATCATTGTCAATCCGTTTGTTGTGCCTAAATGCCGCACAAGCAACAACATAAACAATTACCAGTATGATTAAGATGACAATGTTGATCACAGAGACCTTCCTCCAACTCTTCTTCAGGCTTCCCAGAACACCAGCTTTACAAGAATTGCAATTATAGCACAGTTGCTCTTGATCATTGCTCCAATTTGAACAGTCCATGTCATTTCCAACTAGGCCTCCACCTGCACTCCAAAATGTTTCATTCTGATACACATATCCGCATACCGTAGGGGGTTTGCAACATCCAGACTGCAGATTCCAAAACCAAAGCCAGTAAGGATGTTATTCAATTGTCTAAAACATTTATCAACCACCAAAGAACAAGACTGAAGTTAAATTTGAATGGAGTTATGTATCAGGAACTCCGAAATATATAAGTGGGGAAAAATCTAATTTAAATCAACCGGCTTAGTACCATTTTCCTTCTTTACCTACAAGATCAGAGAGAATATTATTCATCTTGCCTAATGATAATAGGGTTACTGCACCATACCACAAAAAACATACATGAAATCAATCATGTAGACCCTATATGACTGTGGAGAAGCATATTATATGCAGAAGCAACAATTATAAACATGTTTTCAAAATTCAAACTTAAAATGCAGACAAAGATGGCCCTAGTGAATGGAGCTTTCCAGGTAGTTCAAGGTCCAACTCCAATCTTTTCCAACTCATAATGGTGACCCACATCAAGATATTAAATGTTCCCCTATTCATCAAAATACAAACAACACACTTTTTCCAATCCAACTCAATTATCATTAAGCAATTGTTGTTAGGGTCTTGTGCATAAACAAAATGAATATACAAAACAGAAAGAAAAAGAAAATAGTTCCCATATTACAAAGATGCCTCGTCTTTTTAAAGAGCAAAATCTTTTAGAGATTTTCATGTGCAATAGAATATATGACCTTAATCCCAAAGGAAAAAGAAAAATGAAGTTTTCTTATATAGAAGGAAGCAGTTCTTGGGGGTACAAATGATAAATTCTATGTAAAGAGAACAAAGCAAGAAACTCAAGCACTTCCACTTGCCAAATCTTTCAGAGATTTAATTTAGTCATAGAATAGCATTTTGTCCCCTGTTACAGGGGTGAAAAAATATCTTATGATATGGTTTTGTCATGCATGATAACAACTTCCCATCAGCCAAGTAGAAAACACTATCTGCAGGGTATTAAATATAGCATATCATTTCAGATCCTTTTAGAAATGTTTTCTGCCTATTGATGATGCCCTTTGTTAAAATTAAAGTTCATTCCCACTCCCCAGTAGTATTACATAAAACTTTCAAAAGCACAATAATAATAAGTTTAGATGTAAGATATTATTAGCATGTGAACTTTGTGTAAAAAAACAGTTTACACCATAACTTATCATCTTATAAAGTACTCAAAGGTAGAACATATGTTTCACAATTAGAAAGGGACAGAAAAAGAAAAAGGAAAGTAGAGATCAAAGCTGGATAAAATTCAGCTAAAATATTCTCAGATGTAATGGTATTTCATTTTCAAACTTTCAATGTATTCTTACGTTATCTCAAAGATGAAGCAAACAAAAGAAACCTCAATCCACAAGGATATTCTATAGAGGTTAAAGGAAATGGACCACAAGAAAAAAGAAAAAAGTATTCTTTTGGGATATCATTTGTCAAATAGTAGCCCCTTTATTACAACAACAAAGAAAAGTTAAAAGTAGTGAGTAACAAAAGAAAATATCCAAAACTTGAAGAAATTGAAAGGCTGATGATGACGAAACATTTGCCTCATTAGACGACAAGGCAGAGGTTGGTTGAATGTCTCATCGTTGGATAAGAATCTCAAAAAGGAGAACTTGACTCATCTATAGGCTATACAATATACATACCCACCAGAGAATGTCCCCAAACAGTGCCATTTTAACAGCAGAAAAAACGATTGTACAAACTGTTGAAAATAAAGCAGTCCTCTAGCTACGATTAAATGAAAAAAAAAAAAAGTGCTTAGAATTTTAAATAAAAAGGAAAAAAAATCTTAAGAAATGAGTGTCCAGAATCATAGGGATTAAAGGGATATGTACCCAATTGCACCAAGATAAAAAAAAAATAGGAAAAAGACACGAGAGGTTCAATGAAAGGTAGACAAAAATAGTGTGTAAATCAAGAATGCAACCACTAAAAGGAAAAGGTCGGTGATAAAGCAGTGTGTTTTTGTTGTTTCTTTGGCTTTTCCACAGCCTGGAGTGTAGTAGTGTCCCCCTCATCTCATGAAGAAAGGGGCAAGTTCTGCCAAATAACTTCCATGTATTCAGATCTAAGTAGAGTACAACACTGGCCATATGACCTGAACAAATCTCAAATAGATTCTTTTCTTGGAAATAATTAACAAAAATTTGCTGACCCTTTACTCTTTTAAACAGTACAACTCAATCTGACTATCATGGCTATTTTCTTAAGCTATCAAAGAAATGATCTCACAAAAACCAAAATGATTTAGACAAAAAAAAGGAAAAATGAAAACTTTGGTTCATACCTCAACAGGACTGAGCTTTCTCAGGTAAAACATGTCAGCACTTTCAGGAATTCCATTATAAGTTCTTCTCAGTTTCCCACAAACATGTGAATCCCTAATACAAGAACTGATCTTTCGCCAATAACTTTCAGTAGTTACCCTTTGTTCCAGCCATCCTGAGTAGTCCTGCAGATAATACTCTTGATAAGCTTTGTTCGAAACAGGCCTGCCTGTCCCTCTATCAGTCACAGCATAAGCAAAAATCACAAAGCCAATAAGGGTTGCAATGATAAGGAACATAGCCCACAAGTAAAGATACATAAGGAAAGTGTTCCTGTAACAAGCCCCAGCAATACCAGCCAAAGAAACAACCATTATAGCTACACCAATGATGATCAAAGGCCACTGAAGAAACTTCAAACAGTCTGTATTATTAGCCCTGCTGCTCAGCCATATTCCACCTCCTAATATGGGTATGGAAGCCAAAAAGGTTGCGAAGTTCAGTAAACCAATTAAGTGATTGCTAGTTCTCATCTTCCCTTGTAGTCAAAAATCAAGAACACTTTTTTTTGGCAACTTTATAGTTCTACTTTGCTCAAACAAGTTTGTTTTCTGGAAAGACTGAAACTTTTTGCTTGATGGGATTTTGGAATTGAAGGAATTGGATGAAGACTGAGTAATTTTTTTTTTTTTTATGTAGAAAGAGATGATGATTGCATTATTATATAGGCGAAGGTGATGGCATGGTAGGTGCTAGCCTGCTAGGTGAGTTCGAGAGAAGACTGAGGGACTCCATCCAGCCTTTCAAGTTATGGATTGGACGCAAGTGTTGTTGTCAAATTGACAGAAAGACCCTTTGTATATTACAAAGTAATTCTACCATTGTTGTCAGAGGATCTTTTGTCGTAATTTGTAAATTGGTCTGTAATTTAGAGGGAAAGTATGGTTGTAGCTTGTAATGAAGATGGTCATTTTCTTGACTTTTTGGAGGATTTCATTGGTGATTGAGTGAAGGCAAAGCTCAATCAAAGTAAAACGAGAAACTGCACATTCATTCAGCAGATGACTCATGTGAGGTGCGGCAGATTTTTATTGGCAACTTAAATGGCAATCCTTTTCACTCTTTTGAACTGAGACGATTTTCTTGAAATTTTTCACCTAACCAAATTTTGCAAATGTGTTATAGATCAATATTGTGAAACGTAGCATGATTCAGTCTCTTCGTTTTTTTTAATCATTTGTACACTCTTTTTTTCTTTTGGGCTTATAATCATCCTACTAAGAAAAACACAACCAATGAAAAATGACAAAAAAAAAACCATGACAATTTCGAGAAAGTATTGGTGGTTAATAACCAACAAATTATCAACCGAGTTTGTGGGTAAGACTTAATATTTTTTTCCTATATATGTACAATGACTCACTATTATATAAGCCTTTATATTAAATTTTAGTGTCATTCAATAAAAAAATCAACCCTACATAATAGTGGATTATTGTGTACTGAAAATATTGAGTATTACTCGCTAATTCATGTGATGAGTTGATAGTTAAACCGTCCAATATTTTCGTTCTGCTAGTCATATATAGAAATTTTAGAGGATAATCTAAGCAAAGAATAAAGGATAAAAGTGTTACTTAATCCAAACCTCTTAAAAGAGTGGACGGTGATCTTGATCCATGGACCATAGCCAAACGAAGTTATCATGTAACTCACCGTTTAAAATATACTCCTACAGTGTCCTACATGTCTCTGTACGCTTGCCAACAAATAATACTTAAAAAGAATACTTGCATGATTAACTGTGCCCGACGTTGCTTTCAACAATCAAACGATCGATGATGCTAACACAAGAAGAGTTTTTCTCTCTCACCCAAGAAGAAGAAGCACAGGGACAAGACTCAAGAGTGATTGCAGTATATCTTGATGGCACTCTTAATATGGTCAACATTGAAGTGCAGCTCCATTGTCAATGGTAAATGATCTTGATGGCACTCTTTATTTTTTGCATCTCTAACCATTGCCTTCAAACTTTTGTGCCTTAACATTTGTTCATGCATGTCTCATTTAATTTGACATTGACTGTTGCTAAATTAAACAAACTTAAACGAGTAAAATGTATTGGTGCTTGAACTCAACATTAATTCGAGTTAATTATAACATGCACAGCCAAAATTATAACGAGTAAAATGTATTGGTGCCAGAATTTTAACCAAATTATCAAACACTATTGCCTTACTTTAATTCTTTACTTAAACTCTCAAGAATATGCCGGAAAAGGCTCTACTTAATTATGATATATGCATGCTACAACAATTCAACCTTTATCCCTCTACGTCAAGTTGATTATATGATCATATTTAGTTATCAAATTCTATATTCTGTAAGAACAAAAATACCCTAAAAGTAATACTTGCAAACAAAAATCAAATAACGTATTAAGTCGGTTGTAAGTTATCACAATCTTCCTTATTTTTTCAAATTTAAGATTAGTTATTCTCAATTTTAAAATCGGCTATTTATAAACAAATTGGCTGCTTATAACTGTTTTAAATACGTGAGAAACAAATTATTTTGAGAACATATACAACATAGTGTAAATTGAGTATATATATAGAGATTACCTAATTTATCTTCATTTAGTATGCATGCTAAACAATAAATAAATGAAAAAAAATGCAAATAAAGGGAGACATTTGAATTTGATACAATTATGGTGATGTTAACTTGTCATATGTGCCCAGCCATTAAATACATTTAATTAATATCTCCCATTCTTGTCACTCAAGCAGTCTAAAAGTCTTTGAACCGTGGTATGGATTTCGTATGTCTGGCCCACAATTATTGGGTATTTAATATGAGGAGTGTAACTATAAAAAGGTTGTTGTGGACATTATAAGCGTATTGATGTTACCTATGGGCTGGTGAGTACCTTAGGCCTAAAATGGGATTTGATGGTGTTCTTTCTCCCTTATCCAACCCAAACCATTGCCTGGACTTTTACCACCAACTGCTGGCTGCTGTAAAGTGGGGCCAAGCCCAACATAAAACAGCCCTTCAATATATCATACAAAATAGTAGTACCATGCTGTTTTTTTTTTTTTTTTTTTTATCGAGCTCGAGTTCAAATTACATATATTTATTTAAAATAATGTAATTTAGTCTCTTATATTAAAAATTTGCATTAAGTCAGTTTATCTAATTTCATTTACATTTTTAATAAAATAGTTGGTCTTATATAAAACTGGTTCATAAATTAAACGAAAGTTAATTATCATTTCAATACACAATCGGTCTTATATATAAAATAGGTCACATTTATGCACAAACGGTCTTATATATAAAATAGGTCACATTTGTCAAACATCTCATATGTGAAATCAGGAGTTTTTGTCTTAATTAAAAAGTATACACGATCATTCACGTGAACGATGTACACGTACATACTTTCTATTAAAAAATCAAGTAAAATTGCATAGAAAGATTAATTTGGTAGAATTACGCATGATGTAATAGATGATTTTTTGTTTTTTTTCAACAAGTGTGATGGAAGATTTTGGCAATTTTACTGAATAAAATGGGTCCAATTGTCTTTGGGGATTGAATGTATTTGTTGATGTAATAAAATAAATGAGAATGATTCCCAATAAAATCTCTATCCTGTCACGATTTTGAAGTTTCATGTGGAGGCGGCAAATGCTTTCTTCCATGTATCTATGTCTCTGTATGATGTTGAAGTGTCATATCAAGTAGTAACCAAAATCATAATCCAAGAATCTTTCCAGAACTGATCCCACTTTTGTATGAATACATAAAACACAAATTTAAACTACAACTCCAATAAATCCAACACAGATTTCATTTCGTGGCCATAAGCAAACTAAAATAGGAATAGAAATTGAAACACTGCCTACTTTCTAGCCTTTGTACAGTTAAAAATTTAGTCAAATTACTACTTGTAACGCTCCTGTAAAACGACAAAATCCCAATTTGATACTATCCGCTGTTTGTCTTCGTCTATCTTTGTGTTTCACTATTTTGTATTGCCTCCCACCTCACAGCATTCTCTCTCTCATTTTCTTTCTTTACCTGCCCTGTTGAAATATCTATAGACAAACAGGGAAGAAACTGTGTGACTGTGTGTGAGTGGGTGAAGGATTAGCTCATCACCTCGAAATTTGAGCTCAATGAAACAATAACTACAACTTCTTTAGAAGCTGCAGCATTTACCTTTCTTCTTCTTCTTCTTCTTCTTGTTCTTTTCTTGTTGTAGCTCATGAATTCTGAAATGCTTGCAAGAATTCAGCTCACATTCTTTCTAAATTAACTCTCTTCACGTCCAGTCTCAGGATTTCCTTGGTAAGAACAATGTGCATTCTGCAGTCTGCACGCTTTTATTACTGCTTGCTTCTTTATCTTCTCGAGATTAGCAAGCCCAAAAAAAAGTTTTTATTTTTCCTTTTCTTATCCTATATGGGTCTTGGAAAATGCTAAAGAAAATGCTTTAAGCTTCCCCAAAGAAGCTAAACTGTGGGTTTAAATTATCAGTTCTTTTCTCATTTCTATCAGTCTTTGCTTTTGAGTTTTAGTACCATATTTGATGTAAAGAATAGAAGTAATGATGCTATCCTTTTGAAGTTCTTTTTGGAACTTAGCGTTAAGAATTGTACTCTTTACTTTTCTGTGGTGCTAGTTCTGCTGTTCAAGCTTTGATATGTTGGTATCAAGTCAGTATAGTTTGCTTTCGTAGAGACTTTTTCCAAATCAAAAATCGAATCTTTCAAAGTCAGTTTAACCCTTTTCGCCAATCTTTTTTCTGCTTTGTTTTTCTACTTTCGTTCTCTTTGTTTCTTTGTGTGTGTCTCTTTGTAACTGTGTTATTCCTAGAGGCTAGAACTGCACTATATCCTTCACTTGTAGCAATGCTGCTGCTTCTGCTATGTGTTTGTGTGTGAATAAACTTGTTCTTGTTATAAAGTTTGATTCTTTTAAGAGTAAGTCTGAATCTTGATCCGAGGTTGTGTCTTATTTTTTAATCTCTGTCACCACTGAGAAACATTTTAAGGTGTGAATGTAAATTTTCTCTGCTACATTAGACATCCATGAAGAGATTTTGAGTCCTGACCTTTAGTTATTTTAAAGTTTTTCTGCGTGTACTATGTGAGTAACTGAGTAGTATATAATAGTGCCATTGATTCCGGCGGAAATGGAGGCATAAATTGACTGAAGTCTCTTCAAACGTATAATTAATTTACCCAGTGGCCCACTGGAGTCTTTGTCTATCTCTTTAATGAATATCAGACCATTCAATCTGGGGGTAAATATTTTGTAAATGGTCCTGCCTGCTTCCCTATTCTAGCTGTGCATACCTTGTGATAGCAATAATGACAGGCATTAGGCATGCTTGAGTTTCTTGATGAATTGGTTCCCTAAAGAAGAGGGAATCCTTAAAATTCACTACTTTTTTTTTTACACAGTTAATGTAGGGATGTAGGATGGTAACTCTGCCATAGTTAATCTTTCTTATTGTTCCTTTTATGGGTTCTTTATAAGACAGTGGAAGTTGGTGGTTAGCATATTTTCTTATAGGAATCTTTTCATACTTCTTGTGCATTTATTCGCATTGGATTCTTCATGTTTCTCTCTCTGTTATCTGTAGTGTAGCTTGTGATGTTTCTGTATTTTTGCAGGTCTTGTGGGTCAGGCTACATTTAAGTGGGTAAAAAAACATCTTAAATCGGAGTTGCACTTTGTCGATAGAAGGTAGTTAAAATATGCAGACACCCAAAGCAAGGTAATTTTAACTTCTTCAGACGTCATTGCATGTTAATTTGTTATTCCTCCTTTAAACTTTAAACTGGTAATTTTCAAATTCCTTGTGTAATGTAGTCAAGATTTTTTCTTTTTGTGTCTGAAAATGGACTCTGGGATTCTGGATTCCATTTCAATGTTTCCATATCTTCATTTTCTTTTGATGATTCTCTTACCATCCCCGTGAGCCAGAAAAAGAAGCTCATTGTGATCTGAGCTTCTTTTTCAGTTGTTTTACCAGTCGGTTTTATATATGATTGGAATAACATGCCAAACCTCTTAACAGCTGTATGCTGGTTGTTTAAGATGGTAGCTAATTGTTAAGGTTATTGTTACATTATTGAGTTATGGTGTTTTGGCTTGCTCAACCAAAGAATACAGTATTATCCACTATCTATCAATTGGGCTTCATCAGTTTATTTCTGTTGGTACTTTGCATTGTTGTTTTCGTCTGGCCTTTTGTTGCAAATAATTCTTTTGTCACCTGCTCTGAAAACGTTAATGCATCAACTTTTTCAGTGCATTCTACTTCAGGTTGAATTTCAAATTTCCACTTAATATCTCAATATTTACCTTGGTTTTGATGTTTATTAAGCATTCTCAGTCCTTTGTATCCTTGACATTGTTGAGCTTTTTTGTTTGAAATTATTATCACCCTCGCAAACTTATGCACGCACAGAACACATTTGCATAATGTGAATAAGTCACCTCTAGATACATATTGAACGAAAATGCAATCTTCCTATAATTGTTGCTTTTCATCAATTGCTTCATACCATATCTGCTTTTTTATTGGAAGTAAATTTTTTCAAATTTTTCCCTTTTGTGCAAGCTTAATAATCTGCAAGGAAAACAAGTTAATGTAAAAACTATGTTGCCTCTTCAGTCTTATTCTTCAAATAATGTAATTTTGGTGTATATGAATTGTGAAAGCTCATTTACAAATTGTAAAAGCTATTCAATCTGACCACTTTTAACTGGTTTTATTTGCAGAAAGTGTAGTGAAACACCTCAGAAGATCTGTCCTCGAGCCATTTCCTCTGAAGTAGCTCCAAAAATATCTCCTCGTGCCATTTCTGGAGAAGTGCCACAAAAGCTTTCTCCTCGGGTTGTTCGCCAACTTAAGACAACCTCACAGGATTCCGACTCTGCTTCTTCGTCCACCCGAGCAAGTAGGACACCAAAAGATAGAAGCTCTAAAGTTATTGAACGGAAATCACCCAGAAGCCCAGCATCATCTGAGGTGCAGTATTATTCTAAAATGAAGATGCCGACAAACCTGCATTAGTTTATAATTTGATTCTAATGTTCTGCAGAATTGTTAAATTTTGCCTTAGCTATAAAAACAGATAAAACAAATCTGCTCTTTATATGTGGTTACTATGAATCACATAGTGGATGCCTTCTTGTTTCATGACGGTCTCTTTCCAATTCTCTATGATAAAGATTGATGGACTATACTTTTACAGGATTTATCATGTCAAAGTACTTTGAAGGAGAATAATCACTTCTTAGCATTATTTCCTGATTGCTGTCTCAATTGTTCAACTGTGTAAAAATGAGGCTTCATTCATGGTTCTCATATTCTATTTGAATAGATGCTTCCACTAGAATTTTGCGGATTGATATAAAACTCGAGAAAAAGTTTCTTTTAAGTTTTAAACTTGAAAGTCAGATTACTGCAAATTTTGAGGCCTCCGCCATGTCTTCCCAATGTTCTTTGTTCTTGCAGTTGCTCCAAGTATTTCCTTCCCAAAGTTTTACTTCTCTTTTCCTAGATATTGTTGATACTGCTTACGGTTAATAACAGTAGAACTGGAATGCAATGCAGAAAACTGCAACTATACGCTGCAAATGATAAAAGGCTTTTCCGTAAAATTATTTTCTGTCACTTAGAACATCTTCTATTAACTTTCAGACGTTTGCCTGCTGATTTGCTTTTTGAAGATATTTTCCTTCCCCAAGAAAAAAGATTTTTTTGGGGTAGTTATTTACTGTTGAAAGTTAGTGTTGTTTGATGTTTACTTAAATTCTTAAATGTTACATTATTTCCATGTGAGGTGCAGAAGAAGCAGCCAAGCAGGGTTGCTGAACTGGAATTTCAGATTTCTCAGCTTCAGAATGATCTGAAGAAAGTGAAGGATCAGCTAAGTGCCTCAGAAGCGTGGAAAAGGCAAGCCGAGCAAGATGCTGAAGAATCAAAGAAGCAATTATTGGAAATGTCTTTAAGGCTTGAAGAGTCACAGGAACAACTTCTGAAGAAGTCTTGTTCTAAGGAAACCGATGTAATTGAACCCCAGAAAGCCTCTGAAGATCAGGATTTCATATTGGAATCTCAGCTTGAAGTTATCAAGAAAGAGCACTCAATTGATTCAGCTGCATTGGCATCTGCTTTAAATGAGATTGAGGAACTCAAGATCCAGCTGAAAACAGTTGCTGAATCTGAGGCATCCCAGACAAAGCATGCAGAACTATCACGAAGTGAGCTCAACGACTTGAAGGTAAACCTCACAGAAACTGTAGCACTCCTGGAAGACATGAAAAACCAGATAAGAGAATGCAAAGAATCAGAAGCTCAGGCCAAAGTACTTGTTACTGAAACCCTGATGCAATTGGAAACAGCAAAGAGGACAGTTGAGTCCCTTAGGTCGGATGGTGTTAAAGCTGTTGAGGCACATGATGCAATAGCTGCGGAGTTGGAGAAGTCAAGGACCCGTGTAAACTTGTTGGAGGAGCTTGTTAGCGAACTCAAAGCTGATATAAACAATGCTGACATCAATGGTTCCCAAACCACAGGGACGCAGCATATGGTCAAACTTGAATCTAAAGAAAGTGAAGAACACATGACCACAAATGAAGCAGAACTTACTTTTCTAAAATCTGAAGTTGAACAGCTAAAGTCTGCTTTAGAGGCATCTGAAATGAGATACAATGAAGATCAAACTCGAAGTACAGTAGAGTTGAAAAGTGCTTATGAATTGGTTGAGCAAATAAAATCTTCATCCGATGACAAAGAGGCTAACCTTGTGGTGGAGCTCCAGAAAACCAAAGCTGAAGTTGAGGACTTGAAGGCTAATCTTATGGATAAAGAAACTGAATTGCAGGGTATCTGTGAGGAGAATGAGGATCTGAATCTGAGGCTGGAGAGTACACTGTCTGGCCGGACAAATTCAGAACTTGAAAAGGAGATCCAGAAAGCAAAGTTAGATGTTGAACACTTGATGGCAAATTTAATGGATAAAGAGACAGAGCTGCAGAACATTGTAGCAGAGAATGAAATGCTGAAGTTGGACATCAAGAAAAAGGAAAATAACAAGGGTCTAGTTGACGATGAAATTTTCGACGAACTTGAAACCGCAAGAGCTGCAGAGCGCGAGGCATTGATGAAGCTGGGTTACATGACAGAGGAAGTTGACAAGAGTAACAGGAGGGCAGCACGAGTATCCGAGCAGTTGGATGCAGCCCAGGCAGCAAATTCGGAAATGGAAACGGAGCTGAGGAGGCTGAAAGTGCAGTCTGACCAGTGGAGGAAGGCTGCAGAAGCAGCTGCTTCCATGCTTTCAACAGGAAACAATGGGAAATTGATGGACCGAACCGGATCAATGGACAGCAAGTATAGTCCCAACAAGTCTGGAAGGATTTCTTCTCCTTATTCTGATGATGGGGATGATGATTTGCTGAAAAGGAAAAGTCCCAACATGCTTAAAAAGATTGGGGTGTTATGGAGGAAGCCTCAGAAATAGCAGCATTGTGTTAATTTCTTTTTGGCTAGATATTAGTAGCACTTTTTAAATTAACATCTTTTGTACTGTCTAATCTCTTCATTTGAATTAGAAACTTAACATATATATATAATGGATTCACTGGTCTGTCAATGTTCCAGCACTTTTCTTGTAATTCTGATGTTGCTAAGCAGAAAGTTTCTGTTGCTTATAATTTTCAATGCCTAATGCTGTGCATCTTCTAGTCTGCATGAACACTCTCATTAACACTAATTTTAAGGTGATCAAGGAAAACTTCATTTACATTTTTCTAAAAAACTTTTATTATCATTCACATTTATTTTTCAATTTCGTCACTCACAATAACCATAAGCATCAAATTTTAATGAAATATATATGGCCGATGTGCACATGCACGTGCATAGTGTATACAAATCAAACTGAATTAAATGGATGATTTTTGCAATTTTTCCTAATAATTATATCAACTCAAATATCACAAACTTCACTATAGTCAATAAGATATTGTCTTAGTTTTTTTCTGTTGGTTACTGACTATTTTCTTTCCGTATCATGTGATGGTTTTCATAAATGAAATGGAAGTTAATAACAATTTTAACACACAATAAACGTGTTAGAAAATTAGAATCACGATTTTAACGGTCATTAATTGTCCGCTTCATATACATAACACGTCCATATAGGAACTGATTTTACAAGAGTTTTTGTCATTTTCTTTAGATAACTTAGGGTTTGTTTGGAAGCTCCTATTTTTGTGATTTATTTCACAAATGCAAAATGAGTTGTTTGTTTTGTTCAATTTTTTCATCAAAATTTTAAAAACAAAAAACAATGCTACAGTATTTATTTTTGCTACAGTATTTTTTATAAATAAAATATTAAATTTGAATTTAAATTTTAAATTTTAATAATAAACAATTTTTTCTAACACAATTCCCATCAAAACAAACTAATAAAATACTAATTCAAATTTAAATTTCAAACTTTTATTAATAAAAAAATCTTCAATACAAATCCCAACAAAACAAAATCATTCATTCCAAACACTCTCAAAATATTCTTTTCTCATAACAAATCCCAAGAAAAAAAAATTCATGATATAATCAAAAACTACCTCATCCAAACAGAGACTAACCAATTAACCACTAATTGTTATTGATTTTACAAGTTGAGTTAAATTAAATTGTTTGTTTTTAATGAAACTACATTTTGCTTAGAAGCCAATAAAACCCAAAAGTTGTGTGTCGTGTATGATATGATTCCACGAGTACATTTCTCAAGAAACAAAATAAAAAAAATGTATGCTGGAAGCCCAGCCCAATAATTAAAATGGGCTGCAGGACTTAAAAAGACCGAAGCCCATTTAGTTCGGCTTTTTAAAAGCAAGCGCGCACTTTGCGTATTAGGGTTTCTCACTCAGCTTGGGTAGCGCTAGCAGCAGCAGCAGCATCATCTCTTCTCTCATCTCTTCAAAAACTCGAGCAGCCTCTGAAGTTCATCATCACCGCCGACCGCCATGGGGTACAACCATCTCTCTGTCTCTCTAATACTGACCGTGGTGGTGTATGCTTCTGTGTGTTGTACATATAGTTTTTTTAGCATGCTCATATGTTTAAGTTTACGGTGCAATGTTGGATTTTGTTTAAATATGAAGGGAATTATAGAAAAAAAAAAGATTCAAAATAGTGGACAATTTTAGTAGTGTAGGATGACTAAAAGATTGAAAGAATTTGATTTCATTAACATTAAGCATTTGCTGTTTAAAGAATTAAATTTTAGGAGTTTTCATTGGATATTTGGACTAGAATGGAAACTGTGATAGGTGGATTTGAGTGATATTGTGGACATTTGATTTTGTTTTGTTTTGTTTTTGGCGGGGTATCTTTCTGGGGTGGCAGGAAGGGTGTTGAATGGATTAATGATGTTGGAATAAGTCCATCTTGGCAAATCAGATAAGCCATTTCATAATACAAAGGCCATGAGCTGCTTTGAATGCTATTGGACTTATATCAAATGTCACTCTAAACTGTCCTCAGCTTCTGAACTTGTGGAGCTGCAGATCAGTGGAGATGGAACAGTCTATTTACTTTGGTATTTTGCATCATAATAACTGTTTTTTTAATTACTTTAAGAAAGGAGAAGAAATAGTGGAATCACTACAAGTAGTACAACTCTCCATAGTCTGAGTTGTTGTTTGGCCTGTGGGAATCTCAATAAATTTGTATGGGTTTGGTTTGCCTTTCTGCATCCACCAACTATGAGATAATTATGAGAGTGATGATGTGTTGAAATCCCCTTGACAATCTACTATATGTTTGTCTCTTAATGCATGAAAGGTTAATTAGTAATGTAGGATCATTAGGCTTGCTAATCTTACACGTCTCCCCTAGTTCCTGAGGCGAAATTCGCGTTTCGATTGTGTTTATTTACTTTCCTTTTGTTGATTTCTGATTGGCTTTTTGTAGCCTAATGTTTTTCCCATCTGTCTTCGGAGAATTTGAATTGGAGATGTGTATGCTTGAATCTGTGTAAATTCTTGTTTTCCTATTTGCTATTTTTCTTCTGTAGAGCAAACAGATACTGTTCCTGAATGCAGGCTTACCTTTATGAATTTGAAGGTTGATGCCAAGAGTCTTCTTTGGCTCAGTTCCAATATATTAGTACTTTTTAACTGCCCATCTATCGTTTATATTGCATCTAAGTGACATGATCAGAGTATAAATGATACAGCAGGGAGAGGAGAATAATTTCCCTTCCTTCAAAACATAGAACAAGTGGAGAGTATTCTTATATATTTAAGTCAAAAAGTGCCGAAATGTTGTCTAGGAAAACACCTGAACTTGTGTTCTTTAGGTACTCTGTTTTTTTTCCCCTTTGCTATGGTATTTTAACTGGATATAAACAAAAGTCAATAGGTCATTTTCGGTTCTTTCTTTTATTTTTCTGTTAACTTCTTCCAAACAGAAATTGTCTAGTGGTTAAATTTGTCAATTATGGATTGATCACATATGATAGATTTAGACTTTCAAGTATGTTTCCTGATAAGCCTTGTTGGTTACTGGCTGTTAGATAATCAGTTTAACCTTTCTCATGGTTGTGTGTTTTCAAGTGCCTTTTTTGACATGATTTCATGTAAATTTTAACCAATGTGTTCTAACATATCTTGGCCTTTAACAGGAAAGTTTCATTGTAAATCTGTAACAGTTCAAAGACACATTTTCCAGTTATCTATGCTATTTATGTTATTCCACTCATTTTGCTTTGATGTCTTTTTGTAGGAAGACACGTGGAATGGGAGCTGGCCGTAAGCTGAAGACCCACAGAAGAAATCAGAGGTGGGCTGATAAATCTTACAAGAAGTCCCATCTTGGTAATGAATGGAAAAAACCATTTGCTGGATCATCCCACGCCAAAGGAATTGTCCTGGAAAAAATGTAAGATGGAGTTTGCTCTTATTCCTACTTCTCTATTTCATTCTCCCTTTGAGACCTTGGCAAATCTATAACTTAATGACTTTTGCAGTGGAATTGAGGCTAAGCAGCCAAACTCTGCCATTAGAAAGTGTGCTCGTGTTCAGCTGATCAAGAATGGGAAGAAGATTGCTGCATTTGTGCCTAATGATGGTTGTTTGAACTATATTGAGGAGAATGTAAGCAATGTCTTGCCTTTGAACCAGTTGGTTGATTTTGACCAGCTTGTGGTTTGTCTTTTATTTTCTATGCTAACCAGACATATGTCTACTTGGCTTGTAGGATGAAGTGCTGATTGCAGGATTCGGTCGTAAGGGGCATGCTGTTGGAGATATTCCTGGAGTAAGGTTTAAAGTGGTTAAGGTATCCGGTGTCTCTCTTTTAGCTCTGTTCAAGGAGAAGAAGGAGAAGCCAAGGTCTTAAAAGTGACTGCCCGAAATAGAAATTTATCAGAGAATTTTCTTCGTAGATCAAGTGCTTGTTATTTGTTCAACTCTCCTCCCCCCTACATTCTTACTTTCTGTATGCTCAGTTTTGTCTTGTCAATTCTGGCATACAATATTTTGTACTGGTTATAAAACAAAACATGTCATAATTTAAGATTGTGTTTCGTCTTTTTGACTTTAAATGACTAGTTTCTTATTTTATCAGTGTCAGATGAATTTTTCTAGTTTCCCATCTTATTGAGGCGTGCAGATATATTTAACTTGTGGTGGAATTAGAAATTTTCGGAGTTTTGGTGATAGAGAAGATCAAATGCAAATGTTTGAGAAGGCTGAAATCATTTGATGTGTCCATTATAGGCTTATACTGCTGGATTCTTGCATGTTGATATTCTGAAAATCAGGCATCTAACAGTGAGAGCACCAACCTGATGGCACCAATTCGAGTGCATTTATCTATTTTGCCATTGGTTGGTTTTTGTTCCGTAGTATTTTTTTTTTTTTTTTTTGCTCGACTTAGATGCCCATTGACTTCACATTGAGAGAAACTGAATGAATATGGTTCATCTTGTTCTTGTTGACCATTTGTCTAGAAACCCTGTTATTCTTTGCCAGATACAAGTGGGCTGTGCGGTGGTTCGCTTCCTATTTTATCATCAGCTGATTATGCAAACATATATGTGTGTGTGTGTGAATGTTTGACCTGTTAATTCATGTAAGTTTGAAATAAATCTTGAAGACCCAGCTTTTGTAGTGATGTGATTGTTCTGGGTTAGAACACGGGTGGACAGTTTCAAGTTATTCAAATTTCTTCATCAGCAAGACCCATCTTGACTCCTGCCATGCCATGGCCTAACATTTCACACAAAATCAATTTACATTTTCGTACACAAAACTCAACTAATCCTTAGCAGATGCATCGTCTCTAAGGTCATCAACTCCCTGTTGTTATGGGACCTCGAAAAATTAAATAACCTAAATTCTAATCAATTAATATGCCGTACACAAGAAAATTTTAACAGTATCATTCTTCTTCTAGACGTTACGTTGCCATGGTAGAATTAACGGATATTTTTCATGATAGGTAATGATTTCATTTTTCCATTGTAAGAGAGCGGAAAGCTCCAGAGCTAATTTTAGAAACCATAGAATAATGCACAGTTTAACAAAATCATCCATAGAATAATGCAAAGTATAACAAAATCATCGGAGTAAAATGTAGGCAAAGGCCAAATAAACTAAAGCTCCAGATGTCAGCAAGATCAACAGTAACAACCACAATTTGCAACCATGACCATCCCAATAGCTGGTTTGTGGTGGGGTTTTGGGGATTGGTCATCACTCATCCAGCAAGTGTGTGAAATGTGTGTGAAGATTTCAAGAAGTTAACAACCTTCTGCCTATGTCATTGCCTTCAAAGATTATTCAAACAATGCTGCTGAAACCGAACATATTATATGCAGATAGTCGTTCCACGCTCAAATCTTTTGTTGGATTTGGTCTGGTAAGATGGGAAAATCTATCCCCGAAAATGGTGTTCATGCTTCACTGAAATTCCAGGAAGAAGAGAGAGATGTACAACTATCAACCTCATTATCATTTAATTATACTTTGCATAATATTCCCATTCATTATTATAATCAGAGGATCTACCTAAAAATAAGAAACAATCATGTAAGAATCTCTAGAGAAGCAGCCCACTCCATTTTAATATTCTTGTTTAACAACCACCTCCACCTTGCTAAAGCACTACTTTACTAGTCATTGCTCAGACTTGAGAAAGAGAAACTTCAGAAACTATGAAACATCCTGTCAATTCTGTCAGTCTTAATTTTTAAAAAAAGAAAACAAATCCCACAAGCCACTGCAAAGTTCTACTTGGTTCAAAACAATTGTCATTCTCCATTAAATAAAAGAAACAAAAGCATTCTACAAGCACCATAAAACGAATAGGACATTGATTCCAGTAAATCTCTAGTCTTTTAGCTCAAAACCCTTACAATTAAAACTAAGGATTTAGTAGTCTAATATTAGAACAAAATTAATTAATTCTAGGAGTATCATCATTCTTTTTTTCCCTTTCTTGCAAGGCTGGGTTTGGGACAATGTCTACATAAGAGGGGCGCTATTGAGAAGTCCATGCCAAGAAGAGCCAAATCCAGTCCAGCTTTGTCTACCTGAATCAATATCTCCCATGTTTGCCTCTCCTCCACCTACCTGCCAGGGGAATCCCCAAAGCACTTTACTTTCACCATCTCTTGCATTGCAGATTTCTTGTTTCACAGTTGTAACTGTTGTTGCAGTTGTTGTTGCTCCACCAATTTCTTGATCATATGGCATCATTGACATTTCTTCATGACTACCATGAATGCCAAGACCACCATTTTCGACATGCCCCATATTCCCATTATTACTCATATGATCATAATATAAGTTGTGAAAGCCATTTTGGTTTTCAAGAATCCCTCCTCTCAATGCATCAAAAAATCCAGGGGCAGCACTAGCATGATGATGATGATGATGATGACCATGGTTTCCAAGAATTTCACAGTGGGGGTTGTTAGGGTTTCCCTGCATTGGGAGGTCATGATCATCAAATCCCAGATGTCCATTTGAGTGCTTTTGGAGCCTAGCTAGAGCAAGGCTGATATCAGACTCATAGGATAGATTAGAGAGAGAGGAAAGTGGGTTCATGTTAGTTGAAACAATTGATTGATCTTGGCCCCTCTTTGAGGATGAAGATGATGAGGAGGACCTCTTGTTCTTCCTACAACCTCCACCCACAGGGACATTTCTCAAGGTTCCACCTTTAGTCCAATACCTTCTGCATGATTTGCAAAAGTACCTAGGCTGAGTGAGGCTGTAGTTGTTATAGTAACAAAATTTAGTGTTGGAAGAGTCACATCTAGGGCATTTCAGGGCTTGTTCAGGAGGCCTTGGTTTCTTGTCTTGCTGTGCTTTTGTGCATACCAACATGCTTTCTAAAGTTTGGGAAGACATTTCCTGCAGATTAAATAATAAAATGGCATTAATTGAACTGCATGAAGCCAAAAGAGCTAGCAGAAGTTGCCAACATTTATTAAGAACAAAGAACAAAAATATGGAATTATAAAGAAATGATATGAGCTCAAGGTGATGACTGCAAACAACTAGCACTACTCTATATTCTATATGCATGACAGATTGGTCAATTTTTCCTTTGCAATATTCAGTCATAGGTTACTAAATCTTTGAACTATCTATCTATAGAACTAAAGATTATGCACAGAAAAGTAGTCTATCCCACTATGGTACTAAAGACTATAGAAAAACCAATTTTTGAAATCCTCAAGGTTTACTGTGTGCAATATATATAGCCTGAAATCTGAAACTTTAAACACTGGAGAAATAATAGTTCGTAGAATTGAAAAATGTCTGGCTTAGTGGAAGAGGGAATTAAAGCTAAGATGGATGCGAACATTATTAATTCATTTGACTGCTAATTTTAAATGAAATACAAATCAATAAAAATTAAATCTTTCATTAGGAAAAGTTCAGGTGATTAGAACCCAAAATTGGGACCTCTCTAAAATCAAACAAGAAAAGATTTTGAGGTCAGATCAAGTGAACAAAACAGCTTCCTCCCTTTTGTATAGCTCGATAGGAGATCATACGAAAACAACATCTTTAAAGTTTTAAACTCAAATAACTAAGGCAGTGACAATGGTCATCAATACATATTTCATGATGCACAGATTAACACCATTTCCATATTTTCCTGTCCTTCTTCTCAGATCAAAATCACTCCACCACCCCAAAATGAAAAATAAGAAAGATATATTCGTATCATCTAATTACTTAAAAAAAGTAAAACATAATATATAGTTGGAAATCTTAATAGCAAAACAGTTCCAACCTGGTGATGGAGTTGTGCACTTGAAGGATCCATCCATGCACCAAACTAAGCTTTTCCTGGGACTGGAATGAAACGAAATTTGATTGAGAGAGCTGTCTAAACTCGGAGAATGAATTGTGACAGAGCAAAGTCATGCAAAGCAAACTGAAGAACACAAGGGGAGGACAGACCTCCAAGAAGCAGCCTAAAGATATATATAGAGAGAGAAGGAGTGGGATAGTGCCAAGGTGAAAATATAATATACGGCGTATATGTGTGTATCCACTGTGTGTGTGCGTGAAAGAGAAAAGAGAGAAAGGAAGGCTGGTTTGTGAAATAGTAGTGTAAATCTTAATGATTACTTTGTTTTGTACGGGGATGTGTGTAAGCACGCATAGAAAGAGAAAATTGAAAGAGAAAGTAAAAATTTTAAAAAAAAAAAAGGAGAGAAAAACTCCGAGCGATAAAAATCTTTGTTTAACAACTTCTTCTGTTCTTTTCTGTGTTCTACGGTTCTACTTGCAAAAACGGATTCAATTTCGGACACTTCTGTGTTTGTTTTTTTTGGGGAGGTCCCACTAACGTGGGATTTTGGACCCTCCTCTCTCTTTATTTTATTATTTTTTATGCGCCGATCAATTTTTATTCTTCATCGCCTGACATTCGGGCGCCATCCTAAACATGTTTTCATCGTCCTTTATTTTGGAATTTTTAAATATTGTTGATTAATGTATTATTTTTATTACAGTATAAATCCGAAGGGAAAATTCCAATGAAATCGTACATCGTTTTATGTGGATGATTTCGTGTGGGATGCATCATGCAAGTTCAAGTACAACCTTAATTAAATTGTTCAAATTTACTAAATCAATTTTTGAACTTAATCCAGCACCCTTTTTTAACTCAACTCATGTTAATTCCTCTTCGAGTTATTTTAGTTTTATTATAATATAAAAAGAGGTTATAAAATTTCTTTGTAAATTTCTAAAATTTTATAAAGTTGAATGAAAATTTATTATAAAATTAAGATAAATACAAATCATTTAGGCTCCGTTTGGATGAGTTGTTTTTATATTATATTATGAATTTTTTTTTCTTGGGATTTGTTATGAGAAAAGTATATTTTGAGAGTGTTTGCAATGAATGATTTTGTTTTGTTAGGATTTGTATAGAATATTTTTTATTAATAAAAATTTAAAATTTAAATTTGAATTAATATTTTATTAATTTATTTTGATAAGAATTGTGTTACAAAGAATTGGTTATTATTAAAATTTAAAATTTAAATTCAAATTTAATATTTTATTTATAAAAAACACTATAGCAAAAATAATTACTGTAGCATTGTTTTTGTTTTTAAAATTTTTGATGAAAAAATTGAACAAAACAAACAACTCATTAGAAAAAAATAATATACCCTGTATGTTTGGACACCCTTAAATTTGCGATTTATTTCACAATTGCAAAGTGAGGTGTTTGTTTTGTTCAACTTTTTTATCAAAATTTTTAAAACACAAAACAATGCTTAAGTAATTAATTTTGCTATAGTAATTTTTATAAATAAAATATTGAATTTGAATTTTAAATTTTAATAATAAATAATTCTTCCTAACATACTTCCCACCAAAATAAACTAATAAAATACTAATACAAATTTAAATTTCAAACTTTTATTAATAAAAAAAATCTTCAATACAAATTACAACAAAATAAAATCATTCATCCTAAACTCTCTCAAAATATTCGTTTCTCATAACAAATCTCAAGGAAAAAAATTTCATAATATAATTCAAAAATATCTTGCCAAAAAAGCCTAAACTATTGGAATAGTTCTCTATCAATAATATGAATTTTATCTCGACTATCGCGAGTTGCTTCGTCCATTTATCAACCTAGTAGTAGCGCGTAACGCTGTAATTCCAAGTTTATCAGCCTTAGTGCCAAAGGATTGGATATAGAGATAGTGATGTGCAAGTCAATGAGAATATCTTAATATACTGCACTTAAATGCAACACTTTATTTGTTTTTCTATTTTGGTGATAAAATGGAAGTTGAATAGGAGCTGAAGAGGGAAAACTTGAAGGTTCCGCTGATAGAGACTAATGATGATTATGGAACAAGTAAGGGGACACAATGTGGACACAGACTCTGCACTTTATTTTCATGCTTCACTGTAACCACCACTGCACAGTGCACAGTTCTTCTTCCCAATTCTTTCTCGCCATATATTGGTCCTCACTGTTCTCTCTATATCATATTATTCGAATAGTCTTAATCACAATAGCAACACCATTTCAATTTTTCTGCCACCCACTGTTGCATAAGCTCTACGTATGCTCAATTTGTATTTTTCCTGTCCCTCTGTCTCCCCCTTTTTTTTTTCCTCACTTTTTTTGTTCCTTTTCTTGGTTTCAAATGACAAGAGGGTTTAATCAAATCTTTACAATAACCATTCCTATCGTGCCAAAGGGTTATTGCCATACAAGAAATCTTTAATTATGTGAGTGTAGCACTCCATGAAATTAAAGGGATTCGTCAAACTCTCGTGAGTTTGACTATAAGTAATCATCAATACCAAAATCGATAAAAAGGATATCATTTGTATTAAATTGACAATCAGCGTAAACCTCCATCCCTCTAATGATATTGTATCATAGTATCATGCTTTAAAACTTTGTTTAACAAACACTAAAAATGTAACCATCTATATATCAGATATGTTGTCAAAATGCACACACCCCACAACAAAATATTGCATGAATAATCAATTGGGTATAAGTTTTGCCTATGTGACCATGCATGGTGAGATATTAATGCTTGTAATGTGTTCCAAGTGGTATGTGCTAAGCAAGGTACACTCCATAGAGTACTAGACAATATGGTCACATACCATGAAAAAGTGTATTCATTATTGAAAACAGTACTTGTGTCTCCATCATTGTTTTCTCTTTCAAATTCACACATTATTTGGAGATAAAGGTTGCTCCTGATGAATCCCACACGTCCATGCCCATAGCTGTGTCGTGCGCACAAGAAATGGCTAATTTTGAGATCAAAGGAAGGAATAACATCAAAGGATGCGTCTAGTTAGACAGCCCCATGCTAATGAAATCTATAGCTATGTCCAAGCAATACATGTAGACACTCTTTATCTTCAAGCTAGCTTGTTAGGTAGTTAGATCGATATGCAACATTTTTTTCTTTGATTTTTACGGCTGCTTATCAACTCAAGCAATGTATGAATCCTCAAAAAAATAGAGAAAATAGAACACAACAACAAAATCAATATTAACTAAGTCTTTATTTCAATATATGAATAAGTATTGATCATATTTTGTTACTATTCGTTCAAAACTCATCATTTTCTTATTTATATTTAACTTTTTATCATTTGCACGATATTTAATGTTATGTTAATTGCCAATCTATTCTAACATTTCTCACTTTTTCGAATTTAGAACCGATAAAATAAATTAAATGTGTAGAAATGAAAAAGTAAACGTGCATATGATAGTAAGGTAATTAACTAAACGACATTGAATCCCCATCCTGAAGGTAATCATGCATCATTGATCATCATGGTATAGGTCCTAATTAATTATGAATTTAGTCTAGCTAGAAGGCAGAAGAGATCTCAATCTTGCATTAGTTTATCTAATACGATAAATCCCAGATGTTAGATCATGACAAAAATCAACATGCATTGATTAATTATGTGAACATTTTCTTATCCATCAAGATAACAAATTAACAACACACATGCAATCCACTAAAACCATGATCATCCAATCAAAGAAAGATGAGGAATATAAATATTGGATAATTCTTGGTCTTGGACAAAACTTTTAATTCTTTTTCTTTCCCAATATTACCATATTTGGGACCAAGATTCTTGGAGTGGTGGGAAAATCAATGCTTCCCAGCAAATATTCTAACCTGTCATAATCTGCAGGGGGGCACATATCATAAACAAACAATGATTGAATGCACTCAGATTATTTCCGGATCCTATGACATTTGGCTTTTTTGCCTCCTTCATTTTCAACAAAAAACAGGAACACTAATCATAGTCATTTGGAGTGATGGAATATATGTCTAATGTTAAATCAACTTATGAATTTAACTTTGTGAGTATCATTTGTTGGAGGGTTTTGTCTAAATTTTCAACTGTTTCATACTGAAAATCTTACTCGGTCCCATATATATACCACATATATATATATATATATAGACAATTAAATTGCAAAAATATAGAGCTATCCAAACTTTGGTTGAGCAAAACTCTTCAAAAGATTAATGCTTTACAAAGATTAATTATAGGCAAACCCTTGGCTTATCTCGAGGTGAAAACGCAAGAATTTGGCAGTTTGAGTTTGAGTTTTGGCGTCCAGTTCTTGTGGGCTATGGTGATCGATGTTTCTGGGACCCCGATGTATGATGGGGATCAGCACTCGGTGGGGTGGATTGACTGGTCAAAGTGAACCCAGTCAAGTAAACACTGACGCAAAGTGAAAGAAAGATGGGAAACCGTGCCTTGAACAAATCACCATAAGTTGATGGTTGCAACTGTGAAGAAAAGAATCCCAATCCCCCTCTCACAGTTCCACTTCCACTTGTACCTATGCAGAATCTATGGCAATCACACACAAAAGAATGAAAATCTGTGTTGGTTTTACCGATGTAGAAAACGGTGGTGAAGGTTCTAACTTCTAAGATTTTGCATCAAGCATGCCTCAGCCTTTCATGTGAGAATGTTTTCTTGTTTTTTAATATCTTTTATATTTCAAAAACTATCAGCCAATATGAAAGCTAAATCTAATGCCAGCTCTAGCAACTTTGTGGTTGTTCTATACTACTTATATATGAATACTCGATTTTTAATGCGATTCATGATTACGAGAATGACAAATTTTAATATATCATGGTCTTTTGTTCTAAAATCGACTACTTATCAATACACATAAATATACTTATAGACAAATCAGAATTTAGTTAAGAATAAGAAAAATGGTTTTGTATACAAAATGGCAAGATTACAAAAGACGGCCTTTTAAGAAATTTAGAAATTGTACCAAAATAACATGTTGCAATTGTAAGAGTATTAAATCTTATACTTTAATAACTTATTAGGCTCCGTTTGGATGGAGTATTTTTAGATTTTATTATAAAAAAAAATTTCTTCAATTTATTTTGAGAAAAGAATTTTGGGAGTGTTTGACTTCTACCATAATATCAAATGTATGGAATAATTGAAACCGTTCTGAAAATGGAAAGGGAAATATCAAGAGGATTATATAGTGTTTGAATATCTGGAAATGTTACCACCCAGTTTCTTGGTGGACCATTTTAAACCACTTAAGATGCACAGGCATGCATGCATCATTTGTTAGTAACCGTTCAAATAGAGATGCATAATATTCCAATCCATTCTGAAAGTTTCAGTGGCGCGTCTTAATTTCTTAACATTATCTGTTCTTCACTACAATTCTTCCAAAAATAGAAAACGAATATGTAAGATGCTGCCAAGATGTCAAGAACACATGCATATTGCTTCGCCAAAAATAAGAAGTTTGAGCCGTCCTTAATAGACATGGAAGTAAGATTTTCTTCGTCAAATATCAAATTTGGCAATGAATGTGGACAATCTACTAATGACTAGCTTTAGAAGTTTTCCTTTTTTTTTTTGTTAATGTTTATGTGACCAAAATAAAGAATTATCAGTTCAAATCAAAAGAAAAAGAGGAAAATTAAAAAAGACTTAAAAATTAATCACGAGAAAAGATACGTTAAACTTAAATATAAATGAAAATTTGTGTTTTGAATGAACACGATAGTGAATTGTGATCCATATGATAAACCAGATAAAGATTTATGTCGTTGTTTATGCGAACAAAATGCAAGAGTTGGTATTGAGAAACGGGTTCACATATGCAACGACGAGTTAATCGCGATTTCAAAAATTTTTTATCGTCAATTAATTATCCGTTTCATATATAAAACAGATTTTAATAGTAATTAATTATCCTTTTCATGTATGAATCCGTTTCACATAAGTTTTGTTAAAAATTTTGCAAAGACAATTCTTTTGATCCTCTTCTTTGTTTATTTGACTCTCTCAAGACTATAGAGGGAGAAAATGTATGAAATTATCTAGCCAGCTAATTACTTCAACATCAAGACTTGTCATCCTAATCCCATGTGTTAGCAACTAGTAAGGATGACTTTAATTTAATTTAAGGAAGCATATATATTAGGCTATGGGAATCTATGAATTTAATTTGAAGTGCTTTTAGCCGTGACTATAATCAAAGGAAGTCAGCTTAATTTAGAAATGTCTCTAAACAATGGTTCGTCTTTGTTGGTTTGCCAAAAACAACAATAGTAAATTAATTGATGCCAACATGAATAAACAACATTAATCCAAAAAGCCCCAATTGGATCGCTTTCATATGCCAAAATTGTAGATTTGCATCACTGTACTACACTATTGCATACACAATGTTTATCCTCGAAGAATGAATTAATTAAAACCCACTAGCTAAAAAAAACTATTGTATAAACCAATCATGCAGACAGTATAGACACAAACTTTTTTGACAACTTTTAATAATTCTATGAAATAGCTAGCCACTTTAATTTGTCAAATATGCTTAACTTCATTGTAAATCAAGCTATTCATGTGAGACAAAAAAGTTTTTGTTGTTGGCCTATGTATACGTTTGACATGATTGACTAAATTAATTAATTAAATTTTGTTTAGTTTTAAACCAAATGTTATATACACACCAAATTCTTAATCAATCCTGAAACTAAATCATGTTGCTTTGCTATTTATTAACTCTATAAAGAATATGTTGTGAAACAACTTCCTAAACAAACCTTGTTTAACTCGTGTTTGAATATGTTTAATCCAAGTTAATTTCCATTTGCTATTCTTGTTAAACACAATTTTGTTCTTGGAACACTACTCTAGTTCCTTGAATAACATCTTTTATCTAATGTTTGTCTATTTTATTTTGTAAAATGCAATAAAATGACATTATTTCACTAAAATCGTGACTAAACAACATCTTAAGGTATACTCAAATCTGAGTTATATCTTAATAACTATAAATTTAATTTTGATGATTATCATGATTTTAATGAAATTACGTGAGCATGGAACATAGAATTTGATCTCGAAACTCTTGGTGTGCACAAGGAATACCAATATGAATTTTCAGTTCAAAATGTTTGAAATCTTCTATTAATTCTTATTTAAATATATATTTTATTTTTTGTCCAAAACCCCAAACAACAAAAAAAATGATAAAAAGAGTTAGTGAATTAAGGCATAGGCGAGGAGGGTATATGCGGAGAAGCCAAACGTAAGTCGCCATGGAAACACAGGCAAAGGCGGGGACACGGCGTAGTGACCGGTCGGTGAGTGGCGGGACCAATTTAGATGCGAAATGTCTGAATGAAACGTGGCAGTAAAATGCGGCCCAGATGACGAAGAATATTTTGAATGTTTTGCGAGGGATAGCGAAGAAAAAACACTGTCAAATCATCCCTCATTATCGTTAACTTAGTGGCGGGGTCTCTTCACAATTTTTTTTTTTTATTTTTTTAGGGTAAGCCGTAAGACGACTCAAAGTCTCAAACCAACCCTGTCAAGAAAAGGATAATATATACGATGAATAATTATATGTGCAGACAAAATGAACAAAAGAAATAAATAAAAAACTGCAAAAACAATTGTGGGTTGTGAACGTACGGTTGCTTTAATATATTTCTTCGACTCTCACAAGATTTGTACATGGAAATTTCGATGTTATCATCAGTGGTATTAAATAATGAAAATAGAAAATTCTTGATTTGGACATGTGGGGGAAGATTTAAGAATGAGAAATAGGATGGATGGAGGCATCAGCCATGGAGGGAGGGTAAGAGTCACGTTATACGTACACAATCCGAGCATGACCGTTTGTCGTGCCAACGTCAGGTTGTGAAACTAACCAAAGTTGTGGTGTTGAACAAGTAAGTTTCATGGAAAATGATCACATAAAAAGTCCAAGAAAAATGAATGAGTACACTGATCAAACGTATGAAAATTCCGCTAATGAAAACACTAAACTCCAAGCTAACAAGCTTCATATTGTTTAGAAGCGTACCATCGAGGTCGATCGCCTTGTTGTATGCATATAATATTGATTTTAAAATATTCGATCATTTGAACACGAACATGAACATGAAGTGGCCGTGTAGTAGTCGTTAAAAATTGTTATGGGATGTCCTGTGTCGTTATTCAGTTTGGGATTTGTATGGCTATGGACCATGGTGCTTCACGTTTCATAATACGACGTTATTTTCGTCATTTTCTTGCCCACCTCACATCAAGTATGGCCATTTTGGAATGAATCAAATACTAGCCCAACTGCTTACTACATATGCCCCCTTTTGGTTGTTTTATTAAAATTGTCAAAAAAACAAAAAATCTACAAACTTAGCATATAAGTCAAATTCAAACAAAAATCTGCACTGCATCGGCTGTTGGAGAATCATTGCTTCTGGGTATGTTCGGTTCGGTGGTGATATTATGAGTTACTCCTCTGTTATGTTTTAAATGTCCTCGAAATGGAAAATAGTTAATTCCATTTTACCTTCCCGTGGTTTGAAAAAATTCTTTTTTCTTATGTTGTGCTTTCATAATATACACGTAACGCCCTTATATTTTGGACTAATGAGAATAAAAGCTGTCTAAAACTAATGGACGTGTGTTACACTCGCCAGCATATGTGTGTAGGAAAATAAAAAGGGTTTAAAGCCAAATTTTTGTTCCAAAATTACCTTTATTTAAACAGGGATTTATTTATTTTTTCTTTCTTTTTTCTATTTTTTTCCTCTTTCACGTTTGAATCTTTTAATATAAGAAAGATTTTCATCAGCTTAGATGATTTCTATCACCTTTTTCCGTTAGTTTAGATGATTTACGTCAGCTTTCTACATTAATCTAAAGTATAAAGAGGTTATATGGATATTATGATAATACGAAGTAATAAAAAGAAATTTTCTCAAACCACAAGAGTGTAAAAGAGGAATTAACCCAATAGAAAAATACACAATTTAAGAAAATGGTAAATTTAACTTATTTACTCTTAATAACGATGATTGCACAAATTTTTAACACTTTGATTATTAATTAATACTATTAAATATATAAAAATAAAATAAGAATAGAATTGATATTTTTTTTATATTTTGTATTGAATTTTGAAATTGGACACTTGTTTGAAAACGAAAAGATGTGCTAGTTGTTTGAGTACTGTTTCAAGGCTACAAATGTTATAGCTGTGGATCTAGAATGCGTTTGGATATTGGAATGATTCGTTTTGTTCTTAGTCCAAACCTATGTTTCCATTGTAGCCCAGAAGTGGACAGTGGATGCAACAAAGTCCACCAAATTTATCCCAAATGCTATCAAACTTATGAACCGTAGTGGTTGTAGACTCAGCTAGAAATTAGCCCAATTCAGTGCTGCTCACTTCAAAGAACAATGCAGCCCAACAATTGACAGTTTGACACATTATTTTCAAAATGCTGAATCATTTTTCTTTTTTATTTTTTTGGTCTCCTGAAATCGAATTGAATTGGACTATTCCAACTTATACATGCTACATTTCCAATCTTCTATTTCATTTCTTTTTATATTCTATGTTTTATGCAGCGTGTTTTAATTAATATCTTGAGTAATGAACTGTAAGGGATAAATGTTAAATAGGTAAAATAAATTATAAAAGGAACGAAAAGATCCATTAGATACAACCTGTTGGTTTAAGAAGGCACAATTAAATTTTCTTGTTCTTTTCTTACAAAAAAAAAAGAGAAAAATTGCAAAAAACTATTCTAGTTTGAAAAATCAAGTTTATTCTTCCATTCAATTTCGTTTGATTTTTCTATAAAAAAATATATACATATACAATGTCTAACCATTAAGTAAATATATAGATATAATCAGATAAAAGAACTACTTTAATGCATATTTTTAGTATAAAATGATGAAATTATATTATTTTGAGTGATAAAAAAAAATAGCGTATATTTTTAAAATAAATAATTAAATTATATTATTTTAAATATGAATAATATTTTTCTTTTTGTCAATTTTCTCTTTTAAAGAATAGAGCATCAATACGATACTTACTATGTTAAATTCTAATTCTCTCACACTTTTAGATGTTAAATTGGGGTATTAGATAATAAACCTTTCCACAACATAATTTTGAAACTGCACGTTTGAGTGCGTCTAGCTCTCATGCTTATTAATTAATATCTTTTTAAGTGCAGGGTTCTACTTTTCATACTTTAAAATGAAAGAAAGAACAAAAATACTCAATTTATTGGGTGATTCTATTAAAAAATAAACACTTCTAGAAACTATGTTGAATAATACTTTATATTGTTATTAATTTGAATGAGAGAATTCACAGATTAGATTAGAAATGTAACACCAACCACAACATCCAACAACCCTCTTTTAAAAGAAAAAAAATAGTACGATTAGCTTAGGCCAACAACTTGAAAATATGTTGAGAGTGACTCTTGTGATTGACAGCCCCTCCACTTTGGAGAAGACCATCGCTAGCCTTCCAACCAATTAGTTTCATTTTTTATTTTTATTTTTTGTTTTAGTTTTTATATAATGGAGTACAACCAAAACAAACAATTCTTTTTAAAAAAATATATATATTTTTAACTTTTATTTGTATTTTCCTTTTGATCCTTTCGTTTTTGCTAAGAAAACAAAACAACAAAATATTCATAGAAAGATTTAGTGCACCATGATTAAGCCAATATTATTTGAAACAATTGTTTAAAGTTTATTAAAAAAAAAAAGCAAAAGAGAATAAATCGGAATTGGATTTATTAGTAAGAAAATCATCACAAATTTTTTCGAAATTCAATACGTTTTGTTAGATGCGTATAGCTAATGAAAAAAAATAAAATAAATGGGGGGTTTGAAAATAGGAGAGAAACAAAAATAATACAATTTTAATTATGTCCAACAATCCAATTTTGATCCATAAAATTTTATTATAATGCGATTGACAAATCATGTATTTAATATATGTTCGTGATTGGTATTAGTGATTGGCAACAAATTAAAATATGTTAAACACATGACAAATTTTAGTAACGAAAAATAAAAAAAAAAAAATCATCAATTATTTGTATTAGTCACAAATATAAATTTTGAAGATCATATTATTAGAGTGGAAAATTCCAATAGATATTTTGTTATATATATTTCACGTGTATTTAATTGTTATTCTTACGTTGAGTAAATTATTTGATAAAATTTTAATAAAATATACGAATTGAAGCAAATGTAAAATGAAACAGAATTGAAACATGAATAGAATAGAAAATCCTCTCCGTTGTGTAAACTTTTGGGGAGCAAAATTTGTATTTTTCCAAAAAAAAAAAAAAAAAAAAAAAAACAAATGGACATTTTGCAAGTTAATGGACGGAAGAAGTAGTTGAAATTGAGAAGCAAAGCAACGGTTAAGAAAAGTATCGAATCCGTACCCTTTCCTCCCGCTCTTATTCCAGCAGGCAGCAGTTGCAACTAACAATGGCGGCGACGACCACCGCAAAATCCCCTCTCAACACTTCCTTAGTCCAAAAACTTGACCCTAAGCTCTCCTATTCCTACAGAGTTTCATTTTCAACCATAAATCTTCCCAAACGACGTCGCAGGATCCCTCACCAAGCATGCAATAACATCAGCGTCGGCGGTGCCGATAATAATGGCGGCATAGCCAAGAAGAAGACTGCTAGCGCAATAGAAATGCACAAAATCATCGAAGACGATCCGAAAGAAGCATCCGTTGCTCTTCCAAGTTGTGATCTTTTTTTTAATTTCTTCTTTAAATTTTTTTGCTGTATTTTTGTGTTTTTCATTTTGTTCATTTTGTCAAATGATGGACTTTTAGGGCCTTTAACGTCGGCGTCTTTATCCAATTCGGCTTCGGAAGGATCTCGGCTTCGTGTTGCTTATCAGGTTTATGATTGATACATTTATTATAGATGTGTAAATAAGCTTTGGATATTGATATCCGATGCTTTCGAGGTTTTTTTTTTTTTTTTTCTTTTTTTTTATTTGTTATTGAATTATTAATGTAATTTACAGGGCGTACGAGGTGCGTTCAGCGAATCAGCTGCAGAGAAGGCTTATCCAAATTGTGAAGCAGTTCCGTGTGAACAATTTGATACTGCTTTTGAAGTGAGTGGGTGTGCTTTTCTGAGTTTACCAGAAACTGACGTGAAATACATTGTCTAGCCATTTTGTTTGCTTAATATGTTGCAAAAATTAAACTTTACTAATGCTGTTTACACACTTTAGTGATCCGTACAATTCTTTTTCATTCGTTGTTAATGTATTTAGTTTCCTAGTTGAAATGTTATTGCGATTACATATGGAGTTTTCTATAGTATTGATTGTTAACCAACTTAGATCTTCTTTGCCCGGTGGAATAAGCTGGAAATCTCTGACTACTTAAAGTAAAATTTAGTTTTTCTATAGCCACTCTGACAAAAATTGTACTGGTCGAAACAGGGCTTTATGATATATTACTTTATCAATTCTTCTGTGTTACCCAGGCTGTTGAAAGGTGGCTTGTTGATAGGGCAGTTTTACCTATAGAGAATTCTTTGGGGGGAAGCATTCACAGGAATTATGATCTCTTGCTGCGGCACAGATTGCACATTGTTGGAGAAGTCAAACTTTCAATAAGACATTGTTTATTGGCTAACCATGGTGCTGCAATTGAGGACCTCAAGAGGGTTCTGAGTCATCCACAGGCATGTTTCTACTATTTGCTGATTTGATTTATCAACTAGATAGGGAAATGTTGTCATCTGAACCTTGGTGAAGCTTCAGGCTCTTGCACAATGTGAGAACACATTAACAAAGTTGGGCATGGTACGAGAAGCTGTTGATGATACTGCTGGTGCAGCAAAGGTATGTGTTCAGGAAATTCTTTTGCCTCTTCTTTGTTGGCTTAAAGTCATACTGCCAATGAAATGGAAAGTCTTTATAGATGACTGTTCCAATGAATTTCTTGTTGTCATTTATTTATTCTATAGAAATTCTGCTTAGAATATTGTGAAGTTTTTACAAACGATCCTGTGCTCATATTGGCTTAAGACCAATAGGCGTGGATTTTTTTCTTGAATGTTTTATGTTTTAGACATTATATTATATTAAAAAATTGAAATTTACAATTGTTTGGTTTATTGATTTATTGGCACTGCTTTTCCCATCTTCATACCCCAGTTTATTGCTTTCCACAAACTCAAAGATGCAGGAGCAGTTGCTAGCGAGACTGCTGGTAGGATCTATGGCTTGAATGTTCTTGTCCAAGATATTCAGGTTGGTTAATTTGGAAAAAGCTGAGAACTTTTCTGCGAGATGGCATTGTGCACTAAGTAGTTAATCTTAAACTTTTCAGGATGATTCAGATAATATAACTCGATTCCTAATGTTGGCAAGGGAGCCTATCATTCCTGGCGTTGACAAACCATTCAAGGTCAACAATTTTGTTTAACCGCTTACTGGCTTTTGAAAGAAAATACTCCTACTGATAAACTTTGTTGTGTGTCTCATTTTTCCCCATTTTAATTGATTAATGTGTTTTTTAATCCATTAGACAAGTATAGTCTTCTCACTTGAGGAGGGCCCTGGGGTGCTTTTCAAGGCACTTGCAGTTTTTGCAATGAGGAATATCAACCTTACTAAGGTCATATCCTTCTCAATTAGAATTTTCTTCAGTATTTGGTGCCACAACAAGGAGTCACCTTTTTGCAGTGTTATTTAATATTATTTTTTTCCTGCTAAAACAGATTGAAAGCCGACCTTTACAGAAGCAGGCTTTGCGAGAATTAGTGCACAGTGCCACTGGGTTGCCGAAGTATGTCTAAACACAATATTATTCTGATGATGGTCTGTTCTTCCTGTCTGCACCTTTCCTTTTCTTTTAATAGCACTTTGAAACATTTGTTGCAATCTGATGCAGAAATTTTCCCTATCTCTTCTATGTTGATTTTGAAGCATCCATGGCTGATCAAAGAGCCCAAAATGCACTCGGGCATTTAAAGGTGTAGTTTGCAACAAACTTAATATTTTTTGCTGCAGTATAATAATGGTATTATGCGGAAGGGAAAATAATTGATGTAATAGTGGAGATCTCATAATGGATTTGAATTTCCTTACAGGAATTCGCTACATTCTTGAGAGTGCTGGGTAGTTATCCTGCAGACACTGGCATGCCATGAGTAACCTTGATCCATGGTATGCCTCTGGATATCTACAATATGTGATTAAATTTTGAAATTTCATTTGCTTAAGATGCTTATGCAATTTTGGCACCTTTGATATGGCTAAACTATAAGTATTTTTCCTTCTGTATTTTTCTCTTGGTACTTGTGAGTTATTTAGCTTAGATGTCTGACATGATGAAGAGCTGGAACAGTAGAACTAAGGTCGTGATATCAGACAATCGGGAGTGTCAATACTGATTACCTGGTGCATGGTTCGTGAAACAAAGTCTAACAATTAAAGGTTTAATTAGAAAACTCAAGAGGTTTCTAGTACCATGGCATTCCTGGGCAAGATGGTCTGCTAGAGCTGTAAGTAAAACAGGAATTAATGGCCAGGTTCTTGGTCTCTTTAGAGTGGCTCAATGCCCCTGTGCAGACAAAATAGCTTATGTTCTGTGGAGGATGTAGTAGTAATAGCAAAATTAGAGTAGCCTTAACCTTGAAAAAAGAGCTGTGAGAGAGCAGTACAAGCTAGAGAAAGCTAAAGATGACTGGAGTGTCACAGCAATGAGGCACTTGAAAATGAGATGATAGATTTGGTCAAGGCTGAATGGTGATGCAAGAGCTGCTTATAGCCCTTCAGAATGAGCAGATGACCAAATGGTCTCTCTTTGGAGAAACAACAAAATTTGAAACTCAAGAAGGCAGAATGATGATTTATGGTCAAACATTTTTTGGATGCTAGTGTATATACGATCTTTGGTTGACTGGACTGAATATTGACAAGAGTACTAGCCCTACACATCCCTCCATATAGTTATACTCAGTTTTCTTGCTTATCTAGTGGATACAACCATGCATGTGTACCTGTATGTTGGTGAGCATATATTTTTGTAAGATGCAAGGTGCTATTCATTCTCTCCATGTTGTTACTGTTTGAACCATTAGCAAGAGTTTTTAGCCCTTTTCACGTACTGATATTTTCATAATGTCCTGCAGTGAGGAGGAGTTGCCCAAGTCTTTGCACTTCTTATTATGATTTCAATTTCAAAACCTCCTTGAGCTAAACTTCAATTGTTTTTTAGGAAATATGAGCATGCTTGGTAAAGAAACAGATGGAAATGAATGTTTTTGAGATCTTAGACATGGACAGATGTAGGTATTGCCGTGTGGTGTTGCAGTGCAAGCAGCCATCTGGTGAAACTTTCTAAAGCAGGATGCTGAGATTCTGCAATTCTTTATTGGGATTCCTTCTTGTCGTACAAATTTGATTTGTTCAGCTCTAATTTATTTTTTCGTCACATATTGGGTTTCTTTTTCACCTTCCAACATTTCTCTTTTCATGCTTTTGAATTTTTATTTTGTTTGATAAAATCTTTCTTTACTGCTTTGACTGAAATCAAAGGCTAAAAAGAGAAAGGAAAGAAACCATTTAAGGCATTTCTTTAAGCTGGTATTCATCTGGCTAATAGAATTATGTATGCCTTTTATTTTCATATTCTGATATTTCTCAAATATAATTTTTCCAAGTTTGTGGGATATCCTCCGCTTAACTACGCATTTTCTTCTCAATCTTATATTTGTATATAGCTCATAAGATAGTACGGTGCCTTAATGTTTATCTTCTTCCTGTGGCTGTGCAAATATCAGTATTTTCAGAATCGCTTCTGCCATGAATCTAACTGAATTGACAAGGATCCAACATACAGCGTCCTAATTGATGCAATTATGAAATCGATTAACTTATTCCAAATAACCAAAAGGAAACGCAAACTTTTTAGCTTTGTTGTAAACATTTTTGAATTTTCTAGTCAAATTACCAGCAATCAGAATCAGAACATTTTTCTACCCAAAATATCATTTAATCAATCAGAAATTATTTACACCACTTACCTATCCAAAATACTAATAATCATTCAAAATATCATCATTTAATTTATATTTTCTCATCTAAAAGTACCAGCAATAGATCAAAACATTGAATAAATTTAAATAATTGAACTAGATTGGTGGGGTACGCCAGGCCCAGGCAGTAGTGCAAAGCCTAGGCGACGCTCGAGAGCCCCGTTAGCAAGCTAACGTGATGGGCTCTCCCCCAGAAAAAATTGAGTTAATATCGTGTGGGCCGATGGCCCACGTATCAGATATTAAACTGATAAGAACAGATACTACACTTGATCTTAGCCAAAAGGCCGAGAAAGGTATGCTTAACTTCATTGCGGAACCGCCTCTTTATAATCCTTTTCTCATGCGAGTCCTCTTAAAAATGTCGATGTGGGAACCCTGCTTCTTAAATCTAAATATTGTTCTTCTCCAAGATGTCGATGAGGAAACAAAATTACCCGCCTTCTGTCCCTCACCCTTTCATTCTCTTAGAAGAATAAAGAAAGTTCAGTTAAAGATATCTTTTCTGATTTTCTTAAAGTAATTCGTTCCACTGTTTCTTTACTCCAACAATCATAAAGTTTGATTCTTATACATAAGACCAAGTGACTGAACCTGCTACTTTGATGCAGAAATTGATAAACCAAAGAGGAAGAAAAAGTTACAGAAAGGTTAAGACGTGTTCCAAGACAAAAATAGTACGTAAACTAGACTGAATTTTATGATTCAACCTTCAAGAAGCATACTCAACTACGAGAGACGAGCCCTATATGAGCTCAGCTCGACAGATGGAAGCTCAGCTAAGTGCAAAAGACCAATATTTTGAACAATATAGAAGCCGATACTGATGCTACTATATCACATCAGATCAGGATATGTGCCGGGTTTTGTGTTCACTGTTCAGTATACAAGCAAAATATCACATATGGGATTCTCAGATACAACAATTTGAGGAAAACAACTTTACTTCTTTACCATTAGACTGTTTATAAGACCTAGAATTTCACTACGCATATCAGCAACAGAAGATGGGGTGATATGATCCAAATCAGCAAACCATAAATTCTTCATATCCTTTGCTGCAGCATTTTTGAACCAGTTGCAAATGGCTCTTGCAAAGGCAATGACATACAAGCCACAATCAGTGCCATTAACTTGCTTTGGAGTGCTAGGACATTCAATAAAATTGGCTTCATCTGATGTATAAGGAAGAACAGCCTCATAGAGCTGTTTGGCGTGACATCTGTTCATGCTCCTGGTGCTGCTATCATGATGGACGAACACATTAGCACTTCTCTCAAATGCAAGTAAGCTCCAATGGGTGCCACCCTCAGCCATATTTACATCAGTGTTGTCATTGACAGGAAAGAGTATAAGTTTCTTTTTGGAAAGATTAAGTGGTTTTACAAAATCTTCAAGATTTGCAGTTATATGGCACTCTTTAATCCAAAAGGCAATTGAAGGAGGCACAAGTAAGATGTCTTCAGTAGAATAGCCTGAACTGAGGTAACTGAAATAGAACTCAATGATACGATCATTTAGGAAATGCGGACCACTGAGAATCACCAAATCAGATTGCCTAAGCACAACATCATCGTAGCTGAGAACCTTTTCATCAACTATACGCTTTGCCATGTTGTATATACAAACTTCAAACCTGATGAAACGTGGTTAACATTTATCAGAAGTAAACTTCAACAATATGATCCACATGTTCAGATACTATTCTTCTTTGAAGAGGACTTTGAAATTCTTGAAAGCTGGATGACAGTATTACTTGGTTCATATTCAAGATCAAAATATGCAGCCTCAAATACTCAAGTCACGATGTATAACAAGCAAGACAAAAGCTGTTGATAATCAAATCATTTATTAAATTATCACAAATCTTGAATGACAAATCATGCAAAAATAAGTAAAGAAAATTTACTGGAGATCTTCACATATAAGAAATTTTCAGAGATATTAAACAAATCGATTAAATTCCTCTAGATTTTATGAGGAAAAAATAAAAACAAACAAAAGGAAAATAGCAGGAAAAAACACACTCATGCCCTACTGAAAATTAGCCCTTAAAGTGCAAATATGACTTATCCATGATTTTCATCACTATAAAAGAGTGCCTATACAATCCATGATAAAGACAGTGCACAAGTTATGAAATTTGGTTCATACAACCATGTACTTGCGATCTAGTAAGTTTACATTTGCTAGTTCTAACAGGTTGTCACGATCATGCTAGCAGAAAGCTCCACAAAATTTGATAATCATATTCTATGTCATAGTAATTCACCTTATTTTTATCTTGTTCCCTTTTACTCCTTTCAAATGCATCTTGTCTATCATCTATAATATAGATGCAAGGATTATTTGAATTTAATTTATCATTACTATTTCTGACCTTTGAAATATTTCTTAATTTTTCAGAGGATTGCAAGATTTTCCATCAACTGAAATGACTGCCCTTATGTAGATAAAGATTTTTCATGTACAGAGAGGCACAAACAGATACTAAGTTTTCATTCTCTTCTCCTGCACGGATTTTAATCCCCACCTCCCCCATGTTTGTCAGTGGAATTCTCATCCAACTACAATCAACATCTACAGAGCCACTACCATTCTGTTCCTGCTCAAGGTAAAATCATCTTGGTGTCAAACCATTCATCCCATCTTCTCCTTCAACAGCAGAGCCAGAGCTTAGCATTTAAATTCAACATTTTCACACGCTATTCATCCTCACATGATCTCCCCTTAAATTAAATTCTAATAACGCCCATGAAAGAATCACAACATTTTACCCCCCAAACAAGCACAGACTAAGTATCCAAACATTCCACAACTTGATATAAAACTTAATTATCATGCATCATTCTTGATAATTAGAATTATAAGATATGTTCACGACGCAATCATTTTTTTCCTTGCCTCCATTATCGATTCATGATAATAATCCAAAACAAGTCGCCAGAACTAATTACAAACCCTAATTCCATTCCTATATTCCAAAAAATCAAGCCATAAATACGTAAACGATTGAAGAAACTTAAGCAAAGTATTTCATTATGATCAATAACCTTAAGTATATTCAAATTAGATTACCGTTGCTCGGTTGCTCGGCGATGAAACCGACGGCGGAGGCACCAGAGAAGTAGGTCGGCAGGCGACGGACAGAGGTAGAACTGTACGAGTGCGAATTTGAAGAAGAATTATTTCCAATTGCAGTACAATTGTAATAGTACTGCTGTTCTCGGTTAAGACTGTATTATGCGAAGACTTTCCCGAACATGAAATGAATTGGAATTTAAAAACGTGACGAGAAAAAAATTCTTTATTACCTAATTAAAAGAGGTCAGTAATTTTTAAAATTTATCATTATTTTGTACTTTTTGAAAAATAATCAATGCACACATAGAGAATAGTTTTGATGAAATATAGTTTTATGTTTTTATATGAAATTATAAGTTTCATATAATGAAAATTTGAGATTTGGATCCTCTCTATAAAACTTTGAAAAATAATAAAAGGACATCAATGGTTTTGTCTCAACTAAGAGATCATTATATGTCCAAAAAACACACACACATATATATATATATATAAATAGACATATATAGATATTTTACACACTAATTGTATTTATACATGTTACATATATTTATAAAATATATGTATATAGATATAACGTAATGACCCCAATAGAGATATTCGATAAATTTCCGAATACTATGGGTTTATATCATAATCCACTCTAATAAACTCATACATTTTGTTTTAATAATTAACGTAATTAATGAGTATTTGCAAAAAGCCAATCGTGAATGTATGTTACTTGCCAAGATAAATTTTTGATTTTTGAAACATTGAAGGGAGTAAACGCTTAACACTGTAATTGAAAGGTTTTACCATAAGTGGAGATAAAATTAAATGTGAGCTGTGATCTTCTATCAAATATTATCTATATCTTGGACATGTCCAAGATTAAACTAATTCACTCATTCCTTTATTAGGGTCTAATAATTTTAAATTGGTTTTAGAAATATTTATGCTTTTAGTCCATAGTTTTAGTTAAAATACGTCGTTTTGGACATTAGACAAAATATGACACGTATAATATTGGAAAGAGGATATGATCTCATTAAATATATGAAATTTCACTTTAGTAATCAAATAAGTATCAATAGAATAAATATGAAAATTGATGGATACAAATTTAATAAATCTAAAAGTTTTTAAATATTTTAGATTTATTTATGAAGAAATAAAAAAATTGATAAATATATGAATATATAAACATACTATATTAGATAGAATAATTGATGAATACATTGGAAAGAATACGAGAGTAAGTTCAATGGATGAAAAGGTAAGAAGAATATGTTTAAAATAGTTTGGACATATGTATAGGATACTTTAAGTGAAGAAAATTGATAAACATTAATTCAAATTAAAAGTAAAAAGGAATATCTAAAAATAATTGCCAAAAAAATGATAAAAAATTACATTTTATATTTAAATGCAAACACGTGAATAAGTAGAATACAATAACAACATACGATTCATGTAAGTGATTGATTCATACAGTGAAATAAAGGCTAACTTATGTCAAACGGACATCCGCAAAATTTTATTTATATCAAATGAACCTCCACAAGGGTAATTTTAACGTGGCTTATTTTATCTCTTTTACGTTGTTGTTATATGCATCTTTACATTTATTATATACATTTTTACATACTACATATTTATACATTTTATATAAACTAAGGTACATGACATATTTTTAAATATTATAGGTTTAGATGGGAAAATGAGTTGGATTTTCAAACAAATATAATTAATGCATTAAACAACTTATTGCTTTTAAACTTCATATTTTAGATCCAACTAATTTTAATTTTATCAAACTGCCCTAATAGTACTTTTGGATTTTTGTACATATTTTTTCTTGGCTATTATTAGCAAACGGTGTTACATTTTCAACAATACGGCCGTACGAGTACTTTTGAATTTTTGTACATAGCAAACCGTGTTACATTTTCAACAATACAGCGGTTCTTGTTATTTAACTAAAGTCGAATGGGTCGAGTGTTATTTCTCAAATTCCAGGGAATGTATTAGTTATATGATCAAAATATAGAGGGAAAAGATGTAATTAATCTTTAAATTTTCCTTTCAAATATTTACGTTAAGAAGTACTTAAAAAACCAAATGAGAACAAAAATCGAGCTTTAATTACTCTTACTATTACTCTTTTTTTTTTTGGTTACAAATTCCATTTCTACAATTATTCATTCCAAGGAAGTTGACATATAAATCCTAAATTATAGTGATGGCCAATTGGCTTAGAATAAAAGTTACCGCAAATGGAAGCAAGTTAGTGGATTCATATAGCGAACTTTTTCCTTTTTAATATATTGTTACAATTAATTTAATACAAAAATACACTTAAATATGAAACGAATTAATATATAAATTGGACAATTAATTGCGGTTAAAATCGTGAATATAATTTATTATTTTTATTGTATATTAAAACCGTGATTAACTCCTATTTCACATATGAACTCCTTTCAAATGAGATCAACAATTATTAATTATCTAATGCTGCTTAGTTACCAAATTCTCCACTTATGGTCTCATTGAGATCTTATTATCTTTTTAATATTATCTTATCTTATTATTTATAATGACCAAAACAACATAATTTTATTAAAAATAAAAACTAAAATTATAAATATCATTAAAATTATTTTACGATTAATAGATGTAATTTTACTAAAAATAAAAACTAAAAATATAAATATCATTAAAATTATTTTACACTAACTAATAAATGATGAGACCAGATCCTCTGTCTAATATTTATCATATCTTATTCTGTTTAACGTTCAAAACGATTGTAGTTTTATTAAAAGTAAAGATTAAATGCATGAATATCATTAAAATTACTATACAATTATTAAACCTTACCCAAGATTAGTGAACCCTATAATATAGTTTTAATTATTAAACTTTAACCAAGATTAGTGAACCCTATAATATAATTTTAATTAAGACGAAATAAGACAGACAAAATTTTGGATAAAAGATTCGTATAGAAGAGATGATAATTTTAAACCGAGAATCTCATATCTGGTTTCACTAGGTAAGGAACGGAAACTTCCTCCCCATATTTTTTAAGATTTACATTGGACCTTCTTTTTCCTTTCTAAGTTTCCATTTTGCTCCCAAAAACAAAATCACCAACGCACCAACGAGACGACAACGAGAGTACGAGACTATATATATGCGTATATTTTTCGTGTTTTTTATTATTTTCATTTATTTGCAAACCAGGCTTTTTAAAAGTTTTGGCTTTTTATTATTCCTGATAAAAATATACTTAATTTCCACGCTCTTGAGATGAAAAAAGGATGCGAAATTCCCGAATGTGCCATTGCAGTTGGACAATAAACTGCAACTGTGCCATCAACATCACATGTTAGTACAAAGCACACGCGCGAGAGAGAATTTCAGTAAATTAATAGATCTGAGAAGAAAGAGATCACGAATTGAATTGAATTGAATTCAAGGTCAAGTTTTAAGGAAGAGATTGTTTGGTTGATGGAAAATGGAGTTCATTCGAAATCTTCCTCCAATGGATCTGATGCGGTCCGAGAAGATGACCTTCGTTCAGCTCATCATTCCTGTTGAGTCCGCTCACCGCGCCATCTCCTACCTCGGCCAGCTCGGCCTTCTCCAATTCCGCGACGTACGGATCTCTGTCTTTCTCTCTCGATTCGCACTTCAATTTTCGTGACAATTTGAGGTTTTTTTTTTTTTTTTGTAAATATCTTTGGAATTGTACGTTGATTTGTTTTCCAAGTATAACAGTTTCTTTCATTTTTAATTGTATTGGACGTGATTTTGGTGGCAACGAATTTTCAAGTTTTTATTTCTATTTATTTATTTATATTATTTGTGTTTGTATGAAATGCATTGATTTTGTTGAAGTAAGGCTAGTTCAGAAGTTAGTGAGGCTCTGACACTTTGAAATTCGGTTAATTGATTAATTAATTTATCCTGATTTCTTCGATGCGAAGTTTCATGTATGTAGCCTCCAAGACGAGTAATTTATCCTTTTATTATAAAACATTGTTTAAACATTGATATTGGCATAACATGACTGGCTATTGCCTTAGAAGGCGTAATTGATTGTCAAGGCTTTGCTTATAATGAATAAATAAATTTCATATGTTTCGATAATCAAAATTGTAAATTATTTTGAACATGCAATTCTTATGTTTGATTTTAGACAAAGGTAAAATTAGAGTAAATACACCCTATTCATTTAATTGGAACTTAGAAAAAAACTGTGCTTGCTACGAATAGAAGGAATCATAAAAAAAAAAAACAGAGTAGACAGAGCTTCAGAGAAGTTTCATGCATCAGCATCACGATGGCTGTTTATTTTTTAGCATCAAAGCCGTTAGTGAGCCTTTGCCCCCTAGTTTAATGGGATCACCAATCCAAGATAAATAGTTAAACTTCATTGGTTTCAGGCCTGCTGTTGAATCTAATATGAGCTTAGAGACAATCTTATATGTGGGTGTTATGTAGCCTTTCCTGATTAGGAACTGTATTTTGGCATGTTGCATCCTGAAACTTAATACAAATAATTGAAAATGTGTTGGTACTTTGCCTAGAGTAGAATTTTACTAGCTTTTTCATGCAATGAGTTCTTGAAAATGGATCCTTGGAGATAATGAAATGGAATTTGTTATTGTGGTGCTAGACAGTTGTTTTTTTTTCTTCTTAGGATTATCAGCACGCGTCTTGTTAATACTGGTGCATTATCACATCACTTGTACGGTGTCCTAGTCAGAAGACTGCAAATTTCATTTTTTTAGTTCGCTTTAAGGTTATTTGTTTTGTTTCATTCCTTCCTTCCTTCAGATTACCTAGTGGAATGCTAAGGGCTCAACTATTGGACCTTTTTCTTCTTTAACATTCTTGCTTGGCTTTATTTGCTTGTTTAGGATAAAAGTACAGTTGTTGGTTTTTGGTTTCTTTTTGTTCTTTGTCAGGATTTATGTAAGCAGAAACAATTACAATCTTTATGGGATGACACTGATTATCATTTGAGAGTTGTTTGTTTTCTGTATTATTTGATTCCATAACTTTTACGTCATGCCATGAGCCTTTTACTTCAATTTTGATTCATGATTGTGGAGTTTTTGCAGTATTCAACAATCATTTATTTCAGTCTTCTGAATTATGAATTATGATTTTCTTCTTAGTAGGACTAGTTAAATATAAATGAGAGCATGTCTGTAGATAGAACACAATGGCAAAATATGATCCATATAACCAAGCCCACATAGTGGGATAAAAGGTTACTTGCTGTCGTTGTTGTTGTAGTAGGACTTCTTTAACTGTTTGCTACAAGTTATTAAGCCAATACACTTACCGTACAACTTTTGACTCTTGTATTTGCAGTTAAATGATGACAAGAGCCCTTTCCAACGAACATTTGTTAATCAGGTATGGTCCGAAGGAACTGCAATCACAGGTTGAAAGACTTACATGATATGCTCAACTACCAACATTTTCCTTTTAACATATTCACTTCTAGGGAAGCTATATCATTCATGCTTTTTCTTGCTGCATGTTTGTATTGTGTGGTGTTATTACCTGAAAGGAAAGAAGAATTTTGATATGTCATTATCATGTCTTTTTACAAGCAACTGCTTGTATTTTAGAGAGAGTTCCCCTTTTGGTCAATGTAGGTTCTTCACTTGTCATTCTACGCTATTGAATATGTGTTGTCAAATTTGAAATTCAAGATATAGCAAGATGTCTGTCCTGAAATTGTTATGGATGTTCATTCTACCTCTGTGTAGGAAGAGTATTTGCTTTAATATGTGCTAGTCCTGTAGCTTTTCTTCATGGAGTTCTTTCGCAGGTGAAAAGATGTGCAGAGATGTCTAGAAAGCTACGATTTTTCAAAGATCAGATTCATAAAGCTGGCCTACTACCATCTCCTCATCCTGCTTCACAACCAGATCTTGAATTAGAAGAGTTGGAGGTTCATTTTCTACTAGTTATCTTTGTCAACTTCCAGACAAGGTTTTAGTTTTGGCTCAAGAGCCTCTTATTCCATGATGTGTAGCTTTTCTAAGAATTTATTTTTGTTACTGTCATTTTCTCTTAGATGCAATTGGCGGAGCATGAACACGAGCTTATTGAAATGAATGGGAACAGTGAGAAGTTGCGTCAATCATATAATGAGTTGTTAGAGTTCAAAATGGTGTTGCAGAAGGTATACTATGGTTTTTTTTTTCTTTTATTTGGTGAAAATGTTTGTTGGTCAAGAATCGGGCACCCATATGTAAATCATTCACCATCTAGTGGACTCTGATATGATTTAGATTATTGTAGGGTATATGATAACTACCAGAGTTTTTAATGTCTTGAAATATGTAACTCAAGGCAGATAATGGTTGGAGATTGTTCATGTTGATTACTTCAATAGTTGGGTGTAAGGATTTAAAGTTCAGTTGTATTAAGGAGTTGAAATACTCGCTTTCACGTTGTGGAGATTCTGTTGGGCTCAATAAAGGTTATTGAATAGTTCATGAAGATCTTTTTAGTTTGTTCTATTGCCCATCGTTATGACAATTATTTAATTAACGTAGTGAAGTTGAGATGATCTTGGATTGCAATGTCACATGTTTGGAATTTAAAACCTTGTCTGACCTGTATTGAGGCTCCTGGTGACCTGAAGTACCATCACTTTTGTTTCCTTGTAACTGCTGTAGATGAGTTCAATCTGGAACTGTTTAAGTCCTTAAAGTATAAACAAATTCATTCTTTCTCTTCCTTTATTTATTTCTAACACTTTCTTGATGGAACATAAATTCTTGTCCTTGAGAATAATCCTTGTGCTATTCCTATTTCCTATAATTGCAATTCAGGCAAGTGAGTTTCTAATGTCAAGTAGGAGCAATGGAAGTGTGCGAGAAACAGAACTGGTTGAGAGCGTTTACTCAAATAATGAGTATGCAGATTCAGCCTCACTGCTTGAGCAGGTGACTTTTTATTTTTTTTGTTGCTATTAAATACTATTTTATGGGGAAAATGATGTTTATTGTTATGTGAAATCAATTCTCTTTCCAATCATCAGGAGATGCGTCCTGGATCTGCCATTCAATCTGGTGTAAGATTCATCAGTGGTATTATTTGTAAATCAAAAGTTCTTACATTTGAAAGGATGCTATTTCGGGCTACAAGAGGCAATATGTTTTTCAATCAGGCGACTGCAGATGATCAAATTATGGATCCTTCAACAAATGAAATGGTCATCTTCTTTCCTCTGTACTATATTCACGAGTTTTTGTGATTGGTGTCAGTTCCTCGTGGGATCTGTTCCACAAGAGGGTGGAAACTACGATAGAGAATGTTCCACCAATAATTTGATTCTTCATGATGTCTAATTCAATTATGCTGTTTTCTGTGGTTATCAGTTTTGGATATCTTTGCTCCTTTTCCCTACCTTGCTTGCTGGGATCAATAATTCATGCATTTATACTATGGTTTTTGTTTTTGTTGTTGCTTCCTTCCTTTGGCAGGTGGAGAAAACAGTATTTGTGGTGTTCTTCTCAGGTGAGCAAGCGAGAACAAAAATTCTGAAAATTTGTGAAGCATTTGGGGCAAATTGCTACCCTGTCCCAGAAGACATAACTAGAAGGATGCAAATAATGCAAGAAGTATGTCTTCAAATAGATTTTTCATGTATTCTCTAATTTGTGATCAGAATGATTTAAAGAGTGTCATTTTGGTTGACTTTTTTTTTAGCATACTGCTATTTATTTCTATTATATTACATAATGAGCAAACCTGGCAAGGTCCCCTCTCTCTTTATGTTGAGGGCTTCACTCTGTGTTTATCTACTTGCACACATTTGGCATGGTTTTTCATCAAAATTTACTTAAGACGTATATACATCATGGATAATTGCAATCGAATGGCTTGAAAATTTGGCACTAGTTGGAATGTGATTCATCGAATTAAAGTTATTAGGGGACCATTTTCTCATGCAGCAAGCATATCCCCTGTAAAATGTCTTATTACAATAAAATATGATTCTAATCTTCTTGGTAGATCGGCTTAAACACATGTTGTCTTGATTACAATTCTTACCATTGCAGCAACCTCTGTTGTGGAATTAACTACTTTCTTGCAGGTTTCGTCTCGTCTATCTGAACTAGAAACCACCTTGGATGCTGGAACACGTCATCGTGACAAGGCTTTGACCTCAATTGGGTTTCACCTTGCAAAATGGATGAACATGGTAATATATACGTCACCATTAATTTTTAGGGGCTTGGTATTTTGTAAATGGATAGGTTCTGCTATTTTCTTCTGAATTGGGGAAGTGAGTAACGTTTTAAACTTCTTCTCTAGGTTAGAAGGGAAAAAGCTGTGTATGATACTTTAAATATGCTGAACTTTGATGTTACAAAGAAATGTCTTGTTGGTGAAGGATGGTGTCCAATATTTGCAAAACCCAAGGTGCTTTGTTCTATTTTCTATTACCTTTTACTGGGCAATTTTCCTTTATTGTTTTTTCTCTAATTAGTTCTGTAAGGGAATTTTTGTCCTGTGATAGATACAAGAGTCGTTGCAACGGGCAACATTTGATAGCAATTCACAAGTTGGCATTATATTTCATGTGATGGATGCTGTGGAATCGCCTCCTACCTACTTCAGAACCAATTGTTTCACAAGTGCATTCCAAGAAATTGTTGATGCATACGGGTAATTCACAATATAGATCTAGTTATTGGGTGCATATTCCTTTGTTTGTTTCTCTCCATTAAGCTATCTTACCAGACTGTGTTTGGTTATAAGAAATAAGAGGATAAAAATTCAGTTAGACATCTATTAGGCGAGGATCACTGTATGATAGTTTTTATTCTCAATTTTTGTGTATGGATGTGCCTTATGTCAGAACATTCAATTCTAGTTGGTTTATGCTGAGTTTTACCCACCGTACAGATTCAAGTATAAAAGCATATTTTAGTTTGACTCATCTGCTTTGTCTTACACTTGGCTTCCCCTTGAACAATAAATGGAAATGATGCTCTTTCTTGTTGATATAATGGTAAATTCAATAAAAAATTTATCTCTAATTTTATGATGTACTTCAGTTTACTAATTTTTGGTTGTCTTTGTGTTTTACGATCTTATCTCTATATGGTTCAGTATGTTGGGTTTGTATACCCTGTTAGGGTAAATTATGCTATTCTTTGAGGTATCTGATAATATTTCATTCACCTCCTCTGGTAATAAGTTATAAAAACTAAAATAATGCTAATGGTTGTCAGTGATTAAGAGTTCTTTCTGCTGATCGGAAAGGACCCAGAGAGTAAATTTTCTTTTTAAATAACTTTTTTGGCTTTTCTTTCTTTTCAGAGGGTTTGTGGTTCTGAACCCTTTTTCTTTTTTTCCTTCTTTGTCTCTTGTTTTGTCTATTTTTCTATACACACACTCACGCCGAATGCAGAAGGAACCGTTTTTCTCTAGTTGGCTGATATGTACATACAGTCAGACCCGAGCAAAGTGATAATGCATATATTCTTATATGGACAGAATTGCCAAATATCAAGAGGCAAATCCTGCTGTTTATTCCGTCGTTACATTTCCATTTCTTTTTGCCGTGATGTTTGGTGATTGGGGTCATGGAATATGCTTGCTATTGGGGGCCTTAGTCCTCATAGCCCGTGAAAGAAAGCTAGGTTCTCAGGTATCATATCTCTACTTGAATCTTGATTGTGAAGTTGTGGATTAATACTTGATTACTTATCAAAATGTTCTCCATTTTTTAGATATTGAACAAATGTTAGCTATTCATATATTGTTAAGAATATTTGAATATAAATGACGAAATGAGTTTAGACCGAGCACGGTGGAGAAGTGTGATCCATATAGCCGACCCCACTTAGTGGGAAAAAGGCTTAGTTGTTGTTGTTGTATTCTTATATTGTCAAGAAGAATTTCTCTTTAGTTTAATTTTAATGGAAAAAGCTGTTTTTGCTGGCTATTTACTATCGAAGGACTTGGCTTTGGGAAAATAGTAAAAAGAAGTAGATTTGCTCTGATAAGTAATAGCAGAACTCTTAAACTTCTGGGGATTCATGATCCTTTTACTTCCTACTTTAGCAGCATTTGTATCCTAATGAAGTGACAAAATTCATGAAGAGTAAGTGTCATAAATGGATTTCCAAGAATTCCAATCGGACATGTATAAACAATCCAATTATCAAGGGAAAGGCGATAAACAATTTTCGGTTTTCTGAAAGGTAAAAAATGACCTTTTATTATGTGTCATAAGAAGCAATGAAAGTATTTAGAGAACATTATGAAGGAAAATGACTGGGCCCATGTTGATTAATGCAGTTCACATAAGCTGTTGTTGCTGAAGTTGGTCTATGCCACTTGAGGCATCCACATTTTGCATAGGAATATAAGTTGACTCTAATTGATGAAGATTTTCTTGGTTGTGGGAAGTTTGTGATGAGAGGAAGTATTTTAAATTCAGTGGTCACTTATTTCCAGTAGGTGATTTAGAGTCTTCACATTACATACATTTTTTGCCATTGGGCATTATATAGCTCTTTCTGCTGTTGATGCCTGTTCAATTAGGGAGCAAAAATAACCTAAAAGTAATCACTCAAACATATCTGATAGCACCACAAACTCTTGTTGAGTGACTTTTCTGTGATAAAAAATCAACACATAGTGATTGTGAATAGATGTTTATTGTGTTAAAGACTTCACCATGATGAAACCACTGAACTTTTCAGAAAGTTTAATATTGTGTTTATGCCGCACCAAATTTGTATTATCTACAGGCAATCTTTCTGTTCTAAAAATGAGAATCTGTTATTTTAAGTAAGTAATAACTTTTTTTTTGCCTTTCAGAAACTGGGTAGCTTTATGGAGATGCTATTTGGTGGTCGTTACGTCCTCCTGTTGATGTCTTTATTTTCTATTTACTGTGGATTGATCTACAATGAGTTTTTCTCTGTCCCTTTTCACATTTTTGGGAATTCTGCTTACAAATGCCGAGATTTTTCCTGCAGGTAGATGCATTATTTTTAGTCTTAATTTGATGCAAAAGTAATCTATTTGGTTGTGGCTGGGTGGGAATTACTACATATTACTCATGTTTTTGTCTGTTCATTGATGCATTACTATTGTAGTTGACTATATCTTTTCCGCCTTGACAGGGATGCCTATTCAATAGGTTTAGAGAAATACCGAGATCCTTATCCATTTGGTGTAGATCCAAGCTGGAGAGGAAGTCGTACAGAGCTGCCTTTCTTGAACTCTCTGAAGATGAAATTGTCAATTTTGTTGGGCATAGTCCAGATGAATCTAGGAATTATATTAAGTTACTTCAATGCACATTTTTTTGGCAGTTCTCTGGATATCAAGTATGTACCTTTTCTTTTCTTCAGTCTAATTGTTTTATGTTGTTTAATGACTTGGTAAGGGACTGAGCTCTATGTTGTCAGGTACCAGTTTGTGCCACAAATGATCTTCCTTAATTGCCTGTTTGGGTATCTGTCACTTCTGATTATTGTCAAATGGTGCACTGGTTCTCAAGCAGACCTCTATCATGTAATGATTTACATGTTCTTGAGTCCTTTCGAGGATCTTCGTGATAATAAGTTGTTCTGGGGCCAGGGTGTACTTCAGGCATGATATCTAATTTTTCTATATAGTTTGTTATCCAATCATAAGTAATTGAATTTTCCAGTTTTCTTTAATCAAAATCACAATATTTCAGGTCATCTTATTGCTCTGTGCCGTAGTTGCTGTTCCCTGGATGCTCTTTCCAAAACCTTTTATTCTGAAAAGGCTTCACACAGAGGTACAATGTCGGCTGTAGTTTCTAACTTATCTGTGGATCAGAAATGAAATAGGTCCTTCTTGCACTTAAGCTTCTATGCTATGTTTTCCCAAGATCTTGTTCTTGGTACCCACTTAACACACTCATTCCATGAAAGCGATGTGAAAGGGCTCCAGATTTGCAGAGAAGATGATATGGTTTATGCAGTTTTCATCTTCTCCTATTTTTTTAATAAATAAAAAATGAGATTAGGTATCTATATGAAAAGTTTGCATACTAGCTTATCAAGTTGGTCTTCAATTTGTTTATTTTTTTCATTAATATTCTCCTAATCTGTATTGCTTTTGATTCTCAGAGATTTCAAGGTCGTACCTATGGGTTACTTGGAACCTCTGATATGCACATTGATGATGAACCTGACTCTGCGAGGCAACACCAACATGAAGAGTTTAACTTTAGTGAGGTGTTCGTGCATCAAATGATACACTCTATTGAGTTTGTACTTGGTGCAGTTTCCAACACTGCATCATACCTTCGTCTTTGGGCATTGAGGTACAGCCTTGTATTTTCTTCATGTCATTTTTTGCATATCTAGGCTTCTTTATGATACTTATTTTGAGATTTTTATTTGCTGATGATGTTACAGTTTGGCTCATTCTGAATTGTCCACTGTTTTCTATGAGAAAGTTCTGCTCCTTGCCTGGGGGTAAGTTCTAAAGATCAAATGCAATCGATTTGGATACATTAGATCTCTAGTAAATAAAAGTGAATGCATAGTAATATTTCGCTTCTACTTCTTTGACAGATGAAAAGTTAAACTTATAGCCATTCTGCTTACTTTTGTATTTCTTCATACGCCCACCCCTCAACTTTCAATGCGATTGCAGGTATAACAGTGTCATCATACGTCTGGTGGGACTGGCAGTTTTTGCTTTTGCTACAGCTTTTATATTACTCATGATGGAAACCCTTAGTGCTTTCCTTCATGCTTTGCGTCTCCACTGGGTGGAGTTTCAGAACAAATTTTATCACGGTGATGGCTATAAGTTCAGGCCGTTCTCCTTTGCTTCATTGACTGATGACGATGACTAGTATGCTTATTTTCCTATTTCCATTTTAAAATTTTTGCAAAGAAGTAATGGAAAGAAGAGTTGCTCTGGCTTCAATGTTAAAGAAAAGCCTGAACTAATGCTGGCAGGATCAGATTTGGATGGCTGGAATTTTGCATTTCTTCGCTCTAATTTTATGGTGCTTGATTTAACCTAAAATTGTATAATTGGGGCGCAGAATCTTGAGGCGTAAATGGTATAAAGGATTCTGCTAAAGGTACTATAAAGGTGTTGGCAGAAAGATTTTGTAATTTTGTCTACTTAAAAAGAGTTTTTGCTCTTTCCTAATTTTCGAGATAGACTACATCTCAGGTTGTAAAGACAGGATGGTATACACTGTGAATATCCATGGTGTTAATTCTTGCGAAGGCAAACATACAAGATGTCGCATATCAGTCATACTATAGGAGCAGAGTGGTGTTGAGAAGTGGTCATCCCAGCAATGCCAATTTTGTAAATTTTTGAATTATTTTGATGAATAGTTTTTTTTTCTTTCCTTTTTTTTTATTAGAAAGAATATTTGTCTCTAAGAAAGTGTGTGAAAATCTTCCACATATACAAGTGTATAACTGTACTGTACTGTTTTTTTTTGGTTTTCTGACGATTCAAAAGAGAACTAAAGCGTTACAAATATCAAAATCTTGGTTATGTCATCCATTATTAGCTACCCACATAACACGTTGTTTCAAGACTGGAGATCTATAACATTTGATAATCTCTATTTGTCCATCCAATAAGAAGTGAAAAAGAGAACTTTTGTGAATCCATGAGACGAGGCATGAGATGATATGCCGGTAGCTACCTGCAATTGCTTTAATTTGAAAATGAATAATTCACCAAATGGATGCTAAAACATCATTCTTGGATTATGAAGTAAATTTAACGTAATTGTTGTGTTCCTATTCCTCCTAGACTTTTTTGGTCATCCAGAATCCCAGATAATGTACTTCCTCTTAATTTTCCACGAAGTCCATCCTGTATTCCAATCAAAATGTCACATCATCAAGACTAAAGAGTTCAAACTTCAAAGCTTCTCTGACATTCCTATATTTTTCCATCTCACCTAAATTTTTAACCAATTATAGTTAAGAATGTTCCTATCATAGATTCTTAGCAAGCTCAAAGACTACGCAAAGTCCTCAACAAGAATGTCCCCAATTGTGACATACTGAGGTTTCGGATTCAGAACTGTCCCAAGTTGTGATATAGATTAAGAAAGATTGGAGATAACATTCCCGTGTGGCATAAATTAGGAAAGATTGGAGGTCTCGAATTCAAAACGGTTACAAGTTGTGACATAGATTAAAAAAGATTGAAATAGTATATAATTCATTTGTAAAAGATTAGAATTTGAGATGAGAATTACCTTTTGAAAAAAAAATATTTCACTCCAAAAAGACAAAAAAAAAAAAAAAAAACCAATAAAAACTTATTTCTAATAATTCCTCTGAAGCTTCTTGGGCGTCCACATCTCACTGACCCAGGGCCACTCATCACTTGCAGTGGCATCATGTAGTTTCCCACGGACTGTCGTACAAAAACATACCCGTTTTCCAAGTCCTGAGATCCTTTAATTTATTTATCAATTGAGCCCCCGTCAGTATTGAGTCTAAACGCTTATAAAGAAATTTGTGCTGGACAAAATTCAGCTGAAAATGGAGCGACTTTTCAAGGTTTCTGAAGATGGCTTCTTAGAATTTTACAAGAGAGAAATGGGTTTTTCATCTCCCAGAAAGTTCTCTCGCAACATCTCGGCTTCCCAGGTTTTTTCCTATCATAATCTTATCTCTTTCTACTTTCTGTATCCGCAACAAATGAAATTGGCCTGTGTGTGTGTGTGTGTGTTTTTTTTTTATTTTTCAGTTTATGGGATATGTTGAAAGGTGGTTTTTTTTTTGGGTTTTGATGCTAAAACTTTGTAGACTTATTTGAATTAAAATTGGGGTTAAATCCCTTCTTTGATTGCCGGAAAAGGTAAAATAATTTGATGAATTGAGTATGAAGCCTTAATTTGCTAGGTGAAATTGGTTTTGATTGGCTTAGTAATTTTACTATTGGTTTTATAATCAGTAGCAGCTTTAGCTGAAAATGATTGCATTTGAACAGAGGTTAATGGTGATGGATTCACGTACAATTGGTGTATTGTTTCTCGATCAAAGTAGAATAATTTATTGTCTTGAAGACTAGTTAGGAACTTCACTTTTTATTCCATTGACTATCGAAATGGAAAAAGAAGTCTGAATCCTATGAAACGTTGCCTCTTCTTTCCCTACTCATTATTCAGGCAGACTGGTAATGGCACTGATGTAACACTTCATTATGGTTTCAGAAAAATGTATATTGTTATTTAGATGCCTATTTTGATTGTTATACTTGGAGATTATATTTTTACTTTTTGGATTTATTTCCATGAAATTTGTGGCTCTTACAACTTGAGTAGGGATATGCTGAAGCTTTCAATTCCTTAAAGATTCTAATGCAGCTTGCGAAGTAGCTCAGAACTAGTTTTTATGTGCTTTCTGGTGCAGAGCTTGGTGAAGCGGATTGATTTATATTGGAAGTTAACTGGCCATGTGGGATGTGTAAACACAATTGAATTCAATTCGACGGGTGATCGGCTTGTGTCGGGTTCTGATGACAAACAAATCAAGTTCTGGGAGTGGGAAACAAAGAGATTAAAATTTTCATATCCATCTGGTCACTTGGACAATGTATTCCAGGCGAGAATCATGCCATTCACTGATGATCGAAAGATTGTAACTTCTGCTGCTGATGGCAAGGTTGACTTGTTTCCTAGGTCTTCCTGCATATAGACAAAAAGATAACTAAATCCTGCATTTGGTATTTTGTCCATATAGCTTTCAAGTGGATTGCATCTGCCTCTGCGTTCAAGAAGAAAAAAAGTCCACCTTGGCAAACTTGAAGGGATCTTAGCAGAAGCTTCATATCATTTGCTGCTTTCTTTTCCCTGATTATTATGTTACTGTAGTCAGTTGTTGCCATCTTGTTCCATGCTTTTTTACGCTGCAATTGCTGTAATCTTTCAGGCTTCAGCCCTTGTACTTCTTATACAATGTATATCACCAGCTATGATGGTGTCAGGCCTAATATTCATCCTGCTATTAGATCAAATTAGCACACTTCTTCTACCTTTTGCCTTTAGATTTGCGTAAGATAAATAGAAGAAAGGATGAACAAGTGAAGGAATGAAGTATGAAGCAGTAAAGTAACCGATGCAACTACTAAATATAGTCATGATATCTTGCATTCTGTTTTTCATTGCAATAGAAGTTGTGGCCAATGCAACAGATACGGTCAAGATATACAAGTTTTAGTTGAGTTGATGTTTAGATCCCAAGAAGAGCTTTGAACTTGATGTTCAGTTGATTATCACTATTTCTTTTCCCTTTTGTCATTGATAGGAAATCAGTCTTTCTGTGGACTTTCCTTTTTGTTCAATTATATTATGGCTTTTTTGCAGGTCAGACTTGGGGAGGTGTTAGAGAATGGTCAGGTAGAAACAAAAAGACTTGGTAAGCACCAAGGTCGTGTCCACAAGCTTGCCGTCGAACCAGGGAGCCCTTACATATTTTATAGCTGTGGCGAGGACGGTTTAGTTCAACATGTAGGTTACTTGAATTATAATCCCAGTCATTATTCTTGCCATTTCAGTTGTAATGTCGGAGTTCGCGCTTGTTTTGCAGTATGATCTTCGGAGTAATTCAGCTACAACGCTTTTCTATTGCTCTGCATTCACAGGAAACCGAGAGTCTTCAAACAGCTTAAGGTTGAATGCTATAGTTATAGATCCTAGAAACCCAAACTTTTTTGCAGTTGGAGGTTCGGATGAATATGCACGAGTATATGACATCAGAAAGTGTCAATTGGATAGCTCAAGAAATGTAGATAGCCCCGTGGACACATTTTGCCCCTGTCACCTGGCCGAGGCACATGATGTTCATATCACATCTTTAGCTTACTCCAGCACGAGTGAATTGCTTGTTTCTTACAATGATGAGCTCATTTATTTGTTTCAAAAGAACATGGGGTTAGGGTCTTTTCCTTTGTCTGCAACACCCGAATATTGGCATAAATTGGAAAAGGCTCAAGTATACTCAGGACATAGAAATAGCCGGACTGTTAAAGGAGTTAGCTTCTTTGGTCCTAATGACGATTATGTCTTGAGCGGTTCTGATTGTGGTCACATATTTATCTGGAAGAAGAAGGGAGCTAAACTTGTTCGTTTGATGTTTGGTGATAGACATATTGTAAATCAGCTGGAATCGCATCCTCATCTTCCAGTTTTTGCCACCTCTGGAATAGAAAAGAGTATAAAGCTTTGGGGCCCCACTTCAAATGACACTATTCCGCTTCCGCAAGATGTTGATGAGGTACCATCTTATAATTCATGACATATTTTTCTTTTGGTGATTCTGTGCTTGGAAGTTCATCAATTACTTAATCCTTGTTGCTTGTTTTTTCTTATTAACTTCATTGACAATTGAATAGATAATGGAAGCAAATAGACAAGGCCGAGAGGACCATTCCTGTGTTACACTCACACCTGATGTCATCATGCATGTTTTGCGTTTGCATCGAAGGCAAGCTCTAGCTTATACCGAAAGAAGACCGGACAGAGAGGATATTGAGAGCGACGAAGATGATGTGGGAGATGCTTATGTGCTAGGATTTTCTGATGGTGAATCAGAGGAAGGCACAGAAGGGAATCCCAGAGAATGTAACATTACCTAGAGTTAATATACTCAAACAGAGTAACCAAACTTGGGCCTCCTGTGACATCATATGCTGCTCTGGGATCTCATCGCACATTCGTTTTTCGGTTCGATGCATTGGAGGTGAGTTGGTGTACAAAACCTTGAAAGCATGGATATGGTCTCAAGCAGCTTCCATTTTCACTTACATGCCTGAATTGAAAATACAGCAAAGTATGTTTATTTGGCTTGAAATTCTTGTATTTCTTGCGCTTCTGAATTGCCTCTGTTTTTGTTGATGTAAATAAAGAGCCATAATGTACAAAAGCTTTTCTGATCCTGCTTGTTAGTGCATTCTCTGCTTCTCACAGCTTTAATTAATTCAGGATCACCAGAATTTTCTTTTATGCTTACAAGTTGCCTTAACTCAAATGTGAAAATATGAATCGAATTGATTTAAATTGGTAAATTAAAAACCAGACATTGATTATATTTATTCCAATAAATTCAAATTCCAATCAGTTGAGATATCAAATTTAATTGAACTGAATTAAATATGGTAAGTTTGTATATCAACTGAGCATAAAATCCCTCATTTACTTTTCTATATATACAGATCTTGTATCTTCAATGAGAACTGAATTTGAATGGAATATGATTTTAATTTAAATTTTAATTGAGCTCTCAATGAATTGAAAATAAAATAAAAATATTTGGAAATTTATACTCTATATATTACTTTAGAGAAAAAAACATTTTTAGTCCCCAATGTTTGTCTATTCGACACTTTTAGTTCCCAATATTTTAACGTCAACACTTTTAGTCCCCAAACTTATAGAGAAAAGCGCATGTTTAGTCCCCAATGTTTGTTACTCGACATTTTTAGTCCCCAATGATTTAACTTCAACATTTTTAATCCCCTATGTTTGGATGGACTAAATTTTGTTATTTATTTCACAATTGCAAAATGAGGTGTTTGTTTCGTTCAACTTTTTCATCAAAATTTTTAAAACATAAAACAATGCTACAGTAATTTTTATAGATAAAATATTGAATTTGAATTTTAAATTTTAATAATAAACAATTCTTCCTAACACAATACCCACCAAAATAAACTAATAAAATACTAATTCAAATTTAAATTTCAAACTTTTATTAATAAAAAAATCTTCAATACAAATCCCAACAAAATAAAATCATTCATTCCAAACACTCCAAAAATATTCTTTTCTCATAACAAATCTCAAGGAAAAAAATTTCATGATAAAATCCAAAAATAGCTCATCTAAACGGAGCCTGACTTTTAGAGAAAAACGCATTTTTAGTCTCCAATGTTTTACCTATTCAACACTTTTAGTCCTCAATGTTTTAATTTCAATAGTTTAGGTTCCTAAATTTATAAAAATATTTCACTTTTAATTTACTTAACACAATTAAACAACTATAAACAGAATTCCCATGTGATAATTAAATTTATCATAAATCTAATGTTTGGCAATTATTTTTTTAAGATTTTACTTCAAATAAAATAATAAAAAAATTAATGTGATAGGATAGGTATTACAAGTATGTCAATTTTATTTTATTTTATTTGAAGCAAAAGTTTAAAAATTTAATTGCCATACGACATTAGATTTATGAAAAATTTAATTGTCATGTGAAAATTTCATTTATAGTTGTTCAATTGTGTTGAGTAAACTAAAAGTGCAACATTTTTATAAATTTAGAGATTAAAAATATTGAGGTTAAAATATTGGAGACTAAAAGTGTCGAGTAGGCACAACATTAAGGACTAAAAATGCTAATTTTTCTACAAGTTTGGGGACTAAAAGTGTTGAGATTAAATCATTGGGGACTAAAAGTATTGAGTACAAACATTGGGGACTAAAAATGTCATTTTCTCTACAAATTTGGGGACTAAAAGTGTTGAGGTTAAAACATTGGGGACTAAAAGTGTCGAGTATACAAACATTAGGGACTAAAAATGCTTTTTTCTCTATTACTTTACAATAAAACATTAGTACTACCTATTCTTTTTTTTTTTTTTTTTGAGCAAAAAATTATGATGGAATAATTGATAAGGGACAATTTTTCCCCCCACTCTCTATATGTATATATATATATATATATATATAAAACTTACATTTTACTTTCCTATGATTTTTTTTTTTGAAAATACACAAAATATATGAATTTAAAATATTTATTTTATAAATTTATTTAGTCTATAACTTTCTATTTTCTATTTGAAGTAAATTTAACTATATATTTTTTCAAAATCATTTATTTTTTCACCTTGCAAAAAAAATAAAATTACAAGAAAGTAATTTATAGATTTTTAAACTACACGAGGAAAGTTTAAAATTTTCTAAATCACATAGAGGTATTTTGTAATTTATTCAAATTTTTATGTCGTTGTCAAGTTCAATCAAAGAATGAGTTTAAAAAAAAAACTTCATAATAATAAATACAAAAAGAGTGACACGTGTCTTGTTTTAGTTTAGATCTCCGGGCAGGAAATTCCGAACCAATTCCCGCTCGTTATCTTTTTTGAACACAGTACCCATTGGCCATCACAATCACACACATTCACGCACTCCAAATTAACGAACTCCGTTACTCCATCCTCCCCACACGCACGCCCCCACCAAATCCCTCGAATACGAAGGCTGAAGCTGAGGAATACAACTGGATACGGTCGCATTTCGTGTTCAAGCAGTCAGTGTTTCTTCTCGATTTAGGGTTTAACCATTTTTGTTCTTCATTTTTAAATTTTAATAATGATAACAATGCCGTTAAAGGAGACGCTTTTTGTCCCAAAATTTGGACATTTCTAGGGTTTTATTTAGAAATTGCATTTCGTCTGTGCGTAATGACAAGTCGTCGTTGTCATAAATTTGGTGATTTTTTTTTTCTATATTGTTCACTCACTCTATTTTGTGGAGGCAAGGCATTCATTATTCTATGTTATTCTTTGGGTGTGTGTTGGATTGAGTTCAATTGTTGCGGTTTTACTTCAATGCTTTGAGCAATTTGTATTGTATTGGAATTGGACAATGCTACTTCTTTTATTGTTAAAAATACGATTTTTTTTAGAAAAAAAAAAAAAAAACGATTTTTAGAAGATTTCGTTTTGTTGCTTAAAGAATGTGTTGAGAATGGATGCCTGCCATTTGGGGTACTTGTGTTGTTATTTGGACAAACTTATGGTTGCAGACGAGTTTTGATTTATTGGACTTGAGATTATCTCTTAGGAACCATGTTGGCTAAAAGCATAATATACATTGTACTGTTTGATCGTGGTGTTATTAGTGTAACTTTTTTGTCGTTTATTTTACTTTTTTTAATATTTCAGTTGGAAGTGTTAGTCATGATTTAAGGTTGGCTTGAAATTCTTCAGAGCTGAGTGAGAAAGGCGTTATTGAAAGGTAAATTTGAAATCAGTCATTGCCATTGCAGAGGGGGTATAAAGCTGGTAAGGATCCGGCGTACTTGTCTTTGGAAGAGATGAGCAATAAGGAGAATATTAATGCGAACAAATTTGAAGGGCCAAAGTTGAAAATGGAGCCTTTGCAGATGAAGAAAAAGAAAAAGGGTGGAGGATATAATTTGCGCAAAAGCTTAGCTTGGAATAGAGCATTTTTTACTGAAGAAGGTGTTTGCAAATTTTCCTTGAAATTCATGTAGAGTTTCAAAGCTTTAATGCAATATTAAAGTGGTATATGTGATCTTTTTCTTTTATTAGGTGTCTTGGATCCCGATGAGTTATCCATGATTAGTGGGGCACTAATAAGCTCTTCTAAAGAGGGGTTATCGGTTATTAATGAAGAGTCTATGAATTCTCTTGCTGAAGATTATCAGTTTAAAAATGATTCTGCTAATCTGCTAGCACTTGAGAAGAATTTATTTAAAGGATCTCCTGCTGCATGTTCCCAGAAAAACAGCGAAACTGTTTATTTACCTCCGAAGCACACTTCACCAGCTCGGTTTCATCAGGCTTCAACTTCTATGGTCAGTTTTAAGCATTTGCACTATTCTCTATTTCATGTTTTAATTGTTGTAACTTACTGAGTTTCTCTGAAAGTATGTTTTTCTAGGCCTCCCATAAAGTCCTCTCAATTCATGGGGCTAGAAAAGCAAGGTCCACAGATGGTGCCTCTCCAAGATTTTTGCCTGCATCGTCATATCCTTTAAATCATTTTATTGCATCTTAAGAGTAAAAGTTCTTCTGGCTTCTGCAAGTTCGTTTCATCTATGCTCCTTTGCATTTGCAATCTCTATATATATGTTGTGCCTTAATGCTACTATACTTTCAAAAGGCCTACAAACATTAATGCCTGTAAACCTGTTTCGGAGGAATCAAAACTTCCAAAGATTCCTGTTTCAAAGCCAAGATATCCTTCACTTTCTGCAACTAATAAGGGTGCTGTATCTGGAATGGCTCCCTTAAAGCAAAATAAGATCATGCGACCTGGTACTTATAGCTATTATTATCTTTTTACATTATGCTTTTCTTTAAATGATATTGTTGATTTAGTCGAAACATACAGCCGGTTTTTATCTACATTTTGTTAAAACTTTAGATTGACTTGATACAATAGTTAACCATTTGTAAGTTTCTTTATAGAGCTTATCAAGAGGTAACTATGTTGATATTTTACTTTTTGCAGTTGTTAATAAGCAGAGGAATACGGAACCAAAAAGCAACCTAAATAGTGTAGAAATCCCAAAGAGTAAAGCTAAGGCTGTTCCCGAATCATTAGCAACTAAATCCTCAGCCTCGCATGCTAAAAGAAACAAAGTAAGAACTGCCAGTCTACTTTACTTGCAGGATATGTTGATATCAAATATAGCCAGTATAACATTTTCAAAGCCACCAGCAGCTATATACTATGTCTTTTGCTTCTCATTCTATGTTGCTCTTTGCAGGTCAATCCGCCATTCAATATGCATGCGCCAACCCAACTATGGTCGCCACAGGTTAAGAAAGTTGGAAATGCTGGGCCAAAGGTGATTCCAGATGATGGCCCTCCCACTATAAAAGTGGATTCATCTGAGGACCAAGATGTAACAGCACAACCGGGAGATTCTCTTCCTTTGAACAATGTTATCGAAGGTGGTATGTTGCAACATTCAAAAATTCAATCAAATCAACCATCAGGTCTGAGAAAGCCTTCACCATCATTAGGATTTTTTGGTCAGGTAGGTTTCAGTAAACTCAATCAAGATTCCAGTTTTTCATGATTCATATATGTACTCCTGTGAAATTACAGTATATTGCATATCTACGATAAAACTCTTTGCAGTCAAAAGGTCCAGCTTCCAATGGCTTTTCATGGCGTGCTGCTGATTCAAATCCTCGATTAGAAAAATTGAGTGATAGGAGGCCGCCACAGTTGCCAGCAAAAGTTTCTCAAGTTGTCAATTCCAACATCCTAAGTGCAAATTCCATGGTCTCAAGTTCAAGATATGATCTTAGTGCTGTTTCAAACATATCAATTACACCGGATGTAGGGGACGATGCTAGGAAAAATGGGAAGAAGATTCAGCATGAATATCACTATGGGTTTGAGAGTGATGAGAAAATGATGATAGGCTTTACTGGTATTGAGGAAAAGTTTCTGCATCATGTAAAAGATGAAACCAGTGGTACACTTGAGGAGGATAGAGGAGCTGAGATGAATGCAAATAAATTGCTCTTAGTAACTGAACCATGTAAACAATTGACTGAAGATGGGAATGCCAATGATTGCATTCTTGGTCACAGAGCAAGTAGAGAATATACTGGAAGCGAAGATTCCCAGTTTTTGTGCCAACAAAACTTTGAACATTCTGCTGTAGATGTAACTGGAACAAGAATTATAATTAAAAGTCCGTGCAAAGAAGAAAAGTTTAGCAACTCTGCTGTTACCGAGCATGATGGTCACATTGAATCTCAGAGTGGTGACATGAAAAATAGTGAAGTGCTGAACTCTGTCACGTTGAGAAGTAATTTGGTGAGCTGCGTGCCAGATCTTCATCAACTATCCTCTTTGCTCAGTGATGATTTAGAAACTTCCATTAGCGAAGAGCTTTCAGTAACTGATGTAGACAAGCCATTTATATTGGAAATGGGAAGCTCCAAGAAGCTGTTTGAATCACAGAGTTCTGCAAGTGAAAAAAATTGTAACAAAATTTTTGAAAATGTGGAACTTACTAACTTTGAATTAGAGGACTCCCACTTTTCATCTGAACATTTGTGTGCAAGTCAATCAGAGGATTCAGTTAGAAGGGATGAGATGACTGGTGATCCCCACATGCAAGAAACATTGTTGCAGATCCCAAATTTGATTGTAACTGCTAATATGCGTAAGAGCAGTCTTAACCAATCTGTAGAGACTGGAGATTTGAGCAATCCATGTGGTACTCTTCTAGAGCTTCAAACTGCTTTCCTTGAAGTTGAACAAATTTCCAAGAATATGCATGAATTGCCTAGTGCTGACTGTTTGTTGCTTGAGAAAGATATGGATTCTGAAGAATACGAGAAAAAATTAATTGAGACGTCCAAATTTTTCATTTCAGAAGAAAGTGGTCAAAGTGAAATGGATAATTGTGGTACTGAAATTGCTGAAGTATTTCGTGGATTGGAATCATCTAACATGGATAACTTATCACAAACTGGGGATGATCTGGAGCACTTGTCTGGTGGGAATGTGCCTGTTTCAATCATCAGCCATGCTTCTGTGATTTGCGGCCAATATGCAGAAGATGCTAGTTGTACTGTAGAATCTGAAAAATCAGAAATGCCTAGATGTTGCACATTGGTTAAAGAAGTTCCCGAGTGCAAAAATAAGTTGCTTTGCTTGTATGAGGAAACAATGGAAACTGAGAAATCCAATGAGAGTATTGTCTTGGTTAGTGGGGTAGACGCTGTTCCAAGAAAAAGTGAGACTTGTGAAAATGGAGCATTTACTAATGCGCCACATGCACCACTTCCACCACTTCCAGCACAAGCTAATAGTGATGATGAAAATGAATGTAATGGAGAGGGCTTGCGCATTGAGGAAATACAATCCAGTTGCATGGAAATTCAGCCTTCGTTTGAGAAGACTATGCTTTTCAGTGGAAGTCAGGGAAAGCATTATGTTGAGTTTGGAGGTAAACTACATGATTTCTAACTTTATTCTTTAAGCATGAGTTGTCATTGCATTTGACTCTTGAAAAGGTATGTCCAACTATTTTTCTTTAGATGATATTCTAGGTTTACTGGTTCAAGGAGATATGACACTACCTGGAAGAATGAATCAATCAGTCAGATTTGTGGATGATGCTTTAACTGATGAAAGTCCGCCTAAAGTTTGCCAGGACATGGATAGTCTTATTGGGGATACAAACTGTGATTTTGTCACTTCTTTGTGTCAGGGGACTGATGAAAATGCAACTGCAGAAATGTAAGTTGTAATAACTAATTTGGTTTCTAATTACTTTTCTGAGTTCATTACTATTCCATGATCTCGAGATGATTTGGAAGGAAATTGCCAATCTTAAAAGGTCTGTTTTTCAGTGGCAGTAAAAAATCCACGAGGACTTCAAATGAACCAAAGTGTATGGTCAATCCTCCAAGAAATGCAGTTCCCTTTTCTGATGAATGGTTGGCTGCAATTGAAGCTGCTGGAGAGGTAATTTATCTCCTTTCGCAAAAGAAATGCCTTTTGATAACAAAACTTATGGTTTTAAAAGCCACCTAACTTGCCAACCCACAAGTTATGCACAAGTTTTTGCTCTCTGACCTTAAGCTTTTACCTGTTCTACAATTGGTTACCTTCTGTTATCTTGGATGTTCATCTCTGTAAATGATGCTCAACAGTAACTAAATAGCCGGCATTCTTTTATATGTGATGGAACTTCTATCTATTGAGGAATTTTAATAATGGTTTGGACTCAATTCTCAATTCTAAAGATTCATTGTTGCAATTAGTTGATGGGTTGGTAACTGCAATAGTCAGGCAAAGTTTTACCATGTGAGCTACTTATTGATTTACTTGAATGCACATTGTTGGCAATTTTTATGTCCACGCATACACTTATAAAATGTTGCATGATTTATCAAAAAATGACAGCTTGAAACTTTATGGTTCATGATAAACAATCTAACATAGAGTTCCCTACAGGATATATTAACCTTGAAAAGTGGTGCTGTGCAAAATTCTCCGCCAGACAAGCCTTTGCCTGAACCTAGTCCGTGGTCTCCGGTATGTAACTATGCATTGGAGTTGGTACTTGCAACTATCATGGCCAAGACACAGAGACATCAATGTCTGAAACAAACAGAATTTTCACTTGCAAGAGTTCTAAATGCATCGTTCTATTACACTAGTTGTGTTTTCATTTGTAGCGTTACCTATCTCAATCTGATTTGTAAATGTTCTGTGACTTTCAGGTCAGAAGGAAAAACAATGCCATTGGGCCATATGATTGTACAAAGTTCATCAACAATTAGTCCTCCGTCTTCAATAATCAGCTAGGTTTTGACTTGGATTCATTCTTCTAACCAGATAGCTAGTGGGATCGTGACTAAAACATCATCAACATTGGTTCATTCTTTCTTTCTTTAGGATCCTGTTTCTTTACTTTAGTCGATGATGAGGCAATTGCTCATTGTTTGTTTAACATTGATCACGAGTCACGACTTAAGTGCATGCTAAAGAAAACAACCTAGCTCAAGTATATTTTAATTTCCTATTCTAAACAAATCTCAATCTCAATATCTGGAAAACAACTCCTTTTTTCTTCACTGTCTTACATCTTCATTGCTTTGAATGGAAATTTGATATTTCTGACATGCGATTATGACTTTTTTTTTTTTTTGCTATATACAATGCTTTTGATGAAATAAAAACACCATTTGAAACAAATAAAAGCATTCAGTAGGCCACAAGAAGACCAAATGTCTCGAATCTATTATTGATCAAGTACTGAAAGGATAAAACAGATACTTCAAAGCACATAGCCAATACATCAGAAAACCATTCATTCTATTAAGGATAGAATGAGTAGAATTTTTAAGGTACCACAACCTTAACCAGGTGGCCAGTTCATTTGTCGACCTCCAAGAAGGTGAATGTGAAGGTGATAAACAGATTGACATCCATTGGGACCATCATTAATCACAACTCTGTAGCCATCTTCCAGACCTTCTTGTTTAGCAACTAATTTTGTAGTGTAAAGAAGGCGTCCGAGAATCTCAATGTGCCTTTCCTCAGCTTTAGAAACGCCAGTGAGGCCATCTTTCACTTTGGGGATAATCACAACATGTGTGGGAGCTTGAGGATTTATGTCTCTGAAGGCCAAAACCTTGTCATCCTCGTAAACAACATTAGCTGGTATTTCCTTGTTAATGATCTTGTCAAATATGGTAGGAGAGTCTGCCGGGAGAGCTGCTGCTGCGAGGGCAGCTTCTTTCTCAGAAGCCATGGTATGCTGTTTTTTGCGGCAGTGATTTTGATTTAGGTTTATGAAACTGGCAGTGAATGGGTAGGTCTACTTTGCGAAATGTTTTGGAAAATGGAAAGGGGAGATAGTGGCCAATTTCCCATCAAATTGGGCTTGGAACCCAAGAGAGGTTTTGTAGCTTTGGAGACAAGAGCATTGGGTTTTGGATTAGGCATCATGATGGTGAAAATCAATCCATCATGTCAAACGAATGGTTTGTGAAAATGGTCCATTAGAATTGAAAAACATCTTGAATTTTCTTGATTCTTGAAGTTTTTCACAAATCATGTTCATTGCTCTTTTCTTTTGTATGCTTGATGTGGTCAGAGTTGGTCAAGTTTAGGAATATATTACTAAAACTCTTGCTTGGGCCTCCAATTTACTAAAAAAAGGTTTTTTTTGGCCTTTCATGATGGATTTGCAAACAATCAATATTTAGAACTTCACCAAAAGAAAAAACACAAGAAGTTTGATTAAAATACAAAAAAATTGTGTGGATCCTGCATCAAGAAAATAGAACAATATGGTTTGACAGAGGCAGTAAGCATCTTGTTCATCCTTTATTCAACAGAATCGTCAGTTACCTTCACAGCATCACGATACTTGTATAATGAGGCACAGACGAGATAGTATACAAAGTTGATGCCTCCAAGGATACAAACTACCCAATACACATTATCCAGTCTCCCTTTGTTGATGTCGTCTGGCAGCCACCCTGTTGTCCTTCGAACAAGATCAATCACAGCATTGCCTAAATAGTAGGCAATGCCCATATACAAAGCTACAACCGCAGTTGATGTGCTTTTCAGTGATGCTGGAAATTCTTGGAAATAGAATGCCACTTGAGCAGGGAAAAAGAATCCTTCTCCAATGCCTGAAATAACTAGAGATGGCACAAGCCAGAAGACTGACATGGGCACAATTGCATTATCTTGATCTTGGAGGTGATGCAGTCGCACAGTCCTCAGCCTCTTTGCTTCCACCAGGGCTAAAACGGCCATGCTAACAATGTCTAGCACATGGCCTATCCCAACCCTCTGGAGAAGTGTGATGGGACGTTGAGTGTACTTCTCCAACAAGGGATACAAGAATCTGTCGAGGAAGAAAACAGTAATGCAAGTGGATATCAGCATAAACACTTGAATGGAACCAGCTGGTATCTTGAAATGAGGTCCAAGATGTCGATCCATTGCGAGAGCCTGGATGATTGCTAGACTCATTTGGATGACAAGTGGGGTGGACAGGAAAAATCCGGTTGACCATAGTGGAAGGATTCTAATTAGGCTTTTGAGATCCTCTACATCTTGAACTGTGCATAGTCTCCATTGTTGTTTGATAAAGCATTCTGCAGGTTTGGCGTCTCCTTCTGCTTTCAATGCTGCGCGGTTTAAGAACCTGTAGTTTAGAGGTCAATATTTCATCTGATTAGAAACAAATTGCAAGTTAGTAAATGCATGATCTATAGGGTATTTGATGGGGATCTTACTTCTTACCCAGTGTGGAGATATAGTGGGGGTAATGGGGGCAATTGCCGCCACTAACTCCACTAAATATGTTATTATATACAAGAAATTTTAAAAATGATAATTTTCTATTTTTGCCCCACTAAGAATTTTAAACCAAAACTTTTGTATACGCCATAACATTAGGTAAAAATTGACACAACTTTTAAATAAATGAAAATTTTCTTAGTTTTGCTCCAACCACTGCCAAATTGCTAACTAATATTCTTATATAGTATTTATTTAAAGTATGTGTTTTTATGACTTACATATATAACAATATTATATTATTTTTACTATTTTATATAATTCACATATAATTTTTATTTTGAGTGTGCATTTTTATGCCTTGCATATTTAATAAGAATGTATTATTTTTACTAATTTGTAAAATTTGGTAATTTTTTGTTGATTGATTACTCATTAACGTTAAAAAATTGAACTTTTAATATTCCACGGACTAAGTTTACAATAGCAAAATAAAATAGAATGAAATAGTACTATAAAACAAAAGTAAAGTAATATAGTTATTTTAGTATTCTTATATATATATATATTCTAATAGTTATATGAAATTTTTGAAATTTTATTCTTATATCTTTTCATTGGTAACTTATAAATTATAATTGCAACTTTTAAATAATACATATAAAATGATGAAAACATTAGTTACAACTAATTCATAATAAACTAACACAAATATTTGTATTTAAAAACTATAAAAAATATTTAGTAATTTATATGTCATACATGTATATGAAAATTATTAAAATATTTTAGAACTAGATCAAATAAAAGACAAAAAAAAATCCTAAAAATATTAGATATAATAATAAAAAATATATTATTTGATCATATATATATATAATCAATTTTGTCTCCACTAACCAAAATTTCTAGCTCTGCCAGTGTTCTTACCTGAAGAATTTTGATGGAATGATGGCCTCCTTATTGTCTGTAGCATCTGGACCTTGACAATAATCTTCAGCCTTCAGGGAGAGCAGCAGTTTCCTTTTCCTGATAGCTGCAACAACAACACCGGCTAAACCAACAAAAGGGCTCCCTTGAGACTTGAGAGGACGGTAAAAACCAGTGCCAGCTAAAAATATTGCTAAACCAATTATATTTGCTGCAAAACAAATGCCAAATCCCCATGCCCAACTCACACTGTTTTCAACATATACAATTGCAGTAGAGCTTATAGCTGTGGATATGTACATTGCAAAAATGTACCAATTGAAGAAAATCCCTTGATGCTTTGGTTTGTCAAACTGATTTGCTCCCATTGGTCCAACGGTGAAGCGTGTCCCTGCCATACCAAGAGATGCTAGAGCTAATCCAATATATAAAACTGCCGATTGGAGTTGTGATGGGTGCCTGCAGAGGCTTGAGCCGATTTCGCAGTGTGGAGGTCTCAACTTACTGAATGCTGCTGTGAATACTATTAGCAACAGGCCCTGCAAAAACAAAGAAACATAATCTGATGGAGTTACAGAAACTATTAACCATTCATATACAAAATAATCAGTTACCATTAGCTTTAGTTTAGAATTGAAAGTGTCAAGAGACAATAGAAACAACAACGTAATGTTCCTCACGAGGGATGAGATGAGAGAGGAAATCCAGATGACAGAGTAACAACCCAAAAAGGAGTCAGCAATGATAGCTCCAGCAATAGGTAATATGGTTGTGAAGCCATTGAAGACATTGAAGATTTTAGCAGCACTTATGCTCTTAATGTTAAATTCTTGAATCAGATACACAATGAGGTTGCTAATTAGTCCTCCAAAAGCAAGTGATATGCCAGTTATGGTTGCTGCGTTCATGAAAAAAAGATAGATAAAGCGTGTTAGTAGGAATGCGCACAGTTAATTAATCACCATACTAATTAAGTTCTAGTAAATCTTTTATTCCTCATTTTGAATTAACACTGAATATAGGGAAAAGGAAGAGAGAAAAAAAAAAGAGACCTATTGTGAAAGGAAAGGTGATCCAACCGCCTTTCTTGGTCCTGCTGGAACTGGAAATGGACTCGGGATGTTGTTCATCTGCAGAATTCTTCACTGTCCTTTCCATGTTTTCTGGGGGAGAGGCCAGGCAGTTGAGACTTTGAGACACCGTAAGCTCTACTTCTTAAACGGTCAGGTACAATGGAAGGTGCATGGATTTTGTTCCAAGTATTGACTCTATCATAGTTGTATCTTCAACATATCTTAATCAGTTAATCGATATCTCTTCCCCATAGAAACTAGAGGAATATGATCAGCATAATCTGCTCTTCCTCATGCTCTCAGCAGCCTCAAAATTCCTTTATGTTGGGTTGGATCTTTAGGTTGGTTAGGTAATGACATAATTGAAACTGAGTTAAGTTTTGAAAAATGTCAACGAGTTCGGTAAGTTTGGAATATGATTGCTAAGGCAAATCTACTTTTATTTTTTTAATCACTTTCTTGGTTCAAGCTTCATTTGGATAAGTTTTATATCATTTGGTCAATGGGATCAATCATCCTTTTCTTGTAATACTTTAACAACCCTTATATATATTATCGATGAAAATGCAGTTAATTATCAATAATCCTCATGTGGTTTTCCCCATTTCCCTATTACCCCTATTACCTAATGTATTTCAAAATTATACCACTCACCCCCATGTACTTCGATTTTAAGTGTAAAGTGGACGGAAATAAAGTCGGTTAACGGAGAGTGGGCAAAACACGCTTACTTGTGTGCGTGTAAGGTTTCTCCATTCATTAAATAGTTGCGTTTTATTAAATTACCCCAACCATATCCTTTGCATAGTGTTTTTATGTCATTTTTTACACCCACTTATATTGGTAATATGTTATCTAGTAAATGGAGTGAAAAAAAATGAAAAAAACTATGTTTTTTTTTAAAAATTAATATTTTTTGTGAGCTATAATTCACAAGTTTTGGTAAAAAAAGCAAGGTTCAAATACTGACTGTTATGGGCTATTTTCATGCCATTTTTATACCCATCTATATCGGTAATATATTATCTAGTGAAAGGAGTAAAAAAAATGGAAACATAAATTTTTTGAAAAATCACCATTTTTCGTGGGTTATAACTCACGAGTTTTGGTAAAAAACTGGATGTTGTGGTGTATTTTCAAGCCATTTTTACACCTACCTATATTGTTAATGTGTTATATAGTGAACGGAATGAAAAGATGGAGACGAATTTTTTTTTGAAACATCACTATTTTTCGTGGGTCATAACTCACGAGTTTTGGTAAAAAACGACAAGGGTAAATAACTGGTTGTTGTAGACTATTTTCATGCCATATTTTACACCACCTTATTGGTAATGTATTATCTAGTGAATGGAGTGAAAAAATAGAAACATAAATTTTTAGAAACATCACTATTTTTCGTGGGTTATAACTCACTAGTTTTGGGAAAAAATGGCAAGATTCGAGAGTTGGATTTTGTGAACTATTTTCATGCCATTTTTTACACAACCTTATTGCAATGTATTATCTAGTGAACAAAGTGAAAAAATGGAAACGTAATTTTTTTGAAAAATCCCAATTTTTCGTGGGTTATAACTCACGAGTTTTGGGAAAAAACGGTAAGATTCGAGAACAGGCTTTGTGGACTATTTTCATGCCATTTTGTACACCCACCTATATTGGTAAATATATTCTAGTGAACGAAATGAAAAAATGGAAACGTAACTTTTTTGAAAAATCACTATTTTTCGTGGACTATAACTCACGAGTTTTGGTAAAAAATGGCAAGGGTAAAAATTGGCTGTTGTGGATTATTTTGATGCCATTTTTTTGCGCCCACCTACATTGGTAATGTGTTATCTATTGAACGGAGTGAAAAAAATAGAAACTTATTTTTTTTTGAAAAATCACTATTTTTCGTTGGCTATAACTCACGAGTTTTAGTAAAAAATGGCAAGGATAAAAAACTAGACGTCGTGGTCTATTTTTATGCCATTTTTTATAATCACCTATATTGTTAATGTGTTATCTAGTGAACGGAATGAAAAAAATGGAGAGGAAAATTTTTTAAAAAATCAATATTTTTCGTGGGCTATAACTCACGAGTTTTGGTAAAAATACGCCAAGTTTCAAAAATTGGTTGTTGTGGACTATTTTCATGCAATTTTTTACACCCACCTATATTGGTAATGTGTCATCCAGTGAAAGGAGTAAAAAAATGGAAGCATAATTTTTTGAAAAATCACTATTTTTCGTGGGCTATAACTCACGAGTTTTGGTAAAAATCGCCAATGTTCAAAAATTAAATGTTGTGATATATTTTCATGCAATTTTTTACACTCACCTATATTGGTAATGTGTTATATAGTGAACGGAATAAAAAAAATAGAGACGTATTTTTTTTGAAAAATCATTATTTTTCGTGGGCTATAACTCATAAGTTTTGGTAAAAAACAGCGTGGGTAAAAATTTTGACTATTGTGGACTATTTTCATGCCATTCTTTTACACCTACCTATATTGGTAATGTATTATCTAGTGAACGGATTGAATAAAATGGAAACATAATTTTTTTGAAAAATCACTATTTTTCATGGACTATAACTCAAGAGTTTTGGTAAAAAATGGCAAGGTTCAAAAACTGGATGTTGTGGTATATTTTTATGTTGTTTTTTACACCCACCTATATTGTTAATGTATTATCTAGTAAACAGAATAAAAAAAGGAGACATAATTTTTTTTAAAAAATCACTATTTTTCGTGGGCTATAACTCATAAGTTATGGTAAAAACACGCCAAGTTTCAAAAACTGGATGTTGTGGACTAATTTCATGCAATTTTTTATACCCACCTATATTGGTAATGTGTAATCTAGTGAATGAAGTGAATAAAATGGAAATGTAAATTTTTTGAACAATCACCGTGAGCTATAACTCACGAGTTTTGGTAAAAAATGGCAAGGTTCAAAAACTGGATGTTGTGGTATATTTTCAAGCAGTTTTTTACACCCACCTATATTGGTAATGCGGTATCTAGTGAACATAATGAAAAAAATGGAGATGTAATTTTTTTAAAAAATCACTATTTTTCGTGGTCTATAACTCACGAGTTTTAGTAAAAAACGGCATGTGTAAAAAACTGACTATTGTGAACTATTTTCATGCCATTTTTTACACTCACCTATATTGGTAATGTGTTATATATTGAACGGAGTAAAGAAAATGGAAACGTAATTTTTTTGAAAAATCACTATTTTTCGTGGGCTATAACTCACGAGTTTTGGTAAAAAATAACAAGGTTGAAAAACTGGATGTTGTGGTCTATTTTCATGCCATTTTTACACCCATTTATATTGGTAATGTGTTATCTAGCGAACACAATTTAAATAACGGAGACGTAATTTTTTTGAAAAATCACTATTTTTCATGAGCTATAATTCACGAGTTTTGGTAAAAACGGCATGGATAAAAAATTAGCTGTTGTGGACTATTTTCATGCCATTTTTACACCCACCTATATTGATAATGTGTTATCTAATGAATGGAGTGAATAAAGTAGAAACGTAAATTTCTTGAAAAATTACTTTTTTTCGTGGGTTATAACTCACGAGTTTTGGTAAAAAATAGCAAGGTTCGAGAACTGGGTTTTGTGGACTATTTTCATGCCATTTTTTATACCCACCTATATTGGTATTGTGTTATCTATTTAACAAAATGAAAAAATAGAAATGTAATTTTTTTTAAAAATCACTATTTTTCTTGGGCTATAACTCACAAGTTTTGGGCTAAAATGACAAGGGTAAAAAACTAGCTGTTGTGGGCTATTTTTATGCCATTTTTTACACCCACCTATATTGGTAATGCATTATCTAGTGAACGGAGTGAGAAAAATAGAAGCGTAAATTTTTTAAAAAATCATTATTTTTCGTGGGTTATAATTCACGAGTTTTGGTAAAAAATGACAATGTTCGAGAACAGGCTTTTGTGTACTATTTCATGCAATTTTTTACACCCACCTATTTTGGTATTGTGTTATTTAGTGATCAAAATAAAAAAATAGAAAAGTAATTTTTTTGAAAAATTAGTATTTTTTCGTGGGTTATATGACTCACAAGTTTTGGTAAAAAACGACAAGTTTTAAAAACTGGCTATTGTGAATTATTTTCATATAATTTTTTACACCCACCTACATTAGTAATGTGTTCTCTAGTGAACGGAGAAAAATAATGGAAACATAAATTTTTTAAAAAATCACTATTTTTTGTGGGTAACTCACGAGTTTTGAGAAAAAACGGCAAGGTTAAAAAACTGGATGTTGTGGTCTATTTTCATGCCATTTTTACATGCACCTATATTGTTAATATGTTATCTAGTGAATGGAATGAAAAAATGGAGATGTAATTTTTTTTAAGAAAATCACTATTTTTCGTGGGTTATAACTCACGAGTTTTGGTAAAAGACTGGCTCTTGTGGACTATTTTCATGCCATTTTTGACACCCACCCATATTAATAATGTGTTATATAGTGAACGGAGAAAAAAATGGAAGTGTAAATATTTTTGAAAAATCACTAGTTTTCGTAGGCTACAACTCATGAGTTTTGGTTAAATATGGCAAGGTTCGAGGTCTGGCTTCCGTGGACTATTTTCATGCCATTTTTTACAACCACCTATAATGGTAATGTTTTATCAAGTGAACGGAATGAAAACAATGGAAACGTAGTTTTTTAAAAAAATCACTTTTTTTTGTAGGCTTATCTCACTAGTTTTTGTAAAAAACGGTAAGTTTCAAAAACTAGTTATTGTGGACTATTTTCAAGCAATTTTTTATACCCACATATATTGGTAATGTGTTATCTAGTGAACAGAGTGAAAAAAAATGAAAACTTAAATTTTTTGAAAAATCACTTTTTTTCGTGTGTTATAACTCACGAGTTTTGGTAAAAAAATGGCAAGGTTCGAGAACTAGATTTTGTGGACTATTTTCATGCCATTTTTAGACCCATCTATACTAGTAATGTGTTATCTAGTGAATAGAATGAAAAAAATAGAAACGTAATTTTTTTGAAAAACAACTATTTTTTGTGGGCTATAACTCACGTATTTTGGTAAAAAATTGGTTGTTGTGGACTATTTTTGTTCCATTTTTACACTCACCTATATTGGTAATGTGTTATCTAGTGAACGGAATGAAAAAAATAAAAACGTAAATTTTTTAAAAAATCACTATTTTTTGTGGGCTATAACTCACGAGTTTTGGTAAAAAAATGGCTATTGTGGACTATTTTCATGCAATTTTTTTATACCCACCTATGTTGATAATATGTTATCTAGTGAATGGAGCAAAAAAAAAATAGAAGCATAATTTTTTAAAAAATCACATTTTTTCGTAGGCTATAACTCACGAGTTTTGGTAAAAAAGGGCAATGTTCAAAAACTAAATGTTGTGATCTATTTTAATGCCATTTTTACACCCACCTATATTGGTAAAGTGTTATCTAGCGAACAGAATGAAAAAAATAGATACATAATTTTTTTGGAAAATCACTATTTTTCGTGGGCTATAACTCACGAGTTTTAGTAAAAAATGGCATGAGTAAAAAAATGACTATTGTGGACTATTTTCAGGCCATTTTTTGCACCCACCTATAATGGTAATGTGTTATCTAGTGAACGAAGTGAAGAAAATAAAAATGTAATTTTTTTTAAAAATCACTATTTTTCCTGGGTTATAACTCACGAGTTTTAATAATAAATGGCATAAGTTCAAAAACTGTATGTTGTGGTCTATTTTCATACCATTTTTATTCCCACCTTTATTGTTAATGTGTTATCTAGTCAACAGAATATAAAAATGGAGACGTAATTTTTTTTAAAAAATCACTATTTTTCATGGGTTATAACTCACCTATATTGGTAATGTGTTATCTAGCGAACAGAATGGAAATAATGGAGACTTAATTTTTTTTGAAAAATTACTATTTTTGTGGGTTATAACTCACGAGTTTTGGTAAAAAATAGCATAGATAAAAAACTGGCTGTTGTGGACTATTGTCATGCCATTTTGACACCCACCTTTATTGATAATGTGTTATCTACTGAAAGGAGTGAATAAAATGGAAACATAAATTTTTTGAAAAGTTATATTTTTTTCGTGGGCTATAACTCACTAGTTTTGGTAAAAAATGGCAAGGTTCGAGAACTGGCTTTTGTGGACTATTTTTATGCTATTTTTTATATTCACCTATATTGGTATTATGTTATCTATTGAACAAAATTAAAAAAATATATAAACGTAATTTTTTTTAAAATCACTCTTTTTCTTAGGCTAATATAACTCACGAGTTTTGGGCTAAAATGACAAGGATAAAAAAATAGCTGTTGCGGACTATTTTCATGCCATTTATACACCCACCTATATTGGTAATGTGTTATCTAGCAAACAGAATGAAAAAAACAGAGTCGTAAATTTTTTGAAAAATCACTATTTTTCGTGGGCTATAACTCACGAGTTTTGGTAAAAACGGCATGGGTAAAAAACTGACTATTGTGGACTATTTTTTACATCCATCAATAATGATAATGTGTTATATAATGAACAGAGTGAAGAAAACGGAAACGTAAATTTTTTGAAAAATCACTATTTTCGTGGGTTATCAAGGTTCAAAAACTTGATGTTGCGGTGTATTCTCATGCAATTTTTTAACACCCACCTATATTGTTAATGTGTTATCTAGTCAACGGAATAAAAAAAGGAAACGTAATTTTTTTAAAAAAAATCACTATTTTTCATGGGTTATAACTCACCTATATTGGTAATGTGTTATCTAGCGAACAGAATGGAAATAATGGAGACATCATTTTTTTGAAAAATCACTATTTTTTGTGGGTTATAACTCAGAGTTTTGGTAAAAAATAGCATAGATAAAAAACTGGCTGTTGTGGACTATTGTCATGCCATTTTTTATACCAACCTATATTAGTAATGCGTTATCTAGTGAAAGGAGTGAAAAAAATAGAAGCGTAAATTTTTTTCAAAAATCACTATTTTTCGTAGGCTATAACTCATAAGTTTTAGTAAAAAATGACAATGTTCGAGAACTAGCTTATGTGTACTATTTTCATACCATTTTTTACACCCACCTATTTTGGTATTGTGTTATCTAGTGAACAAAATGAAAAAATAGAAACATAAATATTTTTAAAAATCAATATTTTTTCTTGGGTTATATAACTCACAAGTTTTGGTAAAAAATGGCAAGTTTCAAAAATTGGCTATTGTGGATTATTTTTATGTAATTTTTTATACCCACCTATATTGGTAATGTGTTTCTAGTGAATGGAGAAAAAAATGGAAACATAAATTTTTTGACAAATCACTGTTTTTCATGGGTTATTTTGGTAAAAATTGGCAAGGTTCAAAAATTGGATGTTGTTGTATATTTAATGCCATTTTTACACGCACTTATATTTTTAATATGTATCTAGTGAACGGAGTGAAAAATGGAAACGTAAATTTTTTAAAAAATTAATATTTTTCGTGGGCTATAACTCACGAGTTTTGGTAAAAAATCAGCTATTGTGGACTATTTTCATGCTATTTTTCACACCCACATATATTAATAATGTGTCGTCTAGTGAACAGAGTGAAAAAAATGAAAAATTGATTTGAAAAATCACTTGTTTTCGTGGGCTATAACTCAAGAGTTTGGTTAAAAATGGCAAGCTTTGAGAACTAGCTCTTGTGGACTATTTTCATGTCATTTTTTACATCGACCTATAATGGTAATGTTTTATCAAGTGAGCAGAATAAAGAAATGGAAGCGTATTTTTTCTGAAAAATCACTATTTTTCATAGGGCTATAAGTCACAAGTTTTTGTAAAAAATGGCAAGTTTCAAAAACTAGCTATTATGGGCTATTTTCATGCAATTTTTTACACTCACCTATATTGGTAATGTGTTATTTAGTGATTGTACTGAAAAAAATGGAAACATAAATTTTTTTAAAAATCACTTTTTTTGTGTGTTATAACTCACGAGTTTTGGTAAAAAATGGCAAGTTTCGAGAACTAGCTTTTGTGGACTATTTTCATGCCATTTTTAGACCCACCTATAATGGTAATGTGTTAAGTGAACGGAATGAAAAAAATAAGAAATTTAAAATTTGAAAAATATCTATTTTTCGTTTGCTATACCTTACGAGTTTTGGTAAAATATTGTATGTTGTGGACTATTTTCATGCCATTTTTTACGCTCACCTATATTGTTAATGTGTTATCTAGTGAACGGAATGAAAAAAATAGAAACCTAAATTTTTTAAAAAATAACTATTTTTCGTGGGAATAACTCACGAGTTTCGGTAAAAAACGGCAGGGTACAAAACTAGCTGTTGTGGACTATTTTCATGAAATTTTTTATACCCACCTATATTGGTTATACGTCATCTAGTGAACGGAATGAAAAAAATAAAAATAGTTTTTTTAAAAATCACTATTTTTCGTGGGCTATAACTCACTAGTTTTAGTAAAAAACGGGAAGGTTTGAGAACTAGCTTTTGTGTACTATTTTTATGCCATTTTTTACACCTTCCTATATTGGTAATGTATTTACTAGTGAAGGGAGTAAAAACAATGGAAACATAATTTTTTTTAAAAATCCGTATTTTTCGTTGGTTATAACTCATGAGTTTTGGTTAAAAACGGCAAGGGTAAAAATTTGGTTAAAGTGAAATATTTTCATGCCCATTTTTAGACCCATCTTATTGACATTGTGTATCTCATTAACGGAGTAAAAAAATGGAATCATAATTTTTTGAAAAATCACAATTTTTCTTAGGCTATAACTCACGAGTTTTGATAAAAAACGGCAATGTTCAAAATTTGAATGTTGTGATATATTTTCATGCTATTTTTATACCCACCTATATTGGTAATGCGTTCTCTAGCGAACAGAATGAAAAAAATGGAGGCGTAATGTTTTTTTAAAAATCACTATTTTTCGTGGGTTATAACTCACGAATTTTGGTAAAAAATGATATGGATATAAAACTGGTTGTTGTGGACTATTTTCATGCCATTTTTTATACCCACCTATATTGATAATGTGATATCTACTAAACGGAGTGAATAAAATAGAAATGTAAATTTTTTTAAAAATTACTTTTTTTCGTGAGTTACAACTCACGAGTTTTGGTAAAAAATGGTAAGGTTCGAGATCTTACTTTTGTGGACTATTTTCAACCCATTGTTTACACCCACCTATATTGATATTGTGTTGTCTATTGAACAAAATGAAAAAATAGAAACGTAATTTTTTTTAAAAATCACTATTTTTCTTAGGGTATAACTCACGAGGTTTGGGATAAAACGGCAAGGGTAAAAAACTCGCTGTTGTGGACTATTTTGATGTCATTTTTTACACCCATCTATAGTGGTAATATGTTATAGAGTGAATGGAGTGAAAACATAGAAACATAATGTTTTTGAAAAATCACTAGTTTTCGTAGGCTATAACTCACGAGGTTTGGTAAAAAATGACAATGTTCGAGAACTAGCTTTTGTGTACTATTTTCATGACATTTTTTACAACTACCTATTTTGATATTGTGGTATCTAGTGAAAAAAATGAAAAAAAATGGAAACATAAATTTTTTAAAAAATCAATATTTTTTCGTGGGTTCTAACTCACAAGTTTTGGTCAAAAACGACAAATTTCAAAAATTGGCTATTGTGGATTATTTTCATGCAATTGTTTACACCCACCAATATTGGTAATTGTTCTCTAGTGAACGGAGAAAAAATGGTAATGTTTTATCAAGTGAACGGAATGAAAAAATTTAAATGTAATTTTTTTGTAAATTCAAAAATTTTTGTAGCCTATAACTCACCACTCTTGGTAAAAAAATGGCAATGATAAAAAAACTGAATGATGTGATCTATTTCAATCCCATTTTTACACCCATCTATACTGATAATGTGTTATCTAGTGAACAGAGTGAAAAAAATGGAAACGTAATTTTTTTTTGAAAAATCACTTTTTTGGGTGTTATAACTTACGAGTTTTAGTAAAAAACGGCCAGGTTCATGAACTGGCTCTTGTGGACTATTTTTGTGCAATTTTTTACACCCACCTATAATTGTCATGTTTTATCAAGTGAACCTAAAGAAAACATATTTTTTTTTAAAAAATCACAATTTTTCGTAGGTTATAACTCAAGAGTTTTGGTAAAAAACTGCAGTGTTCAAAAAGTAAATGTTGTTATCTATTTTTATGCCATTTTTACACCCACCAATATTGGTAATGTTTTATCTAATGAACGGAGTGAAAAAAAATAGAAACATAAATTTTTTGAAAAGTCACTTTTTTTCGTGTGTTATAACTCACGAGTTTTGGTAAAAAAGCAAGGTTCGAGAATTGTCTTTTGTGGACTATTTTATGCCATTTTTTAGATCCACCTTTATTGGTAATGTGTTAACTAGTGATCAGAATAAACAAATAGAAACGTAAATTTTTTGAAAAATATCTATTTTTCGCGAGCTATAACTCACGAGTTTTTGTAAGACATCGGCTGTTGTGGACTATTTTCATGCGATTTTTTATGCCCACCTATATTGGTAATGTGTTATCTAGTGATCGGAATAAAAAAAATAGAAATGTAAATTTTTCGAAAAATCACTTTTTTTCGTGGGTTATAACTCATGAGTTTTGTTAAAAAATGATAAGGATAAAAAACTAGATGTTGTGTACTATTTTCATACAATTTTTTATACCCAGCTATATTGGTTATACGTTATCTAGTGAACGGAATGAAAAATGGAAACATAATTTTTTTTTGAAAAATCACTATTTTCGTAGGCTATAACCGATGAGTTTGGTAAAAAATGGCAAGGTTCGAGAACTAACTTTTGTGTACTATTTTCATGCCATTTTTTACACCCACCTACATTGAAAATGTGTTTACTAGTGAACGGAGTCAGAAAATGGAATATATTTTTTTTTGAAAAATCAGTAGTTTTCGTGGGTTATAACTTACGAGTTTTGGTAAAAAATGGTAAGGGTAATTTTTTTGTTAAAGTGGAATATTTTCATGCCATTTTTTAGACCCACTTTATTGGTAATGAGTATCTAGTTAAAGGAGTAAAAAAATGGAAGCATAATTTTTTTAAAAATCATAATTTTTCGTGGGCTAGAACTCATGAGTTTTGGTAAAAAATGGCAATGTTCAAAAAGTAAATGTTATGATCGAATTTCGTGCCATTTTTTTACACCATTCTATATTGGTAATGGGTTTTCTAGAGAATGGAATGAAAAAAATGGAGACGGAAATTTTTAGAAAAGTCCCTATTTTTTGTGGCTATAACTTACGAGTTTTGGTAAAAAACGGCATGAGTAAAAAACTGGCTGTTGTGGACTATTTTCATGCCATTTTTTACAACCACCTATATTAGTACTGTGTTATCTAGTGAATGAAGTTAAGAAAATAGAAATGTATATTTTTTGAAAATCACTATTTTTCGTGTATTATAACTCACGAGTTTTGGTAAAAAACGGTAAGGTTAAAAAACTAAATGTTGTGGTCTATTTTCATGCCATTTTTTACACCCCACATATATTGTTAATGTCTTATCCATTAAATGGAATAAAAAAATGGAGAAATAAATTTCTTAAAAAACCACTATTTTTCGTTGGCTATAACTTACGAGTTTTGGTAAAAAATAGCAAAGGTAAAAAACTAGCTGTTGTGGACAATTTTAATGCAATTTTTTACACCCATCTATATTGGTAATACGTTATCTTGTGACTAGAGTGAAAAAATGGAAACGTTAGTTTTTTTTGAAAAATCACTATTTTTTGTGGGTTATAACTCACGAGTTTTGGTAAAATTGGCAAGGTTTGAGAACTAGCTTTTGTGTACTATTTCATGCCATTTTTTACACCCACCTCTATTGGTAACGTGGTTACTAGTGAACAGATTAAAAAAAATGGAAACATAATTTTTTTGAAAAATCAGTATTTTCTGTAGGTTATAACTCACAAGTTTTAGTAAAAAACGGCAAGAGTAAATTTTTTTTAAGGTGGACTAATTTCATGCCCCGCCTTATTGGTAATGTGGATCTAGTTAACGGAGTAAACAAATTGGAAGCATAATTTTTTGAAAAATCACAATTTTTATGTGGGATATAACTCACGAGTTTTGGTAAAAAATGGCAATGTTTAAAAACTAAATGCTGTGATCCAATTTCATGCCATTTTTTACACCCACCTATATTGGTAATGGGTTATCTAGCAAATGGAATGAAAAAAAATGGAGTCATAAATTTTAAGAAAAGTCACTATTTTTCGTGGGCTATAACTCACGAGTTTTGGTAAAAAATGGCATAGGTAAAAAATTGGCTGTAGTGGACTATTTTAATGCCATTTTTTACAACTACCTATATTGGTAATGTATTATCTAGTGATTGGAATAAAAAAAATAGAAATATAATTTTTTTTTGAAAAATCACTATTTTTCATTGATTATAACTCACGAGTTTTGGTAAAAAATGGCAAGGGTAAAAACTAGTTGTTGTGGACTATTTTAATGGAGTTTTTTATACCCACATATATTGGTTATACGTTATCTAGTGAACAGAATGAAAAAAAAATGAAAACATAAGTTTTTTGAAATACCACTAATTTTCGTGAGCTATAACTCACGAGTTTTGGTAAAAAACGACAATGTTTGAGAACTAGCTTTTGTATACTATTTTCATGCCATTTTTTACACCTACCTATATTGGTAATGTGTTTACTAGTGAACGGAGTAAAAAAATGGAAACATAATTTTTTTTGAAAAATCAGTATTTTCCGTGGGTTATACTCACGAGTTTTTGTTAAAAATGGCAAGGGTAAAAATTTGGTTAAAAATGGCAAGGGCAAGTTTTTGCTGAAAAATTTAAGCTCAGTTGGAACAACTAAAGTAGCTGAAGAAGCTGCTGAATTTTTTGAACAACAGCTTTTGCCTGGGATTTCTAAATTATTTAGAACTGAGTCATGTCCTAGATTACGTGAACATTGGCTTGATGCACGGATGCTCAAGGCAAATCCAGAACCAGGCTTGAATAAAAACGATGAGTATTGCTCTCAGTCGATCATCAATGATGAAATACAGAACGAGAATATCAAGGTACTCATCCAATTTGAAGAGCAAGTACCTTTCGATTTCATGAACAATCAACAAATTCAAAATCCAGTTAAAGCAAGCAGGTATAACCTTCCGCTCTCAATCAACTGAAGAAATCTATAAAAAAAGGGAAAAACAACACTCAACGAGAAGCAAAAAGAAAAAGGCAAAGAGGGATGCCCTCATGCACTGTTATTCAAAAGCTGACATTCATTGTTAGCTGTTGTTTATTGATTGGTTGCCCAACTTTTAGATGGAATGTTGTTTGCTTTTTCTAGGCTTTGGCCCCTTATTGCCGATGTTAATATCAGTTTGACCTATGTATATGAACACTTTTGGTTGCTTATTTAGAAGACCAGTGTACAGAAGGTGGATGTGGTACCCTAGTTTTGGCAATCTTAAATTGTTTTTGAACTGACCGGGAAATGGAATGGCTTATGGACCTTGCTGGTTTAGAACATATGCAGTTGGTGGAGCTGTGGATTTTGCATGTTATCTGATTCTGTTTGGCTCTGATAAGGATAATTTCTATGATTGATATTAGATTGATTAGTATGGCCGTTTACTGAAAATGTGATGCCCAAGGGTTACTTAGTTGAATCACTTGCTGCTATGATGGTTCATGTGCTGAGAGTGGATCTTAGAGGATGAAGTTAGTTTTGTTGTTTGTATTAGTGGGCCCCACTTGTCCAAGTAATATTTAGCTCTTTTAGATGAACACAACACGGATTTGCTGGAAAAAGAAACCAATACTCTAGGAATTACTAGAGTAGAATTTTCTTTATTCCATATCTCATATACTCAGTAAGGCATGTAATGGAGTAGTACTCCAAGTTTATCGCTTTCTCTTTTGTAACGGTGCTTTTGGATATACCCAGCATCGGATTTTACTCATCTTTGTATATAAGATCGGATGGTTTTTTTTTTAAAAAAAACTTGTGAGTTGTAACTCACGAAAAATATTAATTTTTAAAAACAATTTATGTTTCTTTTTTTTTCATTTTTTTCACTTGATAAAGGATTACCAGTATAGGTGGGTGTCAAAATTGACGCGAAAATAAAGCACAAAAGCTAGTTCTGGAACCATGCCATTTTTTACCAAAACTCATGAGTTATAGCCCATGAAAAGTAGTAATTTTTTTAAAGATTTACATTTTCATTTTTTTCACTCCTACACTAGATAACGCATTACTAATATAAGTTGTATTAAAAAATGGCATTAAAATAGTCCACAACACCTAGTTTTTTGCCCTTGCTCTTTTTGAAAAAACATTCTTGAGTTATAGCCCACGAAAAATAATGATTTTTCAAAAAATTTACGTTTCTATTTTGTTCACTCTGTTCACTAGAAAACACATTTAAAATATAGGTAGATGTAAAAAATTTCTTTAAAATAAATCAAAATAGCCACTTTTTGATACTTTCCATTTTTGACAGAAACTCGTGAGTTATAGCCCACGAAAATAGTGATTTTTTAAAAAATTTACTTTCTAATTTTTTCATTCCGTCCACTGAATAACACATTAACATTATAGGTGGGTTTAAACAATGGCATGGAAATAGTGCACAAGAGCCAGTTCTCGAACCTTGCCATTTTTTTTACCAAAACTAGTGAGTTATAGCCCACAAAGAATAATGATTTTTCAAAAAATTTACTTTTCTATTTTTTTTTCATTTTGTTCAATAGATAAAACATTACCTATATAGATGGGTGTCAAAAAATGGCATGAAAATAGTCCACAAGAGCCAAATCTCGAACCTTGCCATTTTTGACAAAAACTCGTGGCTTGCGAAAAATAGCAATTTTTCTAAAAATTTACGTTTCCATTTTTTCACTTTTTTCACTAGATAATACAATATAAAAATAGTTGGGTGTTAAAAATGGCATGAAAATAGTTCATCACAATCAGTTTTTGAAACTTACAATTTTTGACAAAAATTCGTGACTTATAGCCCACGAACAATAGTGATTTTTTAAAAACATTACGTCTCCATTTTTTATGCTCACTAGATAGTACATTAAAAATATAGGTGGGTGTAAAAATGGCATGAAAATAGACCACAAAATCATGTTTTTGAACATTGCCGTTTTTTACCAAAACTAGTGAGTTATAGCACCCGAAAAGTAGCAATTTTTAAAAAGTTTACGTTTTCATTTGATTTACTCCGTTCACTAGATAATACATTATAAAAAAGGTGGGTCTAAAAATGACATGAAAATATTCCAATATAGCTAGTTTTTTTTAACAAAACTCGTGATTTATATCCCACGAAATTAGCAATTTTTTTTTAAAAAAATTACAATTCCATTATTTTCACTCAGTTCACTAGATAAAACATTATCAATATAGGTGGACATAAAAAATGTCATGAAAATAGTTCACAAAGCTAATTCTCAAACTTTGCCATTTTGTTTTATCAAAACTCGTGAGTTATAGCACACAAAAAATAGTGATTTTTTAAAAACTTTCTGTCTTCATGTTTTTCACTTCTTTCACTTACCGTTTTTGACCAAAACTCTTGAGTTATAATCCACGAAAAATATTGACTTTGTAAAACCTTTACGTGTCCATTTTTTCATTGCGTTCACTAGATAACACTTTAACAATAAAGGTGGTATAAAATTGTCATGAAAATAGACCACGATATCCAGTTTTTGAACATTGCCGTTTCTTACCAAAACTCGTGAGTTATAGCCCAAGAAAAATAGTGATTTTTCAAAAAATTTATGTTTGCTCACCTTTGTATATAAGATCGGATGGTTTTTTTTTTTTAAAAAAAACTTGTGAGTTATAACCCACGAAAAATATTAATTTTTAAAAACAATTTATGTTTCTTTTTTTTTCATTTTTTTCACTTGATAAAGGATTACCAGTATAGGTGAGTGTCAAAATTGACGAAAATAAAGAACAAAAGCTATTTCTGGAAACATGCCATTTTTTACCAAAACTCATGAGTTATAGCCTATGAAAAGTAGTAATTTTTTTAAAAATTTACAGTTTCATTTTTTTCACTCCTACACTAGATAACGCATTACTAATATAAGTTGTATTAAAAAATGGCATTAAAATAGTCCACAACACCTAGTTTTTTGCCCTTGCTCTTTTTTGAATAAACATTCTTGAGTTATAGCCCACGAAAAATAATGATTTTTCAAAAAATTTACGTTTCTATTTTGTTCACTCTGTTCACTAGAAAACACATTTAAAATATAGGTGGATGTAAAAAATTTCTTTAAAATAAATCACAATAGCCACTTTTTGATACTTTCCATTTTTTACAGAAACTCGTGAGTTATAGCCCACGAAAATAGTGATTTTTTAAAAAATTTACTTTCTAATTTTTTATTCCGTCCACTGAATAACACATTAATATTATAGGTGGGTTTAAACAATGGCATGGAAATAGTACACAAGAGTCAGTTCTCGAACCTTGCCATTTTTTACCAAAACTAGTGAGTTATAGCCCACAAAGAATAATGATTTTTCAAAAAATTTACATTTCTATTTTTTTTTCATTTTGTTCTATAGATAAAACATTACCTATATAGATAGGTGTCAAAAATGGCATGAAAATAATCCACAAGAGCCAAATCTCGAACCTTGACATTTTTGACAAAAATTAGTGGCTTGCGAAAAATAGCAATTTTTCTTAAAATTTACGTTTCCATTTTTTTCACTTTTTTCACTAGATAATACAATATAAAAATAGTTGGGTGTTAAAAATGGCATGAAAATAGTTCACAACAGTCAGTTTTTGAAACTTACAATTTTTGACAAAAACTCGTGACTTATAGCCCACGAACAATAGTGATTTTTTAAAAACATTACGTCTCCATTTTTTATGCTCACTAGATAATATATTAAAAATATAGGTGGGTGTAAAAATGGCATGAAAATAGACCACAAAATCATGTTTTTGAACATTGCCGTTTTTTACTAAAACTAGTGAGTTATAGCACCCGGAAAATAGCAATTTTTAAAAAGTTTACGTTTTCATTTGTTTTACTCCGTTCACTAGATAATACATTATAAAAATAGGTGGGTCTAAAAATGACATGAAAATATTCCAAGATATCTAGTTTTTTTTATAAAACTCGTGATTTATATCCCACAAAATTAGCGATTTTTTTAAAAAAAATTATAATTCCATTATTTTCATTCAGTTCACTAGATAAAACATTATCAATATAGGTGGACATAAAAAATGTCATGAAAATAGTCCACAAAGCTATTCTCAAACTTTGCCATTTTGTTTTATCAAAACTCGTGAGTTATAACACACAAAAAATAGTGATTTTTTAAAAACTTTCCGTCTTCATGTTTTTTCACTTCGTTCACTTGCCGTTTTTGACCAAAACTCTTGAGTTATAATCCACGAAAAATAGTGACTTTGTAAAACCTTTACGTGTCCATTTTTTCGTTGCGTTCACTAGATAACACATTAATAATAAAGGTGGTATAAAATTGTCATGAAAATAGACCACAACATCCAGTTTTTGAACATTGCCGTTTCTTACCAAAACTCGTGAGTTATAGCCCAGGAAAAATAGTGATTTTTTAAAAACTTTATGTTTGCTCACCTTTGTATATAAGATTGGATGGTTTTTTTTTTTAAAAAAATTTGTGAGTTATAAGCCTTGAAAAATAAGGATTTTTAAAAAATTTACGTTTTAATATTTTTTAATTTTGTTCACTAGATAACGGATTACCAGTATAGCTGGGTGTGAAAATTGGCATAAAATTAGTACACAAAAGTTAGTTCTTGAACCAAGCAATTTTTTTACCAAACTCGTGATATATAGTCCACGAGAATAGTGATTTTTCAAAAAATTTACGTTTCAATTTTTATCATTCCGTTCACTAGAAAACACACTACCTATATAGGTGGGTGTAAAAAATGGCATGAAAATAGTCCACAAGAGCCGGTTCTTGAACCTTGCTATTTTTGACAAAAACTCGTGAGTTATAGCTCAGGAAAAATAGCAATTTTTCAAAAAATTGACATTTATATTTTTTTACTTTAATCACTAGATGATACATTATAAATATAGGTGGGACATAAAAATGGCATGAAAATAGTCCAAGACAGTCAGTTTTTACCCACGAAATATAGTGATTTTTCCGAAAATTTATGTTTCCATTATTTTCATTTCGCTCACTAGATAACACATTATCAATACAAGCTAGTGTAAAAAATTGTACGAAAATAGTCCTCAAAAGTAAATTCTCGAATTTTGCCATTTTTTTTTATCAAAACTCATGAGTTATAGCCCACAAAAAATAGTGATTTTTCAAAAAATTTAAGTTTCCATTTTTTCACTTCGTCCAATAGATAAATAATTAATAATATAGGTGGGAGCAAAAAATGGCATGAAAATAGTCCACAACAACCAGTTTTTGAAACTTACCGTTTTTTACTAAAGCTCTTGAGTTATAGGCTACGAAAAATAGTGATTTTTTAAACAAAATTACGTCTCCATTATTTTCATTGCATTCACTAGATAACACATTAGCAATATTGGTGGGGGTCAAAATTTGCTTGAAAATAGTACACAAAAGCTAGTTCTCGAACCATGATATTTTTTACCAAAACTCGTGAGTTATCGCGCACACAAAAAGTAGTGATTTTTCAAAAAAATTACATTCACATTTTTTTACTCCGTTCGCTAGATAATGCATTACCAATATAGGTGGGTGTAAAAAATGGCATAAAAATAGTCAACAACACCTAGTTTTTTTCCCTTGCCATTTTTTTACAAAAACTCATAAGTTATAGCCCACAAAAAATAGTGATTTTTCAAAAATTTACATTTTCATTTTTTCAATCCGTTCACTAGATAACACATTACAAATATAGTTGGGTGTAAAAAATGGAATGGAAATAATCCATAACACCTAGTTTTTTTACCCTTTCCATTTTTTTACAAAAACTCGTGAGTTTTAGCCTATGAAAAATAGTGATTTTTCAAAAAAATTATGTTTATTTTTTTTCACTCTGTTCACTAGATAACTACTGATATCGGTGGGTGTAAAAAATTACAAGAAAATAGTCCACAACAGCCGATTTTTATACTTGCAAATTTTTACCCAAACTCGAGAGTTATATCCCACGAAAAAGAGTGATTTTTCAAAAAAATTATGTTTCCATTTTTTTTCATTCCGTTCACTAGATATCTCATTACCATTATAGGTAGGTGTAAAACTCGGCACGAAAATAGTTTTCAAGAGCCAGCTCTCGAACGTTGTTATTTTTTATCAAAACTCGTGAGTTATAGCCTAGGAAGAATTGTGATTTTTCAAAAAATTTACGTTTCAATTTTTTTATTCCGTTCAATAGATAACACATTACCTATATTGGTTGGTGTAAAAAATGGCTTGAAAATAGTGCACAAGAGCTAGTTCTCGAACCATGCCATTTTTGACAAAAACTCTTGAGTTATTTCCCACGAAAAATAGTGATTTTTTTAAAATTTTATGTTTTTATTTTTTCACTTCGTTCACTAGATAATACTTTATAAAAATAGATGGGTCTAAAAAATGGCATGAAACTAGTCCACAACACCCAGTTTTTTACCCTTACCATTTTTTTACCAAAACGCGAGTATGTGTTTTAACGTGTTTTGTAGGACATTGGGGCCAAATGTGAGTAATGGAATGAAGAAGGAGCAAAAAGAGCCATTTTGGAGCATTTTTGGAGGCTTGGACAAAGAGTTACGGCTCGTCGAAGAGAGTTCTCTAGCGCACTGCTGGAAATCAGTAGCAGGCTGAACATCGAGATGTTAACAACAAACATCGCGACGTTAAGCTTCAAATGGAGGAACGTCGCGACGTTCACAACTAACTTCGTGACGTTAAGCAGCGCGGCAGATTCTACAAGTCAATTTTGCCCTCCATTTTTAGGTTCTCCAAGGGCATTTTGGGAACGTCTAGCACACAAGGCAAAACCCTACCTCAATTATCTAGTGTGTAGCCAAGAGAGCAAGGGATTTAGCCATTTTCTTAGGTTAGATTAGTTAGTTTTGAAAGCTTTTCTCTCTAGGAATTCCACAAGAACACATATTGAGTGTGTGTTCTTGGTGTAAATATCATCTTTTGGAGAGGAATTCATGTAAGATCTTTGCTCTAAGGACTTGATTTGAAAATAAAGCTTGGAGCTTTGGCTTGGAACATCAAAGGGGAGTACTACACTTTGTATTTCTTTGTTTAATTCCTTGCTTTAATTCATTGTTGTGATGTTCTTATTAGTCTTGATGTGTTAAATTGCTAGTGCCGTTGGAGATTGGTTATTGGTTGTTAAATTGTTATGCTTTTATGTGGATTTATGTTGTGGGTAATCAAGAATTAGGAACTACAAGCTAATCTAACATTCCATACTAGTAATGCTTAAGGTAGGTTAGTATGTGGGTAGTAGATTAGTGGAGATGTGCTAGCCTTTTCTTGCCTCCGTCATAAAGGGGGAATTGGTTAGGACATTGAGATACCGGTGTTAGGGTTGGTGAATTCAGATAGCATGAACTAATTTAGACCTTGCCTCCACCACAAAGGAAGGAATAGATTAGGGAGTGACATTCGAAAGAGTAACTAGGTTTGGCTCTTGCCTCATCCATAAAGGAAGAGCCGAATTAGAGTGCGTAAGCTTGGGGGAACATAGGGATCTTGGTTGTCCTAAATTGGCAAATCCTTGTCTCCGCCATAAAGGGGGGATTAGCTATGAAGTCAATTTCCCGTAGGCGTCAACGTTATTAGGTTCTAGCTTTTGCCATAAAAGTGGAACTTGATTGATGTTGTCACACTCTTAGTTCGTTAACCCATTCTTGTAACTCACATAAAACACCATCGTTAAGAAAAACCAATACTCCAAGGGTACACTTCATTGCATGATTCCTTGTCCTTGATGCTTATATTCCTTGTTTTCTATTTTATCTAGTTCGTAGTTTAAGTTATTTCATTACTTGTTTTAACTCTCACTACTTCACACACGTTCGCACAAATTCCATATACTCATCCCCTCCCTGTGGGAACGATCCCTACTTCCTCTAGCTACAAAACGTCTATGTATTGATGCACCTTAAATGTAGTGAGGATTAAGGCTATAAATGTATTTGATTCGGTTAGGCCTTTGCATTCGACCCTAGCTCCAAAACGCTATCAATAATCCAAAACAGCCAGTTTTTTAAACTTGTCATTTTTTACTAAAACTCGTGAGTTATAGCCCGCGAAAAATAATGATTTTAAAAAAATTTTCCGTTTCTATTTTTTTCACTCCATTAATTATATAACACATTACAAATTAAGGTGGGTGTAAAAAATGGCATTAAATTGTCCATAACAGCAAATTTTTGAAAGTTTTCGTTTTTGGCAAAACTCGTGACTTATAACCCACGAAAAATATTGATTTTTTCAAAAATTTATATTTCTATTTTTATCAATCTGTTAACTAGATAACACATTAACAATATAGGTGACTGCCAAAAATGACATGAAAATTGTTTAAAACATTCAGTTTTTTAAACTTGCCGTTTTTACTAAAACTCGAAAGTTATTGCCCATGAAAAATAGTGATTTTTCAAAAATTTAGCGTTTTTATTTTTTTCACTCCATTCATTATATAACACATTACCATTATAGGTGGGTGTAAAAAATGGCATTAAATTGTCCACAATATTAAATTTTTGAACATTAAGGTTTTTGGTCAAAACTCGTGAGTTATAGCCCACGAAAAATATTGATTTTTCCAAAATTTTATATTTTAATTTTTATCAATCTATTCACTAGATGACACATTACCAATATAGGTGGGTGTAAAAAATGGCATGAAAATAATCCCAAATAGTCAGTTTTTTAAACTTACCGTTGTTTACTATAACTCGTGAGTTATAACCCATGAAAAATAGTTATTTTTTGAAAATTTCACGTTTCTATTTTTTTCACTTCATTCAATTTATAACACACTACCAATATTGGTGGGTGTAAAAAATGACATTAAATTGTCCACAATAGAAAATTTTTGAACATTTCGGTTTTTGGCCAAAACTCGTGAGTTATAGCACACGAAAATTATTGATTTTTCGAAAAAAATTACATTTCTATTTTTATCAATATGTTTTCTAGATAAAACATTACCAATATAGGTGGGTGTAAAAATAACATGAAAATAATCCAAAACAACCATTTTTTAAAACTTGCCGTTTTTTACTAAAACTTGAAAGTTATAGCCCACGAAAAATAATGACTTTTCAAAAATTTCACGTTTCTATTTTTTGTCACTCGATTCATTATATAACACATTACCAATATAGGTGGGTATAAAAAATGGCATTAAATTGTTCACAATAGCAAATTTTTGAACATTTCCGTTTTTGGCCAAAACTCGTGAGTTATAACCCATAAAAAATATTGATTTTTCCAAAAATTTACATTTCTAATTTTATCAATCTGTTCACTAGATAAGACATTACCAATATATAGGTGGGTGTAAAAATTTACATGAAAATTGTTCAAAACATTCAGTTTTTTAAACTTGCCGTTTTTTTACAAAAACTCGTAAGTTATAGTCATTGAAAAATAGTGATTTTTCAAAAATTTCGTGTTTCTATTTTTTTTTCACTCCATTCATTATATAACACATTACCAATATAGGTGAATGTAAAAAATGGCATTAAATTGTCCACAATAGCAAATTTTTGAACATTTCGGTTTTTGGCTAATACTCGTGAGTTATTGCCCACGAAAAATACTGATTTTTTGAAAAATTTACATTTCTATTTTTATCAATATGTTCTCAAGATAAAACATTACCAATATAGGTATGTGTAAGAAATGACATCAAAATAATCAAAAACAGCCAGTTTTTTAAACTTGCCATTTTTTACTAAAACTCGTGAGTTATAGCCCACGAAAAATAGTAATTTTTAAAAAATTTCCCATTTCTATTTTTTCACTCCATTCATTATATAACATATTACAAATATAGGTGTGTTTAAAAAATGACATTAAATTGTCCACAACAGCAAATTTTTGAACGTTTTCGTTTTTGGCCAAAACTCGTGAGTTATAACCCACGAAAAATATTGATTTTTCCAAAAATTTACATTTCTATTTTTATCAATCTGTTAACTAGAGAACACATTACCAATATAGATGGGTGCAAAATATGACATGAAAATTGTTCAAAACATTCAGTTTTTAAACTTGCTGTTTTTTTACTAAAACTCGAAAGTTATAGCTCATGAAAAATAGTGATTTATCAAAAATTTAGCGTTTTTATTTTTTCACTCCATTCATTATATAACACATTACCATTATAGGTGGGTGCAAAAAATGGCATTAAATTGTCCACAATATGAAATTTTTGAACATTGCGGTTTTTGGTCAAAACTCGAGAGTTATAGCCCAAGAAAAATATTGATTTTTCCAAAATTTTACATTTTAATTTTTATCAATCTGTTTGCTAGATAACGCATTACCAATATAGGTGGGTGTTAAAAATGACATGAAAATAATCCCAAACATTCAGTTTTTTAAACTATCCGTTGTTTACTAAAACTCGTGAAAAATTTCACATTTCTACGTTTTTACTCCATTCAATATATAACACACTACCAATATTGGTGGGTGCAAAAAATGACATTAAATTTTCCACAATATAAAAATTTTGAACATTTCGATTTTTGGCCAAAACTCATGAGTATAGCCTACGAAAAATATTGATTTTTCGAAAAAACTACATTTCTATTTTTATCAATATGTTCTCTAGATAAAACGTTACCAATATAGGTGGGTGTAATCCAAAATAGCCATTTTTTTAAACTCGTGAGTATAGCCCACGAAAAATAGTGATTTTTCAAAAATTTCACGTTTCTATTTTTTTCACTCCATTCATTATATAACACATTACCAATATAGGTGGGTGTAAAAAATGGCATTAAATTGTCTAGAATAGAAAATTTTGAACATTCCGTTTTTGGCCAAAACTCATGAGTTATAACCCATAAAAAATATTGATTTTTCCAAAAATTTACAATTCTATTGTTATCAATCTGTTCACTAGATAAGACATTACCAATATAGGTGGGTGTAAAAATTGACATGAAAATTGTTCAAAAATTCAGTTTTTTAAACTTGCCCTTTTTTACTAAAACTCGTAAGTTATAGTCATTGAAAAATAGTGATTTTTCAAAAATTTCGCGTTTCTATTTTTTTCACTTCATTCATTATATAACACATTACCAATATAGGTGGGTGTAAAAAATGGCATTATTTTGTCCACAATAGCAAATTTTTGAACAGTTTCGTTTTTGGCCAATGCTCGTGAGTTATAACCCACGAAAAATATTGATTTTTTGAAAAATTTACATTTTTATTTTTATCAATATATTTTCTAGATAAAAGATTACCAATATAAATAGGTGTAAAAAATGACATCAAAATAATCTAAAATAGCCAGTTTTTTAAACTTGTCATTTTTTATTAAAACTCGTGAGTTATAGCCCACGAAAAATAGTAATTTTAAAAAATTCTCTGTTTCTATTTTTCGTCACTCCATTCATTATATAACACATTACCAATATAGGTGGGTGTAAAAAATGGCATTAAATTGTCCACAACAGCAAATTTTTGAACGTTTTCGTTTTTGGCCAAAACTCGTGAGTTTATAACCCACGAAAAATATTGATTTTTCCAAAAATTTACATTTCTATTTTTATCAATTTGTTAACTAGATAACATATTACCAATATAGGTGGGTGCAAAAAATGACATGAAAATTATTCAAAACATTTAGTTTTTTAAACTTGCCGTTTTTGACTAAAACTCGAAAGTTATAGCCCATGAAAAATAGTGATTTTTTAAAAATTTTGCATTTTTAGTTTTTTCACTCCATTCATTATATGACACATTACCATTATAGGTGATTGTAAAAATTGGCATTAAATTGTCCACAATATGAAATTTTTGAACATTACGATTTTTGGTCAAAACTCATGAGTTATAGCCCACGAAAAATATTGATTTTTCCAAAATTTTACATTTTAATTTTTATCAATCTGTTCGCTAGATAACACATTACCAATATAGGTGGTAAAAAATAATATGAAAATAATCCTAGACACTCAGTTTTTAAAACTTACCGTTGTTTACTAAAACTCGTGAGTTATAACCCACGAAAAATAGTGATTTTTCAAAAATTTTATGTTTCTATTTTTTTCATTCCATTCAATATATAACACACTACCAATATTGGTGGGTGTAAACAATGACATTAAATTGTCCATAATAGAAAAATTTTGAACATTTCAGTTTTTGGCCAAAAATCGTGAGTTATAGCCCACGAAAAATATTGATTTTTCGAAAATATTACATTTCTATTTTTATCAATATGTTCTCTAGATAAAACATTACCAATATAGGTGGGTGTAAAAAATAACATGAAAATAATCCAAAACAGCCATTTTTTTAAACTTGCCGTTTTTTACTAAAACTCTTATAGCCCATGAAAAATAGTGATTTTTCAAAAATTTCACATTTCTAGGTTATTCCGTGGCTATGCAGGAGCTTATTTTTCTGAGTGACGAGACCACAGCCCCTACCCTACAGCTCCCTTATTGGTCATGGTCATTATGATCATTCTTAGGTTCTTTTGGAGAGCTCTTTTCACCTCCAACTTTACTTTGATCCTCCCTAGGGTTAGCGTTGCTATTCAGGATTAGTTGGTCCCCAGGTAACGAGGTCCAATCGATATCTGAGCTAGAAACCTTAGGGTTTTTAGTTTGAGGGCTACCTGCCTCTTTCTCGGCTACTACATGCTCAATTAGCACTACCTCAGGTACAGCTTCTGGGATCTGAATGAGCTTGGATACCTGGGAGATTTGAGCCTCTTCCCCAGGGGTGTCATTCTGAGATGGTGGTTCGGGCGGCACTGCCTGCCGTTCATCCTAGTTTTCCCCTGAAGGGCCGGGGCAAGGATCTGCCACATGACCTTCAGAGAGTACAGTCCCTTTTCCTTTATTCTTGTTCAAGGTCGGCTCTTTTGAATTAAGCGTCACCGCAGTCTTCTTTGGAACCCACATTTGGGATTGTTGAGCTTTAATGCTAGAAGGGTTATGTCCAAGCTTACAGCATTTTGTGCAATAGTCTGGTAGATCTTCATATATGATTGGTTGCCACTTGCCTTTTTCCTTGGTTCCAATCCACACCCGGTGAGGTAGATTCTTAAGAACATCCACTTCGATACATAACCTAACTTCACTAGGTCGGAGAACTTTCTCCATTGCTGCCGTGGCTAAGTTGAGCTTGAGAGGGATACCTACTGCCGTGCCTAGGTAAACAGAGTCTCCTTTTTGCATAAATGAACCGGTAGAAGTGCGAAACTGACCCACACTGGTGAGATGGATGGCTCTTTCTCTAGACTAAATTCCAGCGACCACCGGAAGATCTTCGCTGGGAAACCACCGAAGCTCCAAGTCTTTTTCATCCACAACCTATTGAAATCTATTTCTAACTGAAATTGGAAAATAATATAGCGATGGTCAATCAAACCTATGTAGTATTCACCAGTAAAACCGGCAGCAATAATGTCTTTCGGATTGCAGCCACTGATGGTTTTCCCCGGCTGAATTTTGTGATGAGAGCATATCAGAACCTCTGTGCTAGGAGCTGTTCTTTCGAATTTTGGGAAAAAATGGCAAGGTTCAAGAATTGGCTCTTTTGGACTCTTTTAATGTTATTTTTTACACCAACATATATAGGTAATGTATAATCTAGTGAACGTAATGAAAAAAATGGAAACGGAAATTTTTTCAAAAAAAATAATTCTTCGTAGGCTATAATTCACTAGTTTTGGTAAAAAACGGAAAGTATCAAAACTGGCTGTTGTTGACTATTTTGATGAAATTTTTTACACCCACCTATATTGAAAATGTGTTATCTAGTGAAAGAAGGGAAAAAAATAAAAATGTAAATTTTCTGAAAAATCACTATATTTGGTGGCCTATAACTCGTGAGTTTTTGTAAAAAAAAATGGAAAGGGTAAAAATCTAGGTGTTGAGGAATACGTTCATGGCATTTGGTGGCCTATACCTTTTCTTTATAATGTATTTTCTAGTGAACAGAGTGAAAAAAATTAAAACGTAAATTTTTTGGCAAATCACTATTTTTCGCAGGCTATAACTCACGAGTTTTTCTGTCCAAATTGGCAAGGTTCGAGAGTTGGCTCTTGTGGACTATTTGCATGCCATTTTTTATACACAACAATAATGGTAATGTTTTATCCAATGAACTGAATTAAAAAATTGAAAATGTAATTTTTTTGAAAAATCACTATTTTTCGTGGGTTATAACTCATGAATTTTTGTAAAAAAACGGTATGGTTCGAGAATTAGCTTTTGTGTACTATTTTCTTGTAAATTTTTACACCCACTTATACCAGTAATTTTTTATCGAGTGAACAAAATGAAAAAAAAACATAATTTTTTTTAAAAAATCAATATTTTTCGTGGGTTATAACTCACAACTTCACGAAAAATAGTGATTTTTAAAAAAAAAGTCATTTGCATTTTTTATTTCCGTTCACTAGATAACACGTCACCTATATAGGTGGGTGTAAAAATGACATGAAAATAGTCCACAAGAGGTAGTTCTCGAACCTTGCCATTTTTGACAAAAACTCGTGGTTTATAGCAAACAAAAAATAGTAATTTTTTAAAAAAAATTATGTTTCCATTTTTTTACTCCGTTCACTAGATAATACATTATAAATATATGTGGGTCTAAAAAATGGCATGAAAATAGTCCAAGACAGCCAGTTTTTTACCAAAACTCGTGATTTATATCCCACGAAATATAGTGATTTTTTAAAAAATTTACATTTCTATTATTTTCACTTCGTTAACTAGATAACACACTATCAATATACGTGGGTGTAGAAAATAGCATGAAAATAGTCCACAAAAGGTAATTCTCAAACTTTGCTATTTTTTATCAAAACTCGTGAGATATAACCTACGAAAAATAGTGATTTTTCAAAAAATTACGTTTTTATTTTTTCATTTCGTTCACTAGAAAAAGAATTAATAATAAAGGTGTGTGTAAAAAATAGAATGAAAATAGTTCACAATAGCCAATTTTTGAAACTTGGCATTTTTTTACCAAAACTCTTGAGTTATAGCATACGAAAAATATTGATTTTTTAAAAAATTTACGTCTCCATTCTTTTTCATTGCGTTCACTAGATAACATATTAACAATATAGGTAGGTGTAAAAAATGGCATGAAAATAGACCACAACATCCAGATTTTGAACATTATCGTTTTTTACTAAAACTCCTGAGTTATAGCCCACGAAAAATAGTGATTTTTCAAAAAAATTATGTTTTCATTTTTTACTTCGTTCACTAGATAACATATTACAAATCTAAGTGGGTGTAAAAAATTGCATGAAAATAGTCCACAACAGTCAGTTTTTGAAAATTTGTAGATTATTTTCATGTCAGTTTTTACACCACTCCTATATTGATAATGTATTATCTAGTTAATGGAGAGAAAAAAATAGAAACATAATTTTTTTGAAAAATAACTATTTTTCACGGGCTATAACTGATAACTCCGTTTTCTATGTTAATTATTTTTATGGTTTTGGTATTTAATTGATATTTTTTATGCATTAAGAATTGCTTTTGGTGCAAAATTTGATAATTTTGGAAAGAAGGATAATTGTGCTTAAAGATATGGATGAAGATCAATTTGTATTGGATTTGGGCAATGGAGTTTTACGTACAAGACAATTTGAAAAGATTTGGAGATTACTTGAAGTCTTGAAGAGTTTGATTTGGAAGAGAAGATTGCCTTATCATATTTTAGTCAATATCCAATTTGGAAAATAAGATAATTAGGTAATTTTTTATTAAAGGGTTGCATCCCTATTTTTAATAAGCCGTTTGTGGCATATTTTAGGATTGATTTTATCCTTATATTGTTTTTATCATGTTTTAGGAAGAGTTCTAGATTAATTCAATTTCTTTAAAGGTTCGTTTCCTAGGCTTAATAACCTTCTCTATATAATGAGAAGGAATAGGTAGAAAAAAGGGAGATACGTATTGAGTAGTTTTAATTAATGTAGTTGATTAATTTTTTTTAGAAGTAGTTTAGAGTTAAGTTTAGGTTTTTACGTATTTATAAAAAAGCTTTTCTTTTGACTCCATTAATTCTTAATTTGAATTTTACTGTGAATGCCCGTTTTTAGAATAATTTGATTTCTTGCTTTCATATTTTTTTCACGGTAAACAAGTTTCAATCTTGCTTAGAAAATTTCAAGTTGAATCATAAAAGAATTGAATGGTGTTTATTATTTAATTCCTTCATTAATGAGTCAATTTGTGTTCCTACATCTTTAGTCAATTTCGTTGACAATTTCCTCCCGAATCCGTGAGTTAAAGTGATGAGTTTTAATTGCATTCATTCTTTATGCACATGCATGAAAGTAGTTCAGATTCTAGGCTTCCATATTCGAGTCAAAGGATGTTGAATTCTCACATGATTAAACTGCAGTGTCTTACATTGGAGTCAGAGCATTATAGTTGACTTTAATTCTAGTTTTCATTGAGTCTCAGAAATTAATTAGAGTGAGTGAATAGTTAGTTTTGATTTTTAGTCACTGTAGTTAATTTTGGTTTTAATTGCATAAATTAATAGTTAAGTATGTTCTTATAGTAGTCATGGTCAATTTTAATGTTTAGTTTAAAATTTAATTCTGAGTCTGTGTCCATATTTTCATATTTTAGTTAATTATTTAAATTAGATAGGATTTAGTTTTTTTTTATGTTTCTAGTTCGCAGAATTTTCGTACATTTAGTAGAGTTAATTTAATTTATGTTACAGTATTTTTCGTCATTCAGAGAAAATGCAGATTTTCATTTACAATTGCAACCAGAGGGGTCTCATTCGTCCAAACGGAAGACAGGCTCAATAGTGGAATAAGCTTTCTCTATCTTTACTTATTTTTAGTTTGATTTTAGTATGTCATTTTTGTGTTTTGATTCTGTTTTAGTAATTATGTCTTGTAAATAGTTTTATTTTCCGGCATTAAAGTAATGATACTCTAATTATTATTTTATTGTGAGATCAAAATGTGCATGCTAAATTAATGTTTCATAGATTCTGAAAAGTTCTCTGTGCATATCGATAGTTATTTGGATTATTTAAATCTTGATCAAATTTATTTAATTTGAATAATGCCAATTAATCTCCCATTAAATATCTGTATTTAGTGGATATGATTGATTAGTGGTAAAACTACTGTCAGGTAGACGAGAATAACAGGTTAATGAATTACGACTGCTGATTCTGATTATGATTTGTTAAAATTGGGTTCCTTTAATTCTTAATGCTGTTAGGACATTATATTTGGTGTTGGCTGATTCCAGCCGAATTGTGTCTTAATTAGAGAAATAATTAGTTTAAGCTGATTCTTACTAATTATCGAGAAATTAAGAAGGAATTGGGTTACGTCGGAGCTGATTCTCGGTAACTTGTAACTGGTTGGTTTATGAACGTTAATTAATTATTGAGTCAATGATCGATGAATATTTAATTAGTGTGGATTTACTTATTTGCCGGACTTTTAATTTCTTGCGTTTTTATTTTGAACATTTTAGTTAAATTGTTTGATTTATTTTGAAGTTTAATTATAGTAATTTGATCTTTAAAATTGAATTGTGACACCTTGTTGAATTAACTAAATAGACTGTACTCCGTTCCTCGTGGGATTCGACCCGACTTCCACTTTACTATTTTAAATCCTTTGAAGTAGGTATTTTAAATTTGGTACAAAAACGAACGTACCAATAACTTACGAGCTTTGGTAAAAAATGGCAAGGTTGAAGAACTTGATTTTGTGGACTATTTTCATATTATTTTTTACACCCACCTATATTATTAATGTGTTATCTAATGAACGAAATTAAAAAAATAGAAACGTAAATTTTTTGAAAAATCACTATTTTTCGTGGGCCATAACCCTCGAGTTTTTGAAAAAAAAATGGCAATGATAAAAAAAAACTAGGTGTTGTGGACTATTTTCATGCCATTTTTAACACCCACCTATATTGATAATGTGCTATCTAGTGAACGGAGTTAAAAAATGGAAACATAATTTTTTATAAAAAAACACTATTTTTCGTGGGATACACACGAGTTTTGGTCAAAAATGGCAAGGTTCAAAAACTGGATGTTGTGATCTATTTTCATATCATTTTTTACACCCACCTATATTTTTAATGTGTTATCTAGTGAACGGAATGAAAAAAATGGAGATGAAATTTTTTTTAAAATTAAAATCATTATTTTTCGTGGGATATACTCACGAGGTTTGGTAAAAACCTGGCTGTTGTGGACTATTTTCATGCCATTTTTTACATCCACCTATATTGATAATGTGTTATCTAGTGAATGGAGTGAAAAAAATATAAACGTAAATTTTTTGAAAAATTACTATTTTTCTTGAGTTATAATTCATGAGTTTTGGTAAAAAAAAAGGCAAGATTCGAGAACTGGCTCTTGTAAACTATTTTCATATATAATTTTTTATGCCCACCTATATTGGTAACGTGTTATCTTGTGAACGGAATGAAAAAAATGAAAAAATAAATTTTTTGAAAAATTACTATTTTTTATATGCTATAACTCCACAAGTTTTGGCAAAAAAACTGCAAGTTTTAAAAACGGACTGTTGTGCACTATTTTCATGCAATTTTTTACACCTACCTATATTGGTAATGTTTTATCTATTAAACGGAGTAAAAAAATGTAGTTAATCTACTTTAACAACCCTCATATATATTATCGCTGAAAATGCATAATATACTTATTATACAAAACTGATTGTGACAACAATCATTTTCATACATCCTTTAGGCCATCTACCAACCGGTGCCTGAGAATTTTAATCATCTATAGGCTTAGCTCTAGCGTATAATAGCATAGACAGGCGAGATGCCCACAACATCTACATTGGTGGAGAGATTCACAAGCCTATCAAGAAAAGGGGGAAGGAAATGATTTAGTTTGCCTCAAAAGCGATTTAAAGTATTGTTTCTTGAATTGTAATATACATGGACCTAGTCATGACCAAACCCACGGTTCCGGTTCCGGTTCCGGTTCCGGAATCGTGGGACCCCCCAAACCGGAACCGTAACCGAACCGCCTATGGGCGGTTCGGTTACGGTTCTTATTTTCTATGTTTGGAACCGGATTCGGTTACGATTCTTATGGTTCCGGTTCCAAACCATAAATTTAAAAAAAAAAAAAAACAGTGCCACGTCAGCATTGCGCTGACTTAAGGAAAGAGGTAATACTTTTGATGAAATAATTAATACCCACGATAATAAAATAAATATCCCTTAAAACTAATACTTTTAAGGAAAGCGGTAATACTTTTGATGAAATAATTAATACCCACGGTATAATATAAAAGGTAATACTTTCTCAGCAAAACTAATACTTTTAAGGAAATAGGTAATACTTAATGGAAGATATAATACTTTTGGCGAAATAATTAATACCCACGGAGGTAATACTTTTTCAGCAAAACTAATACATTTAGGGAGAAAGGTAATAATTTTGATGAAATAATTGATACCCACGATAATAAAATAAATATCCCTTAAAACTAATACTTTTAAGGAAATAATTAATACCCACGGTATAATATAAAAGGTAATACTTTCTCAGCAAAATTAATACTTTTATAGGACAGAGCTAATACTTAATGGAAGAGGTTATTAGCAAAACTAATACTTTTAAGGAAAGAGGTAATACTTTTGACGAAATAATTAATATCCATGGTATAATGTAAAAGCTAATACTTTTTCAGCAAAACTAATACTTTTAAAAAAAGAGGTAATACTTTTGATGAAATAATTAATGCCCACTGTAATAAAATAAATATCCCTTAAAACTAATACTTTTAAGGAAAGAAGTAATACTTAATGGAAGAGGTAATAATTTTGATGAAATAATTAATACCCACGGTATAATATAAAAGGTAATACTTTTTCAGAAAAACTAATACTTTTAAGGAAAAAAGTAATACTTTTGATGAAATAATTAATACCCAGGGTATATAATGTAAAAAGTAATACTTTTTCAGCAGAAGTAATACTTTTAAGGAAAGAGGTAATACTTTTGATGAAATGATTAATACTAATGGTACTAAAATAAATATCCCTTAATTCTGGTTTCACCTCTCACAGTTTGAAAATTCCTAATTACCCATTTAGATGAAAGAATTAAAATCCATGGTGTAGTGACCCTTTATAACCCTAATAGAAAGCAAAAAGTTCAAGCGGAAAAAAAATGACCCACCAAAAAAGGGTACCAAACAAGTTAAGAGGCGAAATTTAATACAGGCACAAAATAGCACAAAACCGAGGGGATACCGGGGCTTGATACCGAACAATAGGGGCATTGGCAGTCAACTTGAACTCGCTCTTTAAGATTTTAAAGATATTGTGTATATACAAAAGATTTTAGTTGTTTTAAACATGATTAATTAAATTCAACGGTACTAAGTAATGTATAAAATACATTTTAATACGTCATAATGCCAAAATTCGTTCAAACATACTATAAATACTAGATAACAAACATTTTAACGAAAGAGGTAGTACTTTTGATGAAATAATTAATACCCGGAAATAGAAACAAATTTCTTATTTGATTATATTTACTATTCCCTATTATATTTTGAATATCTTTAATTTAGTAGATAGACATATATTAGAATACAAAAAAAAATTAAAACTTATCCAATTCGTTATTTTATTTGATTATATTTCTTATTTTCTTATTATATTTGATTATCTTTAGTTTTGTATATGATGAAAAAGGTAATAGTTTTGTTCCAAAAGTATTACCTTTTGCACGATATCGTGGGTATTACTTTTCTAAAAGAGTTCATTTAATAAAAGAGTATAAAAAGAGTTTATTTAATAAAAGAATATATTTTAATAAACTCTTAAAAATTTGATGATGAGTATATTTTACCATTTAAGATAATTTGATAATGATTTGGATTACCCTCAAATTTTATCCACAAAAAATTATTAAAAATAAATAAATAAAAGACCCAAGATTTAATAAAAGATGAAAAGTTAAGTGTTTCACGTAATCTCTTTTTGTAATTGGTAAGAAGATTACTAAAGTCTTTAACTAATTATATAACACAATAAAGTTTTTTCAACGCCCTTACTAATAAATATATTAAAGTTGCACCCCATTTTGTAATAAGAGCTTCAGACGCGCCCTTAATACAAATTTAAATTTAAATATCAAATTAATACCCACGGACCACAGTATAATAAAACAGGTAATACTTTTTGAATAATAGCAAATACGTTTAATGAAATAGGTAATACTTTTGATAAAATAATTAATATGATTTAAAAACCTTAAGTTGTAAATTTTTCTATCAAATGAATAAAATTTAGTAGTTTCTTCATTTATTAATTTATAACTTGTAAATTTATGTTTTAAAAACCTTAACTTGTAAATTTTTCTATCAAATGAATAAAATTTAGTAGTTTCTTCATTTATTAATTTATAACTTGTAAATTTATGATTTAAAAACCTTTCTTCATTTATTAATTTAAGACTTGTAAATTTTTTTTTAAAATACTCTTATTATTTCTATATCTTTCTTTCTCACTTAATCTAATATTCATAATTCTATTATTCTAAAAAATTCATATATTAGTTTAATTTTAACTACTATTCTAATTATGTTATTATATTATACTAGTTGAATTGTAATTAATAATTCAAATATTCAAATATTCTTATTATTTTTATATCCTTGAAGCTTGAATGATTGAATCTCATTTATCTAATTATTCCTAGTTCTATTATCTAAAAACTATATATTAATTAAGTTCAATTGTAACTATTATTATTCTAATTATATTATTATGTTGTATTATTTGAATTTGAATTAATACTTTAATCATTATTTCAATAGAAATCAAATTTAAAAGTGGGATTACAATCGAAATTCGAAATTAAAAATCGAAACCGAAATCGGAACCGAAACCGGCAGTTCCGGAATCGGAACCGGAACCGCCCCCTCGGCGGTTCGGTTCCGGAACCGTGGTCAAGGCTACATGGACCCTTTCTGATGTAGACAGACAATAGAGTTCAATCACACAAGTTCTTCAGTGCTTTAACTTCTTTTTTTTTTTTCCTGAAAATTGACATAACCGTATAAGTAAACATTGAACACCCTTCTCTATGGGATGGAATTTTGTTGAAGCTTGGAAAGTGAGAAGAAATAATTAAGCAGGGAGATTAGGATGGTGAAAATGGGATCCTCAATTCTTTCTTTAACATTTAGAAGTAAGCTCCAATGGGGGACTATACATGATGTTCTAATAATCGTTTCTAGTTCTTACATTCCATAGATATCATCATATTTGACTTTTAGATGATCTGATCTCTCAGCAGTGGTGCACATGTTGGAATGGGTATTGGGTCCTCATCACATAGTTGAGTGCTATATTATTGCATACTCACATTTGTGCTTTTTTTTTATCGTCCCAACTTCATGAGAGCTGGATGCAGAATGTCAATACTACTAAAGAAAGAGAAAGAAAGATGGAGTCTTGTCACTTGGGATTAAAAGGAAAGGATCCACATTTCGTGGCGCTGGATTCTTGAACTAAACTTTGGGTTAAGGGGACCATCTCTTGTAGCAGTGTGGACTGTGCACTGTGCACTGTGCACTGTATTTGTGTATTGTGGGATGGCCCAAATGGTGCGAGCCTGCGACTTTACACACTAGTGAAGTATGATTGACATTGCCACGAACTATTTGTATATTCTCTTATTCTTTTAGTCCTTGCAACTTGCTACATTTCAAAGACTTTTTTCACGCAACCAAAATTGAAAAAGAACACATAATGATTATAGATGATCTGCTCTTGGAGTGGATCAGGATCGATAAGGAAAAAAAGGTTAAAACGCTTTTGGATAATTGCAGTTTGAGGTTTGGAACAGTATAGGATGATTGGATATTTGTATTATAATAGGAATTACTCTTTTCATTTGGTTTCTAATTTGAATTAGGAAATTACTAGTCCTATATAAATGCTTGTATGTCTTTAGAATTATACACAATTCATATTTTAGATTTCGATACTATCAAAATTTTACAAAATTTGTGTCTTTTGTATTCTTTGTGAAGAACGTGTTTCTTCCACGGATATATCACGCGTTAATTATTGAATGGATGATTTCAACTTATTGGAATGGGCAAGACTGGTTAGTTCAGATTGAAAATTTGAAATTATCAACTAAAACTCTCATAGTATCAACTAATTTAATTTTTTAAAATGAAAAAGAAAAATTATTCTTGATCATCCTTCTATCAAATGAGATGCAGATACAAGTGCTATGCAGGCTTTAATCTTTATTGACAGATTCATTATCAACCTTTACCACATTTTGATACTTGTACATTGATGCACACAAAAGAAAATAACAAAAGTTAATGCCTCCAAGTATGCTAACTAGCCAATACACATTATCTAGTCTCCCTTTGTTTATGTTATCTGGCAACCAAACTGTTGTCTTTCGAACAATATCAATCATGGCGTTACCCACATAAAAAGCAATACCAATAGACAAAGATACAACTGCAGTTGATGTGCTCTTCAATGATGCAGGAAATTCTTGGTAATAAAATTCAATATGTCCAGTGAAATGAAATGCCTCTCCAAATCCAGCAAGAGCTAGTGATGGCACAAGCCAGAAAACTGATATGGGTACCACTGCATTACCCTGCTCTTCAAGGTGATGCAATTGCGCTAACTTTAGCCTCTTTGCTTCCACGAGGCCTAGAATTACCATGCTTAAAATATCGAATAAATGGCCGATTCCAACACGCTGGAGAGGTGTGATGGAGCGATGAGTGAACTTCTCCCACATGGGGAATACAATTCGATCCACGAATAAAATGATGATGCAAGTGGATATGGATATGAAGACAGGCATGGTGCCCGCTGGAATTTGGAAATGAGGACCAATATGACGATCCATTGCCAGAGCCTGGAGGATTACCATACTCAGTTGGATGACAAGAGGGACAGACACCAATAAAGCACTTGACCATAGTGGAACAAGTTTGATTAGGCTTTTGAGATCTTCTACTTCTTTTATTGTACATAGATGCCATGGTTTGCTAATGGATCCATCTAAGTTGGTATCTCCTTCAGTAATCAATGCTGCTCGGTTTAAGAACCTGTAGTTTTGATGCAATCACAGCAAAGTGTTCAACTATTCAGGAACATATATTGCTAGAAATTGTTTGTACTATTAATCTAAATTGTTCTAGCAATCGGAATGCAAAGCGATAGTGGTTCTTACCCGAATAATTTTGTAGGTAAAGTAGCGGATTGATTTTTCAGGGCTTGGCAATAATCTTCACTCTTTTGTGATAGCAACAAATTCCTTTTCCTGAAAGCTGCAACAATAACACGACCCAAGCAAGCAAAAGGGCTCCCTTGTGGTTTGAGATGGCGATAGAAACAACTGCCAGCTAAAAATAGTGCTAACCCAAGCACATTCAGGACGAGGGAAATCACATAACCCCATGCCCAACTCACATTGTCTTGAACATATACAATTACAGTCGTGCTTATAGCACTGGAAATGTAAATCGTAAAAATGTACCAATTAAAGAAAATTGCTTGATGCTTTGGCTTGTCAAACTGATGTGCCCCCATTGATCCAATTGTGAAACGTGAGCCTGCCATCCCCAGAGATGCTAGAGCCAAAGCGATATAAAGCACTGCCAATTGAACTTGTGATGGGCTTCTGCACAACCTTGATCCATTTTCACATCTTGGAGGTCTCAACTTGCTCACTGCTGCTGTCATGGACAATATCAACATACCCTGAATTGCAGTATGAAGATAACAGTTTTTCATTTGATCAAGTCATTCTAAGATGTCATATAGTTGTGAATTTGTGACAAAGGGAAAGTAAGGATCAACGTTAGTACAAGGATTTGTGACATAGGTACAAGGATTGTAGCAATAATAGAAAGTTCTCACCAGGGATGAGATAAGAGTCGAAATCCAGATGACAGAGTAACAGCCTGCAAAGGAATCAGCAATGATAGCTCCAGCAATTGGAAATATAGTGATGCAGCCGCTAACCACATTGAAAATCTTAGCAGCACTAATGCTCGTAATGTTGAATTCTTGAATCAAATATACGATCAGGTTGGCAAGCAGCCCTCCAAAAGTGAGTGATATGCCAGCCAAGGTCGCTGCTTTCACGTAAAGTAAATAGCTACTGAGTTATTAATGCATGCACCAACATGCTAAAACAATACTATATTTTTCATTTTCAAGAAACGAGGCAGAGCTGCTGAGCTGCATAATTTATGCAGTATTTAATTGAGCAAGTGGGAATTTAATTTGGAGGGATGAGAGAAACGAAACCTATAATGAAGGGAAAGGTCATCCAACCGCCTTTCTTCGCCATGGAAGTCGTAGAAAACTCGGGGCCTCGTCCATCAGCCGAGTGCGTCCTTCTGTCCATGGTGGTGGTGGGAGAGAGGGCAGCTTCAGTGCTTAAGTATTGCTACGTTATGACTAAGCTATATTTCTACAGCAGTCTTGAGGGACTATATATATAGAATATTGTTCTGACTTCTGACTTCTGACTTTGATTTTTGTTTTCTTTTATTTTTATTAAAGGGACACCATCAATTATTTAACCAGGGAGTAATATAAAAAAAAATTAGTGAAACTGCGGACTATTGAGGTTTTGGAAAGAATAAAATAGGGAAAATTAGCCAGAAGATTTGATCTAAGAATTATATTTAGAGAGTTAAAAAAAGATTCATTGAATATCACTTGTTTATTTGAGTAATTTTTTAGGCTAACGTTTTTCTGGAAGAGTAAAGAATCCAAGTGTTAGATGATGGTGATTAATTAAGAAGGCACCACCATTGCAACAACTTTCATGAATGCATGAAAATCTTCCACCTGAGAACTCAAAATTGGGAAGTGTAGGGAAATTCCCTAGTTTACAAGCAAAATGTCTAACTTGAAATATATAAACTTTTTACTACTTTTGGTTAGTTTTAAGAAAAAAAAAAATTTTAAATGTTCTTGATGATCGATCCTCCTATTTTTTGAGACGTGAAACGGAAAATTCTTGCAATTATTTCAAAACCCCTTAGAAAAGAAGTTCCAAATAACTAGCTCCGTTTGGATGAGCTATTTTTAGATTATATCATGAAATTTTTTCCCATTTGTTATGAGAAAAGAATATTTTGAGAATGTTTGGAATAAATGATTTTATTTTGTTGGGATTTGCATTGAAGATTTTTTTATTAATAAAAGTTTGAAATTTAAATTTGAATTAGTATTTTATTAGTTTATTTTGGTGTGAAGTGTGTTATGAAGAATTGTTTATTATTAAAATTTAAAATTTAAATTCAAATTTTAAAAATTACTGTAGCATTGTTTTGTATTTTAAAATTTTTGATGAAAAAGTTGAACAAAACAAACACCTCATTTTGTAATTGTGAAATAAATCACAAATTTGCATCCATCCAAACATAACAATTTTATGAGAAAAATGGAACAGGAAATACATGATGATTTCCAATTTCTGAAACGTAGCAAATTAGAGCATCTTTTGTCATTGTTTGTTTACAGAATCATCATGATCATCATTTACCTTTTCAACATTTTGATACTTGTACAATGATGCACATAAAAGAAAATAAAAGAAGTTGATCCCTCCAAGGAAAGTAACCAGCCAGTATACATTATCTAGTCTTCCAAGATTTATATTGTCTGGCAACCAGTTTGTTGTCCTCCGAACAGCATCGATCAGGGCATTGCCAACGTAAAAACCGATCCCAATACTCAAGGAAACAACTGCAGTTGAAGTACTTTTTAAGTATGTTGGAAATTCTTGGTAGTAAAATTCAATGTGTCCAGGGAAATGAAATGCTTCTCCAATACCAGCAAGAGCTAGTGATGGAACTAGCCAGAAAACTGACATTGGTACCACTGCATTTTCTTGATCTTGAAGGTTATGCAAACGCACTGTCTTAAGCCTCTTTGCTTCCACCAGAGCTAAAACTGCCATGCTAAGGACATCGAGCAAATGCCCAATTCCTACACGCCTGAGTGGAGTGATTGGCCAGCGAGCTAACTTATCCCACATGGGAAATAAGAATCGATCTGCGAAGAAAATGGTGATGCAAGTGGATATGGATATGAAGACGGGCATTGATCCAGATGGAATCTTGAAATTATGTCCAAGGTGACGATCCATTGTTAGAGCCTGGATGATTACCATGCTCAATTGAATGACAAGTGGGACGGAGACGAGTAATGCGCTTGACCATAGTGGAAGCATTTTGATTAGGCTTTTGAAATCTTCTACTTCTTTCACCGTACAAAGTTGCCATGGTCTCCTATTGGATCCATTTAGCTCCTTGTCTCTTTCAGTTTTCAACGCTGCACGGTTCAAGAACCTGTAGTTTTCGCATTTCATGTGATTAAACTAATTTCCAATTGGTTTATTCCTGGGAAGATCAAAAAATTGAAGACTTACCCAAGATTGAATCTAATTTTCAAGTGATCATAGTAGTGGTTCTTACCTAAAGAATTTTGTAGGCAAAGCAAGAGTCTTATTTTCATGGTCTTGGCAGTAATCTTCACTGTTCTGGGAGTGCATCACATTCCTTTTCCTGATAGCTGCAACAATAACACTAGCCAAGCTAGCAAAAGGGCTCCCTTGTGGCTTGAGTTGACGATAGAAACCAGTGCCAGCTAAAAATATTACTAATCCAAGTGAATTTGCAGCAAAACCAATTCCAAATCCCCATGCCCAACTCACGTTGTCTTGAACATATACAATAGCCGTGGAGCTTATAGCAGTGCATATATACATAACAAAAATATACCAATTGAAGAAAATTCCTTGATGCTTTGGTTTATCAAATTGGTATGCGCCCATTGGTCCCATGGTGAAGCGTGTGCCGGCCATCCCTAGAGATGCTAGTCCCAAACTGACATAAAGAACTGCTAATTGAATTCCTGTTGGACTTATGCAGAGGTTTGTTCCATCTTCACATGGTGGAGGTCTTAATTTACTGAATGCAGCTGTCAGGGCTAATAGTAACATGCCCTGCATAATGATCAAAACTTTCTCTTTATCAACCCTTTCCCTATAATTATGATATACAAGCATCCCACCAAAGAAAAGAGACATGTTGAACAGCAAAATATATAGAAAGTCTACTCACCATTGATGAAATGAGAGAAAAAATCCAGATAACAGAGTAGCAGCCCAGAAAGGAGTCAGCAATGATGGCTCCAGCAATTGGTAAAATAGTGCTGAAACCGTTGACGACATTGAAAATTTTAGCAGCGGCAATGCTCTTAATGTTGAATTCTTGAATCAGATACACAATAAGGTTTGAAACAAGTCCTCCAAATGCAAGTGATATGCCAGTGACGGTCGCTGCTTTCCATGAAATAGATATATTACGTTAGTACATGATGATCGAGATAATTATGTTACTATGTTCTTGTTTTTAACAACTTCTTGATATTCAATGGATGCTATGCTATGATAGAAAGAAAAAAATCAAGAGAGGAAGATAGAAAGAGACCTATAATGAAAGGAAAGGTGATCCAGCCGCCTTTCTTGGCCATGGAATTTGAAGTAGATTCCTCCTCAGGATCTTTGCCATTAACTGAGTGCATTTCTGAGCCCATGGTGTTTGTGGAAGAAGGCAGCTCTAAGGTTGTGACTTTATAAGCTGTACATTATCTGAGCAGTAGTCAAATCTCATGGGATATTTTTAGATTATTGCTTGAAAAGATTTCTTAGATGCAAACCATTGCAAGTAATCACTATATTTGACGCAATGATGCTGTATCGATCATAATTCATAAAGAAATCAGCCCTCGTGAAAATTGAAATATTGTTTTCGGTTGGAATGCTAGAGTTTGGTAGTTGACTTGGATCATGACATCTCTGAAGTAAAAGCTTTGAAATTTGATTCCTAGGCATTAGGGGGGGGGGGGGGGGGGGGGGGGGTTGTGATTGATGCAAGTGTAATTTTTTTATTTTTGTGGCTTATTTAGTATAGGAAGATTGGAGACTTGGAGAACGCGATATAAAGATGAAGAATCATTGTTTGTCATCATTTGGATTATTTTGTTCTTTCATTCTTATTCTAGTATTTTTTTATTTTTTTTCACCTTCATGTTGTATCCTATATAATCATATATATAAACAACAAAAGAAAAGGCCACAAAGGGGTGGTGGATCATAGGATATTGCATTAATCTGATTTGATTTTTCTCATTTCCACTATCTTAACAATTATATTGATTATATTAGAAATTGTGCAATAAATTTAAATCAAACACGATAACGAAATTCAATTCATGTAATCCACCACAATTTTTAGGATAAATGCTAGTTGTTTGTTACAAAATTGATTTTGGCAAAAAAAAAATTCATCTGTTTCCGCATTTTATCCCCTCAAGTTCACATCAAGGAAATTTATTACATAAAATACTCAAGTTGATGGCTGCTTGGTTTACCTAATTAGCATGGTGAGAGTGAGTGTTGAGATACTTAATTTAGAGATGTAAGATGATGATAATGGAAAAAGTCAAGTGGATGACCCCAATTGCTTACCTACTACTGACTGACTTGAAGAAATAATTTTAGAGAAGAAAATCCTTTTGTTTTTTTTCATCAAAGACTCACTAGATCATTATTCAAATGCAGCTATTTTGGTTCCTTTCATTACACCAACCACTGAAGACTGAACCACAGCCATTATAAACAACCCCTCATGGCCCTCATTCTATTTTTTTTTTTTTTATTCTCAACATTTAGTGTGAGAGCGAGATATAAAATAGTTTTTTACTTTTCTATTATCTCTTGGCATCTTATAATTAACTATAATATTCCCGAATGATTGGAGTTGTTCTTGTCTTGATCTTCATTTTATAAACAATAAAATAATGTACTTCATTGCTTTAAAAAATAAAACGAATTTATATAGTTCATTGGATCTGGGTCTTCTTTAGATCTAAATGATAGTTTGTGGGCTGGTTGGTTTTGAAGTTATCCTGCCAAGATGTGCGTTTTGAAGAAGATGTATCAAATCCTTTTTCTTTACCTATGCCATATAGCCTCTTACATTGAGCTTAATAAGCTTTTAACAACTGGGCCAACATGACTCATTGGCCTTCACCCAATATAAATTGTAGTTAAATTAAAAAAGAAGCATTAGAGAGATGCATAACAAAGATGATAATGAACTAGAAGGTCTGTCCCTATTATCAATATAACATTAAATTCAAAAATAATAATAATACAACAAGAAGTCTTTGTTTCGGGTCAGTTATATTCATTTGATGAGCAAAGTTTTAAGTCTGACTATTAATTTGACTCGACTTTCTTCCTCAATCGAATTTAGGATAAACTGCTTATCCGAGTTGGGACGTACTATTTATAGCGCATTGTAAGCCGTAATAATTCCAGAATTTACAATATGTTTAACAAAAGAATCACGTGCAACCCTTTCATTGAACTTGAAGGATGTAATCTTTGCGTAAGAAGTTGAACAAAATTTTTTTGTTTAAAAAAAATCTTGGTTCTAATTGGCAAACGGTTCTTGTCAAGTTAACAACGTGAATCTTTGATGCCCCGATTCAATTACTAAAGCTATGCTTTTCTTTTAGGTTTGGTTGTTTAGAAATAGAATTGTATTAGAATTTAAATATTATAGAAATAAATTGAAAGTGTAAAATGTTTGAATTTTTTTGTTTGGCAAAACAACAAAATTCATATAGAATTGAATTATAACTCCAAATTCTTTGTTTGAAAATTTGATAAATGTATGAAATTAAATTTCGCTGATAATTAGAATTTGACAAAATAATTTATTTTTAATATATTTTTTATAATAATATTAACTTTTTAATATTATTTTCTATTTTTATATAATTTTATTTTATTTTTATATATTTTCAAAAATTCTGACTTGACTGCACTTTTAATTTTTTATTTTTACCACTTCACTACATTCTAAACTTTCAATTTTTTTGGACCACTTCACTTTTCACTACATTTTTACTTTTTTTTGTGTAGAGAGAAAAGAGAAAGAAGGAAGTGAAGGCGATAAAAAAAAAGTCTTAAGATCCGAATTTTAATTTTGGCTCGATAAGAACCCGCTTATTGATCCATTCTATCTTGAATTAAAATTGGAAATATTTGTTATAAGGAAAGAATTAAAACTGCAGAATGCCATTATAGAATTGTAAGGGCTCGTTTGGTTGGCAGGAAAGTAATGTTTAATGGGAATGTGATTCTTGGGATTTTAATTTTGAGGAAAATGAATATTTTTTCTGATCATCTGATTCCTAGGAATTTAATTGTGAGGAATCTGAATACTTACCTGTGTTTGGATAGATTCTTAAAAAGGTTAGTATGCTTATTATTTTATTTTTTAATTTAAATTATTGAACCAAATAATGTTATTTGAATTCCATTTGTATGTTATACTTATACATAACCATTTTTATAGTTTTATTTTAAATCATATCATGAAACTTAATTATGTATTTTTACCTTATAATAAATATTTTAATATTATGTTTTATATTTTCATCATTGTAAAAATTATCATTTTTAATTTAATTAAATAATTAAACTATTAACTACAACTTATAAAAAAGTATTAAAATAAAAATTTTCTTTGTTAATATTATTAAAAAAAGAATAGTTGATTAAATAAATGAAAAATAATTGACAAATTAATATTAATAAAAATAGCTAAAATTTATTAAACAATAAGTATTGAAAATATAAAATGTATGAAAATTATTTAAGTAAAAATATGATAGAAAAAGTCTAAAGCAACATAAATACAATTTTGAGTTTTTTAAAAAATATATATAAAACCCCCATAATGTTAATAATTTTAATAATAAAAAAACAACATACCATCCATCTATTTAACTTTTTTTACATTGAATTACATTTTTAAAGTCAATATAAAGACATTTATAAACTACTAAAATTTTAATTTTAGTTAAGTAGTAAATTTAATAAAAAAAAATATCAAACTAAAAAAATAAAATTATTTGACCAAATAAATTAGAATTTAGCATAAGAAACATATGAAACTCAAAATATAAATAATAAATATAAAGAAAGAGCCACATAGTCAAAATCCTCAAGAGAGGAATCAGAATACCAACTTTTAAAGAGGATTCATAATCCTAGAATCTTGCAGTTATTTTCCTTGGTTCAGGATTCTTTTTACTTTCCCTGGATGAAACAGCAGTAATTTAATAATTAGGAAAATGATTACTTTCCTAGTTTGAAACAAACACAGAAATCTGGAAATTAGGAAAAAGATTAATTTCCCAACTCAGATTCCTTGCCAACCAAACGAGCCCTAATTGAATTCAAAATCCAAATTTTATTTTGTAACCAAAGACAAAAATTAGAATTAAACCCTTCAATTCTAATTCTGATGGTCAAATTCTAACCACTCAAACACAGCTTTATTGTAATTGGATCATTTGAATTTGAGCTCATTATTCGAGCAAAATATGTACAAACCATAAAGAGTTAACAGATCAACTTTTTGTGGCTTTGCGAGCTATCCTCCCGATATTTGTAAGCATTAGCACATCTTAGATAGAGCCCAAAATTCAGCGTGCCAATGGCGAACAGAACCCAATACAAATTGTTCAGCTTTCCATGATTTAAATCATCTGGCAACCAGTTTGTTATCCTTCGCACAAAATCAGTGAGGGCAGTACTCGAGTAATATCCAACTGCTATTAACATTGCGACCATTGCAGTTGATGTGCTTTTGAGGGATGCGGGAAATTCTTGATAGTAAAATGAAGCTTGTCCTGGAAAATGAAATGCTTCTCCCATTCCCATCAGTGCAAGCTGTGGTACTAACCAAAAGATCGACATTGGCACGATGGAGCTTGTAGAACTTTGTACCGCGAGGGATCGAGCTATCTCGAGCCTCTTGGTTTCCACTATGGCTGCAATAACTACGCTAAGCAAATTTATGACATGACCGATGCCTAATCTTTGGAGGGGTGTTGGAGATTTCCCGAATAATTTTTGCCATAAAGGAAATATCAACCGGTCTACTATGGTGAGAGAGATTGCACCAGAAAGCAGAGCAAATAATAGCATTGAGCCTACCGGAAATTTGAAATTGGTGAAAATTCGATTGTCCATTGTTAGAGCTTGAAGAACTGACAAGGTGGAGAGCATCCCCATTGGGTTGGTTAAGAAGATACCCGTCGCCCAAATTGGAGCAATCCTCATTAAGATTTTAAGATCTTCCACTTGCTCTACTGTGCACAATTTCCATGATTGCCTGATTGATCCATCTGATTGAACGTCTGCTGTGGTTACTAAGGCAGCATGGTTTAGAAACCTGTGAATGAACTTGTCAAGTTGGAAGTCTTCCCCTTGTGCAGAATACAATATAGTGATAGTGATTTTGCAAAACAAGTGTACAAGTCACTTTAATAATGAATGCAACAAACCAACCATTTTGGCCAAATTAATAGTTTTAAATTGGTGGACCATAGAATTAGACTAATATTCATTGCTAGTAGTTCACCAATTTTTTTGGCCAATGATTCAATGCATATAAAATTAGACAACATGCAGTTAGCAATTGAATAAGCAAATAACGACTCATACTTGAATGTTTCTTCAGATGGGGCTGCTGCCGACTCTTTGTCATCATCATGCTGTTCATCTACATTATCATTTGGTAATTCGCTATAATAATCTTCACTTCTTCTCGACAAAGACAGCTGCCTCTTAGAGAATGCTGCAAAAATTACACGAGCTATATCCTTTAATGGACTCCCTTGTGGCTGAACTTTGCGATAGAAATGCTTTCCCATCACAAAACTGATTAGTCCAAGCAGATTAGCTGCAGCGCATAGTCCATAACCCCATCCCCAGCTAACATTATCTTGGACATAGACAATTACGGTGACACTAATAATAGAAGCAGCATTCCAGATGAAGAGAAACCAATTAAAGAAACTCTCTTGATGCTCTGGATTATCCAACTGATCCGCGCCCATTGTTCCCACAGTGAAACTAGTACCTGCACATCCTATAGATGCAAGAGCAAAGGTTAATAATAGGTTTGCATACTGCAATGCTGATGGAGTTTCACAAAAGCTTGACCCTTGATCACATGGTGTGGGTCTCAAGCAACTGATTGTTGCGGTGAGAGTCAATAGAACCATTCCCTGCAATTTTGATGACAATTTTAGTGAATCTCAAAACCTCTTGTGATATCGTTTTATGTATGAGACGTGATAATTGAATTATGCTTTATACGTCTAATATTTAATACTTTATACACTCCATGTTGATATTTTATACCTTAATTTTTTATTTAATACTTTATACACTCCATGTTTGATATTTTATACCCTAATTTTTTATATTTTATTCGTTAAAGTGAAATTTATAGGCGCCGGTTTCACAAGAGAAAGATCCTCAGTTAATATTGTAATTAATCCCTTAAGGAGAAGGGTAACTTTTTATCCAACCGTCAAAAACCTGAGTTTCAGTTTGTGTCAATTAATTCTCTTTACTAACTGCCTATCAAAACTCATGCATTTTTTTACGCACGATATACTTACCAGCAAGAGATCTAGATCACATGGACAAGAGAATATAAAAAAGGCACGATATACTTACCATCAAAGATATTATTGAGGAAATCCAAATAACAGCGAAGCATCCTAAGAAACTGTCGGCTATAATAGCCGCGAGTATTGGAAATAGAGCCATGCAACCATTAACTAGATTGAAGATTTGTGCAGCATCAATATTCTCAATATTAAACTCCTGAATCAGGAAAACGATAAGGTTGGAGCTCCATCCCAATGCAGCAAGGGTCATGCCAGCTCTGGTTGCTGTTTTTTTTTTTACATCCACTTGTTAAACTATGCAATGATAAAATTCACACAAGAGAGTAAAAAACTGCACACAACTGTAACTTAAAAAGATGGATTAGCCAATTCTTGATTCGACCAAAACTATTGGATTCTTGATTTGATGCAAGTGATAACCTGCTGTAAACTATGGCAATTTGCCAAATTCACGTCTTTCTTTTAGTATTCCCTAAGAATTGTAAAAAAATCCGATATGGGATAATCCATTTTCCAAGTAAATCTGGTTCTCAGCAAGATTTAAATATGGTTTTCATTTCTTTCTAGCCAAAGCACAGAACAGCACGGGACGCATGCCCTTCTAGTACTATAGTACTGCGTATTAATTACCAACTTAACAAGAAAGATAAGAAAAAAATGGTGGCCGGTAAAGTGTCCATTCAGATTCAATTCCTTGGATTGGAAATGGGAAGCAACATTTACGTTTATTTAATTGCTCTTATCCCGTCACAGATGAGTTGTTGTACCGTCCAAAATTATACACGACCCATCCTTACTAATGTCAGAATTTTGCTTTGTTCTTCCTCCTAAACAATATTTCCTCATTTCACTCTTTCTCTTTTACACAAAATAAATTTTTTTTCTTCCCTGATCTAAACCTTTCATGAAAACAAATTTTCATTGGCAACCCTTAAATCCTCACTCTGCCACTGATTACTTGGTTAATTATCAACTCAGAACTTAAACAAAAACTGATTCATTATTATTAAGATGAACCTTTCCAGTTTCATAGTATTATCTCCCAGTTCAAGGGAGAGAAACTGACTAATAAAAGAAAGAATCCTTAATAAAACCAAATAAAAAGTTTTGAAAACGTTAAAAGAAGCAACCTTGTTAAAAAGCCACCAGAGACATACCTATAAGAAATGGGAGGGCAATCCAGCCACCTTTCTTCTGACCCGGCTGTAAGAGTACTTGAGTTTCTGGGTCGTCCATGGAAACTAAGACAGTTTTTTGTCTGGTGATATGAACGACGATGATCGATGCCGCAGCAGCACCACGGACAACCACAGCCACAACTACAAAATGACCGTTTATATTTCACGGAGGAAAGTGTGGCAAAAAATGTCTGAAATGACAAAGGAAAATGGAAAAACTGAACTCCTTTGCAGTTTGCATGCTTTGTCGGTTTGTCCCTTTTGAAGAAAGTATTCGCTTTGGAGTTTGCACGTGTTTCACGTATTCTCGTGTTCTGTCTCAAGATGTAAATAGGATCATTTATTTTTGAAAGAACGAATTTAAAAGTCGCTATATTTGATACCAATGATAGCTGGGAATGAAATTTTGGAGTTAAATACCATAGTGAATGACATGCCAGTTATAAAAAGACAAACTAATAATCTAACCAAATGATGAGTGAACGCTAATAAGTAAAAGATAAGTTTGTCCTTTTATCACTGCCACGTAATTCAATTTCACTCCAGAATTCAACTCCAGCTATCATTTCTCTACATTTAAAATGAGACAAAACAATCCTCATATTGCAAAAATTGCAAAATTTTAAAACCGAGAACTTTGAAGTTTGAACCATATGTTGGTGATACACTTACTTTGGCATCTACTTTGGCACTTTTTAATTTTGCCACAATTAGATTAAATAATGCGGCCATAGATTTCTAACCCATCCTCGTGATTCACACTTTCACATGGATATGCAAATTTCGCATAGATCTCTCGGCACTTCCACCGGTCCTTTAATAAAAATCACTGCCATCTTACATATTTAAGAGAATAGCAAAAATTAACTTCAAACTTCAAATTTTAACATCTTAATACTCTCAACGTTTAATTTTTTTTGGTAATGTACTACATTTTTATCTTAGTTGGTAAAAATTATATTATGGAAAGATAGAATCAGTCTTTATAATATTAGTTGCCTAAAGTACTTTTTTTTTAGTTGTCTTCATTTTTCATAAATGGCAATAATCAAATAAATTTTCTCTAACGTTAAAATTATTTATCTCCCAAAACTTTTTCTTTTCTCTTTCAAAAGTTTTGTATTTTATTTTTGAAATTATTTTCTATAATACAAATCATTTCTTGACTATATTAAAAAGTTCAACAAACTTAACAAAGATCAAATTGTCTCTACAACCCTATTTATACTAATTAGGATGAATATATGGTACATTACAAAAAAAAATAAATGTTAAGAGTGATAAAGTGCTGTAAGTAAAAGTTGAAGGAGTATTTTGCGATCGTTTGAGGGTTTTTTTTGTAATTAACTCTATATTTTATTGTAAATGTCCATCCCCCTCCCTTTATAATTACAAGTAATCATCAAGATCACGGTTTCTGTGCTGTTCAACCCAAGATTTAAGGAAATAAGCAACTTGCCAAGGTTACAACTTACTCCCTCTGTTATCTAGTAAGTGTCGTTTTAAAGATGTGCACACTAATTAAGAAAGTTATAAATTCTCTTATTTACCCATATTTATAATCATAACTTTCTCTTTTTTCTTTTAAATAACATTACATAGATAAATGGGACAAAGGGTAAAAGTGGAAGCTTTTAGACTTTTTGTATTGAAATTTGTAAAATGACACTTATTTAAGAACAAAAAATGAGAGCTAAAACGACACTTATTAGAGAACAGAGGGATTACAAATTAACGTTTATCCCGAGTTGGAGAACTCACTTACTCCCTCTGATTCATAATATAGGTCGTTTTAGGGAATAGTATAATTTGTAAAATATAAGTCGTTTTAGAATTTACTTCCAAGTTTACCCATATTAATTGCAGTTTCAATTCACGATGAAGTCTCCACCTTTCCAACTCACCAGATACTGTATTTACCCAAGAAAAATTTAAATGATAACCACTAACCAAACTCTTTGATTTATTAATTTTGAGTAAATAATATTTAACCATGGAGAACAAAGAATCAACAGAGATAAAGAACATGCAGAACAGAGAATCCATAAAGATAGCAGAAGGAACAGACCAACAGAAAATAGAAAAGCATACTGAAGATGCCGAAGATATCAATGTGCAGCACGTTGATTATGGGCTTGATCTAAATAAACTGTATTTTGAGGAATGATAGCTTCATGTCAATCCAGAGATACAACATGTAATTCTCACCATGTTAAAAGTTACATAATCTATTCTTTCGCTCTCTGTATTCAATGGGGTAGCATTCAAATCAAAAAGGAATTCTTTCACATTGCTTATTCTTCTGTCTTGGAGGCTCTCTGTATTCAATGGGGCAGCATTCAAATCAAAAAGAAATTCTTTCTCATTGCTTCTGTTTATAAAATTGAGGTTAATGTTTAGATTATCACTCATAAAGTGTTTGTACGTAAATTTTTAGTTATCTTTCTTATATAGGCAAAAGAAAACCATCATAATTTTGTTTTTGGATCCATTGAAAATTTTGAACTTTTCAATTTTAATAACTTTTAAATTCAAAATATTTGGTTTTGCCTCCAAACAAATTCATTGGTTTATAATGGTGTGTTTGATATACTCCATGGTTTATAATGGAGTATTTTGAAGAGTGATTTATCAAACTAGGATCCTTTTAAAAAACTTTCTAAGACAATTTATTAGAATAGGGACTCCCTTAATTAATTTATATAATTTTTAAAAAAAATTAAAAAAATTGGCATCCGGACGTCCGGATGTAGTCCGGATGCCATTTTTTTTTAAAATTTTTTCAATTTTTTTTCAAACATCTATGTTAAAAATTAACTTTTTCCAAATATTTTTATATGTACTTTACTTATATAATTACTTTAACGAATATAATTTGTTGTAATGATTTTTTTTTTTATAAAATCCATAAATTGATCCCAATTTTTTCAGAATAATTTTTAAATTTTTTCTATATAAGTATAAAATTATTTGCAAGGAAATTTTGTTATTTACAAACATAATTATATCTAACGTCAGGAGGAAACTTGCATAGAATAAATAAAAAATTAATACTAAGATTACACTTGTTTCAATAAATTTATTATAGTTAATGAATGGTAATTGAGGATATTTTAGTCATTTAAAACCTTTCTTAATAAGCGTAAAAAGTTGTTAAACGACCTATATTATGAATTAGAGGGAGTACTATTTATTGATTTAATATTGTAAGTGCTCTATAATGTTCTCCATTTAATTTGTGTTCACATAGTGGTTCTTTTTTTATTTTTTTTTTAACTTTTGGTGTATTTGAGAAATTGCAAGAATGGATTGGGAATGTGTCAAAAACAATCTAAACAAATTGGCTGTTTGACCATGGAAACAGGAGAATCTTGGAAATTAATTATGAACTTTTCGTTACATGAACCAGAGCTGAGATGGCCATGCTTAGCTTCATACTGATTACATGGCCAATTCCTATCCTAATTAGGACAAACACCAACGTGATCGATCCGTGCAGGTTAGAGCTTGAATTATTGAAGTTTTAAGATCTTCCACTTGTTGTTGATGCCTGTGCAGGCCACAACTTCCAGTCAAGAATGATTCAGTAGGTGGTGGTGCTGCTACTGGATCCGGTTCTATGCCTTGATCATCAAATTTATTATCATAATCTTGACTTTTAGCCGATAACAGGAGCCTCCTTTTGGAGTTTGCTGCAATAATTACACAGGCAAGACAAAAACTCTTAAATGGGCTCCCATGTGGCTTGCGAGAAAATATTGGGTGGTCAAACACTACAAACTCATCAAGTGAGTTAGTCGGCAAGACCTAATACTTTTTTCTCATATGTACACAATGATACACTATTATTTGAAATTGACTCTTTACCCAATGCAAGAGTTCACATAATAGGTCATTGCACACCAACTCAACTGGTGAGTTAGCGGTTGTTGACCACCCAATATTTTATCATGGCTTGACATCGCGGTGAGAAAATAATTAATCCCAGAACGTTAACTGCCACACATATGCCAAATTCTCATGCCCAACTCGTATCATCTTGAACATAGACAATTGCGTTAATTTACAGCTACAATTGAAGCAGTGTTCCAAGTAGAAAGGAACCAGTTAAAAGAATTCTCTTGATGTTTCTGATTATCAAATTGATTAGGGTTGCATATTGGAACTGTACATGTTGGAAAATGGAGATTCGCATTAAGCGTGAACCGCTGAATGGCTTGGGTCTGAATTAGCTAAACGATGCTGTAGCAAATTAATGATAGTTAGTACTTAAATTTCTGTTATTGAAGCTTTAGAAATGATCTGAAGCTCTTAATGGAAAATTTACTTATTATGAGTATGACTCAAACTATGTCATTGTTTTCCACAATTTTATTTTATTTTTAACCTTAGAAAAGGTAAAATTGATCTAAGAGTTTAGCATAAAATATGAAAATAATAGTTAATCAATTTATATAGTATCAAAAGAACAAGCTCGTTTATGAAACCTGAGGCCGTTGAAATTGTGATTCTAATATTTTATCACTTTTATTGTACATTAAAATCATGATTAATTTTCGTCACATGTACATAAACCCGTTTCATATGAGACTTCTGCCGATCTACATTAATTGTGAAGCTAACCATGCTTGCTGATTGATTGATTATCTTTTACCATAAAAATGACAAAAGGAAAAAACCCACGTAAATAACCAAAGCTATGCTGTTGTGACTTTCAACTTTCAAGTACTATGAAATTATTGTCCTTAAGAAAGTGACGGAACAAGTGATCCCACCACCTTTGTCGACTGAGGTTATTAAATGAGACATTGAAATATGCAGATTTCTTCATTCATTTTGATTGTATCAAGTTATGATGCAAATTGACATGATTATTCATTAAACTTGCCTGGCAAATTCTTTTTGGAGATTAATTCTTTAATTCATCAGAAAATTGTTTAGATTGAAGTTTCAAAATCATGCTGATGGCTTCTCCTCCTCCACCATGCACCTTCCTTATCAACTCAAAGAACAAATACGATTACCTACTGGATATCTCTGTTTATTTTTAACGTAAAAAGTGGAATTAATATGCAGTTGCGGTCAGTCATGAAAAAACGAATTGAATGACAATGGTTTTGTAATATCCCAAATCGACTGGAACTGCCCTTGTCCCAGTTGTCCTTCAAAAGCTGCTAATGTTACGTTGTTTAGATTGTCAAGAACTTGCGCCATGCATTGATGTTGATTTCAGTTTTATCTCGCTAAAACATGAAGACTCCTAAGATAAAGATAAACATGAGAGAGATGTTTAAAGACTCCTAGCTCAAGAATAACACTGGAGAGATAAATGTTATCAACCCATTTGGCTTCTCTAAAAAACAGGTATAAATACTCACTCACTACCCAAATAAGGGTAAGCAATTTTTATTACGATAAAATAGAGAACTTAAACAAAAGTGAGATCTAACTTAGGCATCGGAGTCTTCCCGGGAAAGATCCCGTGGAAGATCTGACGAGTGTTTCAGTTTCAGGTACAAGGCTCCGCACGTCGTAGCTCGGATCTTCGAAGTGTTGGTCCTACTATTCATCAACTGGATCCCACCGTGGGGCCAATAGCTTTCATAATCTTTGTGAGTGATGACGGAGCGCGTTGGGTTAACCGGAGGAGAAGCAAGCAAGTCTCCCCAGGAGTTCGTGGATGCCTTCAAGATGATTACGGAAGACATTCTCAAACGGTTGGGGGACATTGAGGATCGTCTTCCTCCGAGGCGTAAACTTTTCATAGAGGATGAAGGAGAAGGTTCGGAAGAGAGAACTCCGCCAAGAAGGCGTGCAAGGAAGTTGGTGGAGTACTCATCAAACTCGGAACATAGATCCCGGGAAAAGAGTAAAGAAGTTACTGAGGAGTCCTCGAGAACGAAGAAAAGAACGCCATTCATAAGAAAGATCATAGAGACAAGGATGCCTCGGAACTTCCGTCCTCCGGTGTTAAAATCATTCGATGGAACAGGAGATCCATCTGACCACATGGCACACGTCAACTCGGTGCTGGATATGCTGAGTTTGTCTGACGATCAGAAGTGTTTGGTTCTCCCATCCACACTTGAGTTGGCCGCCAGAAAATGGTTCGGAGAACTTCCTGATGGAAGCATCGCGTCATGGGAGGAGCTAGATAAGAGTTTCCAGGCGAATTTTATGGGCAACGTTTATACCCAAAAGCCTCCGACCCACATGATGAATATCAGGCAGCGCGAATCAGAGACACTACGAGAATATGTAGTGAAATTCACCATGGAGTCAAACCATGTCACCGGTAAGGACGACAAGTTAATGCTGACGGCTTTCATCGGAGGGTTGAAGCCCGGCTTTTTCAACAGAAGTATCCAGGAGAACTATCCGGCGACGTACGCCAAAGCTTTGAAGCGGGCACATGCGGCGACCATTGGAGAGGATTCGGATATCAACAAAAAAGATTGGTATTCATCCCAGAAGAGGGGAACACAGAGACAGAGGAGCCCTCCGCGAACAGGCGGAGAGAAGAGGGCACGTTCCAGCGGGGGTTCTCAGAATTTCAAACCACCCTATCACCCGAAGGGACATGCGAGGTCAGGTAATGTACCTGAGGAAGACTTGACACCTTTGACGACCTCAAGATCAGAGATTTTAGCTGCGGTCCAAGCTGATGGGATATTCAAGCAGCCAGATAAAATGGCGGCTCCAGCCCACACCCGTGATAAGAGCAAATATTGTGAGCACCATGGATCTCATGGACATAACACCAATGATTGTTTTGATCTAAAGCAAGAAATAGAGAAGGCAATAAGGCGTGGAGAACTAAAGAATTTCGTGGGAAAAAAGGATCAGAAATGGAGTAAAAAACCTAACCACGGAGATGGAGGGAAGAAGGACGGTGAACGACGTCGAGAATAGGGGGACAACACCCCCAAAGGAAGTAAAGGGTATGCCGGAGTAGTCAATACGATCTCTGGAGGAACCCTAGGAGGAGATTCGGGGTCTTCAAGAAGGCGTTATGCTAGTAGGCCTGATGTAATAGGTGACAAGCGACGTCGGGCAACAGAACATGTAACGCCTATCATTACTTTTTCAGATGATGATTTTTTCTTGCATGAGGTTACGGATGATCCGTTGGTTATTGAAATGGTTGTAGCCAATTACCTGGTAAAACGGTTTTGATTGATAATGGTAGTTCAGCAAATATAATGTATTTTCATGTGCTTGAGGTTTTGGGAATTGATAAGACAAAGATGGAGGTCGTAAATACACCTTTAGTGGGCTTCGCGGGAGGTGTAACGCGCCCATTGGGCAAAATCAAACTTCCAGTAACCTTGGGGTTAGAGGGCCATGTCAGGACAGAAGTGTTGGAGTTCATGGTAATAGAAGGGGCTTCCGCTCTACAATGTCTTTTTGGGGAAACCTGGATTGCATGCTTTCGAGGCGGTATGCTCTAGTTTGCATTATGTAATCAAGTTTCCATCCTGCAGAGAGGTCGTGACTCTACGAGGTAACCAGAAAGAGGCTAGGCTGTGTTATGTGGCTACGGTGCGGGAGGCCACCAAAGTGGAGGTCCTGACAACAGAATGTTTGGCCCCGAAGCAAGGTGACAACTTCAGTCCGGAGGGCGAAGTAGAGGAAATTGTCCTTGATGCCCAGTTCCCAGATAGAAAGGTAAGGATTGGCGGGGACATTCCGTCCGATCTACGACCTCAACTGATTGATCTGCTACGAGAATTCAATGTAGTTTTTGCCTGGTCTGCTGATGACATGCCAGGAATTCCGAGACACATCATTGAGCATAGTTTAGGGATTGACGAAACCCGTAAGCCGGTAATGCAGAAGAAGAGACTCTTCGCGCCAGACCGAAGCAAAGTAGTAAACTCCGAGGTGGATAAGCTGCTGCTAGTGAGAATCATAAGGGAAGTGGACTATTCAGAGTGGTTATCTAACCCGGTGTTAGCCAAAAAGCCCAGCGGCGAGTGGAGGATGTGTATTGACTTCACCGACCTTAACAAAACCTGCCCGAAGGACTCTTTTCCAGTACCAAGAATAGACATTCTGGTAGACACGACGTTGGGTTTCGCTTTCCTCTGCTTCTTGGATGCGTATAAAGGCTACCATCAAATATTCATGCGAAAGGAGGATAAAGATAAGACCTCCTTTATCACAGATCGAGGCACGTACTGTTACGCCACCATGCCGTTCGGTCTCAAGAATGCAGGAGCAACTTTTCAAAGGTTGGTGAATAAAATGTTTAAAGAACAAATTGGTAGAAATATGGAGGTCTACGTGGATTACATGCTGGTGAAGAGCAAGGAGCCCCAAGATTTGATAAGCGACTTGCGAGAGGCATTGGAGATAATAAGGGAGTCAGACATGCGTCTCAATCCAGAAAAATGTACTTTCGGAGTCAAGGCACGCAAATTCTTAGGCTAGATGGTGTCCCAACGGGGCATTGAGGCCAACATGGAGAAGGTGCAGGCCATTATGGATATGACTTCTCCAAAAACTGTCAAGGAGGTTCAGAGACTGACAGGACGAATTGCGGCTCTGAACAGATTACTTTCTAAGATCGCAGAGCGGAGTATGCCTTTTTTCAAAACACTGAAGAATGGAGAGTTCGAGTGGACTGAGGAGTGTGAGAAGGCCTTCGCAAGTTTGAAAGAATATCTGGCGCGGATCCCGAGATTATCCACGCCACGGGTCGGCGAGGTTTTGGTGATATATTTATCGGTGGGTGACGATGCGTTCAGTTCAGTTTTGGATCGAGAGGAGGACAAAGTTCAAAAGCCGATTTACTTTGTCAGCAAGGTGTTGCAGGGACTTGAAAAGCGATACCCAGACATCAAGAAGCAGGCTCTTGCCCTGATAGTGTCGGTGAGGAAATTGCGTCCTTATTTTCAGGCGCACTCAGTAAAGGTAATGATGGACACGCAGCTGGGTAAAGTTCTGGGTAAACCCGAAAAATCGGGAAGACTGATCAAATGGGCAATTGAGCTAAGTGAGTTTGACATCGAGTTCATTCCTAGAACTTCAATCCGAGCTCAGGCTCTGTCAGACTTCATCGTGGAGTGCACATATGATAAGGAGCCCGCCGAGGTCACGGGTCAATGGACGTTGTTCGTCGAAGGAGCATCGAACGGGGAAGGTAGCGGCGCGGGGTTGCTACTGACGAATCCCAAGGGAGATACATTCACTTACGCATTACGATTTGACTTCGTCGCATCAAACAATGAGGCGGAGTATGAAGAGTTGATAGCAGGACTAAGAATGGCCCTAAAGATGGGGGTAGCAAGACTTAAGGTCTTCAGTGATTCTCAGTTGGTGGTGAGCCAAATAAAAGGAGAGTTTGACGCTAGAGAGGTAATGATGAAGAAATATTTAGCAAAGGCAACGGAGTGGATAGCAGCTTTTGACGAGTTCAACATAGAAAGGATTCCGAGATCGCAGAACAAAAACGCAGACACTCTATCCAAACTGGCATCATCCGTTTACTCACATTTGACGAAGTCCGTCATAGTAGAGATACTTGGAGAGCGGTCAGTCGATTAGATCCACGTCACGTCAGTCCAAAAGGAAGAATCGTGGATGACTCCGATAGTCCAGTATTTGACCAACGGTCTAGTTCCCACATCGAGTCTCGAGGCAAAAAAGTTGAAGATAAAAGCTCTCAGATACGAGCTGTTGAATGTGGTCTTGTACCGGAGGTCGTATCTAATGCCTTTATTCAAGTGTGTGAGTCCAGCCCAAGCAAAGCTAATCTTGAGAGAGATGCATGAGGACTGTTGCGGAGCACATGCCGGAGGCCGAAGCATTGCTAAGAGAGCCATGATCGCAGGGTATTGTTGGCCAACAATGTTCAAAGAATCTGAAGAGATGGTGCGGAAGTGTATCCAGTGACAATTGCACTCGCCGATTTCCCGATTGCCGGCTACTAAGATGAAGACAGTTACTAGCCCATGGCCGTTCGTGCAATGGGGACTCGATCTGTTGGGACCTTTTACAAAGGCGAAGGGGGGAGTGCAGCACCTTTGTGTCGCAGTCGATCATTTCACCAAGTGGGTGGAGGCGGAGCCATTGGCAGCGGTGATGGGATTCGCGGTTCGACGTTTCCTATGGCAGAACATTGTATGCCGATTTGGTATTCCAAGGTCGGTGGTCACTGATAATAGGAAACAGTTCATTGGACAGTTCAGTCAGATGTGTGAGAACTTGGGGATTATGGAGGTTTAAACCTCTGTAGGACATCCTCAAGCCAATGGGCAAGCTGAGGTCACTAACCGCACGTTGCTGCAGGGACTTAAGACACGCTTGCTTAGGGCAAAAGGAGAATGGGTGGATGAGCTGCCAACAGTGTTGTGGGCATATAGGACCACTCCAAAAACTGCCACGGGGTACACCCCGTTTTCGTTGGCTTTCGAAATGGAAGCGGTCATACCGGCGGAGATAAGAGTTCCGACTTACAGGATCACCCACTATGAAGACAACGTTAATGAGGACAACGTGAGACTAAGCCTTGATGAGCTGGAAGAGCGACGAGAGATCGCTTCTATAAGACAGGCCAAGTACAAGCAGCAGATGACTAAGTATTACAACGAAAGGGTACACGAGAGAAGCTTCAGGCCAGGAGACCTGGTCTTGCGAAGAAATGAGGTCAGCAGGCAGACCGGGGAGGGTAAGCTAGACCCGAACTGAGAGGAACCATACGAGGTGATCTAGGCAAGAAGAACTGGGAGTTACAAGCTGAGGGACCTTAATGGAAAAGAAGTCCCCAGGTCGTGGAATGCAGCGAACCTCCGAAGGTTCTATCATTAAAATCATTTTAGGTCTTACGCTGCCAGGCGTTAGGAAATTCACTTTCTGTTGAATAAGACCTCAACTTGCTGTGTTTGCAATATGAGGGAGTTGTTTTGTTTTCGAGTTTTTTAAGCTTCAAATCAATAAAGAACTTGCAGTGTAATATTCTGGCAATGACATGATGCATTTAAATGTCCGAAGAAACTTTCATTTTTTGTCTAAAAATGAAGATACCCGAAGGTGGGTGTAAGTAATTGAGACCGTAGGTCGAGATAAAGTAACAACCTAAGAAACTCATTTTTTGTCTAAAAATGAAGATACCCGAAGATGGGTGTAAGTAATTGAGACCGTAGGTCGAAAGAAAGTAACGACCTGAGAAACATTCATGAAGATACCTGGTTGGTTTTTAAGTTATTGAGATCTCTGGTCGGGAGAAAATAGCAACGTGAGAAATATTCATTCTCTTTAAGAATTAGTTATGCTAGAGTGAGCCTAAGTTATTGAAAGTAGATGGCATAGCGCAAGTCTATGAGAACACGGAGGAAGTGACAAGAAAACGTAGTAAAGGAATAAAAATATATAAAGGTCCCAAGAGAGAACATAGTTCACAATAAGTACACGCAAGGAATACAAGCTAGTTCTCCACTTCTTTTTCTGGAGCCTGAGATGTGGATTCCTCTGTGTCATAACCCGATTCAAGGGTGAGACCCAATCGGGAAATAACCTCGCGATATGCGGCTTTCGGCCTAAGATCCACTCATTCGAACCAGGAAAAAGACAAGCTTGGGAATTTCTTCTTCGCGGCTTGAAGCCCCTTCTTGAACCCGTAGCTGACCAGGGGTGAGAGCAGTTCTTCCACAAGATCGTTGAAAGTGGAAGAGACCTTGAACTCCTCCACTGCTTTCTTCTTCAGGTCATCACCAAGAGGGGAGGCGATGAATTCTTCCACAGCTCTCTTTTTGAGGTCCTCGCAAGCCGCAGATTTGAGGAAGTCTTCCACTGCTGAAGAACGAGCTCGAGACATTTTGCTTTGAAGATCTTTTTTCTCTTCTTCCAGACGGGAAGAGGACACGCGTAGAGACTCGAGCTCAGCAGACAGATTTTTTATCTTCCGCACCAGAGAAGCACGTTTAGTCATTTCTCTAGCTGTCACGTCGTCGAGGTGGGATAAGACCTTTTCGTGCCGACGAACGACCTCACGGAACTTGGGTTCCTACAGAAAAGAGATCTTACATATGGAGAACAGATGGCAAGAAACGGAAAACAAAGAAACACTTACCAGGCTAAAGAGGGCATGAATCTCGTCGGTAAGCTGCTTGGTGGTGTGAGACTCAAACCTTTGCAGGTTTGAACCTTTGGCGACAATGTCTGTAAGGGCAAGCTCATTGTCTTCGGGAACCAGAACAGGAGACTGAGGAACGGACTCAGGAACCTCGTCAGCTACGGTCTCCGAGGCGTCAATTCTCTTCCGCTTCAGAGGCTGTGTGTCATCAGGAGTGGCACTGGAGGACACTTCAGTTGCGGGAATAGGGATCTCGTTCCTCGGGATAGTTTCGAGGTCGTCTCCCTTCGGATTGGCGTCAAGGAAGCCAAATCGTTTGAATATGCCTGCGAAATGCACAGAAATTTAATATAAGTATTAAACGTGCCAAAAGGAAAAAGGAAGCAAGATATTTTACATGAGCTATCGACGATCCGAACAGGGCTGAGATCGGCCCAAATAAACTCAGCCTCTGAAAGGTCAGGGTTAATAAGGATAAAAGCAGCGGAGAGGAGGCTCATATTCTCTTCTATAAGGCCCGAGGCCGCATGTCGAATTTTGTCTCCCACGGCCTGGGGGGTGTGCCACACTTCGGGAACACCTAGAGTATCTGAGGAGATGAAGAAAAATTTGAACTTCCAGTTTTGTATGGAAGACGGGACTCCACGAACAAGCAATGGGAGGTTGGTCCTTTTGCTAAAACAAAACCAATCAGGGCGCTGTCCGCTGATTTTCATACAATAATAGCGACGAAAGAGCTCAACGCTGGGGCTGACCGAGGCATATTTGCACAAAGCTTGGAAACCTACTATTATCCTAATAGAGTTAGGAGTAAGTTGTCCAAGCCCAACGTTGTAGTGCAGAAGAAGTTGTCGGGTAAAAATCGACGAGGGGAATCGCAGCCCGGCGACCAACTGGTCCAGATATATCCCAATGAACCCTTTGGGCACGAATAGGACGCGGTCGGAGATCTTTGGGGGCATTAGAGTCAGAGACAGTGGGATGCAATATTGTTTTCGGCAACGATCCACGTCGGCAGCCTTTAGGGTTGACCGGATGTTGGCGGCGTCCCCGTCCTCGGGCGAGTACTTTCTTTTCCCTTTCTTGCCAATAGGGAGGTTGTCGGAATCTGCTTGGTCATCGTTGTTTTGCAAGGAGGGATTTTCAGGCAGGATGGTCGGCGGTGCGGTTTCAACAGGAAAAGGAACTAATGTTTTTTGAACGAGTTTTATGGAAGGTTTCTTACCAGCTTTGGAGGATCCGGCAGCACGAGACGATGAAGCCATGGTTGATTTGGCACTGTTGCTGGAAGTATCTACTTTGAGTTCAGGGAACAAATCCAGAAGGAATGGTAAAGGAGCGGTTGACGTTAGAGATTCAGTAATTTCAAATGAAGAAGGGAGATGATTACTTGATTTTTTGAAATTTGAATCACTTCGGACACCAAAAACGAAGCGCCGAGTTTTTTCGAAACTTGAACGGTCATGATAATGATTGAGACAGCTGGGTGTGACTGATAACGAGACAGCTGGATCGTGTGAAGACACGCGCATGTAAAATGGTCCGCAAGTCGCAGCTTGGTCCATCCATCAGCGACTTGGGGGACTAGTTGATGGAACCTAAATCCTGATAAGGATAAGCGATCTGAGATGATTAGTTTTAAGTGAAGTACGAGATATGTATTATCTCGCTAAAACATGAAGACTCCTAAGATAAAGATAAACATGAGAGAGATGTTTAAAGACTCCTAGCTCAAGAATAACACTGGAGAGATAAATGTTATCAAACCATTTGGCTTCTCTAAAAAACAGGTATAAATACTCACTCACTACCCAAATAAGGGTAAGCAATTTTCATTACGATAAAATAGAGAACTTAAACAAAAGTGAGATCTAACTTAGGCATCGGTGTCTTCCCGGGAAAGATCCCGTGGAAGATCTGACGAGTGTTTCAGTTTCAAGTACAAGGCTCCGCACGTCGCAGCTCGAATCTTCGAAGTGTTGGTCCTACTATTCATCAGTCATAAACCAATGAAGCAACAAATTAAGGATATAACAACTTGATCCACACTTTCAAAACCGATGGAATTCAGATTCTTTTGTGGTTTTCTTTCCTTTGGAAAAATCCATTCAGATTGTTTTGATTCTTCGACTTGTGCAGAGATGCTGCTCCAACCAAGTTCCAACAAAAGAAAACTGAAAAGTTTAAAAATAAATCCCAGTTATATATAATCCATTTCAAAGTTTCAAACAATTAAATGTTTTTGTCTCGTTTTTTATTTTCTTCCCCTTTTTTCTTTTTCTTTTTTTTTTCATTTTAAGCTAAAAGAGCAATATGTAACCATGAAAAACCGATGAACTACATAAAAAATTAATAAGGGGATGAAATACAGCTTGTACTTTTTAATATCTAATAATACTAATATTATATATATAACTATCACTATTCATATGCAGTCATATAATCCTTCTGTTCTCTAATAAGTGTCGTTTTAACTCTCATTTTTTATCCTCAAATAAGTGTCATTTTACAAATTTCAATGCAAAAAGTAAGTTTCCACTTTTACCCTTTGTTCTATTTATCTATGTAATGTTATTTAAAAGAAGAGAGAGAAAGTTATGGTTATAAATATGGGTAAATAAAAGAATTTATAACTTTTCTTAATTAGTGTAAACATCTTTAAAACGACATTTATTAGAGAACAGAGGAATTACCTACTTATTGATATCATTTTAAATACATTTATTGGCTTCAAATATTATTAGATATCATGGAATTTTTAAATGTATATATCAACTACTGACTTTGACTTCAGTAGGTGTATAGTTTATGAAGGTTTGTTGTATGACATTAATTAAGTCAAATTTTCTTTTTCTTAATCTCACCAGTCACACGTCGTATTCTTTTGACAACTATCTCATAAATCATTGAATTTGGGGATAAATAAATGTCCAACAACTCAAACCCAAGAAAAGTTTTTCATTTCAATCATACCTTCCACTCTATCTATAGATTCTATATAAATATTATTATTTATAGTTAAATATATTATATCTTTTCTTAGCGAGTCTTTCTAATTCTCATTCTTTAATTTGAGTGTATTGAGTCTTTCTAATTTTTTTCATATCTCTGACTTTTCTAATTTTTTAGTGCATCTACACCAAGGTTTGTTATGCATGTGTACAAACCATTTTAAAACGTACTTTTCTTAATTTTTCATCTATTGAAGCAATCCTACTTTATGTTTAATACATTTATTACTTATTTTATCTAGTTTAGCATGTATGAAGAAGAGCGAGTTTGAATTTGAATTATATTTTTAGGGATAGAACCACCATGAATGTATGTATATACACAACCAAACCGAAAATAACTAAATTCTAGCATTTTATTCAATCCACTTGGCCAGCAGAAACTTTCATATAAATGCATGCTTATTGCACTAAACGAAGTTAAATATGCATCCAAATTATTAAAATATACAATCGTACAACTATATATAGTTCTTAGAGATGCAAATATCCCAAATAAGCAATGAGTTTCTGCAACACTGTTATATATAATCCTCCATTTTTTTTTGTCAAACTCTTTGGTATTTGTACAACCAAGCACATAAGATATAATAACCAAAATTAAGGACTCCAATGACAACAAGCATCCAATACACGTTATCAAGCTTCCCATTATTTATATCCTCGGGTAACCATCCTGTGACCTTCCGAACAAAATGGATCAGGGCAGTACTCAAATAAAAACCAACCGCAACAAGCATTGCTATCATTGCTGTAGAAATGCTTTTGAGTGGCGTAGGAAATTCTTGATAATACAAAGCAATTTGTCCTGGAAAATGCAATGCTTCCCCAACTCCTACAATTACCAATTGTGGCATTAGCCATAGTACTGACATATTTTGGTGGGATTTGACCATCTTGAGTCTCTTGGTTTCAACTAAGGCTGAAATGGCCATGGCTAAAATGTTCAATAAATGTCCAACTCCAATTTTTTGAAGGGGTGTTGGGATTTTGTCAAAAAGTTTCTTCCATGCCGGCCACAGAAAGATATCTAAAAGGGTTATGGAAATTGATGTGGAGATGAACGTAATGACTAGAATTGACCCAACTGGGATCTTGAAATGAGGTCCCAAGTGACGATCCACGATTAGGGCTTGAAGGACTGTTAAGCTAGCTTGTACACCAATGGGTGTGCTCAAAAATATGCTACTTGACCATAGTGGGAAAATTTTAATTAAGGATTTGAAGTCTTCTACTTCTTGAACCGTGCATAATTTCCACATTTTTGCAATCGAACCATTCGGTTGCATGTCACCTTCAATCTTCCATGCTGCTCGATTGAAGAACCTTCAACATTACAAGAAGGGATTTTGAAGTGAACTTTTGTTAGCAGAGAATCTCAAAATGTACCATTGCTGTATGTTCTAGTCTCTGATTTAGATTACTTGCAGCTCAAATCATCAACTTATATATGAATTTATTGCCCCTGTTTATTTGTCTTTAAATTTAGCTCTATATATATATATATATATATAGTCCCTTTCATATGATCTTGAAGATGACATGAAATTTGAAACAATCAATCAGAATCAATATGGGAGACAAGCAAAACTCAACCAATTAACAGAGTTGTTTTCTTTGTCTGTACTAGTTACCTCTAAAACCATCTCCAACCCTGCATTATTTTGACGCAGGGACGAGCTAAAAGACAAAAAAAGGTAAAATGTCGCAGGTTCAACCCTTCGCCAATTTTGCGATAAAATTTAGCGTTTAAACAGTATTGCGCTAGATTTAGCGCAACACTATTCATGCGCTATTCTTTTTTTAATTCATTTTTAAATTTTAGTTTATTTGCAATTTTGGTCCTTTTTGTTATTTTAAGATTTTTTTAAATAAAGTTCTTTTATATTTTAGATTATTTTGATGTTTTTGTTATTTTAAAATTGTAATTAATTATCAACAATTAATTCTAGTAATTAATTAAATAAACAGATTATTAAAAATGTTAACTAAATTTAAAACATAAAAAATTTCAAATATTATAATTTAAAACCATTAATATTTATACCAACACAAATATTACATAGTATTTAAAATAACCTTATCATAATTGGTATTCTTATTTTTGTGGATTCTTATAATTAATAATTTTGATTTACAGGTATTAATTGCTATCTTTTTATATTATTGTATAATTATATTTATTGTACTAGGTTAAATACAAACAAAATAAATATTGATAAAGATGATTTGTATAATAATGAAATAGTATGAAAGTAATAAAAATGAATAGAAAATGAATTATAAGAGGGAATCTATTTAGAATATTCTTTATAAAGTAAGAGATAAAGTCATGATTAAAGTAAATTTACTGTAGCTACTCTAAAATAGAGTAAAAGGTTGCTGCAAAGTGGAGATGGGGTTGGAGATGGCCTAAGGCCAAGTGTAGTCAGAAACCAACAGCCAACAACTCCAACTATTTATGATGGCAAGGTTCCAATAATTTGTGGTCGACTCCAAGTCATTACTCCTACGTACGAGAGCTTCGAACGTTTAATGATGTTTATAGTATCTGTAATATTAGATCTTCTTGTCCTTTATTGCATGGAGCCTAGCTAATAAGTTATCCAGATATTTAAGTAAAGGCTAAGTTCTAAAGGTTTAAGTCATGAAATTATGTGTGGTTTACTGGTTAATATTGGGGAGACAACAACTCAATTTTTAGTTGATTTACAAATGACTTGTGTACTCTTAGAGAGTGAATATTTCTTTTGTCATTGTACACTCTAAAATTGCTTCATTCACAATTTTTTGTAATGCTATAAGCATTAATACAAATAGATTCTCAACTAATTAGCCAATACATTCTGAGTTTTGTTAATATAATAGAGTAAAGTATGAAAAATTCACTAAAACTACTATTAGCTATTTGATCACTCAACTTTTTCTTTTTTTTTGACGAAAAGTTCATCCATCTAAAGTCATTTAGTCCAATTTAACAGTTAAATCTTTTAAAAGACAAAAATTTCAAACCATAATATTAATTCAACTCTAGAATGTACTCCCTTAGTCCTCTAATAAGTGTCGTTTTAAAGATGTGCACATTAATTAAGAAAATGGATAAATTTTCTTATTTACCCATATTTATAACCACAACTTTCTCTCTTCTTTTAAATAGCATTACATAGATAAATGGGACAAAGTGTAAAATTGGAACCTTTTAAACTTTTTGCATTAATATTTGTAAAATAACACTTATTTGAGAACAAAAAATGTAAGCTAAAACGAAATTTATTAAAGAACTTAGGTAATATTCATGTGTAGGTTTAATAATCACAACTAATTAATCAATTAAAAGTTTGATATAATTTGTATGTACTATAGTCCCTTAATTTGCTCAACGCATCAAACCATGCATGTAAATGTCAGGCCGGCCATAGGCAACTTGAGTCCTACAATATTTATTGTTCCGTACGAGGTCTCTATTGATTCAAAACTGAAAAATCTACCTGAATCTGTCCGTAGGTGTTGCAGATGTTGACTTAGGATTTCCGCTTGGTCCAAGATAATAATTCTGAGAATTTGGAGGAGAGGGGGCGATGTTCCTTTTCCGAAAAGTTGCGACAACAACTCGAGCTAAAGCTGTGAATGGGCTGCCTTTGGGCTTAACATGCTTGTAGAATCGACTTCCAAACGTGAAAATGGCCAATCCCAGAGCATTTGGCAATGGCACAAATTCCGAAACCCAAGCCCCAACTCACATTATCTTCAACAACAACGATAGCTATGCTGGCAATCACAGTAGCAGTGTACATGGTGAAGAAATACCAATTAAAGTAAGTCCCTTGATCTTTGGGCTTTGAGAATTGATCAGCACCCATTGTGCCCATTGTAAAACGAGTCCCCCCTAATCCAATGCATGACAAAGTTATAGCAGTGTAAAGGGCTGCATATTGGAGCTTAGATGGGGTTGTGCAAAAACTTGAAACATTGATATTGCATGGTTGAGGTCTCATGGAATTTAATGTAGCCGTGAAGATTAAGAGAAGTATGCCCTGCAAATTCACCATTGTACGTAGATTTATCACTAAAAACATAAATTCAAAGTATTCCGACTAATAATTAATTAAAATTCATGATGTCTTGTTTCTAGTTCAAAGATTTTTAACATGAGGTTTTCGAACATTTGTTAATAGCACAATATAATCATGAACACTTCGAATACATTTGGATGTGCATTTTGTTTTGAGAATAGGAAAAAACTTTGTGTTTCCTCTTAGAAAAAAATATTTTGTTGAATAGTTGATCTCCTGTTGGGTGGGTTTATATATGCAACAATGAGTTAATAGTAATTTCAACGCCTGATAAAAATAGTAAAAAATTAGAATTACGATTTCAATGGCTACTTATTGATTGTCTCTTTCATATATAGATAAGGTTTTATATATGAATCAATTTCACATGTGTTTTTAAAATTTTTTTAAATGCTTTTAAATTGAGGATTGTGTATTTGGATTGATAAGATTTGTTTGTATGTTTCACCATTGGTTTTTCAAACAAAAAAAATTATAAAAAGAGTAAAAAATTAAAATGCCCTATTCCCTATTTTAATATATATATATATATAATTTATATATAATTATTTGGACATTTGACTATGTCCTACTATATATATATAAATAAATAGAGAATCATTAAATTAAGTTAAAGACAATTGTGATGGCTATAGTTAACCTATAGATACTAGCATACAAGATTAAGAATAATTGCACTACATGTAGGGCCTTTTCTAAATTAAGTAGCTTTGAAAAATTATTGCTATTTTTTTACTTTAACACTTGCATTAAAGTGTAGTGTCACAAATCCTATATAGGATTTGTCTATCCAATCATGATGTTAGCCGCCATGGATGGATAATGCACCATGTTAAAATATATATATATATATATATATATTATTTATTGAGGAAAAAAATAAAAAAATCATTATTGGAAGAAAAAAAATTACTTTCCAAAGGTTACATTTGAGGATTGAGGTGCTTTAAAAAAAAAGCTCAAAAACATGATTGGAAACTTTCTCAACACATCCTTAAGATCAATGGCTACTTTTCCATGATCGCCTTTAAAGAAAAGCATAAACAAACGTAAAAAAACTAAAAAAGGCCCACTAAAATCTCTAGCTTTCTATATCTTTGTTGAAGTCATGAAAAAACTTAGAACTTAATTATTGATTCTGAGTTTTTTTTTTTTTTTCTTCTTCTCCTTTTCTTTTAGTTCCATAAACAAACTTAGAAATTAAGCAATGATTTTTTTTATATGTCATGAATGTTCAAGTAGTGAATTAATGCAAGAACTAATTTAAGTAAATGAGAATTGTAAAATTAGGTGTGTGTGTGTGTGTGTTACCAGCAAGGAGATGAGAGCTGAAATCCAGATGACTGTATAGCAGCCCAGAAATGAATCAGCAAGAATTGCACCGACCACTGGAAACAAACTTGTGGATCCACCCACCACATTCATAATTTGAGTGGCGTCTATGTTATTAATATTGAACTTGTTGATTAGATAAACAACAAAATTGCTCATCCATCCTCCTGCTGCTACCGTCAAGCTTGCCATTGTTGCTGCATGTCGATCTCATCATCAGTTCCAAACCAAATATATATATATATATATAAAATATATAATCATTAATTAGTGTTAATTTATTCCCAGTTGATGCAAACTATATATATATATATTCTAAGTGTGCGTTTGGGTAGAAAAAGAAGACCTATGATGAAAGGAAAAGTGATCCATCCCCCTTGTTTGGGAGTTGAACTGGGAAAGTGTAGCTCTGCTTCTCCATCGTCGCTGGGGAAAGAGCTGTTGTCCATGGCGGCCGGGCTGGCTACAACACTACTACTGGAGTGATCAGTGATCAGTGATGAGTGATGTGGAATAATCTAAGATGGCCAGAGTAGCTATATAATCAGACTTCCCACATATATATATATATACTGCTGTGCTGCTTAGATAGATACTATGTCACCATCAAGCTATCTCAACTCTTGTGATAATGGAGGCAATAATTTTCACTTTAATGGGTTTTTCATTCCCAAAGTTTGTCAAGGTTTTCGTCTACCTGTGGTGCTGTGCATTTCCAAAGCAAAAAATATGCACACGTGAACCCTTCAGAACCAAGAAATTCCTGAGTGCGGAATTTGAGATGCATGTATCATTAGTCAACTGTTGTTGGCATTACTATTGTCTTTAATTTAGGAGTAAAGCTAACTAACTTATGATATACCAAAAAATATAAACTAAGAAATTGGATCCCTTTGAACAAAATGAAGCACAATGGGGATTTGGTTTAATTGTTAGTATGTTCCAAATTATGTATATATGGAGAATATGTTCATGAATCATATCGGATGTAAAGTTTAAAGTAGTGATGAGAATATGTTTATTTCATGTTCAGCCGGCAATTTTACTTGGGATTGACCATTTTTCTATCCTGGTTAAACTATTGTGTTGCTGTTCAAATTTGGTGAAGAATCTGTTTTAGATGATGCACGAAATGAAAGCAACGAGTTAACTTGAAATTCTTGGACGAAATTAATGGTGGCTTCTTCAGGAAATCCTAATATCAAAAGTATGGTTGCTTTAAAATTTAAAGAACATTCTTCAATTAGTAACAAGTGTTAATTCATCAACGAGTAATTGCAAAAGGGAAAAATTTTGAGTCACAAACATTGATCATGCCTTCTTTTTTAGCTTCTTTTTTCTTTGAAATCAGTGATTCCTCCTGCTTTCATTTATTCTTCCTGAAATCAGTGATTGAAATTGATGTTTCTGTTGCTTTCTACAGACAATTAAATTTTCCAAATGCCAACTTAAAAAACCCAAAAAGATAAAAGAAAGATTGTGGGGAGTTATGGTCTGTCCGAAATGGTCAAGCAATGCTGGTGGACCACAATCAGAGTGAAAGGCTTGATCACACCAGGAGTCGTCGGAGTGAAGTGCGCATGATTTGGAGTAGATATGTAGATGGATGCCCTCAGCCTCAGGCCTCAACCTATAGGATATGGCTTCTGTGCATGCTTAGCCCACCACCACCCCTTTTTTAGGGTTGGAAATTGCAAAACCATCCGTGGTTGTATGTAGCCATGGCCACGGTTCCGGAACCGGCGGTTCATGGTTCCCCCTAGGGGGGAACCAGAACCGAACCGCCGAGGGACGGTTCCGGTTCCAGTTCCAATTTCGATTTTTTTTCGATTTTTAGTTTCGAATTTCGATTGTAATCCCACTTTTAAATTTGATTTCTATTGAAATAATGATTAAACTATTAATTAAAACTCAAATAATACAACATAATAACATAATTAGAATAATAATAGTTACAATTGAACTTAATTAATATATAGTTTTTAGATAATAGAACTAGGAAGAATTAGATAAATGAGATTCAAGGATATAAAAATAATAAGAATATTTGAATTATTAATTACAATTCAACTAGTATAATATAATAACATAATTAGAATAGTAGTTAAAATTAAACTAATATATGAATTTTTTAGAATAATAGAATTATGAATATTAGATAAGTGAGAAAGAAAGATATAGAAAGAATAAGAGTATTGAGAGAATGATTGAACTATTAATTGGAATTTAAATAGTATATTAGCATAATATAATAATAGAATTAGGATAATATAAATTAGAAAATTAAGTTGATACATAATATAATTGGATTAATAGTTGAAATTAAACTAATATATGGATGTTTTAGAAAAATAGAATTATGAAGGATTAGATAAGTGAGAAAGAAAAATATATAAAGAATAAGAGTATTGAAAGAATGATTGAACAATATAATAATATAATTAAATAATTAATTAAAAGAATTGACACCCTAAACCCTAAACTATAAACGTTAAAATTTACAACATAAAAGATTAGAAAATTAAGAAATTATGTGATGAAAATGAAATGATATTATAAAAATATTAAAAAAAAAAAATTTGGCCGGTTCCCGCGGTTCCGGGACCGCCGGTTCCGGTTCCGTGGGGCCACGGTTCCGGTTCTGGTTCCGTGGGGCCACGGTTCCGGTTCCGGAACCGCCAATTTGGCCATGACTAGTTGTAAGTCAATAACCCCACCTCCAAAACAGCGCCCCAAAGCTACGGTGAGCAGCAATTCTTGCAGTTTCCATGACAGTTCCACTTGGATTAAAACTGTCAAAATCAAATTTCCCAAGAACTGCCTTATATTTAGAAGCAGCAAGTGATTTCCTATCAATGCTGCACACTTCTGAGTGCAATCTTGAAATGCAATTTTTACAAAGCGTTGGTCAAATTCTACTTGAGAACTTAGTAATTGAAAATCCATGCATACTGAAAGATTAAAAAATCTGAGATTTTACTATCCAATTTCAAGTTACAACAACATATCAAGTTACACTCAGTAGCATTTCCTGTACAAAAACACAATGCCAATACAGCTTCACTGAGAAAGATACAAACAACAACTCAAGCTATTTCAAGTACAACACAAATACATGAAAAAAAGAATAATAAATATTGTCTCACATGTTATCTGCCTATAAACTTAGTATAATTCAAGTAAGAGAGAAAGCAGATGCCTTGACCAAGTGGAGAGAATGCATCAAGGCAATGACCAAAACTTTAGCTAAAATCCCACATCCAGGTTGAATGTGTAATAGTTGATATCTTGCATGTTGCCAAACTTTAGCTAAAATCAACCACTGAATTGATACAGATCCAAGGCGAGCAATTAGTACTGTTTATTTATCTGCGCGCACATAGATGCTAACGTATTATTACTCGATCCCAGAATATTAGGCGTATTCGGGATTTAATAACAAGGCTTCATGGTAAATCATATCCTTTATCTGCTCCTCTCCCACTGCCTGTTGCTCAAAATCGAAAGTAAATGGTTTTGAGCAGACTGGTTCATCAGCTATATCATGTAGTCTTGCGAGGTAGGGATGTTCAAGAGCTTCTTCAACTGCACAAAAAAAGGAGCAACTTCATATTTTCAGATGCAAATTAAAGAATCTGGCAATAATCAAATAGTACATTGGAGGCATCTAATTCACGGCTTGAACTGAAGAAGAAAGTCACCTGTAATTCTTTTGGAAGGATCAAAGGTCAACATTCTGTCGATAAGATCAATGGCCAAAGGGTTCACATGAGGGAAAGCTTCTGATAGTGGCCTACGAGGAAATCTAGGCAGTTGGCGGATGTATCGTTTTGCATCATCATTTCTCACAAAACCGAGATCAGCTTCAGTAGGAGTGCCTAGAAGCTGCAAGATCACAGGAAAACATGGAAGTCAGTAAATTTTACAAATGAAGAAAGACTCGATCAATATATACAAATTGCATGTTTGTTTGAAGCTTTTTTTGTCTTTACCTCAGTGAGTAAGCGCATTTGATTGACATGGTCTTTTCCTGGAAATAAAGGTTTCCTGTTCATGAGCTCCATGTAAATGCAGCCAACGGACCAGACATCAATTGCAGCAGTATAATCTGATGAGTTTAATAGCAGCTCAGGTGCCCTGTACCATCTAGTCACAACATATTCAGTCATGAACTCATTTTCGGTGTTTGGACGGGCAAGACCAAAATCACAGATCTTAAGATCACAATTTGCATTCAACAGAAGGTTGCTTGGCTTAAGATCTCTATGGATGACATTTGCAGAATGTATGTATTTCAGCCCTCTAAGGATTTGATACAAGAAGTACTGCAAATACACAAATTAATTATGATAAAATCAGCATCAGTTCCAACTTATAATAAATGGAAAAGAGCTAGAGTAAAATTTTGAAGAAAATGATTACCTGACAATGTTCCTCAGATAAAGATTGATTGGATCGGATAATTTGATGAAGATCAGTATCCATTAGTTCTGTGGTAATGTAGACATCACTAAATTCCCTTCTCAAAGGTGGAGGAATCACATCTCTTATGGCAATTACCTGTAAATGTATCACCATTTTCAGACAACAATTTAATTATTAGGGCCTCAATCCAATTAAGCAATCACCATCTCTCAGTTAATTCACACTTAACAACCAAAAAAAACATCTTCTGCAACAGTCTTAATTGCAACAAAATTTGAAATTCCAAGTTTCAGGCTTCTTAAATCCTAAAACCCTTTAATTATTTCACTCATTAGAGTAAGACTGCGTAATGAAACCAATTAATTATTTCATTCATGGGAGGAAGAAAGGAAATCAATAAGCACTTAACACACATAACCGCAGCGAAAAATAGAATAATAGAACAACAAATCCAACCGACTTCATGCAGTTTAATTTTAACTATAAACACACACTTGTAGTATTAAAGATTCCAAAGAGTTCAAAGAAGAAGATATTTGTAAGATATTTGGAGTAGTTTAATTTTATTAAAAATAATTTTTGCCTCCATAGCTACAAAGAGAGAATCAAAAGTTAATCAAGGTTACTATACTATGGAGGTGTGCTCTCTCTGTTGTTGAAGCAGAGATGAACTAACCGATCAAAATACCATCCAACCGAATTTTGAACTCAAATCATATATTAGTAATAACATATGAAAAAGTAAACTAAACTATACGTACGTTTTCGTGATCCAAATGGCGAAGAAGCTTAATTTCACGAAGGGTGCGCTTGGCGTCCATGTAATTATCAAAAGCATTCGCAATCTTCTTCACGGCCACCATCTCATTCGTCTCCGTATTCAACATCGAGCTGAAACAACACAGTATAATTAGTCAAATCAGTAATCAGAAAGAAGAAAAACTCAAAACTCTGCAACTTAAAAAAAAATTACCAGACAATTCCGTAAGCACCGCGGCCGATAGGCATGATGGGAGGACGGTACTTGGTGGTGATCTCGAAGAGGTTGCCAAATATGTTGTACTGTATAAACTGACCACCGTTGGTTATAACCGCCGGAAACTCCGGGAATTGATTTCCGTTCATGCTGTACTGATCTGCCATTAACAACTGGCGTGCTCAAAACTAAAACTGAACTGCTACTCTTTTTTAAACTTGTGATATATAGAGTTTGTAAACAAGAGATTGAGTCAAAACTCCTAAGTTTATACAACTTATATATACGAATATATCCAAAGGATAGAAAATGATATTTTTAAGACTGCCAGAAAGAAAAATAAAAGAATTTGAGAATTGAGAGAGATGGGACGTTGGGGAGTTGCCGGGGAATGAAGACGAAGTCCCAGAGAAGAAGCGGGATGACGCGGTTGTAACTTTGTATCGTATTTGACTGCCTGCTTGTTTTATTTACTTTTTGTTTATGCCTAATTATTATTATTGTTTATTCTCATTATTAACATTACTTGTTTTCAAAATGTAACAAAATAAATGGCCTTTTATAATTTACTATTTTGTCTTTTTTTTTCAAATTAATAAATATTTTAAGGGAGACTGCTTACTCTAAACTTGAAATCCGGTCTTTTAAGAATTGAGCAATGATGGGACGATTGAAATTCTGGAGTGATTGATGTGGCAGTAATAAAAATACAAACTAATACACTAACCAAATGATGAGTGAACCTTAATGGGTAAGGGATAAGTTTGTCTTTTTATCACTGTCACGTCAGTCACTCCAACATTTCACTCCAGAATTTCACTCCCCCTATCATTTCTCTTAAGAATTACTATACTTTGGTGAATTTTTTTTTTTTCAATTTCCAATTCGTCTAACTTTTAAGTGAGACTAATTCATAGTGAATTGAAGCCAAACAAACGATACATCCAATATTTATCATGTCTTATTTTGTCTAACGTTCAAAACGATGTAGTTTCATTAAAATTAGGGACTAAATGTATAAATATCATTAAAATTATTTTACAATTATTAGACCTAACCAACAGATTAGTGAACCCTACTATGTAGTTTTAATTATGACAGAATAAGACAAACAAAATATTGGACAAAAAATCCCATGTCCAAACATAAGAGCATGGGTCATATTTAGCCCTTGTAATACGACTTTCAAATATGATTCATTCATTTAAGTGACAAAATACAACTCTTTTTTTTTTTTAAACCTAAGATTGATTATTCATAGTCAAGTCAAATACTTATAAACGGACGGAGTTGAAACAGAACATTAGAGTGAAAAACATCTCTGTAATTATGACAAACTTCAAACGAGTATTGTTAATTAGTTTAATAAAGTAAGCTTAATTAAATAAAATTAATTAACTTAACACTAATATCATATGTATTCATTCAGCCGCCTGTACTGTGTCTTAGAAGTTTAATTTGACCTTATCAGAGACGTCCGCCTAACTTCCCATCATTCCATCAATGGTCTTATTCACATCCTTTTCATATTCTTAACTCTCACGGACACGTTGATGTTTTTTAATTTTTTCTACATATCTTTTCATGGTTCACAAGTCCACTCTACCTGTGCAATTTAATACATATGTCTAGTTATCCATCAACAGAAACGAGTGAAAATGGAAAAATTTGTCTTTTATTTAAAAAAAATAAAAAAAAAACTATTTGGGTCAAAAGACTCAAAACAAAAAGAAAGTCTAGCCGTCTAGATCATAGGGGTGTAAGAATTCAATGCGTGTAAATTGGGTGTAATTATTCTCATTAATAAATAAATTGTAACAATTATACTAACCGCTGTTTGGTTCGGATTTCAAAATGAAAATGGGGATGTGAATGAAAATGTAAATAAAATGATAATCCCCACTTTCATTATGAGTTTATGTGGTAATGTTTGGTTAAAAAACGAAATAAGTTTCATTTGTATCATATGTATATAGTAGACTCTATTAAACACACACTTACATGACATTCATCCTTCAAGTCTCGAATTAGTCGAATAATCAAATTTTGATAATAACCAAATTCGTGAGTAATAATAGATAAAGCTCCGTTTGGATGAGCTATTTTTGGATTATATCATGAAATTTTTTTCCATGTTATTTGTTATGAGAAAAGAATATTTTGAGATTTTTTGGAATGAATGATTTTATTTTGTTGGGATTTGTATTGAAGATTTTTTTATTAATAAAAGTTTGAAATTTAAATTTGAATTAGTATTTTATTAGTTTATTTTGGTGGGAAATGTGTTAGGAATAATTATTTATTATTAAAATTTAAAATTCAAATTCAAATTCAATATTTTATTTATAAAAATTACTGTAACAAAAATAATTACTCTAACATTGTTTTGTGTTTTAAAAATTTTGATGAAAAAGTTGAACAAAATAAACACATCATTTTGCAATTGTGAAATAAATCACAAATTTAATGCATTCCAAACAGATAATTTGGAGTCTATTAAAATAATTAAATGATAGTAATAGTATTTAACGAGAAAAACAACAATTATAATCTTGAAGGTAATAAAACCAATAATAGGTTAGTGACAAACAAACTTTTGAATGGCAACATTCTACTAACTATCAAACTATTCAATACAAAGACAAAATCGAAGTGGGTGCAATAAATTAGTTTTGCTGATTGTATTGATGCTTATTTAAGTCAATTATTGCTCTCTAACTTTACCTGCATTAATTGAACATCAGAAAAATAATTTAAAAAGAATAGCAAAATTCATTTACTCGTAATTCTTCAAAGTAATTATGTTGTTTATTACTACATAAACAAACACAAATGAAATAACAAATTTAGGGGATTATTAATTTGTCCTACATATTGTCATTATGTCCTTGTTTCGATATATTGTCATTATGTCCTTGTTTCGATTGACCACTTCCTTTCTAAATTCAAGAAGATTATTAAAGTTAATAATGAGTAGCTTGGAGATTTTAAGCAGAACAACTCAACCTTATTTTGAGGAAATAATGACAAAAACTTCTTCTCTGACTCACAACGTTTGACAATTTTTGCAGTTTTGGACTTCAAAGGAAAATGTTAAAGTGTACTTTGTTAACAGGACAGACTTCGTCAACTTTTCACTGCATGAGACAAGAAATAGACATCGAGAAAAAGATTAACGTTCACACAATAATGAAACTATTAATGCCTGTGGAATCAAACTTCAAAGAATTCTTGAATAGCCATCACAAACTAGAGTTAGACTAAGCATATTAATTTCATTCCTGTGTATTTCAGAGTTCCTCTACTCCTATCCTTATTTTCCCTCTTTTTTTCAAAAAAAAAAAAAAACCCTCTTTAGAGTGGGAAATATTTTGAGATGTTATTCTTATTTATTTCATAGTCTATACAATAGAATTTGAAAATTAATTGATTTTGACATAAATCAATTTAATTGTTTGATAACTATTTATTATAAATCTTAAAGAATTAAGATGATTTAAAAATATAAAAAAAATTATTACATAACTTTATGTAATAAAATCTGGATTATTGTTTAATTCCAGTACAAATGTTAATTAGATATAGTGTTTTATTTTTTTTAAAATTATGACATATTTAGCATGGTTTGAATCTATTGAGATTATGAATACATTTTTTTCTGCCACATATAATTAATTATGCTTACTCTACAATATTTTACACACTATTCATATTTATACATATTATATACGTTCACACAATATACATCTTACATATACTATATATATTTATACATTCGGTACATATTTGCATACACAATAAACATATCCATACATTTATGATTTATTATCTATACATAATATGTACATTCAGTCACACTACATATTTGTATACATTACATAGATTTACACACTATGTACATGTTCATATTTTTTTTTTAGTGATAATAATGATCAAATTATTAGTCAATTTTATTCCTAACAATTGTTCATTTGTTGAGCAATAATAGGACTTTATGTGAGTGTAGTATTCAATGTTACTGGAATAAACTTCCTATCTTTATTTTTTTTTCCATGTACATAAATGAATTCGCTCCTATATAAATATACATATTTTTACTTTTTTTTCACGCAAATATATATATATATATATATATATATTTTATAACACACACACCCTCACATGCATCCTACAGGAATCGAACTGTAGGTCGGGAAGCTAACTCCCTAACCACTGGGCTAGCCCCAATGGATTTTTTCACGCAAACATAAATAAATTTATCACAAGTTTTCACCCTACTTTTAATGATACCACTTTATTAGAGTAGTAAAATAAAAAATAATAATTTCAATTTTTAAATAACAAAATTAATACCATAAATATGTTATAGATTAAATTTTTTAAAAAAAATATGAAATTGGTTATTAAATTTTTATATAATTTAAAATAAGTTATTAAAATCCATATTTTAAATTGAGTTAGATCATCAAATGAGTATAATTAATGAAGCCAACAGTCCAGCGAGATTCCTAGCTACGCAGCCAGGAGCACAGACCTCTGCTAGATTTTATTCTCTCCTCAAGATGGACAGAGCACAAACTCCATTCTTGGTGATAAAGACAAGAAACAGATACTGGATACAGGGGGCAACTAACTGAAATGTGTTGTCACTAGATGGTCTCCTATTTCAGGTATGTTTTAATATTATTAGCCATGGCTCCAACCTGCTGGTGTTTGGGTTGGACTTCCAAGTCTGCATATACGGCCACCATCTGCTGTGTTAGGATGGTTTTGCCCAAATTGTTTAAGTGGTCTTTGTATATGTTAGAAATTGTTTTTTTGGAATGCCTGCCTTCTTCTGCTGTTTCTCTTTGGATTGGAGATAGAGCAAAAATGGACAAGACTGCGGAAAGGGAAACCTGCAATCAAAAATCGCATGCATAATTGGGCCAGAAGAGCTCCCTCTATCAAATGGAGTAAACTGCCAAGCTGAAGATGTGGGACTTAACATCCCTCAATCAAGTTAGCCACTGTACTAATACAGAGTATGGCGTGCTCTGGTTTAGCAATGTGAATATCTATGTTGATGTCCCAAATATTAGGGATCTTTTGTCACTCCTTGTGATTAATGGAGTTTTTTGTAAATGGAGAAAGAACAAAGAGTCTTTTGTCACTCTTTTGTCACTCCTTTTTGTATTGTATACTAGAATGGTAACGAAGAACATGACTGTAAATGGAGTAAGTACTCCAAGTTTATTATTCTTAAATACCCATTTTTTAACCTTTACCCATTAGGCGTTAGCATGTAAATGGGGCTAGGTTCAAAGGGTTTTCCTTTTGTAGGTGTGTTTTTAGGGTATATCCATCACCCACCAAAGCATATAATAAAATAGGGAGTGAGCCACCCACATCATAAGGAGTTTATGCCAAAAAAAAAAAAAAAAAAAAGAGTATAATTAATGAATTCAAAATTTTTTATTTTCAAACCACCCAATTTCAAATTTCAATCAATTTTATTTTTATCAAACAAAACCTTAGTAAGTCTCTAACTTTTGCCTTAACCTAAGCTAAACAGTGAGAAGATTAAATTTCTCACAAATATCATTTCTTAAAATCCCTTGTTTTACTATGATATTCATAAGAGCCCAAGTATAATAGAGTATTTAAATCACTAACATCATCCTCATCTCCCTTTTCTTACTTATAATATATGTATATTTACATAGAATACTATAAAATTCAAAAACTACAACAAACAGAATCAGACCCTTAAAAACATGAGTTCAGATTCTCTGTCCAATATTTATCCAGTTCTATTATGTCTAACGTTTAAAACTACGTAGTTTCATTAAAAGTAGGGACTAAATGCATAAATATCATTAAAATTACTTAAAAATTATTAGATCCTAACCAATAGATTAGTGAACCCTACTACTAGTTTTAGTTAGGACAGAATAAGACGGACAAAATTTTAGACAGAATACCCATGTCTAAAAACATTGCCTTCCCCACACAAAAATATACTATTGTGCTATTGTTGTTGATTAAATAAATGGCATATCCAAATTAAAATAAAATAAAAAAAGGATTTGTGAAGGTAGTTAGAGTTGTCATTTTTCTCATAAAGCCTATTTGGGATTTGTCTTGTCACTTGTGTCGTTAAGTTATTGAGGGGCTTATAGTTGCCATGTCAAAATGGGGATGTAAGGGATATAACAGAGTTTGGTTTAGTGACTAATTTGATGTATTTTTTAAATGTCTACAATGTATTATTTTTAATATAAATGACAAAATAACTTTATTTGTGTAATGTCAATGACTATTTTGACAATTTTTACTATTATTATTTGGTTATTGGTCTGGAAATTAAAATGATAATTAGATATTGGTGTTCTTTCGGAATAGGAATCAACTAAGATTTTAATTTTACTACTAATAAGAAATAGCGAGAGGAAAAAAAAAGAAAATGTTTGATTTGAATAAATTACAAAAATAAAAGAGAAGAATGAACTTTTGTGATTTGATAATTTTTCCATTAAAGCGAATGCTTATGCGTCCGTTAGTCGTCTCGTCTCCTAAATTGGAAATGAAGTAAATTCATCATCAAATATTAAATCTCATTTCCATCCTTGAGTAGTCAAAAGATAATCATTTCCTAGTTTTCGATTTTTTTGTGTTTTTACAAGTCAAATGGAGAGGAAGTGCATGTATCACATTCACAGCTCTAAAACGTTAATTGTTTCTCTTACAACTTCCAAACTCAAAATATATTAAAAGGTCAATGCAAATATTTCCAGGGTTCAAAATGAAAACTTTTGTTTATGTTTTTTTTTTAAATTCTAATTTTGGGTAAGTTTATTTACATTCCATTCCAACAAAATCAAATCATGGAACAAATTCTTGTTACAAGTTGTGTTCCTTTAAAAAAAATTGTATGCTTCAACAAGCAGGAATAAGGAAAAGTATTATTGGACTTCGGTGGGGAAGAGAATTATGCAGCATTTTGACCATTTTGGCATATGATACATGGAAACGTTTTGTCATAGTTATTCGAATTAAACAATTGCCAATGCAAATAAATCTTTAAAGACGCATTAAAACTCAACTTAAAGAACTGGATACTGCTTAATGAGCCGAAAACTGTTATTGCATAAAAATATTCAACTACACAGCATCAAAAGATGAGCAAAGGGCAGTGAGATCGAGAAATCAGGGAAAGAGAGAGATTTTAAAATGTGTAGTATTGTAATTTTAATTGCATAGCATCATTCTAGGAAAAAGATTCGGATCATAACAAAGTTTGCAACTGCAATTTCTTGATACTACTACAGATGACGCAAGGATAAGTCCAAAAAAACTAACAATTCCAATATGTAGACTGCAAAAGAGAATCAAAATCAGGTCACCAGTTCCAACATTTTTTTGATAAAATCAAGCATCAGCAAATCTGCAAGAGGCCACAATCAACAGTGAATAAATCAACAAGTAGCTAGGTTAATTGGAAATTTAGTGAAATTTGTAAAAATTCAACTATACCCCAATTCAGAAAGTTTCCTGTGAGCTTCTGCATAATCAGCAAAGAAGGCATCTTCATCCTGAAAGAAAAATGCAAAAATTACCGGGTTAAAAGCAAACATAAGAAAGTTGTGATGAATGCTCAATTTGTGCAAGACACTAGCCGATGACTCGGAGAAGTCAGCAGCACTTACTGCAGCATATTTCTCAACAACGGGGCGAAAGGCAGGATCGGCGAGAAGAGCCTTATCTGAAGGCAGCTGTAGAAGCCCTTCCTTCTCTCCACTCAGAAGCTCCCTGTTGAATTTTATAGCAAAGGTATGGTCATTTCCATCAGTGGCTTTAGTAAAACCATAAAACAACAGGACATTTGAGTTAAAATTGCATGCAATTTGTGGCTTACTTAAAGTAAGAGTTGTCAAAGATGAGAGGATTTGCGGTCCAAGGGCCCTCAAATCCAGAGCGTTCCTTGTGGCACCTACCCTGAATTGCGTGACAAGAAAAAACAGTCAGTACAAAATAAATCTGCTAAAGTTTTAAAAAATATATATATGAGAAAACAGAAGCTTTAAAACTTCACATACCAGCGTATGGGCACCGGACAATGCAACAATATCCTTGTCAGAGAGACCCATTTGTTTGACAAAAACATCCCTCAAATGGTCACTTCCTGCAAAAAAAATACAATATACAGGTTAATCATTTATCTCTTATTGCTTAAAAAGGTTTTAAAATTTTATAAGGCTTAGTTTCCAATTATTTCAATCTTTCCCCATTTACAAGGTAGGTAAATACAGAATAACAGAAATTTCAACTAACCCTTTGTAGCATCAGGGAGACGACCTTCAACTGGTGGCTCACTCTTATCCTGATATCAGAATTGCAAAAAAATGAAAAGCAGATCAGGCACCCAGGGATCAAAATACATATGAAATTCATTATGAAGACATGATTTAGAAGTCTCGAGATATAAATTTAGACCTTCCTTTTGATAAGAAAGGTGCCACATCTTGCAATCAATTAGAAAATGATATCTAAGGGAAACAGGAGCAATAAGAAAGAGGCAGACATAAGCAGAACTCGAATAATGTCATAATTTATGCAAAAAAAAAAGGGCTGATGTCCATAGAATTAGCAATATCAATTATGAAACATATTAACCTATGTTCCTTCTAACATGCACTTTACAGGTTCATTCACCATATAAATCGATTAATTTCACACTTGACATGCCAAGGTCCATCTTCTCAAAGAAGAGAAATGAAAAAGTACTTTGATATTCAAGGATATCTAAATCTTTTTGCTGAATAATATCCCTACGTAAAAACTTATGCAATCAATGACAACCAGAAAAATTCAGCATAAACTAAAAAAATTCCTTTTTCAGACATCTAAAACCTACGGTTGAAACACAGAATATTCCAACTTCAAAACAACAACTAAATCAAAGTGGGGTCAGCTTGAAACAAAAATTATTAAAAAAAAAATCATCTTCCAACAGTTGACTTCTACTTGACATGCCAAGGTCCATCTTCTCAAAGGAGAGATGAAAAAGAACTTCGATATTCAAGGATATCTAAAGCTTTTTGCTGAATAATATCCCTAGGTAAAAAACTTATGCAATCAATGACAACCAGAAAAATTCAGCATAAACTAAAAAAATTCGTTTTTCAGACATCTAAAACCTACGGTTGAAACACAGAATATTCCAACTTCAAAACAACAACTAAATCAAAGTGCGGTCAGCTTGAAACAAAAATTATTAAAAAAAAAAAATCATCTTCCAACAGTTGACTTCTACTCTTTAAATATGTCAGCAAGTAAAAGATGACAATTTATAACAATAAACAACAGAGAACCACACCCCAAACCCTCAGGCCCAAAGACAACTCCCAAAATCAGTAAAGACGTGTTTAATGGTAATTAAGCGCTAAATAGGACACCGTATTTCACCAACCTGCCTTCCTGGGTGGAATGGAACATCAGGTCCTCCAGTAACTTCAACAGCAACAACACCAGCTAGCTGCATGCATGGTTAAAATGATACATTTACATCACCATATAGAAAGTTGTCAACACAAACTAAACCATCAAAAAATTCCAGAAAATGCATTTCATACCATAAGAGTTTAAGTTTTAGAAAACAAAACACTAACAAACCTGATGGAAGTCAGCATAAGAGAGAGTAGGAAACTGCTCCTTAATGGGTTCCAAGAGCCTAATAGCAATGTCAAGTCCATTGTTAGCTGCGTGAGCTTGCTCGTCCTTGAACCTCATGGTTCCAAATGGGCCTCCAGTCTTGGAACAATGGTCGAAAGTACCAGCAGAGTGCCATCTGTCACACCAAAACACATTTCACTATCATCAAACACAAATCCCCCAAATTTTTGTGACAAAATTCAAAACAACAAAATGAACCCAGCCGAACAACTTGCAAACCCATCTACAGACGACAATTTAGAATTAAACAGATAAAAGAGTATCATACGCGAGCCTAAGCATTAGAGGAGCACAATTCTTCTCAGCAATGAAGCCTCTGAGCTTCCTCTTGGCTTTGTCAACAGCCTTGAGGTACTCCTCGCTCACAGTTGGGTAAGACTTCGTCATTGTAGCAACTCTATAATAAATCCATAAGCAATCATTTAGACACGTTCAAATATCAGATTAAAAGGAATCAAAAAAAAAACACAAACGCAAAACAGCAGTATGAAAACCATATATGACCCCAAACGGATTTCACTCATAAGCCAACATTCTAACACATGAATGCGAACATTAATTAACCGATAATACAAACATCTCAGTTAAAAAATTTAGATTAAAACACTAAATATTAAAAAAAAAACAATATTCAATCAACAAGCATATCAAAGCAAAATCAAATCATTACTCCAAAACACATAAAAAGGCGTAACATAATGTAGCATCTGAGCCTGGATTTTTATTTTTTATTTTTTAATTCCTCATTTTCACACAAAATTCCATTTGCATACCACCAATCAAACACATACTATATCTTTTTATCCTTTCTCGCACTCCTCAAACCTCAATCCATACACAGAAATGGATATACATAAATCATAAATATTTTTTTAAGAAATCTGCAATAAAACGAACCAGAGATTCCACATCCTTATACAAAATGACAAAAAAAAAAATACCTTAGCACAAAAATTTTGCAAGGATCAAAGCTATAACAGATCAAAAAACACAGTATTGCTATGAAGTCAACGCTTAGGTACGAAGCAGTAAAAAACAAAACAGAAACCTAAAGCCACTAGGATAGGAAGATCGCGAAGAATCGCACCTTGAGAAGCAGAGATCTGGCGTAGAAATGGCTGAACGAAAATGAAACGAAGGCAGTGAAGTGGCGCGAGTTTGGCACAAGCCTCTGGAGAGTGAGGGGAGTAGAGCGGAGCCTCACAGCATATTATAAAGGTTTGAGAAGAGAGAAGATTCTAGTGGGTTGTTTTGGACCGTTGGATTTAGAAGATCTTGCGGTTGGAATTGAGTCATGATATAGACGGCTGTGATTTGTTTTGTGATGACGAAACGTACGACTGACCTTTTTTCTTCATTGAATGAATAATGGGATATTGATAATGATATTATTATTGATGACAAACAAAAAAGTTCTTGGTGGGAGGAATTTTTTGGTATGATTTTACTGAAAGGACGAAAATGGACATCGGATTTTAATGTCGACTTTTTAGACGAGTTGTAAAAGAAATGTTCATGTGCTTCGCTAGGGTCTACGACCGGTTTCATGCATCAATTATTAAAAGAGCACGTGTCCTGGGAAGGAGGTAGAGGTAAATCCGCTTCTTTTATTATCCAAATACAGCCATTTTTATTTCTTGCTTAAACTGAACCGCGGTTAATATCTTTTTTCAAATTTGTTTTAAGAAAATGAATATTTTGAAAATGTTTGGATTGATGAATTTATTTCAATTGGAATTTGTATTAGATAATTTTTTTATTTATAAAATTTTAAATTTTAAATTTAAATTAATATTTTATAATTTTATTTTTGTGGGATATGATGTTAGGGAAAATTATTTATTGCTACAAATTTCAATTTAAATTCAAATTTTTTATTTTATTTATAGAAAATATTGTACCAAAAATAATTACTATAACATTGTTTTGTTTTAAAATTTTTAGTAAAAGAAATAGACAAAATAAGCAAGCCAATTTAAATTTATAAAATAAAATACTAAACTTCATGTAACCAAAGAGATACTAAAACTTTTGATACCATACTTTTGTACCAATTGAACATTTATGTCTTTTGCAATCATTTCAAATCGTGATATTTATAATCCCATTTTGGATAAGTATTAACAAATCTTTTCTTTTTCTATTTGTGGTGATATAATTTTCATATGTGGTTAAAATTTTCATCGTGTTATATCTATATGAATCATTAGATAATGTATAGTACTTACCTAAACTTTGAAACTATTTCACGGAAAGGAGATAAAGTTTCACACATTGATAATTCCTTTCAAATGATTAAATTATAAACGTTTCTTTCAATTGGTTAAATAATAAAATTGTGATAATATGTAATTATCTCATTTGGGAGAAAAATGTGACTACATTTCAAGTTTGAGTAAAGATTTTTTATGAACAAAAAAAAGTAAATCTTAAGGCAAATTGAATATTAAAAATAGTATTTAAAAAGAAATTATTCATTTACCAAATTCTCCTATTTTATGCCCTCTCATATCAAAATTATCTTGTATTTCAATCTCTTTCTATATAGATATTTTTTATTACTTTTGTGTATTACCTTATGTATCACTTTGTTAAATTTTAACACTTGTATTTAACACTCACAAACTACTAAATAGGGTTTTAGTATTATCTAAAAGTATATGTATCACATATATAGGGAGTGTATAGAGTGATGTACTAAATAATACAAAAAATCCAAAACCCTTTTTTTCTCTCATTGTGAAAGTTCTAAATTTTTTAGGTTGCATTAACTCAATGGTTGCTGTTATTGCCAGAGCAATTATTAGCTTCCAGAGCAATAAATTAGACATATTCCAAATTTACCCTTAATCAATCAACTCTTCATATTTTCTTCATTTATCTTTACAACTCATCTTTATCTTCTTTCTACCTCATCATTACAACTTATCAATTCTTTATAACATCTTCCCGTAACTTTTGTTTTTTCTCCTTTACACTGATCGTCTTCCAAATTTTTATTAATATAATATTTATTTTCACCCTCAAATTATAAAAAAAATTATATAAGTATATATATATGACACTTATTTCTATTAATAGATTTTATTTTTCTCTCAATTAAATTATAAAATATTTACTAATATATACGGTCAAAAAATTTAGACTCCATTTGTTTACCATTATTTTAGTGTTTTATTTCATAAATTCAATTTATTTTTTTGTTCATTTTTTATCAAAAATTTTAAAATAAAAAAAATAATGTTATATTAATTATTTTTGTTACAATATTTTTTTATATTTTTATAAATAAATTATTAAATTTAAAGTTTGCTTTTAAATTTTTAATAATAAAAAATTCTTCCTAAGACATTAAAATAAACTCATAAAATATTAATTCAAATTTAAATTTTAAATTTTTTATAATAAAAAATTCTTGCTGCCTTAATTATATTATGAGCAAATTAACATTTCAAAATGATAATAGATCACAAGGAGAGAAATTGCTCAGAATAAAAATAGAAGTGAATGTATGCGTCCACATTCTAAAATAAAATTTGTTGCTGATTTATTATTTAAAATTTATGAATTAAATTGTAACATAAAAAAAAATATGAAATCGAGATTTCTATTATATATATATATATGGTGGTGGTATCTTACTTTTAAATTTTAACTTACGTGAATTATTTTGATAAAATATTAATATGAGAAGCATTATTAAAAATAAAAATAATAATTTATAGTTCCCATATGTTTATGTATAGCATTTTAACAAAAAATATAACTCACATTAGATAGAGTATTTTTTTAGTTTTATCGTAGAATTTGTTTTTGTTGATACTTGTTATAAGAAATAAATATTTTGGAGGTGTTTGGATTGATGAGTTTGTTTTGGTAGACATTATATTCGAGAATTTTTTATTAATAAAATTTAAATTAATATTTAATGAGTTTATTTGGTAAAAAAAAGTTTTTGGAAGAATTTTTTATTATTAAAAATTTAAAAGTCAAATTTACATGTAATAATTTATTTATAAAAATATAAGAAACATTGTATTAAAAATAATTATTGTAATATTATTTCTTTTGTTTAAAAATTTTGATAAAAATGGACAAAACAGATAAATCAAATTGAATTTGTGAAATAAAACACTAAAACCACGGTAAACAAATGGAGCCTAAATTTTTTTGAAGTATATATTGGTAAATATTTTATAATTTAATTGAGAAAATAATAAAAACTATTAATAGAAATAAGTGTCATATTATTTTTGTGAGAAAAGATAAAGGAGAAGAAATAAGAAGTTACGGGAAGATGTTATAAAGAATTGATAAGTTGTACTGATAAGGTAACAAGAAGATAAAGATGAGTTAGTCTTGATAAATAGAGAAAAAATAAAATAGTTGATTGGTTAAGGGTGAATTTGGAAGAGGTGTGATTTATTGCTCTGGAAGCTAATAGTTGCTCTAGCAATAACAGCAGCCTAACTCAATATTCCTTATTGTTAAAATTGTCATTTATCTTAATATCTTCCGTGTCAATCTCCTTTTGTAGTTTACATTTACTCAATATCTTAATCTGTTTGTGTATCTATCCTTTATCTATTTTGTATTAACTCAATCTTGTTATTATTTATTGAAAATTTAAAATTATCATTTGTCTCAATCTCTTTCAATTTGAATCCTTCTCTGTTTTTAGATAAATATTAACTCAATATTCTTCAATTATAAAGTCAAGATGTTGAGCCATCTTTTAACATGTTGATCCGTTCATATATAAAAGGTGAATTAATCACAACCCAAAATTAGAATCAGAATCGGGATTTTAAGGGAATTGATAAAACAAGAGTTTTTATGTTTATGTTTGTTTCATATTAGTTTCACAAGGGTTTTTGTATTCTTTAAATTATTTTTTACTATTTTATATTTAAGGAAACAAGTTATGGATATTCTACAAGAAAAGGTGTGAGAGAGAAATTAAAATGGAATACGAGTAATGATATACATAGTGAAAAATATTACTGAAAACTAATAGTGACATAAAAAGACAAAATTATCCATTATGTATAAAAATATAAAATTATGTACCCATTTATAAAAAACTGACACGTGTACAATTAATTATCCTTATATTTCACTTATCATTTGATTAGGGTATTAGTTTATTTAAAAAAAATGAGAAAACTAACACGTGTCAATTTTTTATAAAGTGCTATATAAAAGTTATTAAACAGACCAAATTTTGTCTTTTTATATATGTCAGTTAATATTGATTTTCACTCATATTTTTCAATTTTGTCTATCAGACGAGGCACACTTATTTAGAAGTTGCATTATTTTTTTACCATTTTTAGTCCGTGGAATACTATTACTCCTTAATAAATATTCTTAAAAGGTCAAGTTGCACGCTGATGTAGGAAATCATAGCTCCAAAACCGGACAATAATGCTGAGGCACACAGTAATGTAGCAAATCATAGTTCCAAAAAAGGCCATTTTCGTCACTCTGTGAAAATATCTTTGACTGCCTAGTGTGAACGCATCGAGTCACGGAAGATACCATCCCAACGTTCAAACACTTCCAGGGTTACTTTGGACATTTCACCTACTCCGTTAAGGAGAATGCCTTCTTTTCTCGAATTGTTAAAATGGGGACGGGGCAGTGCAGCTGGCAGTTGTGGGATCCCACGAGAAACTACCAGCCAATATTTTACCTCCACGTGGAAAACTCAGCTTGGTCATTGTCGTTTACTGCCATGCTTGGCTGCCCTGACTACTGATTATTGGAGTATTTTTTTTTTTTTTTATGTATTTTTATATGACGTTAAACAAATGCAATGAAGATTGCAGGCGCACCAAAAAAAGAAAATGCCAAATCAACGTACCTACCCCTTGCAACAAGCAAAATGCCGATGCAACTATGCAAAGCATGCAATACAACATTTTTCTTGCATACTCACACATAATTTATTTTTTTTCCTTGGTCATGGTTTAATACGAGACGGATTGATGAAAAACCAATAATTTTTTATAAAGACAGAATTAGAAAATTGAAAAAGTTTACCTTGATAAGAATAATGTGGAATCATAAAAATAAGGTTAATTAACAAAAAAAATACACTTTAACTATGACTTTATAAATCAATTTGGATTTGCAAAGTTGGGAACAATCACGAGCCTTTAAGATTTAGTTGGGATAGATTTTGATATCAAATCTCATGATTTGTCTCAAAAAAATTCAAAAGTGGTGTTAAGTATTCTGATATGTGAGATGGGTTATTTCCCCCAAACCCTAGATATACTAATGAACAAAAAAACAACTATGACTCATAGTAAAATACTAATTTGATGACAGGCTTTTTGAATAGGACCAAAAAAGAATAACAACCATGTCAAATAATATAAATTACCATATTTTCTCACTCGTTTAAAGTGTATTAATCCATCGTCATTTCATAACAAGAGGAAGTAGAAGAGACAATCCCACGAGAAAGGGATTCGTTTAGTGATCTAGTGAAAGTGTGTATAGTAGTTGTAACAAAGACAAACCAAAGGATAAAGAAACTAAAGTATAAGCTACACTAGCTAGACTAACAACTAGTTAAAAACGAAAAGAAAGTGAAAACAATGCATTTTGGAATGAAAAACAAGTAATCAAGTCAATTCTCAACAGTAGCAACGCTTCAAAGGCAGTTTCCAGCGGCGAAGTGAGGTGGGAAAAACCAACCACGGGTGTAATCAGAATTAATATTGGAACAACGAAAAGAAGACAAGGAAATTTGGCTGGGATTGGAATCAAAGTAAGAAACTCTGATGGTGTCCTACTTCAAGCGCAATCTCTTGCTAGGGAGGACAATTTATCTCCAGTGGCAACCGAGATGATTGGTGTTAGAATAGCCCAATTGTTGGCGATTCAGAACGGGTGGAGGAAGATTGACATCCAACTTGATGCTAAAGTTATTGTAAACAGACTACAAAAGGGAATTCCTCCAACCGGGGAAGTCTCGACAATAACTTTAGACATTATGAGGATAAAAAACTAGATTGGATTCCTGCACTTTCTCTTATTTTTGTTGCAAGCCTAACATGGTGTGTCATGTTCTTGCTCAATATGCTTGTAAAAGTAAATTATCTCAGGATTGGTTTAACCAATTCCCTACCTGGCTTATCAAGATTGATAAGGCTGAAACTACTTCTAGTAGGAGTTGTACTTGACGCAAATCGTTGAAATAATTAAAGGAATATCGCTTTTGAACAAAAAAAAAAAAAAAGTCAATTCTTATATAGTTATTTTTCCAAAGTGTGTCTTCTTCCAAGCTCCTATATAGACAAACGACCGAAAAAAGCAACTATGACTTGATAGTAAAATACTTCATAAACCTTTGATTTAACTACTTTGCGACTTTTTAACATATAATTTTTCTCAATGTATTGCTTATTTTATTTTCCAATAATTTTTTTCCTAATGTTTAAACATGAGTTTTGAGAGGGAAATAAAGAATTTTTGAAAAAGAGTGTTTTACTTTTGAGAAAAAAAATTATTCAATTAAATCAACTTACAAGAAAATAAAAACAATCAAATGAGAGTATTTTGAGTAACTAACATATATAATAGTTGATTCTATTTTTTTTTTATAATATAATTTCTATCAAAATGTAGTATATTGCAAAAATTACAAGTGTTAAAAGAGGGTAAAGTGTTAGAATTAAAAGTTTAGATATATTTTACAATTGAGTCATACTTCAAAAGTGTTTTTTTTTTTTTGCAATTAACTCTATATGGAGCATTCGAAAGTGAGTAGGATAGGAAAACAAATAACTTGGAAAGTGTGCAAAACAAAAATATTTTGGATCTAAAACTACATCAAAGAATTAAGCACTGAGCAGAATTAGAATTCATTTGCTGAAAAAAGTACATTAATAACTTCTCTACTTAACAGAAAACTCCATTCCAATTCACACAAAAGCAACACATTTATATTGAAAATGAGGCCCTTTAAATTCTTGATTACACTCCTTCAACAACACACAAGAAAGAACATAAATTGATCAGCTCATGTTTCCTGAACTCTATAAGAAAATGAATATATAATCACATAATACATGTGAACAAACATCAAGAATGTTGTATCCAAGTACACAAGGCACATCAGAATATAGGAAAGTATGAGCAATATTAATTGACTTGAGATGCGTTTAAATTGTGCCTCAACAGCATATGCCTCGTAGCATGCCATTATTGTGAAGCCTGCCGAAAAAGCCATTGCAATTGTAGTGATTACATACTTCAATGGCAATGCAACATGAAAATCTTCTGTTTCAAACCTCGAAAAGGTTATTGCAAGTAAAGTTCCCATTATGTATACAGATGAGAATAGTCCTCCAGCTAAACTGAACATTAACCAATAAAAATCGGTATTGTTGAGAAAATAAGGCAGACCATTATCCTGTTTAAAACCTCCGGGGACGGTAAAAACTGCTGCAAAATTTATGGTACCAATAAGAGCTGAAACAATCAATACACAATTTGCCATGTCCTTGATACTTTTCTCAGCCTTTTCTCGTAGGTTTAAATGGTTTGCCTCGAATATTTGCATTGGTGTCATTCCATCTTGATTTCTTTGGTGCCAAAGATATGTATAAGACTCGTATTTCACTCGCTGTTGTTGAGCAAAGATTTTTGGGTAATTAAATAGCAATGATAAATGAAAAAAATGCAATATGCTAATGCTTATAACTTATTTTGCAAATATCCCAGAAGAGACAACAACTATATGGATCACAATTCGCCAACGTTCTTTCAAATATCCGAGAAGAAAAAATATAAAATTATGTTAAGGCAGAAGAGATTAATTGTTGCATACCTTGTACCAGAGGACATCCCACGTCATTTGTTGTACAGTTCCAAAGGGAGAGCCAGGAGGGGATCCCAGGGATGCTGCAAGATGCATAATGCTATTCCCTTTATTATCAAATTCACATAGCATCCTGTGTTTATGGGCAATGGTATTCATCAAGTAATCATACAGGAATCTATGTTTATGTTCTACAGCTATATGAAGTATGTTCTTTCTATTTTCATCATAGGTTTCCGCAGCTTCAGGGTATACTTTCAAGATTTGCTCTGTTATCTCAGTAATACCAAGCCTCGCGCTCGTATTAATGGATCTGGGATCCTATTTTTCTTTTGTGATGAAATTCCAAATTCGCTGCCATTGACATCTTTGTTTTCGGTACGTATATAATCGGTCCAATCTTCTCTTCTTATTAGTTTTTCTGCAAGCATTAATGCAACTTCATGTCTTTGCTTTGCATCATCAATATTTTTCAACCAAGGTTTGCCTAAAGAAAAAGAAGATAATTAAACACAACAAAAAGAATTAAGAAGAGAGCTAGTTAGCCAAGCAAAATTAAGTAGCAATCAAAAACAAGAATTTGTAACATATATATTTATCTTCAAAAACATTTATATATATATATATATGTTTGTATGTAACTGCAAAAATGCAGACTTCTGCCATCACTACTAGCATGGTTGGCATGCATAAGTTGAGAGAAGAGGATGCATCACCCAAGATAAACTTGGTAAAGGGAAATCGTGTCACTTTTCTGACTGTAACTGCATTGTTAAGTGGATCCTCTGCACTCTTAACAGGTTGTCTTTCCGTGTACAATGCGGGAATGCCTGATCAGCAGCACAACAAAGTGATCATTGATAAGAATGATACATTCAATGCAAATGATGCTGATTAATTGGTGATTGATGCTGTCATTATTGAAGATTGATATTGTCATATGTCATTATTGAAGATTGATATTGCCATTATGATGATTGGTGATTAATGTGAATAATTATGGCAATTGAAGATTGATATTACCATAGTTATGATGTTTTCATTTATGATGATTGATCATTAATTAGATTGATAGAGTGAGTGATCAATTTAATTAATGTAATAGATTTTTATATGCTTTTATCATTTTACTCCACCCCTATATAATAGGGTTCATTGTAATAGATTCAGTCAAGAAAATACAAACAGTCTTTTTTCTTCACTTCTAATTTTCTTCATGGTATCAGAGACTTCTAGTTCTTCAAATATTAGATCAACTATGAAGGAACCCACTCTTACCATTCAATCTTTTCATCAATGTGTCAGTTTGGTATCAACCAAATTAGGCTCAAATAATTATCTTATGTGGAGATAACAAATCCTCCATTTGTCTTGCAGCCTAGGAGTTCTTCATCATTTACAAAAGGATGGTGATAAACCAAAACCACTGCTAGATGACAATGAAAAGGAGAATCCGACATATCTCTTGTGGTTGACAAACGATGGACTTCTTATCTCATGGTTACTTAGTACAATAAAGGAGGAAGCTCAACCCTCAATTGGTGAAGAAGCCACTGCCTATGATGTATGGAGTTTATTGGAAGAAAAGTTATTGCCAACTACGATTGAAAAGGAAGGACTTCTGAAAAATGTGTTGATGACTATCAAGAAAGGATCAAAATCCTTAGATGAATATTCAAAAGAATTCAATTCAATCTGTGATAATCTTGCAGCAATCAAGAAACCAGTTGATGATCTTGATAAAGTTTTCCAATTTGCTCACGGATTAGGAGCAAAATATGAAGGATTTCGTCTTGCTATGGTAACAAAACCACCTTATCCAACTTTCAATCAATTTTTGATTTCTCTTCAGGGGTACGAACAAACTATTGCTTCTCAAAAAGAAGAAGAGAAAAGTTACATTGAACAAAATCAAGTCTTCTTCAGTCAACGAGGACGAGGTAGAAATGGTGGCGCAGGTAGACGAGGCGGTTTTAGTTCCAGAGGTAGAGGATTTACCCCAACAGGACGATATAACAATTTTGGTTCGAGTTCAAACAACCTTACAAATGGAGGAACCAAAGAACTTGAACGACATCAAGCAAAAGGTGACAAACCTATTTGCCAAATTTGTGGTAAAATGAATAATGTTGCTATTGATTGTTGGTACAGGTTTGATTATTCATATCAGTTAGCAGATATACCGCAAGCTTTGGCTGCTTTTAGCTTAAACAATAATGATCCATCTCTCTATATGGATTCAGGGGCAACAGCACACATGACCAATGATGCAGGTATCTTGTCTAATTTAAAACCATATCAAAGAAATGATGTTGTTTATGTTGGTGATGGGAATAAATTACCTCTTACACATACTGGTACTACATCTGTTGGAGAAGTGAATTTAAAGGATGTTCTTGTTGTACCTCAATTGAAAAAGAATTTGGTTTCAGTAGGTAAGCTTACTACTGATAATACTTGCACAGTTGAATTCACGCCCTCTGATTTTGTTATTAAGGATCAACAAATGAGACAAATAGGGAAGGGGCGTAAACATGGACAACTTTATGCCTTGGATTCAAATTTTCAAGAAGCATTGTCAGCAATAAAGAAGGGTGACTCTTTTTCCTTGTGGCATCAACGTCTTGGACATCCAAGTGCGAAGATACTTTCTTTATTAAAAGGAAAGAAAATTATTGATTTTTGGCAAGTTAAACCATCCATTTGTGTTAGTTGTCAGTTTGGAAAAAGTTGCAAGCAACCTTTCAGCTTAAATAATAAAATTTCTGATTTTCCTTTAAAAAAGGTGCACTGTGATCTTTGGGGACCAGTCCCTAATGTTTCAAATCAAGTCTTTCGTTTCTATGTTATATTTATTGATGATTTCTCAAGGTTTACATGGATGTATCCATTGAAACATAAATCAGACTTCTATTCTTGCTTTCTAAAATTTCAACGATTAGTTGAAAATCAGTTTGATAGAAAAATCAAGATTTTTCAATGTGATGGAGGTGGAGAATTCAACTCTCTTGAGTTTCTTAATCATATTGGTCAGTGTGGAATTCAACTACAAATTTCATGTCCAGGAACACCAGAACAGAATGGAGTTGCTGAAAGGAAACATCGACATATTGTTGAGACTGGTTTAACAATGTTGTTTCATGCTAATTTGCCTTTATTTTTGTGGATTGAGGCTTTTCTTGCAGCCACTTATTTAATAAACAGGATGCCGTCACAAGTTCTCAAAAATCAGTCTCCTTACACAAAGTTATACCAAAAGGAACCTGATTATCAAAGTTTGCGGATTTTTGGATGTCTATGTTTTCCTTCTTTGAGATATCAAGGAAGAAATAAATTTGTTAAGAAAACTTATCCATGTGTGTTTCTTGGATATAGCCCAGTTCATAAGGGGTATCGATGTTATGAACCTCAAACAGAAAGAGTTTATCTATCCAGACATGTTATTTTTGATGAAGGCAAATTTCCATACAAATCAGTTTCACAGGAATCAACTTCCATGTCTTTATCTCTGGCTGAATTTCCATCACTTGACGAATGGTTCAAAGCAAAAGTAAATAGTGATCCTACAACCATTCAGCAAGAAAATGAGACTATGGACAACTCTACAAATGTTAATGTTGATATTTATTGCACTGATGATTCTTGTGATACAGATATTGGTGGCTCTCCTCATAATCCATGCAACTCTGTTCCACCAGAAAATGATGAAGAAGTAATTGTTGATACAGGTGACAATATTAATAATGATGTTCAGACACGTCCGAACGATTTCGACAAGCTCCAAGTTATTTACAGGATTATGAGTGCTATTCAATTCAAACCCCATTATTGGTTGAACCTCAACATTATCTAATTGCACTCAAAGATCCTCGATGGATGGCTGCTATGAGAGAGGAGTTAGAGGCACTTCATTCAACAAAACTTGGTCACTAGTTCCTCGACCCTCTGATGCAAATGTCGTTGGATCTAAATGGGTATATCGCCTAAAACAACGTGAGGATGGATCCATTGATCGATTCAAAGCTCGACTTGTTGCTCGCGGTTTTTCTCAAATTTCAGGTATTGATTTTTGATGAGACTTATAGTCCAGTTGTTCGTCATACTACAATTAGACTTGTTATTGCTCTCTCTACCTCTCAAAATTGGTGTATGAGACAACTAGATGTGAAAAATGGCATTTTTGGCATGGTCATCTTAAAGAAACAGTGTATATGGAGCAGCCACCTGGTTTTGAAGATCCAACCAAATCGGATTTCGTCTGTCTTCTTCATAAGTCACTTTATGGTTTGAAACAGGCTCCTCGCGCTTGGTTTGATCGTCTATCTCAATTTCTACTTCATCTTGGTTTTTATTGTAGTAAGGCAGATTCATCATTATTTGTCTATGATAAAAATCTGATCAAGATGATGCTTCTTATCTATGTTGATGATATTTTGGTGACTGGAAATAATGAAACAGCCATTTCAGATTTGATTTTGCAGTTGAGTTCAGAATTTGCCATCAAAGATCTTGGTTCTCTAAGTTTCTTTCTAGGTGTCGAGATTAAATACTTTCCTGGAGGTGTAATTCTTTCACAAGGGAAGTATATTACAGATCTGCTCGCCCGCACTGGCATAACTAATTGTGCTTCCGCTGCCACTCCAATGGTTCTTAAGGATACATCTTCTGAATCAAATGAAATATCTGTAGACGTCACTTACTACAGAAGTGTCGTTGGGGCTCTTCAATATCTTATATTTACTCGTCCAGATATTCAACATGCAGTGAACAAAGTTAGTCAATTTTCTCACAACCCTACTGCAACAAATCTTCAGGCCGTCAAGCGTATTCTTCGCTACATTAAAGGCACGAAAGATTTTGGATTACGTTTTATTTCTCAAAGTCCACTTTCTTTATATGCATTTTCAGATGCAGATTGGGCTGGATGTTATTTGACTCGACGAAGTACAACAGGATTTTGTGCATTTTTATGTGCAAATTGCATCTCATGGTGTTCTAAAAAGCAACCTACAGTTGCTCGCTAGAGTTCAGAAGCGGAATATAGATCTATGGCATCTACTGCTGCTGAATTAACATGGCTTACATGTTTATTGAGGGATATTGGTATCAGTCTACTTCAGCCTCCACAATTATTTTGTGATAATATTAGCGCGCTTCATATGTCTGTTAATCCATTGTTTCATGCTCGAACGAAACATATAGAAATTGACTATCATTTTGTTCGGGAAAAGGTTGCCATGGGAAATCTTGTTACCAGTTTTGTGCCTTCTAATCAGCAACTAGCTGATATTTTTACGAAACCTCTGTCCAAATTCTCATTTTTCTACTTTCGAAGCAAGATGGGACTTGATTTGCTTCCCGTCTCCATCTTGAGGGAGGCTGATAAGAATGATACATTCAATGCAAATGATGCTGATTAATTGGTGATTGATGCTGTCATTATTGAATATTGATATTGTTATATGTCATTATTGAAGATTGATATTGCCATTATGATGATTGGTGATTAATGTGAATAATTATGGCAATTGAAGATTGATATTACTATAGTTATGATGTTTTCATTTATGATGATTGATCATTAATTAGATTGATAGAGTGAGTAATCAATTTAATTAATGTAATAGATTTTTATATGCTTTTATCATTTTACTCCACCCCTATATAATAGGGTTCATTGTAATAGATTCAGTCAAGAAAATACAAACAGTCTTTTTTCTTCACTTCTAATTTTCTTCAATCATATCAAGCCAATTGTTATCAGAATTAGTCTAAAGTCGACATGTTCTTAAATCCATTAATGCTGGAAACTTGATCATGTTAATGTGTGTATATTATGGCCTCTATTATCTGCAGAGGAACGAAGGGCCTCCTGCCTAGATCTTTAAACATGAAAGTAGTACCACTCTTGAACGATTCTGGTTTTGCAGCCAAAAGATGTAATGCTGTACATCCTTTTTCATCACGTTTGCGGGCAAGATTAGGGTATGACTCTGATATGCTTATTGCCAAACCTGCTCCATATGTAGAATATAGTGAGAACATTAATTGTGTAATATTGCTTTTCAAATGAAAAGTTTAGAGAGATCCAACCGGGCAAAATGAAAAGAAACCTTACTTCTCATACGTGCACATATATATATATATTTTGCAGTTTATGTGATCTTTAGGGCTTACATGCATAAACCGTTTTCTTTTTCTTTGTTTAGAGGAAGTAATTTGACATATATAGATCGAAGGCCGAAGCTTACTGTAACATTCTCCCATCACAGCAGCATGAAGGATAGTGCATCCATCATTCCTCCTCGTCATGCGATCACTGTCAAAATCTTCCAGGACGGTAAAAACTTCCTTCTTCCCCATTACAGCAGCGACAAAAAGAGGCGTTTCGCCGAACTTATTCCGCTCTTGAACCAGATCTTTTTCTCTCCTTAACATGATTTCAGCGACATCCTTTTGGCCAAATCTTGCAGCTTCATGCAATGCAATGTCACCGTTGACATTCTTTGTCTTGAGATCTTCATTGGTTACGAGGCCTTCCTGAAATAGTTTTTTGAATGCATCCACATTTCCATACATAGCCAGAAGATGAAGGACAGTATCACCATGTTTATCAATTGGCGTCACACGTTCCTCCCTCCAAAAATTGTGAACGATTTCTAATGACTCTGGTGTCACCTCTGACACTGCTCTGTAAACTGCAGACCTATAGCTCAAATTGTTGTGGGTTCTTGAGCTCGCCATTTTGAATATTATGTGATAATAAAAAAAAGAGCCATATCAAGTAAAATTTCCACTTCAATGTATAAAAAGCAAAATTTCCGATGCTAGAAATGGTCTTGCTCAAGAAAAGCATCCATAAGATGCCAATTAAGGAAACTTTGCAGTGTCAAAGTGGGATTCACTTCTAGCTGACGATGTTCTCTTGGTTGGTAAATAACCGACAGCCACTTTAACAACGTTGATAATCCGTACTATAACACTATAAGCTTTGTTTTATACCATGGAAGAGTTGTGGTAACCTATTTTACTTTTTACCTTGGCATCTTGAATTCTTGTTCTTGTGGACAACCAAAATCGTAGCATTAATTTATTAATGTAAGATTAAGAATCCATAAGAGTTTTTCCATGTTTGATTTGCGCTAACTTAATTAGTGACAAAATATGTTAATTAACCTCAAGAGTGTACAACTACAATAGCACATGATATTCTTTTAAACTCTATCACTCCCTCTTCATCAATCCAGTGATGAATAACCAAACATGAAATTAATATTCAATTCCAACAAATGCATGCCGTATAATTCCGTCAATCTTATTAATTGTTTTATTTGATATTAATTAAGTTATATAGATATCATGGATTTTTTTGGAGGACTTCTTGTTTTTCCTACGTTGTTGCATCTATTTGGTTAGTTTTGACCAACATCATCTTTTTTTTTTAAATATATTAAATTTTCTTATACTATTGCTTCGTTCCACAATCACCCCTTATAATTTTAATTGAAATATTTAATCCCTTAATTTTCTTATTTTAGAATAATTAGTCTAATATATTAATTATACTTAAATAATTAAATGAAATTGAACACATGACTTTATTATAAGATAATAAAATGACAAGATTAACTTCAAAACAAAGAATTATTTAATAAAAGTAATCGATAACTGAAATTTAAAATTCTAACAAAAGAATAAGAAGGAATCCTTTTATGCTTTTCTACGGAAGAAATCATGACAAATATTGTAGGATATATCTTTAAAAATTTAGTTCATTGCTGGTTAGTTTCATGTCAATTTATTATATTTTATATTTTTTAAAGTTTAATTGGGTGTTTTAAATTAATATTGAACAATTTTGATCGGAATACAATTAGTGTTATAGGTATTAAACAATTCTAATAAGGTTAAATTTATATTTACATTGACTCTATTTTTTTTCATAAATTAATTGGTTGCCGTATGTATTAAAGAGTTTTAGTCGGATTAAAATTATATTTTCATTGACTATATTTAACGTTGTTATTGATTTTCTTTAACTTGAAAAGTTAATGGAGTTAATTGTTGTAATTAAAACTATAAGGGATAAAGGTAAAACAGAGCAATAGTACAAGAGGGTTTAGTGTATTTTACCATTTTTTTTTTAATTTTAAAGAGATAGACGGTGGACCTCTACCTACCTTGATGATACGAACTCATGACCCATTAATTCACTAAGATGCAAATCATTTGATCTACAATTTGTTATTGTTTGACCAACATCATCATTGTCTCATTCGTCTATTAAATCAATTCTTTCAAATCCGGAGTCCAGATCCTCTGTCTAATATTTATTCATTCCTATTCTGTCTAACGTTTAAAACTACGTAGTTTCATTAAAAGTATAGATTAAATACATAAATATCATTAAAATTACTTTAAAATTATTAGACCCTAACCAAGAGATTAGTGAACCCTACGACTTAGTTTTAATTAGGACAAAATAAGACAGACAAAATTTTGGACAGAAGATCTCGTGTCTCAAATCCGTTCCTCATGATAAACGTGTCAATTTTTTATAAAGTGCTACATGAAAGTAATACAATAGATTTAATTTCGTCTTTTTATACTTGCTTACTATTAATATTTTTCACTGTGTATATTATTACTCTTATCTTAATATATTCCTGTCTCAATCTCCTTTTCTAGATTGAATTAACTCAATATTATTCACATGCAAATTATCATTTATCTTAATCTCTTTCCATATCTACCCTTTTATCTATTTTGTATTAACTCAATCTCTATTTCCATACCTGCCGCCTTGCAACAAGCAAAATGCCGATGCAGTTATGCTAAGCATGCAACACAGCCTCTTTCTTGCACAATCGCACATAATTTTTTTTCCTTTTTTCTTGTCATGGTTTAATAGTTAATAAGAGACAGATTGATGGAAAAATCAATCATTTTTATAAATACATCAATTAGGAATTTAAAAGGTCTATCTTAATAAGAATAATGTTGAATCATTAAAAAAAAAAATTCATGTAAAAGTACACACACTTGAACTATAACTCCAACCTCGTAGATTTTTTATTTTAACACTTTACTACCCTTTAACATTTGAATTTTTTGCAATGTACGATTTAATAATAAAAATTGTATAATGAAAAAACATAATCAACTCATATAAATGCTAGTTATTACCCACATTTGGTTATCTTTATTTTTTAATAACTTTTTCTCAACTTTAAAACTCAATGATGGTAAAGTATTAAAATTAAAAATTTATGAATTTGTGTAAATAATACATTTTAAAGTCATCCTGTAAACCCCTTTGCACACCAATCATGCCAACTAAGTATTTTTTTAATGTTTCATCATAATAATTATACATTCCACTTATACTTGTTTAATATTCAAAATCACATTATTTCACAAAAATCAAAATTAAAATCATATCGTACATTTGAGTTATGACAAAATAATTGTAGATTTGATTTATAATATAAGTGAGGGTGTATTATTATTACTACGGTAAAATATTTAAAAAAAATGTTTACTTAACATTCAATGATGATGGGTGTCTAACAAAAAAATTTATCGGGATCACTCTATAGAGTAAATAATATTTTATTTAATTCATATAATGGGTAGTTGACCCTTGATACCTAAATTGTCTGTTTTATTTCAAAAAACTTTATACTATACAAGGGGTTGGACCTTGATACCTGCGTGTTTTATTTCAAAATATTTGTACTGAGTTAAGCATCATAAAGATCTCTCAAGTCATTCTGGGGGACTTTGCTCTAATACTTGACCTGTGCAAGATTGGAGACTATAACTGAAACCGATTTAGAGTAGGTTTTACAATTTTACAAATGTGAGGAACTTTTTTCTCGTATGGTAAACTGAGAAATTCTACCGTTGCTTTCGAACCTATGCATTGTCCTAACTGTTGATGGATTGAATTTCTTTGGATTCATCAAAGCATAGTATAGGATAGGAAAACAAATAATTCACTTGGAAAGTTGGCAAAACAAAAGATTTTGGATCTAAAACTATAACACAATAACTTCTCTACTTAATTAGCATAAGCAAACTCTATTCCAAATCACAAAAGCAACAAGTTATATTAAATTCTTGATTACACTTAATTGTCCAACAATACTTAAGAAAGAACATTAATTGAGGTCATGTTTGCTGGCCTCTATAAGAAAATAAATATCTAATCACATAGTACATTTGAACGAACATCAAGAATGTTGTATCTAAGTAGACAATGCACATTAGAATATAGGAAAATATGACTAATAGTAAGTGGATTGAGACGCGAATCACGCGATGCACTACTGCCTCAACAACGTATGCCTCGTAGCATGCCATAATTGTAAATCCCGTCGAATGAGCCAGTGCAATTGTGACGATTACATACTTCAATGGCAATGCAACATGAAAATCTTCTGTTTCAAACCTCGAAAAGATTATTGCAAGTAAAGTGCCCATTGTGTATACAGATGAGAATAGTCCTCCAGCTAAACAGAACATTAACCAATAAAAATCCGCGGTGTTGATAAAATATGGCAGACCATTATCCTGTTTAAAACCTTCGGGGACTGTAAAAACTGCTGCGAAATTTATGGTACCAATAAGAGCTGAAACAATCATTAAACAATTTGCCATGTCCTTTATTGTTTTCTCAGCCCTTTCTCGTAGGTTTAAATGCTTTGCTTCGAATATTTGCATTGGTGTCATTCCATCCATATTTCGTCGGTGCCAAAGATATATATAAGACTCGTATTTCACACGCTGTGGAGCAAAGGTTTTTGGGTAATTAAGCATTACTTATTACTTTTACTGATCTCTTACGACATAGTTGCCGGAAAATGAGTTTAGACAAAAAAAAAAACGTTAGCGAATTGTGATCCGTATAGCAAGACTTAATTGCATATATATACCCCATAACTAACCCTTTACTCCACTAAGTATTAGTGCGGACTATATGGATCACAATTTGCAAAGTCCTTTTTTTTTTTTTTTTGTATAGACTCATTTTGTGGCAAATATAGAAAATCTAAAAAAATTATGTGAAGGCAGAAGAAGAGATTAAATTGTTGCATACCTTGTACCAGAGGACATCCCACATCATTTGTTGTACAGCTCCGAAGGGAGTGCTAGGAGGGGATCCCAGGGATGCTGCAAGATGCATAATGTTATTCCCTTTATCATCAACTTCACACAGCATCCTGTGTTTATGGGCAAGGTTATTCATCAAGTAATCATACAGGAATCTATGTTTATGTTGTACTGCTATATGAAGTATGTTCCTTGTATTTTCATCAGAAGTGTCCGCAGCTTCAGGGTACACTTTCAGGATTTGTTTTGCTATCTCAGTAATACCAAGCTTCGCAGCTCGTATTAATGGATCTGGGATCCTATTTTTCTTTTGTGATGAAATTCCAAATTCGCTGCCATTGACATCTTTGTTTTCGGTATGTATATAATCGGTCCAATCTTCTCTTCTTATTAGTCTTTCTGCAAGTGATGAAGCTCAAATTCGCACCTCGGGAAATAATCCGAGCTGAGCTGAAAAATCCGAGCTCCAAACAATAATTCTGGTTCTTATCTGTAAAACAAGATAACGTTAGAGTAAAAGCCCGAGGTGATCCCCGGGAGTTCCACTCCGATGCTAAAGTCAGTAAAAGTTGTATATCTCCTTTAAATGATATTCACATATATATAAAAAGTGAGTTTTTTTACCGTTAAACTACCTTCCACCTTTTTCTCCTTGAGCTGTGTTCAATTGTTATAACTGCTTTTGACTTATCCCTACATATTAGGGAATATTTGAATATTTGTTACATCAATACCTCCTCAGGTCGGTATAAATATTTTTATTCCGACCTGATATGAACACCCAAATATTTCCGAGTTGATCTCCTTGATCCTCATCATGAAAAAATGATGCTTTGATATTAGAAAAGATGAGAGAATAACTTCTGATCTTAAATCCTTGTACGCTTTTCTTCACCATTTCCAGAATTTGTTATTTTTCCCCAGAGTTTCTTCTCGGAGATTCTAATAAAATTTCCCTTCCTGAAGTTTCTTTATTTCCTTATAATTCTTTACAAGGAATTCACCTCGAAAATTTTGTCGTAGTTGTTTTATAGATTTTCACAGAGATCTTTTCTCCGGAATTGCCATCGCAACATCAAAAAGCTTTATCAACTTACTACATCTCAAGAAAAGAATACTCCACTAATAATACTTCCTTAAATTCTGAAAATTCCGAGTTCTTGGGATGGATTTTCCATCCATTCTTGACATCGTGCTTGACCTTATTTGGTTCCAAATCCGAGCTTTAATCTTCCATTCGAGGCATTTCAGTAATGAAATCAACTAACGCCTGACCTTTAATCGTTGTTCGGGGTTTGAAAGTAATATCATAATCTCCGAGCTCAATAGCCCACTTGGATAATCGTCCGGACGCCAAATGTTGCAACTCAACTATTCACCTCGGGAATTTTATGACCGAGCTAAGGAGTTTGTCGACCTCCGAGCTAAGAAGTTTTATGACCAAGCTGAAATAATCCAACCTCCAGTGCTAAAAATTTTTTCGACCGAGCTGCAATAATCCCACCTCCAGTGCTAAGGAGGTTTTCGACCGAGCTGCAATAATCCGACCTCCAGTGCTAAGAAGTTTTTTGACCGAGCTGCAATAATCCGACCTCCAGTGCTAAGAAGTTTTTTGACCGAACAGAAATAATCCGACCTCCAGTGCTAAGGAGTTTTTCTTTGTTCTAGTTTTACTGTATTTTGGGTTCCTATTTCCCAAAATTTTATTGACATTTTATCCTTAGAGATTTTGTCCCTGGATATGGATGTTTTGTTTCCCTAGAATTTTGTTCTCGGGATTTTATCACCTTTGTTTCTCTAGAGATTTTTTCTCTGGAGTAGTTGAATATTTTCCCCAAAATTTATTCTCGGGGTTTTGTGTCATTTGCTTTTTCTAGAGATTATGTTCCACAAAATTTTGAGCTTGCCACTTATGTTGGGATTTTTCACAGAGATCATTTCCTCCAGAATTCATCACCAAAGATATTTTATTCAAAAAGAACTGACTTGTTCTTATTACATTATTGAATAAAACTCTCGAGCTAATAATACTTCAAAAAATCCCGAGCTCATAATACTTTAAAAAATACCGAGCTCATAATACAAAAAATCCCGAGCTCATAATACTTTAAAAAATACCGAGCTCATAATACTTCAAAAATTCCCGAGCTCATAATATAAAAAATCCCGAGCTCATAATACTTTAAAAAATACCGAGCTCATAATACTTCAAAAAATCCCGAGCTGACAAAGCCTCGAAATTCCGAGCTGATAGTACTTCAAATTTCCGAGCTGACAAAGCCTCGAAATTCCGAGCTGATAGTACTTCAAATTTCCGAGCTGACAAAGTCTCGAAATTCCGAGCTCTAATAATTCTTCAAACTCCTGAGCTCTAATAACCCGAGCTCTAATAATTCTTCAAACATAGTTGACCAGAAATATCCGAGCAGCATGCATACGTTTTCGCCGAGCTGCAACTTTATCCTCTGGTAGATTTCCGGACCTTAAAATATAAATCGGGGTCATCTAATTTTAGGTTCCTTTTCCCTTCATCTCGGATTCTTATTCCTCTTTTTTCGTTATCCTTTTTCCTTTGGTCCGCCTCTTCTCCTTTGGCGTACTTCTCTGCTCGGTCCATCAGTTGTTCTATATCACATGGTGGATCAGTGGCCATCTTTTTATAGAAACGTCCAGGTCGTAATCCATTGAGAAATGCCTCCATCAGAACATCTTCAGAGCAATTTTTCACTTGCAAGCTTTCGTCATTGAATCTACCCATATAACTCCGAAGGGACTCACTCTCTCCTTGACAAAGATTTAGTAACTCTTCCGTAGACTTGTCAAATTTCTTACGTTGCAAAAATTTGGTAAAGAAAAGATCACATAATTGAGAAAAGGAAACCACACACCTTGGCCTTAAGCCTTCATACCAGAGACAAGCTTTTCCTTCCAGTGTGGTAGGAAATGCCTGGCACTTTGTTTCCTCTGGTGCCTTCAAGAAATCCATTGTGGATTCAAATCTGTGAATATGATCGTTAGGATCCGTGTCCCCCGTATAAGCCTGCAGCTATGGTAACTTAAACCGTGGAGGTAGAGGAAAATCAACGATCTCTTTTGATAGGGGGCTGTCTCTCCTGGGTCTTCTCTTTCCAGGATTTCTACCCTCATTATTGTTTGTATTTTCCCCACCTCCAGTTCGGGAAAATGGATGCGTCTTATATTTCCCTTCGTTTTCTCCATCGCACTCGGCATGGATCACCAGAGGTGTTTTCCCCCGGACTTTCTGCTGCTCATCTTTCTTCTTCCGGGCCTCCTTAACCATAGCCTCCATTTGATCGTAATGTTCAACAAATATTTTCATCATTTCCGGAGTGATGTGATTACCTTCTTGTTGCGATTTCTCTGGATCCTTCTGGTGAGATGGTGACGATTGTCCTTCTCCTTCTCGCCTACTAGTCTGAACATTTCCTCTCATTGATCTTGTGTTTGCCATCACAATGATAAATTTGTTGTGTGAACCTTTTGTTTGGTTCCCACAGACGGTGCCAATTGATGAAGCTCAAATTCGCACCTCGGGAAATAATTCGAGCTGAGCTGAAAAATCCGAGCTCCAAGCAATAATTCTAGTTCTTATCTGTAAAACAAGATAACGTTAGAGTAAAAGCCCGAGGTGATCCCCGGGAGTTCCACTCCGATGCTAAAGTCAGTAAAAGTTGTATATCTCCTTTAAATGATATTCACACATATATAAAAAGTGACTTTTTTTACCGTTAAACTACTTTCCACCTCTTTCTCCTTGAGCTGTGTTCAATTGTTATAACTGCTTTTGACTTATTCCTACATATTAGGGAATATTTGAATATTTGTTACATCAGCAAGCATTAATGCAACTGCGTGTCTTTGCTTTGCATCATCAATCTGTTTCAACCAAGAGTTACCTAAAGAAAAAGAATTGATAAAACACAATCATAACAAGCTGGCCATGGCCAAGCAAATATATATAGCAATCAAAAACAAGAATTTGTAACATATATAATATTTATCTTCAAAAACATTGAGATGTTTGCTTGTAACTGTATGCTTAATAAGTTGTCCAGAGGAGAATTTTTGAAACAACAACAGACTCTACCACCACTACTTTTGGTAGTAGGATGCCTCACCCAATATAAACTTGGTAAAGGGAAATCGTTTCACTTTTCTGACTGTAACTGCATTGTTAAGAGGATCCTCTGTACTGTTTACAGGTTGCCATTCGATGTATAATGCGGGAATGCCTGAGAGAAATGAAGCAGTGCAAGTTGAAACTTGAGATAAATCAAGCCAAATGTTATCAGAATTAGTCTAAACTTGCATGTTAAATCCAGTAGTAATGCTGAAAACTTTTCACCTTCAGAATCTGTGAGTGACGCTTTTAATGCTTCACAAGTTTTACTATCAGTTACTCGGGAGTTCAAACACAAGTTTTACTCACTAATTTCATATACTATAGCCAATTTGCTTGCAGTTGCAGGATCACTTTTGCTTACCATTGCAATTTTGATCATTTTCTACACATCCTTATTGGGGAAATTGTGTTGCCCTCTCAATATATATAATGGAAACTTTAGTTTAATGAGTGTTGCAAAGGCGATCATAATGTATATATATATAGCAGCACTTACAAGTGTATATTATGGCTTCTATTATCTGCAGAGGAACGAAAGGCCTCCTGCCCAGATCTTTAAACATGAAAGTAGAACCACTCTTAAACGATTCTGGTTTTGCAGCCACAAGATGTAAAGGTGTACGTCCTTTTTCATCACGTTTGCGGGCAAGATTAGGGCAACTCTGATATGCTTATTGCCAAACCTGCTCCATATATATAATGTAGTGAGAACATTAATTGTGTAATATTGCTTTTCAAATGATGAAGACACAAAAACATTTGTGGGAATTTAGCAAGAAACTATGTGCACTTGTTATTTTGGAGAGGAAATTAAACCAAACTTAATTTGCTGTCAAGAGAGAGATCCAATGGGCAAAATGAAAAGAAACCATATATGTGATACTCCTATCCCACATCGGATAGGAGCATGGTTAATGTAATGTATATGTATGTGAGCCTAGCTTCCAAATTCAACTTCAGGATATCCATTTTGGCATAGCGAGGACGAGCCAAACGAAATTGGGTTTGGGTGCGTCAGGCTCTAGTCGTGTCACGGCCGCGCGGGCGCGTGTGGGCCCACGGGTTCACTGTGCTCGCGGGCTCGGGGCGTGACAGAATGGTATCAGAGAATGGGCTAGACCTCACCCACGGAGTGTTGGAACTAAGTGCTACGTCGACCTAAGGGCGGGAGCCACCTCTAGAATCCTTCACCTCCTAGGTGGGTCTGGTTAAGATCCTACTTGGGCCTAGCGAGGACGCTAAGGCTTTAAGGCGAGAAGAATGTGATACTCCTATCCCACATCGGATAGGAGCATGGTTAATGTAATGTATATGTATGTGAGACTAGATTCCAAGTTCAACTTCAGGATATCCATTTTGGCATAGCGAGGACGAGCCAAACGAAGTTGGGTTTGGGTGCGTCAGGCTCTAGTCGTGTCACGGCCGCGCGGGCGCGTGTGGGCCCACGGGTTCACTGTGCTCGCGGGCTCGGGGCGTGACAATATATGCACATGATGATGTCAGATAGATGCCATCTTTTGTGGTACATATTTTGTAGTTTATATTAATAGATGCCATCTTTAGGGGTACATAAACCAATTTTTTTTTTTTTTGTTCGGAGTATATGTAATTTGACATATATAGAAGGCCGAAGCTTACTGTAACATTCTCCCATCGCAGCAGCATGAAGGATGGTGCATCCATCATTCCTCCTCGTCATGCAATCACTAGTAAAAGTTTCCAGGACAGTAAAAACTTCCTTCTTCCCCATTGCAGCAGCGATGAAAAGAGGCGTTTCGCCTAAGTTATTCCGCTCTTGAACCAGATCTTTTTCTCTCCTTAATATGATTTCAGCAGCATCCTTTTGGCCAAATCTTGCAGCTTCATGCAATGCAGTGTCACCCTTGACATTCTTTGTCTTGAGATCTTCATTGGTTACAAGGCATTCCTGAAATAGTATTCTGAATGCATCCACATTTCCATGCATAGCCAGAAGATGAAGTACAGTATCACCATGTTTATCAATTGGCCTCACACGTTCTTCCCTCCAAAAATTTGCCAACGATTTCTAATGACTCTTGTGTCACCTCTGACACTGCTCTGTAAACTGCAGACCTATAGCTCAAATTATTGTTGGTTTTCAAGCTTGCCATTTTGAATATTATGTGAAAATTCGTTGCTACATAGCTATATCAAGTAAAATTTCCACTTCAATGTATGTAAAGCAAAATTCCCAATGCTAGAAATGGTCTTGCTGAAGAAAAGTATCCATAAGATGCCAATTAAAGAAACTTTGCAGTGTCAAAGGCAGGGTACTCAAAGCACTTTAAAGATTCCAATGATTGCACAAAACCTAAGACAATCAATCAAGTGGGATTCACTTCTAGCCGACGATGTTCTCTTGGTTGGTAAATAACCGACAGCCACTTTAACGAAGTTGATAATCCGTACTATACCATGGAAGAGTTGTGCATGGTAACCTATTTTACCTTCACATCTTGAATTCTTGTTCTTGCGAACCACCAAAATAGTACTAGCATTTATTAAATGTAAGATTAAGAATCTATAAGAGTTTTTCTTTCATGTTTGATTTGCGCTAAATCAGTGACAAAATATGTTAATTAACCTCAAGAGTGTACAACTACATATATTAGCACATGACCATATTCTTTTAAACTCGATCACTCCCTTTTCATGAATCCAGTGATGAATAACCAAACATGAAATTAATATTCAATTCCAACAAATGCCGTCTAATTCCGTCAATCTGGTTAATTGTTTTTCTTTGATATTTATTAAGTTATATAGATATCATGAATTTGTTTTGGAGGACTTGTTGTTTTTTCCTACGTTGTTGCATCTATTTGGGTAGTTTTGATCAACATCATCATTGTCGCATTCCTCAGTGTCCTACGATTGCTGCCATTAAATCAACCCTTTCAAATCCCGTTCCTCATCTGGGACTGGGAGCCAAAACTAATATATTGATAATCTAAATAATCAAGTTGCCGGATCCCTTGTATCCTCTTCACCTCGCGGCTATAACTTCAAAAATTGATTGCCCAACATCGGATTCAATGGCGGTGATACAGAGCTCAATCTCATCATCTTACCTTGATCAAATCGAAAAATCGAAAAACATCCCACCACGTATTTCCAACCTCAAATTTAATTACTATAGCAGAAACCCAAAAAGGCCTCGTAATCATTGCCATCATTATTGCTTCACAGTCTCATCATCTTTGCAAAAAGAAACTCAAACACTGGTCAACCAATTCAACCCACAAATTCCCATCGAGGAAGCTCTAACCCCACCGAGCTCTTGGTATACTGATCCTAGTTTGTACTCTCTTGAACTTTTACAAGTCTTCTACAGAGGTTGGCAGGCTGTTGGTAAGAACTTCATTGCCAAGTTAACGTCTTTTCGGTTTCAGTTAAATCACTGGAAAATATAAAAGCTGAGAGTAAATTGTAATCTTTAGTTAACATATTGGTTCAATTTTCTGTGATTGTTCGCAGATTTAATTAATTTTTTTTGGGTTTTTCATATGTTGGTAGGATATACTGAACAAATTAAAGAGCCCCATCAGTACTTCACAGGCAGGTAATGTTAGCAATAAACCCGCAATGGCAGTATACGTCCTTTGACTTTGCATGCAATCTTGAATCTATGGATTAAGGAAAAAAAATTGTTAATGAAAAATCTTTACCCCATTTTTGGAGCAATTCCAAAAGAAAAGATAAAGTTACCTACTTTCCTTTAAAGGGAAGAAGATCCTGTGAATGAATGAATGTGCTTCGTTTTCAAAGTGAAGCTAATCAGTGAACTGTGGCAGATTGGGAAATGTTGAATATGTGGTGTGCCGGGATGATAGTGGGAAATTACATGCATTTCACAATGTTTGTCGCCATCATGCGTCTCTTCTTGCCTCTGGAAGTGGGCAAAAATCTTGTTTTGTTTGCCCATATCATGTGAGTTTTCGTATGCTTCCTTCTCACATAATTAAGCATGTTGGTTGGGATATTTGCGAATTGGTACTGTAAAAATTTGAGATTCACTTTATTTATTGGTGAATTTAGTTGCATCTTGCAGTCAATTGCTCATAGCCTAGATGGATATTGCTTGATTCTCATTCAGATTGCTTTAAGCCTTTAAAAATAGTCTTGTAAATGCATATATGATTTTGGAATCTAACAGGTCATGTTATGGTCTCATTAACTATTTCATGGATGAAGAACAATGAACTTTTCAATTGAGTATTGTGAGAGAGATCTCACGCATTTTGTGCTAATTTTATTTTCTTATGAGCCATCAGATTACCAAATGTTATTATCTTGGCCTCACATCTGTGTGTCATTGTATCCTTATGCTATATAAATTGCAGCTGTTTTGAAAGTATAGAACCTTCAGATTTTCCTAATCTATTCCCTTTTCTGGAATTTCCTCTCCTTATTCAACGTGGTTTAATTATTTTCCAGGGTTGGACTTATGGATTGGATGGTAGACTCCTCAAGGCAACTAGAATAACAGGAATCAAGAACTTTGAAGTGAATGTATGCAAATAAACATTGATAAACATCAATTCTCTTCCTTCATGTTCTTCATCCTCCGAACGGTGGATAATTTATCTACCGTATCTCTCCATGTGGAGTGTAGGAAATGGGACTAGTTTCATTGAGAGTGGCGATTTGGGGACCATTTGTGCTTCTCAACTTTGAGAATGGGAGTCTGCTAGAGCAAGAATCTCAGAGCAATGATGTTGGAGATGAATGGCTGGGTAGTTCATCAGAGATACTGAGTTCTAGAATAATCGATTCTTCGCTTAGTTTCGTTTGCAGACTAGAATATACAATTGAATGCAACTGGAAGGTTTGTAATCTTCATCTTTCATTTCAAATTTTGGATGTTCTATTGGTGATTGTAGTTTAATTCATCTCACTACCTTTGATAAAAGGAGATTTCCTCAATAAGTTGTTATTTTCATTACGTAGTTTCTATTGACTGAGTAGCTTTTCCCCTTTTCTTCAGAAAAAGTTGGTCATCCCCTAGTAATATTTGGAGGAACTAATTGGGAACTGTTAACAAATTTCATGAAGTTGTGCACGGATGTTAGTCATGGATTAGTTCTTTGTTTGCAGGTTTTTTGCGATAACTACTTAGATGGGGGATATCACGTTCCATATGCCCATAAAGGTCTTGCATCTGGTCTTAAGCTTGAGTCATACTCCAGCACAGTATGCTCACTGCCTCTTTGAATTGCTGTTTATGTTTTCTATTGTCTCTTGGTCCTTGTTATTTGACACTTATCTTTACTAGTTGCTGTATTAAGGCTCATACTGTAGTTCTTTAGATAGACAAGTTTTGATGTCATCCTTGAAACATAGTACTTTTAGTTCTGGTTTCGAACCTGAGAGCTCTTGGTACTCAGATGGAGGCTCTTTATCTAATATTTACATTGTTTTCTATCTCATTGAAAAGATACATGAAAAAGTTAGCATCCAGAAATGTGGCGGTGGTTCGATGAAAAGTGATCAGTTCTTTGATCGACTAGGATCAGAAGCTCTATATGCTTTTGTATATCCAAACTTCATGATTAATAGGTCAGTGCACAGATGTGCCATTTCCTGATGTGCATTTCTACTTGAGAATTAGCGTATTCCATAGGACATGAGGAATTAAAATTTTCTGTGTTAGGTATGGACCCTGGATGGACACCAACCTGGTCATACCTTTGGGGCCTCGAAAATGTCAAGTGATATTCGATTACTTTCTCGATGCATCTCTTAAGGTATGTTTACATATAGCGCTTATCTTGGAATTTATTGAACCATGGTATATGGAATACTTTGTGTCATATATCTATTCGTTTAATCCCCTTTTAAAGTACAATTGGTCACGTGCTTGTGTCAAAGTTCTGATTCTATGTGTCTCAGAATAAGCATTACTCGAAGTCTTAATATGCACATAAAAGAAAAAGTTTGCTGTCCAAATGAATGGATTTTTTTGCTACTTAATCAGGAATGTCAGTCAGTTGGAATTTTGGAGAGTATTTACAATTTGCCTCCTCGAACTGGAGAAGGGCTTCATTTATCCTTCTTATATGAAAATACTTTATAGACAAGATATTACTTTTGGTTTAGATGATCATTTAGGTATAAAAGATATTATGCTGACAGCTCAAAAAGCTGAATTTTTGCAATGGCCAGTGAAGCTAACGTTTCTATAGGATGAAGACAGAAGTTTCAGAATTTCTGACACCAACCATATTACATGGCTGGTTTAGGGAGGATCCTGGTTTGGCATAAACTATTAGAGGGTCTGATTTGAAGTTTCCTCAGAATTTTATGTTCCTCATTGTGCTGTCTATTGGTTGGTAATGTTAGGGAGCTACTGTCAAGGACCTGAAAACTACAAATGGCAAGATTACTGTGAACCTATCATGCATGCTTGTCAATTAGTAATTCTTTAGACGTACATGCAACCGTATTTTCACCGTTCTTGGTATTACTGACTGACTGCAAATATCTTTGTGCCAATGCTAATGATTATGTGATGGCTTTAACCTTTGTGTATCTCTCTAGTTGCTCACATCACGTAAGGGCTTCTAAAACAATCAGATTATAGCTCAACTCAGTTATTGTTGATTCTGATATTCGTAATCGTTTCTTCTCAGGATGACAATGATTTCATAGAAAAAAGCTTAAAGGACAGCGAGAAAGTTCAGGTACAGCCAATCCTATGCATATTCTAGTCAAACTTAAGGGAATCGAGGCTTAATCATTCAAGTGATAGAGATGTTTGATCTACACACAGGGCACACTGTTATACTTGTGAAGGGCCTAAACCATTATTGATTTGTTACTGCTTGGAATTTTGCAGATGGAAGACATCATATTGTGTGAAGCTGTTCAGAGAGGTATCGAATCACCAGCATACTGCTCAGGCCGATATGCTCCTAGTGTTGAGACCCCTATGCATCATTTCCATTCTTTGCTCCATGAAAATCTCAGCAACTAGTGCTACTTTTCTCATTGATTACATGCTAATATTTTCCTCTTGTTTTGTGCATGTATTTCTCTATCCTTTTCTATTAATTAAAAGCCATTTTCTCCATTGTCATCCTAGGTTCATTGCAATTGGAAAATAAATGCACTCTCTGTGTTATGTTTTGTGGTCCAATACTGAAGACCCTCTTGTCATTTCATTTTCTGCTTCAAGTTTTAACCATTTTTAAGTATGTTCAGAAGTTTTTGTGTATCAAATTCGGGAAATCCTGTTAGGCTAAAAGAGTTGGGCTTTAAATTGTAGGTCTCTAATCTTAATAAAACTACGTAGTTTTAAACGTAAGACAAAATAGTACGGGATAAATATTGGACAGGGAGTTAAAAAGAGGAAAAGAGAGGTTGATAAATACTCAATATAGATGTAATTTCAAATTTTGGGTGTGATTGGTCAATTTAATTAATTACCAAAGCAAAATGCATTAGAAAAGGAAGACATATATATTGTATTTGGAAATAATTCCATACAAGAAAAAATGTCAAATCAACTTAATTCTCTCCATATATTATATTTTATGACCCAATGCTAAGTGCAAACTAATAACAAAATTCATAAAATAGTTTATACAGCTCATAGTGTGAAAACTCTTTCCTTATAATTCTCCCAATTCAGTGCATAGTGACATCTCAATGATCACATTAGATCATTCCCTCCAAACACATCCATCAAATGTTGACAGGCATCCTACTAGTAATGTATAATTCATAGTTAAACCTTAATAAATTCATTCCATTTTTTAAAATTTTTTTCCTCCACTTTCCCTTACTAAATTCTCATATTTACCAACATTCCATTCCATAAAAAAAAGGTAAAATACAAATAAATTTTCTTAAATTGCATTGATTCCTTGTAGTTTATAATTGTAACAATAAACTTTTTGAGCTTTATAAAATATATTTTCTTAATTTTTATCCAATATAGCAACAATAACTAAATATTTATCACTGACTGAGGTTTCACTGATTTGGATCACATTTCACCATCATTAATGTTATCCATATTATAGGGTTTGATAAAACTTTTAGTCATTTAGGCCCCGCGTTGCCAACGTTTCAGTGATTTGGATCACATTTCACCCTCGTTAATGTTATCATCAATATTATAAAGTTTGACAAAACTTTTGTCATTTAAGCCCCGGGTTGCCGACGTATTGCAACCTCTTTTTTTTTTTTTTAAGATCAGAACCGACTACTTATAAAACAGGAATGTTTATATAAGTAGACGTAGTTTTAATTTTTAATTTAATTTTCAGTTTTTTTAATTTTTATTATTAGATAATTAATAAAATGATAGTTTTAATTTCATTTAAAAAATTAGTCTTTATATTCTAACTGAATTTATTGATGGATTCAATTATTGAGTGTTTAAATTAAAATTATAGGGTTAGTGCCAAATATATGGATAGTAAAAGGAGTTTTTTTTATATATATATTTTAGGTAAAAAGAAAAAACGAACCCGGATCCAAACCCGAATTATTATCAACACAAAGCATAAAACAATCCATTGAGCCAAAGCCGACCCTTCTCACAATCTCTCTCTCTCTCTCTGAGCAAAATCTCATCCTCTCTCTCTCTGACTCTCTCTCCGATTCACTCCGATCCAATCCAATCCCAATCAAAGTCATCACTGTAAGTAGAATACAGAACTTGGTCTCATAAACCCTGATTTCTGTCCCCTTTTTTTCTCGTTTTATCTCAGATCCCTAGGTCAATTTTGATGGGATTAGGAAATGGATGATCATCGATGGTTGCATCTTTGGTTAACTTGTTTTTGCTAATCAGTTTTTTTTTTTTTTTAAAGTTAGATTTTTTATGGTGATTGATTGAGTTCGGATTTTGACTATTTTGTGGGCCATGATTTCTGATTGTTTATTTGATTTATTTTGTTAGGTTTTTACTCTTTTTTTTATTAGTAATTACTGCCTTTTAAGTAGTTTACTTGTTGTGGATGATTTTTATTTTTTTTCTTTTAATTTAGATTTTTTTGGGAGTTAGACGAGAAATTTTAGAGAGAAAAGGTGAGCGGATAAGGTTTTTAGGGTTTGATTTTTAGTTTCGGAATGTGAGTTGATTTTTTTAACCACCAGACGTTGGTTGCTCTTCTCTGGACACTGATTTTGTTTTGTTTTGTGTTGTTTTGATGGTCTTTTCTCCCAAGCTTTTATTTTTTTGGGTATTTATGATCTAACTCATCAATGTGGTTGGAGTTGTTTACCTTTTTTTATCATTGAGGTTTTAGCATTTTTTGTTTGCTGATTGTAATTCATATTTTTGGTTGGTTCTTCAAAAGGATATGGGTTTTATGGTGGATTTGATGGTTGTATCTATTGTTTTGCTTCTTTAAAATTTTTAGTTTTGTATGACTTTGAAGGCAATCATGAGCGACGAAGGGGAAAGGACCTGTCCTCTCTGCGCTGAGGAAATGGATTTGACAGATCAACAATTGAAGCCTTGCAAGTGTGGTTATGAGGTTTGTCCATCATTTTCTCCTTATCTTTGTTATACTTTGTGTTTTTAAGATTTGGGAGCTTTTTTGATATCGTCAAGTGGATTTTATTCTATGGGTCGTGATTGGATGGATGGTTCTATTTGAGTTTGTCAATAAATTTCAAATCAATACAGTTCCAGTTCTTATTAGTTAGAGCCTACTGTTTGGGATGTATGTAAATTTGCAGAAGAGACTTTCGTATGACAGCTGAGTCGGAGTTATTTAAGAGTCCTTAGTTTTAATGTCCAAATCCACCTCAATTTCGCCAAGGATTTGGAATTAAGATGAGCGCAAGATATCCCAAAACGGCTATGGTGGATTTGGGTTGTGGCTTTAAAATCTTTGTTTCTTTAATTCTACCATTTAAGCAGACGTTTGTTGATTTTTTTTATCAATATTTTTCTAGTGTTTCTTTAGTTATTTGCTAGTCTATGGAAAAGATTGAACTTTTCTTCACAGAGCCATGGCCTTGTCGTTTTGGTCTGTGCTTGAGATTCAATGACTGGTTTTTCTTTTATTTATCCATTCGTTCAACACATTTGCTTGTCATGTTTGGTTGTACGTGTTATGCATATCATCTGGTTTTAGAGAAGTGGTGGTACCCAGAAGGAGTGTCTCCCTAGAGGTCTGGTGGTAGGTTTGAAGGAAATGGAATGGAAGCATGAAGCTTTAATCTCACATGGCCTTGAAATTTTAGTTTTATTATTCCTTGGTTGAGTACTTGGATGGCAACTCTTGAAGCCTGTCTTGATGCATTTGGTATTACGGTGATCTTAAATCATGTAACTATTTGTCCTGTCAGTTCCAGTTGAGGATCAGGGGGATTAAATAAATAGAGGAGAATCCACTTGGTAATTGATCATAATGGAGATTTCTCGTTTGTTCAAGTGCTCTCAGTTGGGTAGTCCATATATCATCTTGAATTTGAATGTGACGAAATGACACTGTCAGCATTCTGAGGAAATACGATAGATATTTTGAGAAGGACCTCTAGATATGTAGGGACCTTCAAAGGAATCAATCTGCCTATGATATTCCAACGACTCTAGTCTGAAACTGGGACATGAAAAATGCTACTGCATGATTTCTTTATATATCTCGTTGAAATTAATAGGGAAGGGTGCAGGGCTGCCTCCAATTGAAAAAACAGTGAAACACGCGAAGTGAAAAGTAAAAGAGATAACAGATGTTATAATAGCTATCGAACTGGTTGTCCACTGTATACTGCATTTGAATGTGTTATCCCGGTATATCTTTTATGACAAAAATCTTGACTCTTGGTATCCTTTTGTGCAGATCTGTGTTTGGTGCTGGCATCATGTAATGGACATGGCTGAGAAGGATGATACAGAAGGTCGATGTCCAGCATGCCGTACTCCTTATAATAAGGAGAAGATTGTGGGGATGGCAGCAAGTTGTGAAAGGTAATTTACAACATCAAGGTCTATTGAAGCAGTTGTGTGGGCTCTACTCGGTAAAAAAACTAGATTAATCTGTTTTCTGCAGTCGTCATGGTCTCTACAAAATCTTTGTAACAGGTTGGTGGCTGAGATGAATATGGAGAAAAGGTTCAAGACACAGAAAGGAAAAACTAGAACATCTGAAGGAAGGAAGCAACTTAGTAGTGTGCGGGTTATCCAAAGGAACCTCGTCTACATTGTGGGATTGCCTCTTAATCTAGCAGATGAGGATGTATGTGTATTCTGTCGTCCATCGCTTTCACCCCTTTTTTCTTCATCATCTTTGTTGACATTAGTTGAATGTTATTATGTGCTTCTGATACAGCTTCTTCAGCGTAAAGAATATTTTGCTCAATATGGTAAGGTGCAGAAAGTGTCTATATCGCGTACAGCAGCTGGAACTATTCAACAATTTGCAAATAATACATGCAGTGTGTAAGTTTGGTTTCGATAAACTTGTATCTGTTCTGATTTTTACTCAATACTTTGTGTGATTCATGTTGTTTCACCAAGTGTATGAGATCTGGCTACTGATATTCTGTTCTTGTAGCATTTTTTGTAATTAATGGTTAAATACTAATCATTTGCGTATGTTTCTTTAACCTAGATATATTACTTATTCAAAAGAGGACGAAGCAGTTCGCTGTATTCAGTCAGTACATGGATTTCTCTTGGAGGGCAGGCCATTGAGGTTATTGAATTGTTATATTTAGGAAATATGATTTCGCTTTTGGTTTGTTAGATGATAATTTTGAAGTTCATTTCCGCAGGGCATGTTTTGGAACCACAAAATACTGCCATGCATGGCTAAGAAATGTGGTATGTTTCAGGGGTATAACTTAAGTTTAACTTTGGATGGCGAGATTTCATGTCTGTTAGTATCTTTTTCCTTTTTCTGTTCTAGATTTGGATATTGACTCTCTTTTGAACTTTTGTGCAGCCTTGCAGCAACCCTGACTGTTTATACTTGCATGAAATCGGTTCACAAGAGGATAGTTTCTCAAAAGATGAAATAATATCAGCTTACACAAGGTAATTTAGTCTCAGTTTTCCCTCGATTATTTCATTATTGCCTTTTCATCTTAGCTTGCCTGAAATCTGTTGGAAAAATATCTATTTTTTGAATATGCTCCTATGATATTGATCATATGCAGGTGTCTGCTATTCTCTGTTGTTTTTGGTTTTTTCAATTTGTCTTTTGAATTTATGGAATTAGAAGATCTGGTGCCATGGTTTTTTCATTATTGGAAGAATGGACCCCAGTGCTCCTTGTACTCTCTGAAACGGGAGAGATAGTGCTTGAGATGATGTATTTACACCTGTTTCTTATATGTTGATCAACCTTTCACTGACCTTGCTTTCAAATATTTTAGATCCATTATTGGCAATCAACTTGTAGTTCAGATAAAATTGTGACGTGGTGGATTCTGCTAGATATTGCCTTTTATTACCGAGCCTTTTCATTTTTCTTTGAAACTTATGTTTCAGAAGTTTCAAATGGAAGTGGAAACTCAACTAAGATTCACAAATATGTTCGAAAGCTTCCTAAAGTTGAACTTATTTGTGTCAGGCTCCTCACCTTGAGTTAGTTACTAACTGAGGGGTAACAACACATCATAAATCTAGAACAGTTCAAGGATGTTTACAGTTGAGTTTTGGCTAATCTTCAGTGCTAAAATTAACTGGTAAGCCTTTGGAGCTTCTTTTTTGACTAGAGATAAATGGTGGGCTAATTGTTGATCTGAGCATTTATTTTTCTAAAACTAAAATTTGGCAAGTGTTCACGACAGCTTACAAAAATATTTCACTATTGAACTTGTTTGTGCGAAGGGCCGGTAAGAGCATATTATTTTCTATGAACATGGACTTCTTCATCCAACTTAAAAGTAATAATTTCTTGGATTCTCTTTATGACTGACAATATAAGTACTTCTACAATGTTCTGTGGGACAGCTAATTAACTTTCTTGGTTATTTAAGGAGTAGAGTTCAACAAATTACGAGTGCAACAAATAGTATGCAACGGCGTTCTGGAAACGTGTTACCACCACCAGCAGATGAGTACTTCAACAGTTCTGCTTCCTCAGGCAAACCAATTAGTAAAAGTGTTACAAATGTAAGATCTTCTGTTCCTGTTCTTTTTTTTATCGTTTGGGGGGTGGGTGACAAAGTAGAACCCTGCAATAAACTAGTTGCCTGGTCTTCCTTTTCAGTTATATTAGGTTGGGTTGAATGGTTTTGGTCTATTACCATTGGGGTTCTTTTGGGTTGTGTTAGTTTGTTTTGGGTATGTCAACTTGGAAGAGCAGCTGTCATTGGCTTCCTTACCTTTGAGTTACTTTGCTTGAAGTGCATTGTGTTAGAATATTCTTTTGTTGCTGAAGCTTCAAGTAGTTTTGTATCTGATGGTAATACTGACTCGTGATCTTGGAATTGTATTCATCTGTTTCTAATTATTTGGTTGCCACCTATCTTGCAGAATTCTACTAGCTGTATTAAAATTTCTCCTCCAAATAGTAGTTCTGGGAGATCTGTTGCTCTTCCTGCTGGAGCTTCATGGTATGCCTTTAAATGATCTGCAATTTCTTTTAATTTATAAGAGGATCAAATCCGCGGAATTTTATGATGTTGAAATTTCAGGGGAACGCGTGCCTTTAGTAACCAGCCTACATCTGCAAGTTTACCATCTTCCAATGGACCTCAAAATCAGATACCAGACACTAGTAATGGTCCAGTGACATTCTCTACAGCACTTGCTAGCTCAAATCACAACCCTTTATTGCATTCTGATGTGGGGAAGAAACTAGTTCCTGCCGAAGAAAATAATACTGGTCAAGTAGAAGGCAGGCTGATGTCAGAACCTGTTAAACAGACTTCACATGCAGATTGCCCAACTAGTTTGTCTGATACCCCCAGCCCATCAGCTCATCCTACGCCAACAACTATAACCAGCAAGCTATATGGCCTACCGTCATCTAGAGATAAAGATAAACATGTCATTTTGCCTCCAAAGATTACCAACTCCGACGATACCTCATCAGAATCTTCTGGCCCTGGTTCAGTGGAAGATTCAAAAGATGATATGGATGAAACTGTTAAGAGCTTGTCAGCTGATATATTGTCAATGAGCATTGATAAACGTGAAGGTTTAGAACAAGGCTACCTGGAACAGTTTAGAGAACCTTTAACTTCTCAGACCATGAACTATGTGGAATCTAATCCTGAGACTTGTCTCTCAAGGATTAAGTCTGAGCCTGAATGGGGTTCAGAAACTCCAGTGCCGCAAGTTGCGTCTTATGAAGAAAAAGATGATTTGCTATCTTTTGATAACCAGCGACTGAAGGATCCTGAAGTTGTTAGTGATGGTAGCTACTTACCCAATATCTCTCATCCTCTTCATGGGTCCCATGATCATAGAAGTTATTCTCTGCTAGGTAATGGTCCATTCAAATTGAATGGTGATCTACATGTTGTAGATAACAAAGTTGATTCAGTGTCACAGTTGGCTGGTACTCCATTTTTGTCCAGTGGGTACCCGGAGAATCAGTTCAACAGTTTTGCATCTTTGACCAACAATGTTGAACAGTCTTATTTGTCTTCAAACCATGAGAAATCAAAGCACATTGGGAGATTGCATAATGAACTATCTAGTGCTGGCCAGAATTCTCTGGATATGGGAGAGAGCAGTATAATATCAAATATTTTGTCTTTGGACTTTGATACATTGGATGACTCACTAACTTCGCCACAGAATTTGGTAAAGTTTTTGGGTGAAAATGAAAAACATCAGGGCTCTCATAGAGTATCCAGTCCCTGGAAAGTACAACAAAGCAATCAGTCGAGGTTCTCCTTTGCAAGAGAGGAGGAACCTATATCTCATGGCCTGGAGGCTGAATCGTCTCTGGGTTTTACAGATCAAATTTTTAAGACTCAGTATTCTGATCATGACTTTGCCAATAATGCAAGCTTTCATGGGGATAAGTTTGGTGCTCGCAACGGTTTTTCATTATTAAATGCCGAGGAACCAGATACTTATGGCAGCACCCATTCTCTTTTCAATTCTAGCAAGTTTCCAGGTGAGTTGAAATTCATTTACGTGCTGATATTTTTTATGGTTCTGCATTCGTGTTTGAGTGATCCATCTTCTTTACAACCTTTTCGGCAACAATAACATTTTAAAATTTAAATCTTTTGCCTTTTATCTTTTCTGGCAATTCAGACCTTGTGCATTTAATGTGATAGCCATTAGTTTTGTGATGTATGCATGTAGTTATGAATTCACCTTACTAGGACATTTGGGTTCTTGTAACAAACTTATGTTTAATATGGCTTCTACTCCTAGTTTCATGGCGGTTATTGCATGGTTTGTTGGAACTGATATTTCTGCACTTGATTTTTTTCTGTTTATTTACTGTGTGCTTCCTTGTTTGGTCTGTGTAATTAATGTTAAAAGCCAACTTTAGCATATACTAGTTGCTAGAGTTCTGGTGTTTAAGTGGAAAATTGTATTTTTATGTAAACAACAGTATAGAACACGATGGCGAAATATGGTCCATATAGGGAACCCCACATAATGGGATAAATGCTTAGTTGTTGTAGTAATTATAGATAAACGAAAATGAAATAAAAAAAACATGGTCTTTAACTGAATTTTTTGTTTCTTTTGAGTTAGATATTGTTATGCAACTTTTCTTTTCAGTTAAATTTGCTTCTTGGATGAACATGCAATACTTGGTAAGTCCCCAAACCAAAGTGGTGAAGAAGATATAAGCTTTGCTGTTAAAGCCAGCCAATTGCAAAGTTTCTGCATATGAGATTGCAGCAGTGAAAAAGTAAAGAGTGTACTACATTTTGTTTTAGTTTATTCGGATAGTTTGCTGAGTTTTTATCTTTTGTTGTAGTGTTGACGTCCAGTTAATGAGGACTCCTCAAATGGATTATCTAGTACTAGAAGCTCATTTGCTTTGCCTTGCTATTATTTTGATAAATTATTGGCTGAGGGTTTGTTCCACTCGGGTGGTTTTTGGTCAATAAACTTCTCATGGATCATGCTATGGCGTGCTGGGTAAGATAATTTGATGATGAGAATATAATTTTCAAAACAATTCTTAAACCAGCAAGGTTCAGACATGGCATGTTTAGGTTGCTGTTTTCAGTCTGCGACTGAGAAACCTGTTTAACTCTTTTCTTTTCAATTTTCTCTGGTATTATATTATGTTTGTTACTGCATAATTTGTTTACCTCCTTTTTATCAGTGGTATCAATCTCCTTCTGTGTAGATTGCTTTTTTCTTTCTTTCCCCCCCTCTTTAGATGTCATTGCTGCTTACAAAAATTTGGATTTCCAACAGTTTCACGATCCCAAATAGCTGTCCCTCCAGGATTTTCAACACACAACAGGGCACCACCCCCAGGTTTTATGTCACATGACAGAGTTGAACAAACTTTCAACTCATTTTCTGGTAAGTCTCTCTCTCTCTCCCTCCCTCCCCTCCCCTCCCCTCCAAAAGAAGCAGCACCAACACCCCTACTAAGACATGCAAATCAATGGGAAAAAGATATTCTTAGAGAAATCTCATGTAGAATATTGTTGTTCGTAATCTTGACAACCTATTTGGCAGGGAACCACATGCTTGACACCCCTTCTTTGAGAAATCAGTATCAATCTTCGCATGCTGGAAGTAATTTTAGCAATGGTGATATTGAATTTATGGATCCTGCAATCTTAGCAGTTGGTAAAGGGAGGTTTCCAGATGGCCTTAGTGGTTCTGGCTTGGACATGAGATCGAATTTTTCTCCTCAAATAAATAATTTTGAAAGTGATGCAAGAATTCAATTGTTGATGCAAAGATCTCTTTCTTCTCATCAGAATCAGAGATTTTCTGATGTCGGAGATGCCTTTTCTTCTCTTGCTGATTCCTTAAGAAGCCCGTCGAGGGTTATGGAGCAATCACTAGCCAACAGCATACCTCCATATTCACAAATCAGTCTTCCACAGTCTAGAAATCCTTTGATGTCAAATGGCCACTGGGATGGTTGGAATGAAGTTCAGAGTGGAAATAATCTGGGCATGACAGAACTCCTTAGACCTGAGAGGTTTGGTTTTAATAAATACTACACTGGATATGAGGATTCCAAGTTACATATGCCCGGCCAAGGTGATATATATAATAGGACTTTTGGGATATAATGTACTCAAAGAAAGTGTTTTGATATGTCATTGTTGGCCATAATGGTGAAACACAGATGGTATCTGATCTAATAGACTGTGGTCAGTGAATGTTGAATAAATTATGACTTGGCTACTGGAAAATGACTTTAAGAGGCTGGCTTAGACAAACTATTGGACTTAGTCCTCAGGAAGACGAAGTTTTGTGATGGGTCTCACCTGGCTGATTCTGATAGGTGAAGGATCAAACCCACTAAATAGGGTATCCAGAAACCAATAGGTCAGTAATCTCTCTCTCTCTCTCTCTCTCTCTCTCACACACACACACACACGTACAAATTTAGCACTAGTGGCCATTGATATTGTGTATATGGAAAGAATAACCAGTGTTGCTCGAACTAGGTACTCGAGAATGTCAACAAGCCATGTTTGTATTTAGATGTGTGAATGTTGAAACTACTTGAGACTAGTTTGCTCTGATTATTTCTAGTAATTTTGTGAATTTCTAAAGCAGTTGTGAGATTGGTGTCAATTGAAACTATTGAGTCTTGTATTTTATTCAACAAAGCTACTTGGAACTGCATACAATTCAGGGATAGGATTACCTTGTGCTTTTTAAATTTGTGAGATTATCATTGGCATCATATAATTATGATATTTGTGTGAATTAATTTGCTTTCCTCAAACTTGGTGTAGATGAATTGCAGTTGAACGTGCTGAGACCATGGCTGAATGTGAAGATGTTATTGTTAGATGAATTGCAATTGAAGAGAAGAATAGTGAGACAGGGCTGAATGTGAAAAAAGATGGAACGAGATTGCACTGTCGGGTGATTCCCCTTTATATTGAGATTTTTGTGTACAACTTGATGTAGTAGTGGTTTTTTCTTTTCTATGAAATTATAATTAAAAAAAAAAAGTAAATTTTACATGTTTATAAACATTTTTTTTTACCCTTTTTAATTAATACCGTCTATTAGCAGGCAGTAGCAAACTCGACTTCAATGAATGAATTATGAGTTGGCTCAAGTCAACACTAAAATTCTGGAATACTAAGTGGACTTTATATTCATAAAGAATTTTGTTAAATTGTTATTTACCCTCTAGTTTTCACTTAGCAAATCGTGGAAGAATTGGCCGTGATTTTCTCTATATTTTGAGTGGCCGGCTCAGTATAATGAAATAAATCAAATTCTCAAATTCAACTACTAAGGTGGTGAGTCTTTGAAATAGTATGTTTTTAACATGTTTGTGTCTTAGGTTTTAATTCAAAATTGATTTTGAAGCTCTAATGCAATGGCCGTGTAGATTTGTCTATTTTACAACAACGTAATACATCTTTTTTCTGTCAGTAGTTTCATAATCAATATTAGCAATTTAATATGGTAAAAAATTTTACCCTTTTTTTTTCTTTCTGGAGCCGCAAGAGCACCCAACTTAGACGCGAGGGTATACAAAAATTTTGGCATAGGTATTTGATGAATGAATTTATTATGGTAAATAGTTTAGTATGCTGTCCAATTGTTGATTGCTTGTTTACACAGTTGTAGTTTCATTATTTACAAATTGTGCTTAGTACGAAGATTGAAATGGTTTAAAATGGCATTTATTACTAATGTAATATTATTTTGACCAATTTGAAAATGATTCCTTCGTTCTTTGTTTCTTTGTTTCTTTGAGAGAGAGAGAGATCAAGAGAGCACTGCTACTACTCTATTCTTAGCAACACTCAAAGCTATGGGCACATCATTGTTATGGTTTAAAAAAAAAATGTCCATTTTCTCTCTTAAGTCCAGCAATGCAGGTTGTAATAAAAATTGATTCCTTCGTTTGTTTCATATAGGGAAAGTAAAAAGAATTCTGAACCAAAGAAAATAACTGTAAGATTTCAGAATTTTGAATCTATTTTAAAAGTTGGGATTATAATTACTTTCATGAGGATTTTAACTATGTGACTCTTTTTATGCTTATTATTTATATTTTGAGTTTAATATCTTCCTTATGGTAAATTATAATTCATTTTTCATACTATATTTTTTTAGTTTGATATTTTTTTTCTTCTGAATTTTCTACTTAACTAAAATTGAAATTTTAGTAGTTTTTAAATTTCTTCATATTGACTTTTGAGGTAAATCATTGTAAAAATAGTTAAATAGATGGATGATATTTTTTTTTTACTTTTTTTAAAATTAAAATTATTTACATGGTCAGTGTTTTATTATTTTATTTAAAAAATTCATAATTTTATTTATGTTGCTTTAAACCTTTTCTTTAATCTTTTTAGTTAATTAATTTTCATACATTTTATATCTACAGTACTTATTATTTAATTAATGTTGGCCATTTTTGATTTACATTAATTAGCAAATTTATTTTTTATTTATTTAATCAACTATTATCTTTTCTAGCAATACTAATAGATAAACATAAATTTTATTTTATCATAAGGTAAAAAAATATAATTAAATTTCATAATATGATGTAGAATAAAACTATATAAATAGTGATGTACAAGTATAAAATACAAATTAAATTCAAATATCATTATTTGGTTCAATAATTGAAATCAAATAATAAAATAAGAATCTAGTAACTTTTTGAAAATTTATCCAAACACTAGTTAAGTATTCAAATTCCTTAAAATTATATTCCTAAAAGTAATATAATAAAAAAATATTCATTTTTTTTAAAAATTTAAATTTTAAGAATCACAATACTATCAAATATTACTTTCATACCAACCAAATAAGATTTGTAATAGACAAAGTTGGAACAGCATGAATGATGAATCCTAGAGGTCCCCTCCCACTTGTTGTCTGATTCAGTGCCATAAATTTACTGTTATTTTTTAAGATTGTGGAAAGATCTAAAGAACCCCACCATACAAAAAGTCCACCTAATTAAGCATCAAAACCTAACCAAAATCAAACCACAAAGCAGACACTACTTAAATTCCAACACTTATATTGGTCCTACCACGTGTTGTGATATCCAATTCGTATCTAAACACAAACTCAGGAAAGAGAATTTTCATGGGACTGTAAAATTAAAGAAATGTTCATGTTGAATTTAAGAAAACAAACATTAGCATGCATTGACCAAAGAACCTTTGGAAACCTCAGGAGAACTGAAATGCTCGAGTTCCTTCATCCTTGAGGAGGTATACCTGAAAGGATGTTATATTATGTTGGGTGTTTTGTTATTTGTTTATTTTATGGATACACGATATTTGTATCTAACACTTATTTCTTAAAATTTACTAATAACTCTACAAAGTTTTAGTTAAATACACGTGACATGAATACATAAAATAAAACATGAAATGAAACGCTGAATATACATAAGATCCGAAATGGGAGGTATATTGCCTAACGGATTTTTGTAACACTTCTCGCTTCAATTCTGTAACATTTTATATAATAAACGATTAGTAATTATTACTAGAATTAATAAAAAGACAATGGTATAAGAAGTGAAATATGAAATGTCACTTAACTTAAAAGAAACGATTGGGAGTGAGTATATTCTGGATTTATTGCATCTGCCATGCAGATTGTACGGTGAACTTAATGCAAATGTTGAAACCTAACCAAATTTAAACTAATCAATGCCCAACTCACCACAAAAATTGGATGTGTTTTACTCATGTGAATGATTTAGCTCTAACATGCTATCAAATTGTGCTTCTTTTAGAATTAGGGAAGAAAGAAATATGGTTGTTATGTTTAGTAGTTAGTACTAACCCTTCATGAATCTTAATGTCCAAATCCTCGGAAGTGAAAAAACAAGAAAAGGGTTGTGTCAATTATAAAAGGAAAGATTCCATATGCAGAAAAGGGAAAAGTAAGAAACAAGAAATAGTCAAATTAATGAATCATGGAGTTGGCAATTCTTAGGCAAATGGCAAACATTTGTAGAGCTGCTGCAGTGCTTATGATTTAGTTTCACTGAGTAAATGGATGTGTTGAAAATTTCTAATGAAAGCCGGCCCACTTATCTTTAACCATTGGAGGAGGATGAAGTACACAAAGACTATCCTTATCAATATTGATAAACAAGTGATCAAAGTAACACATCATCATCATCATCAATATTACTCTATAGATTTTGCAAATCTCTATGTTTTCTCAACATCTTCCAATCAAAACAGCCGAAATTTGAGAGTATCCACCGGAGAGTTTGTTTTGCGCATGATTCACGTTTCACAAACTACAGGGAGTACCGACATACTACAGTTTTTAGGTCCTTAACGTAGAAAAAACGAGATGAGATGTTCTATCTAATATTTTGTCTTTTTTATCCTGTTTTAATTAAAACTATGTCATAGAATTCACTAATATCTTGGTTAGAGTCTAATCATTGTAAAGTAATTTTAGTGATATTTATGTATTTAGTCCTTACTTTTAATAAAACTACGTCGTTTCAAATATTAGACAGAATAAAATAGGATAAATATTGAACATATATATCATAACAAACACAAAAAGGGCACTGCCGAAATGCAGTCAAAACAACACACTATTATTGTTATTATTACTAATGGTTAATAAAGAGCCACTGAGGCATTGAATAGTAATTCGGAGAAAATTAAAAACAACAGTACACTATTATTGTTATTATTATTAATTTTATCAAGAAGAGGCATATCAAATCAGGTATGCCTTTTCAAATGCAAACAAGATAAACGAGAGATAAGATGGGATGATGATGATGTTTATTTTTCATTTGTCTATTCACTATTGTCTGTTTGTGACTTTGGATTGGGGAAAGGAATGACAAGGAAAGGGAATAAAAGGTAAAAGAGTTTTTACTAACATTAATTTGTAATATTTGTTTGAAGAAAACAAATGTATATGCACATGATCTTTTACCATTCAATTATTTAGGTAAATGAAGTGTAGTAACAAGACTTTGTCAATGTTTAGCTCATTGAGTGTCAGCAAATGACAATGGTTAAAATTTAGTAAATTTGAGATTAACTCGTTAAACTTTTTTTTGCGATACAAGTCCGACTTCAGTAAACTCAAACTCCGCTTGTTAAACTTTTTCTAGGCTTAAGCCTAGAACTAAAGATCGAGCTTGAGTAAAAATTTCAAGTTTGAGCTCGAGTTCAATTAGAGCTAAACTTGAGTTAGATTGATATATTATGCTACATAAAGACCTTTAAAGCATTATGTGTTGTTTTTCTTCTTTTACTTGTTGCTTGCAGAGTTCAAATCAAATATAGGAAAAAAGGGCAATTGTGTTGAAATTAGGCATTACATATGCAGGAAATAAAGATCAAAAAACAAGAAAAACAAAGGAAGAAGAGGAAAACAATGGCATAATAATAGTATAGGACAGCTAATCTGAAAGATCCTTCAACTATATGGATGTCCAAATTAATGACAAAAGTGGCCCAATCAAATTTTGTTTTTTGTTTTTTGTTTTTAAATTTTAAGAAGAGACTGGTCCTTTCGATTTTTGTCCAGCACAAAAGTGGGAAGAAAGAGAGAAAGAAAGAATTGATTTGATAGAACAATGAAGCATTTTGATTTTAGACCATGAATGTTGAATAGTAACGTCAGATTTTAATATGTCCACTTTGTTTTCAATTTTCTTCTATATTGATGATTATTTCTGAAATGGACATAACAATAAACGTGGCATATCCCTCTCCTGCCAAAATCATCCATCAAAGAGTACTACTTGCTGGCTTGCTGCTAGCCTGCTGCCCACTTTGGCCAAATTTGGCATGCAATTCAGAAGCTTAAATGAGTATTCCTACAAAATTAAATTCTTGAGTTCACATTTTGCCTCCTAGACTAGGAGGAGATCAATTGTATGATTGTCCATATTTTATTTTACACAAAAAGGAAAAAATCCCAGAAAAGGAAATGCTTTAGTTTTAGCATCTATTGAGGAATTAGCAAATTAGGATAAATGTAGCTCAATCATTGTTGTTTTAACACAGCAAAAAACAATTGTTGAAAAGAGAAGTGCTAGTGAAATGCGTTTTTGCACTCTTTGTATAGCCATGCATTTCACAATTAGTCCTGTTTTTCCATGACAATAAATATTGCCAAATTTCCAACGTGGAGATGGGATGGGATCACAAATTGAAAATCTATTTTCAAGATAATTAATGGTTAAAATTCTGTAAACTTTGGTTTGAAATTTCTTCTACTGAGGAGGAACTGATATGATGGCGTACCAAGTGTCCCAAAATTCATTACAAGTTAGACTGGGATTAATTAAGGGGACAAAATTCCCAGATTTTTTTGTAGGTCTGAAGAAAATATCTCTTCCAAGAATCAATTACATAAGTTGACACAGGTAGGTGGGACAAGGGATGTATTAATATTGCCTAAGAAATCCTCCAAAGTGACATTTTTCCAGATCCATTGTTGTTCTTGCTCTTGATTCTTTGGGGGTGGTTGTTAAGAGGATTCGGTTGCTTTAAGATTGCAGGCCTAGTTACTTGTTTCTGGCTGTTGTTGTGATCAGTTCAATCTTAGTTTGTTAAGGAAGAGTGGTTCCACCAGAAATTTCTTTACTCTTGAGTTGCAAATTGCACAAGTTTGGAATGATGAAAATTTCATGACATGACACAATTTTCTGCTGGCATGATAAATTTGTATGCAGTTTTAATGATCAAACGAAATGTAGGCGTAATTTCAACCCAAAGACACTTCCTATACTGACTTAGACTCCGTACATTACTAAAATCAACATGTGATGAATTTGCTTCTAACTTCAATTTCAGCAGCCAATCGTACATTATGAAATGTTTTCACATTGATGATAAAAGTAAACAGCATTTTACCATAAATGTTGAAGAAGATAACTTCTCTTAACAGTAGCATGAAAATCTGTTGATCTTAAAAGAATTTCAGCTAAAGAATACATTCGTACCATGAATAAGGAAGAAAAGTTCAAATCTCTATGCATGCTGCTTATATGACATGGGGCAGCATTTTCCACAGAATTCCGAATGCTGCTTGTGTGAAAATTTTCTGTCAAACAAGTTGAACCATATTTTTTTGTATGTATCCGGATTCAAATGGTACAAATGAATCCAAAGACTCAGCTAGGTCTGCCTATTCACAGTTAATCGTGCTCAGCGAGAATACAATTATGGGGGCGGCCAATGTGGCCTGAGCTGGTAACGGCATTGAGTAGTGTTAGCAGAAGATGCGGGATAGGAAGCAAAGCAGGGATTGAGTGCGGATGCGTTTGGAGCCTTTGACGGAGAGGAAGCAGTGGTAGCCGGAGATGAGAATCCTGATGATGCTGCAGTGGAAAACACTGTGATTGGGGTAGCATTGAACTGACTTTGCATTTGCCACGCCCATTTTGGGGTTCCATGAGAAGGACCTACTTCAATCCTATTCTCAGTCGCTCTTTCCTGAAAAGAATTGGAAAGAAACGATAAAAATACAAAATATGATATGTTTAAAGATAAATGAAAACAACATGTGTATAGATAGAATACGATAGTGAAATATGACCCATGTAACCGATCCCTATGTGGGATAAAGGCTTAGTTGTTGTTGTAGACATACAAAACCAACAAGATATGCCAAGAAGAATTCAATTAGTTCCTTTTTTTTTCGTAAAATCTTCTTCAGTTACCAATCAATATGCAATTTGCTAAATTCAAGCAAGAGCCTTAAAATCTTTCTTTTTGAGGTATGCAAAATTTGATAACAGGCTCCATTTCTGACATAATGCAACATCTTCCACAACTAAAAATGCATTAATTTTCTGCTCAGAAGAATTTAATCTGTGTCACAGAACAGGTTTTTTAACAATAGGTAGATTGACAAAATAAGTCTAATGGCTTCCAGGCTAAAGCTCAGGTATTTCTGCACACCCTCTTTAAAGGAAAACCCAATGCCTATTTAGCAAAACTAGGAATGATCATTTGAGCCATTGAAACTTAAAATTATTACTAGTGTAATTTATGAGGGTAAAGTATAAAGCACAACAAACAAGAACAAAAGAACTTGACAGCAGCAGAAGGTAAAGAATGAGAATCCATGATCCTACCTTGTAATTTGGAATGAAGCTAGAATATACACCAGTCCACAAGTGAGGGTGCTCTGATGTCAATGGTAATCCGTTAAGAGGATTTACAGTTGCACTAGAGAGGTCCATCTGTGATTAAGCAAAAAGAAAGAGATTAAGATGATCCCACACAGAAATCAGTACAAAATGAAAATCAAACTAGCCGTCTTCACATATTAATCTGGAGTATAAATAAGTTCTCCCAGAAGAAAGGATTTTTGTGCCTAATTAGTCGAGCAACTAGCAAGTAATGTACACATATAATCATTAATTTGGAACCTTTGACATTCTAGCACTTTGGACGTCGTATGGATGATACTGTACACCCCTAAAACTTTCATTCTCCTTTCCAGAAGAGGTTGATATCCCCAAATTTAGATCAAGATCATTTTGGCTCCCTGCAATTTTAACATCAAGCGTTCAATGATTTTTCTCCTTGTGAGTTAGGGAGAGGGGAAGAAGATAACCATTCCTAACGAGTATAGCAGATTATTAGGTCCTTGGACCTTCCAAATAAACCTATTCAAACACAAGCATTGAACCACACCTTCATTATGGGAATGAGAGAGCATTGAATGAGAGGGCATCTGTGTTTCATAGGTACTTGGCTCGAAGTTGGTGACAGCCTCCCTTCCATTACATTTGATAGCTGCCTTGTCATAAGCCCTGATTTGCAGAAAATCAAAAGGGAGACACACGAGTTGGATGATACCTATTGAGGTTGAGAATGTAGGGTAATAAATTGAGTTTCAGGGAGAAGGTAATTCATGATCATTAGGACCTTGCAGCTTCTATTTCACTGTCGAATAACCCAAGATATATATACCTGCAAAGCAATCACCGCAATCCCAGCTATAATTACATACAGTTCCCATCGATTTTTTCCTTGCAAATTAGTATCATTTTAATTCTTGACACATCTGTTTCCCATTCCAAACCAAGCCACACTAACATTGTTTTAAGCCTATGTAATTATCTAGTAACAAAAACCAATAGAAAAGATGCTCACTTTTTGCCAAGGAACTGCCCCATTCGAGCTTCCCATCTGCCGCACTTGTGCAGTGTCACTCCTCTGTATTTGGAGCTCCCCCTGGAGAAACCAGTACTTTGACGTCGCAATATGTGGACAAATTCTTCTTTAGTCAAATTCTTCATCTGCATTAGTTAATTTACACACAACATTAAGGACTACTGTATCAGAACTACTCAAAAGGGATAACTTCCATGGGTACAAGAATCCATAGAAGTGTATCGTAGGAAAGTACAGTGCTAAATTTTGCAAATTAACCTGTTTCATATCATCATCGTAATCACAGATGGTAAAATTGATATCCGCATCAACACCCCGGAACTTAATCGCAGCTCTATCATAGGCTCTGAAACCGTAAAAATTCACCCAAAGATCAGAACTTTAAGCTTCATCTACGTCAAAGAGAAACTTCAACGATTACTACTAATATATTATGGTGTGAAATTAATATACCTGGCTGCAGCATGAGCAGTGTCAAATCCACCTAAAACATCCCAACACCAGAAACCATTAGGACATACTAAATTTGCATAAAATTAATCAAAAACCAGAAAGAAGGAGAAAAATTATCCCCAAAAATACAAGAAAATTGAAAATCATAAAATGAACAAAATAAATGAAATACTCATCCATACCCAAATACACTTGCTTTCCGCAATCCCTGCAGCCAATTAAAGAAAGATTAGTAATTCTTGAAGAGTTCAAGCTAGCAGAATACATGAAAATGGATGTTAAAAGGAATGCGTCTAACCAAATATGAGACTCCCATCGGCCAGTCCTTCTATAAAAAGTTACCCCTCTGTACTGAGAGCTTCGAGACCTCGGGCCTCTTCGACTCTTCTTCACTTGCTGCGTCTGCTGCTGTGGCTGCGGCTTCTGTTGCTGTTGCTGACCGCCAAATGAAAGATCCACCACCCAATTCTTCTGGGAACGATTCGGGCCATGTTCATATTGAGTGCTGGCAGGAAACAGCTCCTGAGTCACCATCCGATCCTCATCCTCATGATCAGCTGATGATTCTTGAACTTTGTTATTAGCGGCGGCGTTGACTTTAAGGATTCCAAAGTTTAAGGTGAGGAAACGTTGGTGGTCGGAGGAGGAAGGGGCACGCGTAGAGCACTCGTCATCATCGACGGTGGTTGCATTGCTGGAAGCAGCCTCTCCAGCATCAACAGCAGTAGCCCCATTCACCACAGATGAATATGAATTGGAAGTGGCAGTCGATTCATACTCCCCACCCACCATACAAACTTCCTTCTCATCCTCATCGCTATTTGCAACACTCAAGTTAAGATCCAACATCATGTTAATGTACTCCTAATTATCTCAACAAAAAAAAAAAAAAAACCCAACCCACCAAAGGATTTCCTTAAAGAAGAGAAATGGATCAGAAAAACAAAAAGAAATTGATCAAGAACACATCAGTCCTATACGTATGATCATTGAAACATTCAAGCTTAATAATAACAATAATCAAGGTTCACCAACTTATTATTAATAACCATAACTTGCCCCAGTTGCTCGTTTAATTAATTACATGTAGAAGAACTGAAAAAGTAAAGAAAGAGTGAGAGAAATGGAATGGAATGAAATGGGGGGATATGTAGGAATGAAATGGAGCAGAGTGTATATATAACAAACTGAGGAGAATGAAGATTGGGACGTAGGAATTAGGATGATGAAACATCACAAGCTACAGTAGTAATTTTTTTATTTTTGTATTTTGTGAATGAATTTAAAGAGTAAAGACAGTTGTTCTTTGTTTTTTTTAATTTATTTATATTTTATATTTATAGTTTAAAGAGGAAGGAAAGAGTTGAGGAACAGAGAGAGAGAAGAAAGGAGACCGACCACAATGGGTAAATGAGATGAAGACTCACCAACGAATCACTTTTTCCTTTTATTTTTATTTTATATATATTTATTTTATTAAGTGGGAGTGGTCTTAGAATAACAGGGGTTACCGGTAGTGGGTTTTTTTCTGAGGTTTTATTATATTTGTGTCTAGTTATGGGTTTTGAATGGACTAAGGTTTCAGGTCATTGGTTTGGTCTCATGGATGGGGAACAAATAAACATTAACAATTTTTTTAACTTTTACCCCTTGGGTTAAAATTTTAATTTACCAATTTCCCCACTTTTTTTTTCTTTCACATTGTAACTATTGCTACCCTTTGATTACTTCTATACCATTCAATCTACATATGGAAGAGTGAAAGAAAAAAGAAAGTTTTATTGATTTAGGAATTTTTTTTTGGTTTTTTAGAAAAAAGAATTGGAGATGAGATTTAAGACACATGAACTTGTGATGTTTGAAAAGCCATGTAGGGACTGAGATAGGATTAGACTAATTGAGTGGAAGTTTAATTAAATATCCTATCTTTTACCTTTTCAAGTTTTTTTTTTTTTTTTAAGCCCACTAGAATGTGAAAAATTACTTTATATTTGTATGGTTGTGGCTTCTGAGAAGGACTTCACAACCATCAAATTACAATTAAACTTTTGTTAATAATATGGAGCAATCTCTATGAGACAAAGGCTAAACTGTACATGAAATGGGGACCAACCTAAATCTGTCTTTCAATTTTATCACTTCACTCCTCAAGAGTGAATAGTAAGCCGTTAATAATTATTAATCACAAAAATTCATATGAAATCGATTCATATATAATATGTGGTTAATATATGAAGCAGACAATTAATAGTGGTTGAAATCGTAATTAAAATTTCATATCACTTTTATCGCGCATTAAAATTGCAATTAACTGACGATTGTATGTACATATATTTTATCTAAGATAAACTATTTATAAATTTATTTGATGAATTGGTGGTTAATTATTAATACTAAAGATGGTACATGGTCCGACTTATTATTGTACTATGATCCTTTAATATTGGTAGTTAATCAACACTAAAAGACATAAACCAAATCTCCAAAGAGGGATTCAAATCTATATTTTTTGGCATACAAATATAATGTATGGAAAATATAATGGACAGCTAATATGGCTTGTTTTTAATAAAGTTCCGTTAATCAAAGAGTACTGCAAGCTGCTGTTTGAATAACATTTCCATTTGGTCTCCAAAAAAGAAGAAAGAAAAAAAAAAAAATACACAAAGAAAGAAGAGCAATTAATAAACGTACGTAATGCAAAACATATACAATGTAGAGAAAGGATTTATCCTTAAATGTATTGATAGCTAAAAACAAAAATTGTTCACTAATCACTGCTAATATTGTCCAAAGATTTGGGATAATTACAAAGCATTTTTCTAAGCCTAATTAAGGATACAACTTGTTTAATTTTGAGGTAGATTATTAATCAATGTGATCGTGATGTGTACTAATGAAGACTGTTTATCCATCTAATCAAATCTTTTTGGAGGAGTAAGAAATGAATTAAAAAATTTTAGATGATAATGACTTAAATATTAATCTCTTGTTCCTAATTCATTAATAATTAGTTCTTCTGTTCAATTTGTTGCTTAGCTATCATCATGCCATGAGATTGTTACACTTGTCTATTGGACTAAATTAATTCATTAATTAATGAACTTAGTAAAAAAACATATGGATAATCAACATACACGTATGTTGTCCCAAATATTTTGGAGTAGGGCAAAATCCCATTTTTCGAATCTGAGGAATAAAATTTTTGTTTGTAACTTTTTATTTCCTATTAATTTCTTTGTGAAAATTTTGAAATGATAAATTCGATGGACTTGCTTAGGATAAGTCGAATTTTTAACAATAAAGATCCTTCTTTTTCTTTTCTTTTCTTTATTTCTTTCTGTTTGTTTTTAGTTTGTGCCTTAATACTCACTCAAAGAAGAAAAACCAAAAACGAGTACTGTAATGAAGAAAGTAATATCTGTGAAGAGATTTAAGATCAATAATCGAAACATTAATGGACCATGAAAACGTCTTGTTTCAGGAATTACTTTAAATTACTGAAAAAAATTTAGGAAGCAGAATTTGAGAACGAAATTGTACAGTATTACTAATAAATGTTACTCATGGTCCATTATTTTTTCTAAACATTTAATTGAAAATTTTAACTTTCTATAAGAAAAAAGAAAGTATAATTGGCCACACATTATCCTATGAAATAGTGCTTTAAAACATTGGATCCTCAGCTTTATATGCTCTCTTCTTTATTTTTTTTCCTGGGCCAAATGTATACTAAACCAAACAGTTTTCATTAATTATTTATGTTTGGGTCGTTCTCCAACAAAATATTTTGGTGAAAACTTTAGTTAGTTTAATATAATTACTAAGTGATGTTAATATAAAAAATAAAAGGCATAAAACATTATTAAATTCTCTCTAAATCTGACTTTTAGTCATCAAACTATTAAAGTAATCAAAAACATCGTACCTTAAATGTAATTGTTTAAATCATCCTATCAAATTTTTCTAGATCAATTTTTTCAAAAGTAATTTGTCCCATGACAAATAAAATGCTGAGATTTGTGGTTGTGGGTATGGTTAGTTCCTTCTTCTCCGTGCACCCTACAAAATTTTATTGAAGTTTTAACCCCAAATCTTAATTACAACGAGTGATCATCGACCGGCTGAGGAAAAAAATTAACGAAATTTAAAGAAAGGGGTATAATAATGATGAAATGCAGAGTCCCTAACCTCCTTGGATTAATTAGAGTCGAACCAATCGTTAAGAACGAATTTAAAAACAATCCATGCATGCATGCTGCTAAAGAAAATATTTATATATATATATATATATTTAGATTTAGATTTTTCTCTGTTTTCCTAGGACAAGAAGTTACCACGTTAAGTTGCTTGAAAAGAACGTTGTAATCAATTAAGTTGCATTCGTCGGCAAGTCTTGACTACACGATTTTTTGGCACCAATAAAAATTTTGAGCTGGGCAGGGCATCAAAAGATTTCATTTCAAAGATTTTTTTTTTTGTTGAACATGGAAATCATCAAATCTAGAACATTTCAACCAAGTCAGAAAAAGGGTTTTGGACTAACTTAGTTGGCTTTGGCCAATGTGTTGGGGGGGTTTTATTAGTAGTAGTGTGTGTTACTTTCGCTTTTTTTTTTTTCACTTTTTGTTGGATTCGAAGTGTCCTCAACTTAGCTTAGATTGAAACCCTCTCCCGGCCAAGTTAAGGTTCAAACATTTGGAAAAAATAAATAAATTCTTACATAAAGTTCATAACAATCAAAACCATAGTTTGACCAATTGGTTTATACAATTATTAGTTTGCATTTTGGAACAACATTTAAACTTCCCCAACAAATAAATTAATAAGTACTTTGGTCATTATTCATTGTCATCATGTTTTTGTTGTTTAATTCGATCGTTAATAAAGCTCGTTAACCTTTTGATCGATCTTATAAATATTTTCTGAAGAGAATAATGCAATTAATAATCCGCAAAATATGTTTAACACAATGATATCATCGATCTCAAAACAATGTTATGCAAAATTTGGATAAGAAAGAACTTATACGGTTCTTCAATAGAGCTGAAATGATTTAGAATAAGAATTTTACGAACTTGTAATTTCAAATTATTTTAGTTCTCTATAATTTTACAAAAATGTGGATCAAATTCACACTGTTTTTTTTTTTTTTGGCAAAAAAAAAAAATAGAGATCTAGAATTGGAATAGTATTGTAATTTAAATCTAATGCAATGGTCCTGAACAACAGTGGCCAAAATGGCTGGACCATAAACATGATTTCACTTATTTCACAGCACTTCTTGAAAATTGGTTTGTCTATCCATTTTTCCACAAAAAGGAAGCAAAAATTAATTATTGCCACTGTATGAATGTTGTGGAGAGTGACATTTTCCAATAGTAGCCTAAATAATTTATTAGTCCTCAACCATGGTGGATCCCATTCCATAATTATTTGGAATGAGTTAGCATCAAAGCCTCTTTTGCTGAGACAATGTAATTTGAAATACAAAAGTAACGTAGGCATAAATCCTAATAAAGCAAAACCATACAACTCAATTCTTTTCCTTTATTTTCTTAGTTACCTTAGGTTAAACTTGATTCTTTGAAAATTTTGAGATCTCTATAAGTTAAAATTCTCCAAGCTTTTTGCTTTAAAAAACAAAGGGTCAAAGAAAATTCAATAAATTCTATGGTAGAATTATTCATATATGGTCAAGATTACTTGCGCTAAATATATATATATATATACTTAAATAGTAAAATAACAAACACATACAATCTCGAGTGTTTAAAATTTGAGTATTGCATAAGATATAAGGGATAAGGAAGGGATTAAAAAAAATCTCATATTTTTTTTTGGGTACAAATTTACGTACTCTATTGAAGTAATTCACCGAGGTCATAAGGGGTTTGAATGAAAAGAATTATATTTTGAAAATCAAATGGTACATTATATAGGATTGATCAACGAGGGATATTTAAATTTCTCCAAACTTTGACGTTTAGAATTCGAGAGTTGAAATCTTGAAATTTTATATGGCTACTAATGAGCAACTTGGACAAGTGAAATTGATTTTTTTTAAAAAAAACTTCTCATCATCATCGTGCATATTAAAAGAAAAAGTATTACCCTATTATTAAAAATAAACTTTTTCTCTATCAAAAACGATTACTATAATTGTAGGTTACAAGTATGGATCTAGGACAGAGTGTTGGAGTATGAAGTGGGGAACATCATATTCACATTCACGCTTTTGTTATCTCATGAAACAAAATTAGTACCTTCCTCTTTAGGTAATTATCCAACCTTAAAACACCTTTTATTAATATACCTAATTTCCATTTGTGGCAACTTTTCAATTCTTCACCCAACTAACCTTTTTGATTAAGACTTTTGGTTACCGGCTGTAGCCGGTAAATTAAAAAGCATTCTTCAACAACGCTATCTTTTTGTTATTCCTCTAACCAATCTTCAACTAACACGTGTACAATGTAAGACATCGAATATCTGCGTTTTATATATATCTAGACGGCTGGAATGAATGCTTTTGTCATTGTCATACCCCAATTTGAAGTATTTGACGGCTGCCGTTTCTTTAAGTTTACCTGCGTACGAGGTAACATTTTGGCTGACAGTTGTGAATAACAATGCCAACAAAAAATACAGTCCTAGTCACATTTAAGAACCAATTTACCTTTGTTAGAAAATGACAATTTCTCGTACAACTTAAAACTAATTAGCAATTAAATCTAAAATTTTATTAATTAGTTTACAAACTTCTATCAAAACGATATCAAGGTATTATTTCTCAAATATGAGTCGAGATGGACAAGCATTGTTAAAGCACGGAAAGAAATTAATCAGAAGAATCTAAACTCAATGCTAGAAAGAAAATTTCATTTATTTTGACGATATCTTTGATTTACAACACTTATTTACAAGGTCAATTTTCAAACCGACAAAGTCATTACGCAGATAGATCCGAATCATATTTAACAAGTCCAAATCTAAATCTCTAATTATTATGTTAAAAACTCTTGCGCATAAAATTCAAAACCAATTCAAAGTGAGTAAAGTGATGAAGTGATTCAAGAATCTTATAAAGTTCCACAAAATTGTTGTGGAATATTATTTTTAAGAAGAGTTTCTAATTAATAATATTATTTGTGAAGAATAAAAAACTTTAAGGGAAAAAAAAGACTAATTCTTGATGAGACAAATATATTATATGTTTACTATATCCTTAATTAGCTTGACTGATATGTAAATTACAAAATACAAAATTCAGAGTAGATTTTGAAGTTGAAGATACACAAACAAAATAAAAACAATTTATCTCTTCACTCCTAACATAATCCAGTACCATGAACAATATTTATGTTCTAACTCTTTGTTTTTTTTAATTAGTTCTCTACTTCTCTAGCAAGATTTGCAAAGACAAGCAAATACTTCTAAAATGCCTATATATGTACATGATCATGAGGGTTTGAATAACAGCTAGCTATATATGGATTCTTTGCTCTACTTCTCCAATTAATAAGCGGACTGAGAGGTTCATGATCATGTATATACATTAAATTAAAATACTTTGTTTTGCATCAAAATTTTCCATCTGTCCTACGTACGAGGCCCTTTTATAGTTGTTTGTTTTCTTCATTAGTTCACAATTCATAAGTTCCAACGCCTCAAAAGACTCTCACTAGTACAAAAAGTGGATTTTACACCGATTATTTATTACATTTTACACAGGTTATTCAATAAATGAACCGGTGTATATACAGGCGGTGTAAAAGTTAAAATTTTTTTACACCGGTTTTATAAACCGATGTAAAAAGTATTTTTAACACCGGGTTTATAAACACCCGGTGTAAAAAGTATTTTTAACAGGTATATTAAATTAAATAAAAATTGTTTTTAATGTTTAAATTATGTTCTAAATTCTAAATTATGTTATTTCATCTTCTCCATTAACGCACAAAATTCTTAAAAAGCAATGCAAATGCAAAGGGAAAAAAGAAATTATATTCACCAACACATAGCATTTGAAGTTCATATAATCAAACCCAGTTAAATTTAATCTCTTTGTCACTAAATTCTTCTCTCTCTCTCTCTCTTTTAACATTTAACAGATTCAGGAAGAAGCTTTGGAAGCAATAGCCTCGATGCATCTCTGAACAATGCCGAGAGTTTCCGGATCTGAGAGAGCGATGTGACACGAGTATTCGTCTTCATGTTCATGTTCATCATCATCATCCTCCGCAGCTGCTTCTTCAATCTCTTGGTCGTCATTGTCATTGTCATTATCTGGATCCTTCTCGTCTTCAGCTCGTGAAGCTTTAGGCTTTTTGACATAAGAGGAAACTGGCGAAAATCCCATATTTTTATTAATAAACAAACAAAAGTTTTTATATCATAAGTTGATACTTAACAGATTCAGCAAAATTTACTACAAGAACTGAAAGGAAACTGACCTTGTGGAGATGGAAGGTCATGTCGCCCACCTCGATTACAATATCGCTGGGCAATCCAGTAGTGCAAAACCTACAAAGCAAAAAATTGTTTTTTTTTTTTTTTCAAATTGAAAAATGTACTATCATTAGGATGAACACTGTAAAGCTAGAGTTTAGATAATCACCATGCTTGGCCTTTGGAACAGGGTTTCTCATAGGCCATTTCTTTCTCCAGAAATGACAAAACAACAGACTTGTGAAAAAAGCGAAAACTAGACCAGATCCATGAAAGTTGGCATTTGATTCAAACAAAAAAAGGTAAAAATAATAGAATTGGGAATAATCATAACAATTAGTAACAATCACCAATAGGAAAGCAAAAATATCAAACAAACATCAATAAGCAGCAGCACTAGTACAAAAAGGTGGGAGTGGTAGATGATGGCGGTGGCGGTGGAGGCTTAAGAGTTTTGGTGGGAGAGAAAGAGGAGAGAAAAAGTTTTGGTGGGAGTCTGAAAAGTATACTAGCCAGGGCTTTTAAACAATTATTACACCGGTTAAACAAATAACTGGTGTAAAAAATTAACTTCTTACACCGGTTAAAAGAATAACCGGTGTAGAAAGTTTTGTAAAAGAAAACTTTCTACACTGGTTAAAAGAATAACCGGTGTAAAAAGAACTAATTATGAATAAGATCCTATTAAATTAATTTAATTAATTCGTAATTAATCACAAATATTAAGCATGACATGTTTTTTCATTGTTTTATATATATATATATATATATATATATATATATTTGTTTTAAACCTTAAAAACTAAAAAAAAAAATCTAGAACTATATTCTCAAACTTTCTACACCGGTTAAAAGAATAACCGGTGTAGAAAGATAACACATGAAATAATTTATTAAATGGGATAAGCTCTATAAATGTTGGAGGTCTTAATCATCTAAACACTTAATCCAGTTTTTTCATTGTTTTATATATATATATATATATATATATATCGGTTTTAAACCTTAAAAACTAAAAAAAAAAAATCTAGAACTATATACCCAAAGGAGAAGTAGTATACGCAAGGTCTAAAGTCTCGGAGTTCAAATCAAAGAAAGAAAGCTATTTTTTTGGTCGATATAAAGATAAAGAAGAAGAAATTCTTGTGTAAAAAATCAAACTTCTTACACCGGTTATAAGAATAACCGGTGTAAAAAAAAAACTTTCAAAAACTTTCTACACTGGTTATTCTTATAACCGGTGTAAAAAAAAACTTTCAAAAACTTTCTACACCAGTTATTCTTATAACCGGTGTAAAAAAAAAAACTTTCAAAAACTTTCTACACCGGTTATTCTTATAACCGGTGTAAATAGTCTAAATTCTTGTTTAATATTACGATAATGCCACCGCGTTTTTATAAATTACACCGGATTCTGTTTAACCGCTTTAAAAAGGGCAGTTTAAAAAGGCTATTTTGTAGTAGTGTCTCTACGAAAAGAATGCATGAATATATATTCTTGTACAAAACAATGTCTGGTCAAAGAAGCCCTCCAAAAAAAAACGATAATGAAAACGCAATCAAGACTAAAATTCAACCCAAATTAAGGAACAAATTAATATTGCGACTACCGACTTACTGCATTAACTTAGAAAGAATAGTTTAAGAAAAGGGTTACTATAACCTAGGAGAAAATAAGTTGTACTTTTTATTTGTCTACTTTTAGATGTCTTATAAATTGTGGCAGATTCCTGGCTAATTTAAGTCACACTTGAATGTATCGCAATATTTATTTGTTTGATACGAATTACAAACATACATCAACGTTTAAACTTATGATTTGATACGTACGATGCTCATGAAATTTACAATTGATCATTATTTTGATGTATGTATGCCACTGCTATATATGGTAAAATGCCAAGAAGACGCCCCAAGATCGAAGAGTACTGTTATTAATTTCCACAATAAGAAAATGGGAAACTGTCCAACACTAAAAATCACTCAACAAAAGAATGATCGATTATCATTCTCTGCATGCACTCTCGTATTAACGTTATTATTATACATAAAATGTCTAAAGCAACATTCAACAAATTAAAGTTGAAGGATTATAGTCTATAGTGTTTATATTTAAGCATTTTCTATCTTCTTTACGTCTTATGGGAACTCGGGCGGTGCCCAATTTATTATATATATATATATATATATATATATATATATTAGTCATTGATTTGGACGCAATTTAATTAATTAAATTGTTGCATGCATGAGCAATACTGAAATATCTTCTTCCACTAGCATTGGTAGTATAATTAATCAATATTAATATTGTAGTTTAGTGTTTCAAGTATCATTACCTTTCTTCTTTTTTTTTTAAAGTTATCAAGCAACTTAATTATATATATACTAGTCAAAAAATGAAAGAAACTGAATTGCAATTGTGTTCTTCAATTATATTCAACCATGCATAGACAAAATAGTATTTATGACTTGTTAAAGTTTGCTAATTGAAGTATTTTTTTATGCTAGTGGAATTAAAGAGATACGTACCTCAACAGGCCAATGCTGATGAAATAAGAAATATATTCAAATGGAATGAATTGTCACATTAATATTCTTACCTAGCTAGAATCTGATTCTTTGTGTTGAATCCTTGTAATAAAGGAATTGTCATTTGTCACATTAATTTTGAAGTTTTTTTTTCTCCTCAAACTTTTTGAATAATGTTGATTTTCCTTCAAAGTTTTCTTTAATTATCTCCCTCAAGAGAATGTTTGGGATTTTAGAGTACCAAATTAAATGATGAGTAGTTTGATGAAAGGATATAAAAAAGAATTTATTTATACCAATGATGTACAACTATGAAGTTGCCAAAGGATTTACAAATTAAAATTTTCACTTCAATTTCCTTCCCGAGAAATATTTAACAAAAAAAAAACATTTGCACAAATGCAAACACCCATTTCTTGAAATGCGATAAAAATCATTATAAACGTAACAGAAAATTTAAAAAATAACCCTAAATATATATATATATATATATATATATATATATATAACTAAGATTTTTGCATGCCTCTTGAACACAACAATGACTTCCAACTTATGGTCCCAAAACCCACCACCCTCCTATAGTCCAGATCGTCTGTCCAATATTTATCCGTCCTATTCTGTCTAACGTTTAAAACTACGTAGTTTCATTAAAAGTAGGGACTAAATGCATAAATATCATTAAAATTACTTTAAAATTATTAGACCCTAACCAAGAGATTAGTGAACCCGTAGTTTTAATTAGGACAGAATAAGACCGACAAAATCTTAGACAGAATATTCTGTGTAACCCTCCTATACCCTTAAATCTAAATACAGCTAATATGTGGCGTAGGTAATTAATTTGCATTCATATATTCAGTCTAAAAAATAAATAGCATATATAATATAATAAGTAATATCTTCTTAAAAAGCGGCGAAAAAAAGGAAAAACAGATTGTGGAAAACGAAATAAACATTGTGCTTCTGTTTTGCCCAGTCTACAGTCTATACATACACCGTCCAGTCAGATATGGCTGCAATTGGGGTTTAACACTCTGTGTTCAGGAATGTTGGTGAAAAAGTTTACCAACACAATTTTGTATTTTAATAGTTTGGAAGTATTTGAAAAGTTTCTTAGGATATCTTTTTTCTTTCATCAGTACATTTGATAATTCAATTCTTTTCAAGTTTTTTCTATGGTTGTTGATATTGTCCTCGAAAATGGGTATCAAAGAATTTTCGTACAATTTTCACAAGAACGTGCCAATTTTGAGTGACCAATTTCGTTGCACATATTTATATGTCATATGATACTCGGAATTGGAAAGTTCATTCATATTCATTCAACCACAACATGAATCCTACGTACTTAGAATGGACATGAATCTTTATAATGGTATTATTGTTGGAAGCAAAAATCCAAAATAGAATGTTAATTCCTTAACCAAGTAAACTAATTTAATTTTAAGATATTGGAAACCAAAAAAATCTGATTAATTAGTTTCGACTGAAACACTCGAAATAAATAAGATTACTCAAGAAGTATGCCATATTAATATTTAATTGTTTGAATGTATTGTACTAAAAAAAATGTTTTATGTCAATATCATTCTGTTTTGATAATAAGAATTTGAATTGATATTAATGCTTGCAACGGTCCGTGTCGATGGTCGATCTACACAAATTTATATTTCAAAATTTTGATCAATAATATGTGCTCAGTGTTTCTCTATTTTTAATTGAAAAACGGCATTTACATATCATAAAATGTGACAAAAATTTTACGTTATCTATTAATTTATTACAATTTTTCTTACCTATTAGGGCTAGTCTAGTGGTCAGGGAGTTAGCATCCCGACCTTTAGTACAACTGGTATCGATTTTTAAATTTAGAATCGATGACTTTAAACCGACAGTTAATTTCTAAATTTAGAATAAACTACTTAGAATTTAAGATCGATTACTATATAAGTTGACAGACAATTTCAAAATTTAAAATTAATTATTTATAAATAGACAGGCGGATTATAGTCACAAAATTGTGAGGAGGCTTAAGTTGCAATTACAAATGTAAAATAATAAAAGTGATAAGTAAAGAAATTAAGTTGAAAATGTGGAAAGAAATTTGGGCAGCAAAAGAGACAAGACAAAAGTAGAAGTAGGAGTAGTATAATGAAATTCGTAAGTTGACAACAATGATTGATGATAAGTGATAACATGTGGGTGCGGTGTGTGATATAAACAAATTAATAAATAAATAGTCAAAAATACGTTGAAGTTATAGTACAAGTACTACTATTAACTCTCTTTTTAAGGAAAGTACAACTTCAATTGAATTTTGGGTTTGGGGTCGTCCTTTTGCTTTTTTTTTTTTTTTTTTTAATCTTAGTTTAGTGGTGGGTTTGCTGTCGGCAATGCAATTTGGGTGTACGAGGTTTTTTACGCATAAGGATACGTGGACTCTTCCTCTCCATTCAACCAAACTCTCTTCCTGTCTTTTAGTCAATCCTTCCTTTTCCTTTTTTTTATTTTAAAAAAATTTACAATTTTCTTTAATCAGAATGCACTTAACTTTGTATATTTGTACAACTAATAAGACTTGTACTAATAATTTTTTTAATTCACTTATTATATTATTATTATTATTATTATTATTATTATTATTATTATTATTAGTACAACTCCACTTCAATATTATTTTATTCCTTATTAATTATTAATCTTATTTAATTCCCAATTACTACGTCGCCTTTCTGTCGACTTATCTTACGTTGGCACTCAATTATTGGTTCTTTCAACTTATGTTTCTTTTATTTTTTATTTATTTTTATTTTTTTTTAAATTAAAAATTAAAATCTGTTTGAGTGATGCCGTCCAGGGAAAAAGTTTAAGATGTGGTTGGGCCAAGAATCGTGACCTGTAAAATATTGACACCTGGACTTTTCACCCTTAACATTTTCACATCACTTTATCGGACGAACAAAAGAATTTTAAAAAAGAAGAATTACAACCTGCTAATAATAAAATTAATAATTTGATTAGTTAGTTCATATTAGTACTAAAGGTATATTCTCGTTAGGGATTAATCTGATTGGTCAAAGGGCCGGCGGTATTACAGAATTTGATAATTAAACAACAATAAGGTCAATGTTAAATGTATATATATGATTATTATTGTATTATTTTTTAATTCTAAATTTATGAAACATTAATGAATTATTATTATTATTATTATTATTATAAAAAATTGAATAACCTAGTTCCTATGTAAGTTTGAAAGTTTTATATTCTTGTCCGATAATAGCTATAGGTCTCATTACAAAGATTCGATAAAATAAATTCCTTTGGATTTTGTCATTTTGTTATTTTTTTTTTCTCAATTTCTTCACTCAAATAAGTTTATGCATATCTTCGTTTTTGGTACCTCAACACTGACCACAAAACATTGTAATACGACGATATTTTGGTATATTGTGAAAATCATCATCAAAACGATCCAATTGTGCAAAGACATAAATATTCCAACAAAGGGTTTTTCCACTCTTTTCCATGTTGTTTTCCGTAAAATTTTTTTCTTCTTCATAATTTTGATTGCATGCTAAATGCTAATGACGCTAATAAGCAAGCACAAGAGTATAACTGCTTATTAAAAAAAAAAAAATCTAGAACGAGTACAATGGACATATTTATCACAAAAATAACATTTATTATAAAGAAAATTATGGATTTCCATTTATTTATAAAACAAAGGAGGTTAGTTGTGGAGTTTCGAGAAGGATAAATTGTCATATTTTTAACTACAAGTTTTACGTTTGTGCCAGCCTAACGTAACTTTTCTCATATTCTTGGATTTAGAATCAAACTAGTTATAAATAAACAAATTGTTTATAATTAGTCTAAGCATATCTTTAATTACAATACAAAACCTTAATTTACACTTATCCCACGAGGAGTTGATGAATTATAGCTCTCCAAAGTCACAAACACAAGATTCATACCAAAAACGTACCATCATCAGAAACTGTAGATTACAGCAATTAATCCCACCATTGTCCAAAAGCAAAAAAAAAGCAAAAAAAAGGTTATTAAACCATACTATATTATTCTACGACAAAAGAAGACAGAAGCAATAACTCCCAAGGCCCCTTCTTTCAACAAGTCATTTTCAACTTTTAGGCCATAAAAAGCCCAACAAGTGGACCATTTTTGCAACTTAACTACTCATTTCTACTTCATCTTTCTTTTCCTTTTTTTTTACTGTTGCCGTCTTTTTTTTACTGTTGCTGTATTTTTATTTTTATTTTTTGCTTGAGTACCATTACAAACTTGATATGCATTGGTCCCCTCGAAAGTTAGCAAAATGCAAATTTGGTTACCAAACTGTAACAAATTAGGAGTTTTAGTCACTAAACTATTTTTTCAGTCAAAAAAGTCATTTAACTATTATTTTTTTTGTGAAAGAAATCATTCCGTCTATATAGTATGTTTGAGTAAACGAAAATAAGATCACATGCAGTGCATATACGTATTTTTAGGATTATAATAACACAAAAAAAGAAAGCATTCAATATGTTTCCTTCCTTTATTTTATAAGAATTGTCTTTTGTTTGTTTGTAGTAACTTTTAGTGAGCGTGAATACAAATAAATATACAAACAGTTGAATGGCAGATTTATGCAAAAAAAGCCCAGATGTGGAATTGATACAATAGTGAACTTTATACATACACAGTAGTAGAAAACAAAAGTATTGAATATTAAAACAAAAAAATATATATAGTTGAATTGTTTATGGTATTGTGGCCAGAGTTTTCAATGCGAGTGAGATTAAAAAAATAGGCAAATAGGAGGAAGAGAATCGTGGATGAACCTGCACTTTTATTTATAAGTATAAATTATTAATCATAATAAAAACTTCGAGGAGATTAAAGATGTGAAGGTTAGAATTGGACAAAAGTATGATGAATGGATTCCCCCGTCCTCTACAACAAATATTCATTTGTTTGAGTCAGAAACATCAATGGGGAGTGGATTTGTTTTAATTTAATTTAATTAATTGAATGACCTTTAGGCGTTTCCAAACATTCATAGCTAATTAAAAAAGCTTTTCGGACAGAGAAATCAAACCATGCTATCAGACGAGAGTGGCCACGTGGACCAATAACAATATGCCAATACCTGCGATAAAAGAGAAAACAGTGTGTGCGTGTGTGTGTGTGTGTGTGAGAGAGAGAGAGTTTAAAATAATAATAATAATAATAATAGTTCGTAGAAGAGTAAAAGAAAATTTAAAAAAATAAATTAAAAAAATTAACTCAATCTTTGGTTTCTGTCTTTACTGTATTCCCTATTTAAAAAGTCCACGTCAGAAGGTTGAGAAGAGTATTTATTTATTTAATGGGATGTTTTGGCATGCATGACAGTTTGGTTGCAGTTATTGTTCATATTCAAGTGTGTTAGAGGAACTAAAAAAAGGTCTAATAATTTCTTGGTTCTCTCACAAACAATAATAATAAATAAAAGAAAGATGAAATAAGGTACAAACAAACCTCAAGGAAGAAATAATATATTGTTTGGTGCTAAGAAAGGTTAATAATAATGAATGCAATTTGTTGTTTTTAAAATATTCCAATCAAATAAACTAATCTTTGCAAATTGGTTGATTTGTCACTCACAATCACATGCTAAAATGCTATCTCCCCCCCCCCCCCCCCCCCCCCCCCCCCCCTCAAACAAGATATGATGATATGCTTACATATTTTCTTGGATTCATTTTTTCATATCAAACGAATCCCCAAAAATAAAAATAAAGATAAAAAAAAGGATGGATGCTGTTAAGTTAGTGATTGATTGTAAGTTGCATTTTCACTTTTCATTTTTTTTTTATGGTTTCAATTGAAACATCTATTACATGAATCTTAATCTATTATATTAATCCTATGAGCTACACTTGGAATCTCGTACGTTACCACTGCAAGCGAGAGTAATTCTTCTTATGCTTTATGTGCCTCGATTAAGAACACAGTGAAATGAAAAGCCTTCATTCAAACTCTGGTTTCTGATCCAAGGCATGATCCCTGGGAGTAAATCAAAATGCTGGACTTATGGCGAAAAGCCCAAGAAAAGGAAACAAGATATTGATCACCCTCAGCCCATTTTCTAGTAGTCTAGCCTACATATCTAGGAATGACAACGAGAAAGCCAAAGCCCAAGATTAACACAAACTACAGTATGGACTATGGAGCAGGAGTATTTAAGGTGAGAAATGTAATACACAAAAGGTAAATATAACTCTTCTTGATCCATAAATTAAAAGTGACTATCATTTAAATTGTTCCATATCTCCAACAGCATAACTGCAATTACAACAACTAAACAATTTGGCCGAATTTAACATGTTTTAGTGCTTCTCTAGACCAGTTCTTCCAAGTAATAACATAGGCACACCTTGACCATGGATCATGTTTATTTCTGGCCCACTCATTTCAGTTCCATTGTCATCAAGCAATGAAATTCCTGACAAAGTTATGGTAAAAGGGAATGCCATAGGTGGAGAAATTGATGATTTTGCTAGCTTTATGAATCTTTTCCCTGCAACGGATAACAGAACCACAAAGGAGGAAGATGTACTTATCAGATCACTGGTTTTCCACAAAATTGTCCATTTCAGCTTCTTCAAAAGCTCCTTTCTTACTATCAATGAAGCTATATAACTTCAATATATACTATGAAGTGAGGTACAAACAAACCTGATCTAGTTTCAAGCACTATACGGATAGAAACAGCATGAGCCCAAGAGATCCCAAGAGCAGCAACAAGATGGGAATCATATATTGCGGCGTATTCCTTATTTTCATTAATACTCTCAACTGCACAAGAAAAAAAAAAGGATGCTTAAATTTCTAATTTCTGAAGAGGAAACTGCTGCATCATGATAGTTTTCATGATACCTTGGAAGTCAAACTGGAAAGCAGCATCACCACTATACGATCTTACTTGGTTTGTCACCACAACAGGGATACGGGAAAATTCTGCAACTGATCTAAAAACCCCCCCAAAAAAGTGAAAACAACTGAGAAAAATCTTACAGTTATAAGAGAAAGAAAAGGTTCAACAAAGTTAACTGGAAAACAATTCGGACTTTATGAATGCCGTATGCCAACCCAATGAATGTTGTCTATATTGTCCCCGTCCATGTTCCCTAATTGAAAGCAAAATGAAAAAGAAAAAAATGTTACGTAAAAATGTCAAATCAAACAAAGAAATAGTTGAGAAAAAGGAAAACGCTTAACCCTTCAGAGTTAAAAGCTATTCTTATAGAATGTCATGTTATGAAACATCAGTTTCTGAAAGCAAGAAGATGCAGGTATGTCATACATATTCAGAGAAAAAGTTCTTATACAATAACTTGAGTTTATTAGACATTAACTTCTTAATTCAAAATAGAAAAAAGAAAACAAAACTGACCCCGAAACATGGGCTGCCATGCTATCAATGATAAGCAACTTCACATGTTGTTGGAGAAGGGAAATTTTGACTTTTTGCAAGCTGGTAATAGGCAAAATATGTAGTGAAACTTCAGTCCTTTCATCCGCATTAACAAAGGGAAGAACATTCGTCAAATCTAGCAAAGCGAATACTTCATGGCTATCAGAAAGAAAACAGTCAAGAGACAACTAAGCTCTGTTTGTTCACACTTTAAGCTTAAAATTTCTCAAACCTCTTACAAGAGATGAATAACCAATTACAGTCGCATCCTTGGTCGCCATAACAAAGAGCTGAAGTATGGAATTACCTGTTTTCTTTTTCCATTCAATTTTTTTATTTTCAGTTTCTCATCTTTATTAGTTCATTTCTTTAATTCCATTACTTGCCAAAGTAAAGTTTGCAAGGGAAAATCCAATTATGTTGACCATAAATTAACTCCAGTAGACAATCAAGCCAAACCCATCGACTTAGCAAATTAAGATTGCCTATGATCCTTTCATCCTCTCTGTTATGCACATAGGAAGTGATGATGATATAGCTCAATTAATTCAATCTACTCTGTTCTTCCCAAGCATCTCCTATAAATCACTTCATTTCATTTTCTCCCTAATCAGGTGAATTCATCATTCATTTTTGACAGATAGGATAAGGACTGAACTAATTCAAACCTCTCCGTGAATTCAGCGAGTGAAGTTGGTTGCAACACCAAGATCCTACCAGCCATCTGCGATAAAAGTTTAAACAGATTCAGAAAGATGCCATAACCATCAATATATTGCTCTGCTTGATTGCAAGGATTAAATGTTTAGATACCTGTTGTGCCATTCCTTCAATCTGGAATATTTCTGGGAAACTATTAACTCCTATTTCTATCATCCTGAAAATACATGACATCATATTGCAATAGCGTGTACAGTTGGTATAAGAATCTGAGAATAAGTATCAAGAGGACAGCATGTACCTTCTCGAACTAAATTTTGATTCTGTATCAACATATATTACGTGACCATCAAGGCCGCCATAACTAGAAGGTAGCGATGCCAGTAGTGCAAGCTTCAGGCAAAACTGCAATTTGGATCAAAATAAGACCTGTTATCTGTTTAGGCCAAATCAGATGCATCAGAATCCTGATAGGAAAATGGCCAAAGGTGAACCCTGTGTAAAGGGCTCCTGAAACTTGTGGTTTGAGATACTCATAATCAGTATGCAGGCCACCTTCTTTTTTTTTTTTTGGAGGGGAATGAATACACAAGTTAAACACAAGAACAAAACATTATCAAATACTACCAAGTGAACATAAGTACAGAAGCTGTTCTGCACCTAGCATTTGTAACTGCAGTGTTTTCCCATCTTACCACACATACACATTACGTTTTAGTTTGAACCTAAAGAAGCCAACTCAAGTTTCTGTTTGACTTCTACCGTCCCCCTCCAAGCAGCCAAACAAAAGCTGCAAAACACAGAGAAGGGTACCAAAAAGGGATGTTGCAAGAGAATACTGGACAAAAATCAGACCTCAAAGTAGAATATAAATGCAAGAGGAACAGGACTGTTGTGAAAGCAACTAATCAACTAACAATGTTGCAATCCAAATGACTTCAGCAAAGTAACAGCACTATAGCAAACAATGCACACAGGCCGAAACATTGTATTTCATACTTGCGTTTTGCCAACCCCTGCAGGACCAACCAACTCTGTGACAACACCAAATGGTATGCCACCACATAACGCCGCATCAAGTCCCTTTAAACGTGTGGGAAGATGACCAGCCAAGTACTCATTTTTCATTCGCTGTTCCAACAGCGACAGAGCCTAAAAAACACAAATAAGGCAATCACTGCAAGTCAACAAGAAGCAGAATATCACATTCCTTTCCCTCACATAACAAACAATCGTAGCATAGTTCATTACAGTTTACACCACTAAAACTATAAACATCTAAACTTACGGTTTGATGAGGAGGGCATGCAATTTCGCTAATGTGTGTCATTGCAGTTATTACTTCTGCCAGCCCTACATCAGACAACTCCATCAACTCAAATTCAGTTAATGACAATGCGTCCTAAAATGGGAACAAAATCAAACATCAATTAGTATGGCACTTCACGGCATATAAGCTCAGGATTCAATGGAGCATTTTTTTTTCCAATATGCTTGTTTTATTCCATCCTATACAGCTTAACACCGCTGCTTTTGAAGACAATGCAACTTTAATTTGTAATTTATGAAGTACATTAAGCAGATTTGAAGTGGGTTGAATTCCCAAATTCCATTCCTAGTAATAGATTCGATCGAAAACAAAACAAGCCCCAGGAATGAAATCAATGGAACGCTAAGGGATTCACTAAAATCGATAACATGTCAAAATTTGACAAAGCTGAATATGGAATTAAAATGGGTCGATAAACATTTTGTAATTGTTCAAATTACGGGAAACGATTTTACCTTCGCCGTGATGATATTGCGAGCGGCGAAGATATTGGCTATTGATTTTGGAAGACCCATTTCGCTTATCAATTTGTTGGCCATCACTTCCCAATTCCACACACACTCACACACTTCAGTACTTTCACTTCAGGGACAGCTCTCTGCTACTCAGGGAGTAGTTCTCTTCTTTTTTTTTTTTTTTGTTTTTAATTATTTAAAAATCCTTTTTATAACTTCTTAAAATTAGAATTGACTATTTTAAAATTTTTGACTAAACACCTTATATGCATATATTAAAGTTACCAATTGAACTAATTATTTTTGTAAAATTTTTCATTCGCATATTAGTAAAGTTTGCTATTTGGAAGAGAAAAAAAAAAATAGAATTGCAAATTTTTAGAATTTTGATGACTAATGAATTCCAATTGCCACATACCGTATTGCTCAGAAAATTCAACCATAATCAAAGCGTACACAAGCTAGCTATAAAAGAAGAATTACATGAATTATTAATTTCGTGAAAATGGCCTAAATCAGCTGTAAAGATAAATTAAACGCAGAGGAAATTAAAGAAGTTTGAAATAAGAAGATAATATAGATAGTTGTAATCCAAATTGGTTTGCATGGCCTTTAGAATTTGTAAGAAAATTAACTGCAATTCTAAAGAAAGAATGTCAGACCATTTAAATCATCATTGCATGATTTAAAAAACTCCCACCAATCAACGGTTAGGATTAATTTGGTTAGAATTTATCTTTTAGAAAATCTTACCCTCTGAAAATTTCTACAAAGATCTTCGAAGATGTTGAAGAAAGAGATGTTGCTGAAGTAAATGGTGGACTTCATCAATAGGAACGACAATAGAGTTTAGCATGACATTCATTAACACATTTAATAGTTGATCATAATCACCCAATTGGATTGCACATTTGCATTTTCATAGTAGCCAAACTATGTTAGAAATATGAGTAATGATATATAGAGTTAAAAATTAGAGTAAAAACATGAAGTGATTGACGTGCCAATTAAAAAAAGACAAACTTATCCATTGTCCATTAGGGTTCACTTATAATTTGGTTAGTGTATTAGTTTGTGTTTTTGTAACTACAATGTCACTCACTCTATCGTTTTCACTCCCTCTATCATTACTCTATAAATAATGTTCATTCCTACTTGGTAATATTTTGTGCAAATCGTTGCATGTTTTTGACAATGGGTAATAGGGTAATGTCATGTTCCTCAAGGACATCTTTTATTCTTTCTTTTGTACAAAATTCCAGTATTGTGAAGTCTGTCAAAGTTTCAGCTTATTATACTCAAGAAATTTCATTGGCATAGAAAAGTTAAACCTAATACTTTTGGTCTTGAAATCACAAGATGGATGAGGGCTCCAGTTTGGTTGTAGTTGGAACCTAATTAAGTGAAAGGAAAATTAGGTAGACGAAAGCAAATGGAGAGAGTCAAAGTAGAAATAAGGGTTAATTAACAATGACCCCCATGTGGTCAGATGAACTTCTTAAAAACCCCCATATGCTGAAAAAACCTACCAATAACCCCCATGTACTCCTGATTTAAGTGGAAAGTGAACGGTAACTACACACTATAACGGAATGTGCACGAAACGCGTTTGATGGGCGAGTGGGAATGAACAAAGGCAACAAATGTAAATCTAATTTGACAAAAATAATCCTGAGTTTAAATTAAATCTATTTTTTTTCCTTCTTTTCTTTACTTTTTTCTTTGAATTTTTTCTTTCTTTCTCGTTTTTTTCCCTCTTTCCCTTTTCTCTTCTCCTTCATTGATCTCTTCTCCAAATGTAAATCTAACTTGGACACATATGGAGTCATGTAAGCAAAGAGAGCCCTCGTCAAGTTAATATAATGTTCAGCCGTCTGGACTCCATTTTCACCCCAATTTGTTGCATACTCAATCTTTGCAATATTCCATGCTCTATGTGGAAAGGGTTTTGCTGATGGTGAAATCTCAGCCATCCTTCCTCCATATGGATTGAAAGTCAAGACAGGAGTTTGCAACTCAAATCATTTTCTTGAAGATGAACTCTATGCCTTCTATGGGCATTGGTTGCTTCAAATAATCAGATTTTCTTTTCAAATGTGTTAATACTTGAGGAACTCTACTAAGAAGTTCTTCAACTGGAGTTCCACTTGCGAAGCTTGTATAATAAAGCACTGATTCAGCCCAGTTCATCTCAGTACAATCGCTTTTGTTTCAATCCCAATTCTGGAAAACTTTGATTCATCAAAGAAAGAAGTCTTGCCGAATCTCCAAGGAATAATGTGAAAAATGTGGATCGAATAGTTTTCTCTCCACTATTTGTTCCATTGATTACATCAATAATCATTCTTATGAAGATATCGTTATCCAATTTGTCAGCAATTTCTTGCCATGTACGAACAAGATAAGTTGCATTTTGAGCGTAAGTTCTTGACACTCGAAACACTGTTACTTTAGGGGGGACACGGACCAAATTAATTTTGTACGCCAGTACGACTCCATAGCTCGAACCTCCACCACCAGTGATAGCCCAAAACAAATCTTCCCCCATGGCTAATTTAATTCGCTATGATACATTTTAGGATTCCCATGTTGTCATGGGGATTCTTGTGGTATTGGATTTGTTACAGGGAGCTTGAGCAGTTAAGTCAATTTGAAAGTGGCCAAAATTTGATGGAATTGGATTTGTTACATGGAGTTAACGATTTGACGTAGTTGGTTTGTTTCCAGTGGCGTGGGTGGTGGCCAAAGGAGAGAATTTTTCAAGTGTAAAATACTTTAAATTGAGATGGAAAAGGTGATTAGAGGTGGTGATGGTGGTGGCGGTGGTGGTGGGTGGAGGGTGGTGGTGCGGTAAGAAAATAAACGATAGAGGCGACTAAGGAGAAAAAAATAATTTAATAATTTAAACTCTTGCCCTAAAACTTTAATAATTTAAATTCTAGCCCTAAAACTTTAATAATTTAAGATTAAGTGATTTAAATTGAAAAATGTTAGAGGGTAATGTCGGAAATTTTAACGTCACCGTTATTGTACCTACTTTTCATCTAATTTCTACTTAAATCAGGAGTACATGGGGGTTATTGGTAGGTTTTTTCAGCATATGGGGGTTTTTAAGAAGTTCGACCAACCACATGGGGGTCATTGGTAAAGGTAATTAACCCTAGAAATAATAATATGCTGCAAATTCCACTTTTATGATGAAAAGAAATGGATCGCTGGTGGGAATACATTGATGCTTTTATTTCATCCGTAACATGAAATGTACGTGGTGGATTGATATTGTGAATTCTGAATGGAACTTGGAATTGGAAGTGTCCAGCTGATCGAGCATTTACAAATTCGTAGTCAAGTCACAGTAGACTAGAAGGAATCTTTCTTTCTGTCATCTGCAAAACTAAACTTTAACATTATCTGCTTACTAGCTGAGTTCTGCTATTGCTGCTCCTAATTTAGAACTTGATGGAGATCAATCAAGCCATGGTTCATGTTCACCCATCTTAGCAAACGCTCCAAGGATTCCATCAAAGAGATTATCCATCTCTTAAAGGTTTACATCTTACCACAAATAGCTATAAATGTTTTAGCCCACTTTTGAAAATATTGCAAGAAAAAAATAAAATAAAATAATGAAAGTGGGCTAGCTCTAGTAGGAGCTTTTCTTGGAATATTCCTAGAAAGAACTGAGGAGTGGCAAAGAATGCCTGCTGTCTTTCCATATCAAACATTTCCCCTTTAGTTAATAAGAATGGACGTTTCTTTTAACCATTCGGCGGCCCTCCCTCAATGGATTTTGTCGGTTTCTACGACTAACCCATAGTTATCATGCCATATTAGTTTTTTCTTTTTTCTTTTTTTTTATATCTCAATTTACTAACTCTATAACTCTATGTATTCTCGCCACTTCATTGTTGTTGAGTCAAACTACTCCCGAGCCTCAAACCAACCGTGCATTAGCCAGTTGAGAATGTAAACCGCGGGATGCACACGCAATGGATACTAGGCTATAGTAGCCATTTCTCATGATTCAAAAAGGTTAACTAACAAATCAGTTAATTCCTACTTTCTCAAGTATGAAATGCCATAGAAAGTACTGTGTAATTTTTTATTTATATTTATTTTTTGGGTTGAAAAATAGTGTTACATGTAAAGAGTTTGGTAGGAAATTGCATAATGGTATATCATTCTTGCAAGAAATGTCAATTGGAAAACGACCTTTAAAACACTTTTCAGAGCCATATAAAAAGCAAAGTCTTTTAGTCCAAAAGCTAATATTATAGCTATGAATTGTTGGGGTCAGGGGTGAATGTTGATAATAAAGTATTTGGTAAAATGGGCTCCAAATCTCACAAAACGCTATATGCCACCCTGGTTTCGCTCCATATATACTCTATTGCTCTTCTTCTCTATCTCTACACAATTTCTTTCCCTATAGTATTTTCCCATTCAACTCCCCTTCTGGGGAGCCTCAGCCTCCTCTCCTCCCTTGAGAACTATTCTCTCTCTTTCTCTTCTAACTTCTTTGCTTAATTTACCTTTGAAAATCCGCATACTTCTTTCCAACTTTTTGCTTATATACTCTGCTCTCTTTTGATGCGTATAGGGGCTGTTTTTTAACTCCTCTTCCTTTTTCTTCTGATCTTATCACTCTTTCTTAGCTATCCTGTTTCTTGACCCGTTTTGGCTTTTTTTTTTTTTGGATCCTGTTCTTGATTTATTCATTGAACAGCCACTATTTCGCCCACAATCATACGCCCAACAATGAATTCTGTATCCTCCAATCCCCAAAAGAATGAAAGCCCCACTGTTCCTCCAAGGAGGGGTCGGATCAAAGCTCTAATTTTTGAGAGCTTGGTCGAGACAGCGTCTTCTGTGGCCTCAAAATCATGGGAAGCACTGACAAAACTCAATGGAGCAGGTACCGATGGTGTTGGAAACTCTGCCTCTACAACTCCACCACCAAGCCCAAACCCATCATCTAATGGCTCTCCTGACTCCTAGTCATGCTTCTTCAACGCCACAATAGTGTTATGTTCATGTGGTTTTTAGTTCTTTGTTGTGTGTATTTAGCCTACCTTTCCAAGTATAGGCAGTCTTTTTCTTCTTGTAGGGATCAGATTCTGTGGATCTGCTGTTTTTTAAGGTTCAGATCTGATCACCTGTTTTCTGTCTTAGTCTTGTGAGTATCTGAATGTATTTTGTTTGCATTTATGGCGGCTTTTTCTTTTATTTATGAGCTGCTTTAACTGCTGTATCTTTCTTTCTTTCTTTCACCCTCTCCCCTATTGTTTCTTTCTTTGTAGAATGGGGATGGAAGTCTTGGAAGATCGCTTTATGTTGAAATATTGTTTACTGTTTATCCCAGTAATCTTGGTTATGGTTTATGATGGAATTTTGGTGTCAAATTTGGTCAGTTCATGTTCATGTTCATGTTCATGGCTGGCTAAGTTGTTCTTTTGCGCAGTTTCAATTAAGGGACGTTGCTTATTTGCTTTATCCACTCAAGCTGGATTTGGTAAAGACTTTTCTTTATAATATAGCAAATTATTTTATGCACGTTTTTCGGAACACTACTGCGTTCAGTGGCAATCTTTTGGCATCGTTTTCTTTTGCGTCACTCTCGTACTGCGCTAAAGTCATCTGGAAATTATAGATTATGCTAATAGTGGCGGCGGTACTCCAAGTGGGGGACAATATTATAATCTTGTAGCCGACCCTGGATGGGCTGATTGTACTATGATTTTGTGTGGTTTTTCAAACCTCAAATGATCATATGGATAAACTTTCTGTTCTGAAAGTTTGTGTCGCTTTTGGCCATCTATCTATAATCTATGGCTAAATTTTATGCCTCCAAAAGTTACGGTACTTCCAACTCATTCAGAAAAAATCCAGTCTGACATAGTAATATGCAGATAGATATAATCATAGATTTTTGGTATGTTTATCTTTACTTTGACTGGATTCGTTTTTATTTCTTTTCATTTGAAAGTATATAATAAAGTTTTCTTTTCTTTCTCTCTATTTTTTTTTTTTTGGAACGAAATGGCACAAAGGGTTCTTGCGGTTCTGCTGCTGCGTGGTTGATTGTACTCCTATTTATTAATTAAAAAAAAAAATTGAAGGACCAATTATTAATTTGTTTCATTGCATGGTCAACAAGTGAGGAGTAAGTAATGGAATTGAGTGAATGTTTATACTTAAATTTGTCTTATGGTCCTGGACATTAATCCCAATTAAGCAAGAACAAATGGTTGGTGGGCACAATATAAAAGTGTGACGGAGAATTTTTCCAATATGAATTATATATATATATATATGATAACACCTAATCAGTCAACTTTTTTCTATTGATCTAATTGCATCATCAATTCATGATCATCCTTGATAACTCCATTTCGTGTACTGCAATTGTATTTGTATGTTTAATAGTAGTTGTTCTTGCTTCATTCATTCAAGATTAATCAAAAGCAATAGTAGTTTTGAAAATGTCAATAATAGTGCGTACTAGGGGTGTAGTCGAGTCGAGTCGAGCTCGAGTACACCCCTAATCGAGTAGCTCGATTTTGAAAAAATGCGTACTCGAGCTCGATCGAGCTTTAATAATCGAGCTCGAACTCGAGCTCGACAAAGGGTTATCGAGCTCGCGAGTTTTTTTTTATTTTTTTTTTCATTTTTATATTTTTTTATAAAAATTATAGGATGTATTTGTAATTTTTTTAAATTTAATGAGGTCAAATTATAATTTATTATAAATTAAGGACTAAAACATAATTATAAATAGATTAAATTATAATTTATTAAACTACAGGGACTAAAATATAAATATAAATATTAAAAATAAAAAAAATATATACATATACTCGAGTAGCTCGCGAGCTACTCGAGTACATGTATTCCGAGCTCGAGCTCGACTCGAACTCGGTCAAACCGAGTTCGAGTCGAGTAGTTGACCGAGCTACTCGCGAGTAGCTCGCTCGTTTACCACCCCTAGTGCGTACGTAAGTAGTGGAAAAAAGGGCTGTCTGTTTCTTCTAAGTCTCACCGACCATTAAGAAAAGATCAACCATAAGTCAATTTCTCTATCCACTTGCATATACTTATTTGTCTGAATTAATCTCAATTATCTAAACATACATAACCAATTTATGATAAATCAACAACAAAACTGAAAAATCTTCAGCAAATTGTGTCTCCTGATTCAGCCTCCAGCTAGCTCGCACTTTTGTGAGAGCGAGTGAAATAGAATATATTTTTAAGAGAAATGATAGGGGGTGAATTCCTGGAGTGAATGACGTTGCACTTATAAAAAGACAAACTTATTCCTTATCCATTAGGATTCAGTCATCATTCGATTAGGTTATTAGTTTGTCTTTTTATCACAGCCACGTCATTCACTCCAGTATTTCACTCCCCTCTATCATTGCTCTATTTTTAATATACAGTTTCCAGCCAAGAAAATGGATTGGGTTTGGGGGATGCGAAAAGAAGAAGAAAACGAAGTGTGAACATTGTAGAAATGAAACAAGTCGGTCCCACAAGTTTTCTTAACTTGCTAAGTTTGTCTTTAGTTTTAAATGTTGCCACCATTTCATGATCATATTCTAAAAGACTTAAATCAATCAAATCCCATTTTAGACTTTTAGTTAGCAAATACTAGTACTACTAATACCCAATTAAATCTTTGAAATAAATGCATGCTCCTTTAATTTAATTAACACTCTGTTCATCCCTTCTTTTTATGTTCGTGTTTAAACAAACCCTTAACATTGAATGCTTAATTTCCAGTTTATGTTTCGCAAATCATGGCATGGTATCATCATATATAGTGTTTGATGTTGTAGCAGGACCATTTACAAACGTTGGAGTCATTCGGCACTAAAATAAGAACTCGTTTATTTATTTATTTATTGTTTCAGAAAGGAGCCATTTGGGATAGAGCATAAATAACTACAACAATTTTAAATATGTTTTATATTTTAAATTGCGAAAAAATTTAATATTGTCTGTCAGTTCAACGCAACCATACATTTTTTTTTTTGGGAATAATCATATAGTTTGCTAAGTAGGCGGAGTTAGATATGCAACATATATTAAATGGTATTATTGGTTCTTCTTGGTCATTTTACATAACCCTGACAAATACTCATATTTTGCTTAAAAATTGATCATTAATTAATTATGGTAAACTAATTATGTTGAGTATTCTCACAAGAGGGAGTTTATAGAACTCATATGCACTTTGCTACTCAGTGTTGGCCTATTGATTTTCCTTTGCTCATAACAAAACAAAACTTGTGAGTTGCGACTAGGGGTGTAATCGAACCGAGTCGAACTCGAATACACGCCTAATTGAGATACTCACAAGTTTTTTTCTATCCCTTCAATTAATATTCTTGTGCACCATGATATGTAAAAGAGTTTCTTTTATACAAGTAATATTCTTTCATGGTGTGAGATTTACCAATCCAAAATGTGGAGATCTCCAATCTGATCAAGTTTGAACGTGTGGGGACATTGGGAAATAAGTATGAAAATACACTCAACTGTCAATTAAAAGGCCGTATGCTTTAATTTACTCGTCACCTCATCAAATCAAGATTTGAAGAAATAAAAATAAAAAAAAAAAGAAACTCATTACTGAAACGAGTGAATCAATTTTAGTGGAAATTTTATGTTTTGAAATTAGCATTTAATTGGTAGGAATTAGCAATTAAAGAACTGCACATGCAACATCATGTTCATGTACACTCCCTTTGTTTCTTACATTCACTACTACAAAAAGGGGATTTTACACCGCCCTTTTTAGAGCGGTTAAACAAAATTCGGTGTAAAATGTAGAAACGCGGTGGCATTATCGTAATATTAAACAAGAATTTAGACTTTTTACACCGGTTATAAGACTTTTTACACCGGTTATTCTTATAACCGGTGTAGAAAGTTTTTTTTTACAAAGTTTCTAAAACGGTTACATTATAACCGTGTTAGAAAGTCTCTTGATGTCAGTTTCTAAAACGGTTCGGGAGACAACCGTTTTAGAAACTGTTATCATCTCCGATTTTAAGAACGGTTTCTAACTAACCGTTTTAGAAAACGCAAACTTTCTAAAACGGTTACATTATAACCGTGTTAGAAAGTTTTTGAAAGATTTTTTTTACACCGGTTATTATTTTAACCGGTGTAATAAGTTAGTTTTTTTGTTTTTTTACACCGGTTATTCTTATAACCGGTGTAAAAGCGTTAATGCTTCTTATTAATATTTTGAAAGGGAGCTGAGTTCCCAATTTCTCAAAGCAATCTGCATAAGGGAAAGAAAGAGATCCAGAGAGAGAAAAAGAAGAGGAGGAAGAAGAAGAACCCGGTTGCTGTAAATAGGAAGGATTTTCAGAAAAGTTTAAATCTTTTTGAAGGGTTCAAGACAAGTTTTTCAATAACAGAACAGAGGTGCTAAGACTGATCTTTTCCTCTAAAATCAACTTTCGACATGATGAATTTTTCGGATTTGTTGATTCTCGGGTCTTCCTTTTTTTCAAGTGAGTTATTTGGATATCTGTCTGGGGTTTTTTCTTTTTATATAATTGCTTCAAGATGAGTTGTTCAATAACAAATTAGAGGTGCTAAGACTGATCTTTTCTTGTTAAATGATCTTAAACGTGATGTGTTTTTCTGATTTATTGATTCTTTAGTCTATGTTTTATTTTCCACTGAGTTCTTTGGATATCATTCATGGCTATTGTTTTTCCAATAACAGAACCAGGGCTGTTCCGCTGTCATCCAGACCATCATGGCTCCATTCGACACCGTGTGGTCCGTGGTCAGACGCTTTGACAATCCTCAGGCCTACAAGCATTTCCTAAAGAGCTGCAACGTCATCGTCGGCGACGGCCTCTTTCTACAGCAACTCGCGTGCATCTTTCCACGAGTGAATCTACTTGTGAATATGCAAATGCTCAGTTGCTTGATATAAGGCCATCAGTTGAACTAAGGAAAGTGGGAAGTCCGGATATTCGAGGTTTGAAGAAGAAACCTGTCAGTGTTGTGTATACAGGTGATAACAAGTTGGGGTTCTTGAAGAAGCTGTCTTTGAAGTTCAAGGAACCAGAGAGCACTACATTATTCATCCTGGACAACTAATATTTTTGGACCCTTTTTTGATTAAATCTCCGCTATGATGTAGTGGCTTCTCATTTAAATCCTTCAATCATAAAATTAAAATTGGTGAATTTGATAGTGTTGTTAATTATTGTGGTTTTGTTGGGCAATTCTATGGGATTGTTAGTTTAACAGGATCGAGTTATTACTGCATCCTAGGTGTTTGATAAATAGCTTCAATGATTCATTTGTAAAACATATAACACTTTTTACACCGGTTCCTTATACAACCGTTGTAAAAAAATACTATTAAGAACGGTTTCTTAACCGTGTTAAAAAATGTAGGACTTTCTAGAACGCCCGTATCTAAAACGGTTTGGAAAACCAAAAATCCGTTTTAAATAATTAATAATAACCGTTTTAGAAAGGGATTTTTGTAATAGTGATTTCACTTTTTAATTACAAAATTTTGTTACAATTTTATTAGCGTTTTGATATACTTTTACTTTTATATACATGTATTTAATTTTTTTAATACATCTATTAATAAATGCAACTTACTAAAGAAAACCTTGCATTCCTGCATGTATTAATGGATAATGAGGCAAGAGAAAAAAATGACAAGACTCAGTTAAACTGATGAAGCAAGAAAAATAACCATAGAAAGTTGATTACACAATTTTCATATAAACGTTTTGTAGAGTAATTATTTTTTTTTAATAGGTGTGCAAAATGGTTAAACCTCAAATATTTTGAAACTTATAGAGTACTATCTTGGAATTAAGATTGAAAATGACAAAATTAAAGTTTTTAAGACCCTCGTTTTTTCAACTCAAAATGTATGCTAATTAAAACAAAACAAATTAAAGATGGATGCTACAGTATATAACGCTTTTAACTGGCATGCATGCATAGTACTAGAATCCAAAGACCGATCAGGCCTTCTCCCCTTCCTACAATCCTACGTTGTTTGATGAAAAATTTACATTTACAATTCTTGTTTGTTTCCTTAAGCAGATGAATTTTTTACATTTAGTGAGCAAGCAAAAGAACTACTCAAGTAGGAACAGAACAACCTTAATTAAATCCTGCAGCCAGCCTCTCTTACTTCTTTCTCCTGCCTGCACTCTTCTTTATGTGTTTTCTCGATTTGCTTCTTCTTTGATCAGAATATTAAAAAAAAATCACATCAACTTAAAATGTTTCCCACAATGAACAAAATTACAAAACAAAGGTAATTAGGCAGCTTACCCCAAAAAAGCTAGAGGTAAGGCAGATCAAAGTGAAGATATTCAGAGAATTTTTGTCAAATTAAGCAATCGATCATCTCAATGGTAGCTAGGGTGTTTTAATGGAACAAAGAAGCATGCATGTAGTTCCAGAATCAAACTACGACTTTGCAATTTACCATTGTGGGAGTGAGTAAGGATGAAAGGGAAAAAGATAATGGATGAAAATTCCTTCTCAAAATTTTATATATTTATGGGATAACGACCCTAGAAGTGCCTCACATTTTACCCAATAATTTGTTTGGTCCATCACATTTAAAACGGGGCAAAATAGTCCCACGTATTTCAAAAGTGTACTTTTTCAGTCCTTTTGACGGAATCTGTTAAAAAATTTGTTAAATGTAGTCATGTGCACATCACGTGACTCTTTTTCAGGGGCAAAAAAGGAGGATCTGAAATCTCAGCTGAAGCCGGAGCTTCTTCGGTGGATCTGAAATTTCATAGCATGGAGCTTCTTCGGTGGATCTGAAATTTCATAGCATGGAGTTTCTTCGGTGGATCTGAAATTTCATAGCATGACTTCAACGACGACATCCAAGATTCTAAAATCGATCAGGCACGCTCTTGCTTCAGGTTTAGCCTTTGAAGGTAATCGATCCAATCTGCCGACCCCTAATGGAAATCTACCGAAAGAATACCTGAGTTGTCCATGGAAGAGGCAATAGTTGGGTTGTGTAGAGCCCTACTAGTTCAATCTTCATCGCAGCCCTGAGCTTTCCATGGACTAATGGCCGGAACTTCGAAGCTGCAATCACACGGCCTACCACATTGGAGCAAACATGAAACATCAGAATCGAAACCCACCGGCCTCAAATAGCCTCTGGCGGGAAACCCACTCCGGAGGCAATCACACGGCCTACCACACTGGAGCAAACAGGAAACATCAGAATCGAAACCCACCGGCCTCAAATAGCCGCTGGTCGAAAACCCACTCCGGAGGTAAGTAGAGGACAACTACCTTGTCGGTGGTGTCTCTGGGACATTGTTGTCGGAATAATGGACAAAAACTTGCAATAATCTTAACCTCCTTTGCTGGTTGAAAATGTTGAATGTGGTTTCCCACTCTGCACTCTCATTTGCTTAAGCGGATTTGTTGAATTTTTGCTGGACTTGTGACTGTTTTGATTTAATGGAATCTTGACTGCTGCGGAAAAAAAAACAATGATCCATGGAGAAGTTTTGCTCTTCTGAATGAGATTTTGAGAGAGCATATGCAGAGCTTACACTCAAGGTTTAATGAACCCTATGTAAGTGAAAAGTTGGAAGTTTTGCCTGAGTTTCAAGAGTTGAGGAAATTGTCATCGTAATATCTTGCTTTCAAGGCTTCCTATGGGGATTAGCTTCTGGAGTTGACAATGTAGATGCTGAAAATTGTAATATTAGAGCAAGATTTTCCAAATGCAATACAGAACATTTGTACAAATTAAACATCTTTATAGAAGAATGTGCAGAATCTTTTATCTATTTCTTATGCTTATTGCTTCTTGAGGGTGATTTTGGTCAAAGATTGGCACATGCTCAAACTACTAATATTTCAGAAGGTAACCATGTATGTTTGGGAAATGCAGAGACCTTGAATAAAGTAGATGCTGAAGAAGGAAGAGGAAAAGATAGAGGATGGGGGTTAAGGGTTGTACTTCCTGTTTTGCCTCTGAAAAATAGTCACGTGGTGTGCATATGACTACATTTAACAGATTTTTTAACAGATTCCATCAAAAGGACTGAAAAAGTACACTTTTGAAATGTAAGGGACTATTTTGCCCCGTTTTAAATGTGAGGTACCAAACAAATTATTGGATAAAATGTGAGGGACTTATAGGGTCGTTATCCCTATATTTATTTGTTGTTGTAACAATTATTTATTTACTATTGTCATAATTAATTTAATGTGTTGCTGACATTGGTAGTTGAATTAAACAATGTAGATCAATCATTCCATGCATGCCGTTCCAGGTCAGTGTCATTAATTCTTTTACTCTATACTCAGTATTTCTTTTTGTATTTAATTAATTGAATCAATTTATTAATTTAGTGGTGCAAAATGGTCTTCTAGAATGAATATCTTAATTAATTAGCAGCAATATTTGATCCATGGATCGATCTACAAACTTTTCTTGGAACAGAGGATAAAGTAGTTGTACGTGTCAATGATAACGCGCTTCTGGGCAAAATATAATAAAGGTGGGCTATTCAAGAATTAGAGCTTCAATGATTTGAGACCTTTTCCTTTTCATTGTCTGCAGAACCAAGAAGAACCAGAGAAGAGATCTTCCATTCTCATCATAAGTAGCCCCATTTAGTACGCATTGCCAGACCGATGCTGTGCATTACTTGAGCTGTGCTGCTAGCCTGCTAGTGATTGGACGAATTAAAAGAGAGAAAACTTTCTTGGCTTTCAAATATTAATGCATGCATGCATGGGCCCTTGTGGTCTTATATATAGAGAATTAATTAATTTCCATGTCTGATTGCATATTTGCATGCACTCAAACTCAAGTCAAGTTAATTATTCTCTCTAGCTAAATAAAGAGTTTTACAGTTTTACATGATGAAACATATATTCCATTCCAATTTGACCATATATAATGATGCAATGAAAAGTTGATCTAAGCTTCAATTTTTACTAGATTTGATCAGTTGAAGCCAGCCTTCCTTCCAATTGACATCTCCCTGAGCAGTTTTTGTCCTTATGCTGGAAGTGGAATGAGGATTTTCCCTCCTCTCATACACTCTTTCAAACATTTTGTTCATAATTTCACTCTTCTTTCTCAACTCCAATTTCCTAATCTTTTCCCTCTTCTTTCTTTCGTTACACTAAAAATATTAAAATAACCAACGGCAGCGGTGGTGGTAAATTTGTAAAAGAATAAGGCTTTATTTATTACTTGCCGGTTGCCACTTGGGTCTAACAATTCTTGTTGATGAAGTAGTATGAAAAAAGCAAAAAAGTCCACCAGCCGGACCCATCCCATTTCTATAAGTACCCAAATTTCACGTGTAGAAATCATCCTCTGTTTCTTGTTCTGCTTTCGTTGCTTTCCACTCCTACGTTTTTTTTTTCTCGCTCTTCCATCCTACTCCACGTCAATGGAAGCCAAAGCTTTCAAACCAAATAACAACCAGAAAGCAAGAATTCCGCCCAAGAGAGGGCAGATAAAAATCAAGATATTTAAGATGCTGTGGAAATCAATGGTTTCGTATGGGTCGATGATCTTCAATTCTGGAAAGACAAACAAGGATGGTGTTGGTGGAGGATGCCTTAAAACTAAACCAGTAGTCCCAGTAGTCTAAAATTGCATGCAAGTGGCCTGGGTTCAGCTGTGGAGGTCATGGATGCATGGTTTCTTCAGAGTTGCAGAGAATATGGGAATCTGTTTGTTGTAGAAACTTCCCTTCATTTCTTAATCTTCTTCTTTCATTGGATCTTTTGATAATATATATAGTATAATAACCGCATCCAGTTTTTGCTGGGGATTTGTAGTGATTCATACTGCGTATTAATTTATGTACCTCTCTCTTTAACTTGTCGTCCTTCTTAAAATTTTATTCTTTCTAAGACTTGCTCATCTTTGGTACGTAAAAATTTTATTCTCTCCATTGCGTCTCTGGATTATGTTAAATTGTTTACTTTTTCCTGACGATGGAGACTAAGAAAAATGAACTTCCAATGCTGATCTCAACTGGGATTTCTTTAATGGAAATTGTTCGTTTCTTCCATTAAATAAGGTTATCCTCTTCACAAAACAGTGTTCCAATTATACTTCTCTGGTTTTCTCTGCTTCTATTCAGAATTTTCATCCCAAATTCTTGTCAAATTATGACCAAATAAAACCAAAAGGTAAGGCATCCGCAAGAAGAGAGTCCGTACCATCAAATTCAAGAAATTTGAGAATGGTGGGGTGAGGTAGAGGGAAGAAAGGAATCACTGGAGCAATGACTCTGGCAATGGTCAGAGCAAAGACCGAAGAAAAAAAAGACAGTAATTAATAATTAATGTTGTTGTCGTTATCCTTAGTTCATTCATGTTAAATTACATTTTATTGTTATTATACTCAGATTGCATAACGATTACTTGTACATTAATCTTAGTCAAAATGCATCCACTTATTAATATTTGTATGATTTCAGTTTGGTAGTTGAATTAAATAATACAATTCATAGATTGTCTGTCCCTTATTAAAAAAATAAAAATAAAAAAGTCCTCAAAACCAAAGCATTGTATAAGTAGGCAAGTTATGAATAAATAAATATGCTTTTAAGGAATAAAAAACTTAAATGTAATCTCATCAATAATAAAGAAAAGGAGGACACATCTGATAATTGATGGGACTCTGCCAGTTTATTCTCAAAAAAATATGTATTGTTGTCTTGTTAGAGTTGAAAAAAATAAAAGAACGAAAAAAAAAAGTTTTAGAATATTCTTAGCAGATGATGTGACAGCAGTATGTACGGACATAGTGGAAAAGAGGGAGGCAATTTGTTTGACAGACCGCTTGATCATTCCCCACTGCAAAAATAATATACAATTTCACATTAAGTTAAAAGAACATGAAAGGAGGAAGGGGTGATCATAGGAGCAGTTGAATAATTTTCTGAGCAACTCTATATATTGAATTCTTGATGTAGTAATATTTAGAGTAAGTTTTTGGATTTTAAGAGTGGTAAATCAAAGGAAATTAAGTTGGGTTTTTTTTCTTCCATCAAGATTGGAATGTTTATGATTGAACATATATTATATAGGCCATAATTTTGTTTTAGTCAAACAAACGCCACTCTTTCAACTTTCTTCTTCTTCCTCATCTCCTCTGTCTTTGACTTGAAAGCATAACTTTTTTTTCCCTTAAAATGAAGAAAAAAAAGTGTAGAGATTAAAGATAAGATCTTACAAACATCCTTACATACTGAAAATGTTATATTAACATTCCTACATATATATATATATATCGTTTATTTTTTGACTACATAATTAATCTAAAGTAGAGAAGTATTATGAGGGCCCGTACGAGGTGGTTTAGCTGTAAGGCGTGGCAGAATTGAGAACAAGATAAGTATGATGAGGGCTCTATTGATTTATTGGAAGTTGTCCATTGTGAGAATCCCAGCAATCAACTACTCCCTTTGTTCTCTAATAATTATTGTTTTAGAGATGTGCACACTAATTAAGAAAAGTGATAAATTCTCTTATTTACCCATATTTATAATCATAACTTTCTCTCTCTTTTTTTAAATAACATTACATAGATGAATGGGATAGAGGTTAAAATTGGAAGCTTATAAAGTTTTTGCATTGAAATTTGTAAAATGACACTTATTTTGAGAAAAAAAAAATGAAACCTAAAACGACAATTAATAGAGAACAGAGGGATTACTTTAAAGCATTCATTGCCTGGGATTGATTTGTGCCCAACATGTTGGGGCAGTTGTGTCGAAACTGCACGTTATTTGACGAAGCACAAAATTTCTTGGAGGCCATTAATAATGGCCATGGCATACCCTACCAAAATCATACTACTTGATACTCGTTTAATTGAAGATCGATGTTATTAATTCCATATCCGTGGCCACTTTGTTCATGAATGAATTTAAAACCGGGTACATTTGTATCATCGTCCCAACAACGTAATAACTAAATCTCATCTCTTAGCTTTACTCGAATTAAATTTATGTTAGAACCGTATTGACAACATCACAATCTCATCTGTTTGTGAGGTTTGACGTTTTGTAAATATATGATAGGACAAGTTTAGTTTTGTGTTTACGTGTTTGTTTTGTTTTTTTGGGCCAACAAGTTGCAACTTTCCAGGCAGAGGTAGAGTCGCATAACATATCTCGAGCTTCATGTCCAAATCATTTCCTTTTGACTTTCCCAAATTCTGAAATTTAATTTGTTGGAAAAATGAGCTAATTTTGATTGTACACTTGGGTACCACCACAAACAAGTACCCACTTCAAATCCTTGTATAACTATCCAATTAATTATTTCCAGGGAATCAAATTATTATATGCACTTTTTCTTCAAGTACACATACATCAATGGAGTTCAAACCCAAGAACCAAAGGCAAGTTTTAAATTGTAGCGTTTGCAGACGCACACCATTTCAGGATGTGAATTCAGTAAAAACTAAAAACAGTTGCAACTGCACATTTTGTATTCTGTTAACAAAAAAAAAATGCACGAGTACTAGGATTTCCCAGTATTTTATAGTACCTGTAGATTCTTTTATGTTTTGTCTTTTCCAAGTTTTACTACTTGATATTGTTCTTATTCTTTTGATTACTTTAACAAATGAGAACAGAAAAAGAATGATTATTCAATGATGATCAACCTACCTCGACTGGGATTTCTTTAATAATGGGAAATTAATTGTCTTTTATGTAAATTCTCCCATAAAATAATTATAAGTATAATCTTAACTATGCAGAAAGTGGCATCAAATGGTACATGTACACTTTTTAAGGTTATAGTAATTCGGAATCAATCCATTAAATATCCACAACAGGATTCACTTTTCTCACAGTAGAGGAAAAAAGGCACTGCATTAATCTGGGTTTTTGCCTAATTAAGACGAGCAATAAGATCTTCATTTAGAAGCATACGAAAAGAACAAAAGCATGAACAGTCAAGTCTTGACCTTAACAATTGAAATAGACTAAAAAGTTGGTCAAAATTAAGAAGGCGATTGAATAAAACCATTCGTCCTCTTCCTTGCCCCACAAACCAACACAAAAAAGACCAAAATTTGAAAGTTTCTGAAAGTGAAGTTACTTGAACCAGTTGGGTGTATCCAAAATGGCAACCAAACTCTGAATATTATAATATATAGTTTAATTAAAGAGTGAAAAATCAAAATTGATTTTTCTATTCATTCTTTGCATTCACATTCACTTTCACTACGGTCTTGACTGTTGAATTCCACTGCTGTCTCTACTCTCAAATCAAGGTCAACCGGTCAAGCCCATTTCTTGAATTTGATTTTTTTTTTTTTTTTACTCAAAATCGATATTTTTATTATATACATGAAAATTACAGGGCTAACTAGCTGAAATTCATTGCATTGTTCAACATCATGAACAATACATTACAAATAGCAAAGAGCTATAAGCCTCAATGGACAAACCCCAAAGGAACAAGTACTACACCCACAGAGAGGGTAATGTAGTTAATGACAAAAGTTTATTCTATCAAATTGTTTTAATCACAACTAAAACTGAATTAGATTATCCTCCTCCCTAGAAGCAAAGCTTAAACTGAATTTGAATCTTCATTCCTAATAATTGGGCAAAAACAACCACAGCACAAACAAAATTAAATAAAACAAAGTCTTCTTCTTTCCAAAATCACAATCAAAGAAAATAATGGTGGAAGAGAGATCTTTGAAATCCTAACAAGCCAATTGGAAATAGACGCTTCACGATGCCCACACAGCGCCGTGACCAGGATCTGCCTCCAAGTTTTAGATTTTTTTTTTTCTTCACCAAGATATTACTCCAAAAATGGAGATTTACTCTCAATATTGAGAGAAAAAAGCTCCCATTTGGGACACCAAAACACTCTCATAAAAAGAGACATCATCCTCCCATAAGAGGAGACAAGAAAATTTGATCCTCAAAAATTTGGATTTTGGCAGTTCTGCCGCTTCCCCCACCATTTCTTGAATTTGATTTACCCCGTGAGAATGCGTAAAATTAAAGCAATGTGAACGCAAATAAGTTCGTTAATTTCTTTCACAATTCAATTGAAGACGGCTCATAGATGCATGCACTCTTATCTAAATAAGTTGAATTTGGGGAGAAATTTTGACACATTTCTAATAAAAGTGATATATTTATTTTTTGGTGATTACAATTTTAATTTTTTTTTAAGAATTTAATTAAGAAAATTTTGGCTAGCTCCGTCTGTTTCCTTGTGTTTTAGTGTTTATTTTAGGTGTATGCAATTGAAATTATAAGAAAATAATATGAAAACTATTGAAAGTAACAATAAATTTGAATATGAGCAAAAAAAAAAAAAAAAAAAAGGAATGAGACATATTCATTCAAACAAATATTACATCACATAAAAAAAATTATGTTACGATATGCGTGTTTGAAATTATGATCATACGTAATTTCAAAACTATACTATATAAATTAAGTACAAATCTTTTAATCTACCATTAAGTTAGAGTGACAATATTTTCAACACATTTATATTCTAATAATAAATTATATAAGTTGATCAAAAGGGGGCTAATATTCCTACATCATAAAAAAAATCATATCAAAATATCTAAAAATTATAAAAAAATCAAGATTCAATTAATTATATAGAAACATACATTGGTCCAACAATGTGCAAATATGTGGTTGGTACAATTGTGATGAGAAAATAAAAATGTTCATCCGTATAATTAATATAATATGAAATCACGAATAAAAAAAATACGAATGATAACAAAAATAAAGGATATTAAATTATTAAGTTTTAAAATATATGAAATGTATATTCTTTTCCCATATGAAAAACAAATACTAGAAAAAGAATAATAAAAGTAAGGTAAAAACAAGCAATTAAGACAATTATCAATACTTATTGTACAAAATTATGGATACAATTATTTTGATTTTAATTTGTCGCAATATAGGATTTTAAAATATTGAAACCAAAATCAATAAAAAAAAATCACTATTTACACACTCTACGGTCTAGAATGGTGTGGTTTTGTAGCTGATTATTCGGTTTTGATGATCGCAGTTAGTTGTCTACTAGTTTGTCACTAATTACCCATATTCTGATTGGGGCTATTTGACAGATCCAATATCTTAAAGAAAAAACAGGAAAAGAAACCTGAATTATGAAATGGGCTCCCAATTTATGACCCATAATTCACTTATTCAGAACCGGGCCTATTTCACTTATCCAATGCATTCTGATTTTGGGTGATAAATGCAACATTGTTTTGTAAATAAATTCTATTGTGTCATTGTGTGTGTGTGTGTGTTTATAAGTAAATGATAATAAACAAATTAAAATCAAATAAAATTTTTACTAATTTATGAAACTGAGATTTTCTGGCGGTTTTCCCTTTGCTCATATTTCTTCCAATCTTCCTAGTCAGAGTTTTGACTTTATATCTTGCGGCTCCATCTTTCCATCATAATAACGTTAAAGACAACTAGACAACTTTTTATTATTTTTTTAAAATGGGAAAATTTATGAACGTGCTCTATTCGTTTGACCTAAAATGCATAAAACTTTTACTCATCCACGTTTCTATATTAAAAAAATAGTTTGAGGTTGCTTCCAAAAGAAGAATTAATGACAATTTTGATGCCGCCAATTTGACGTTGTGATGCCGTTTCTTAATTTAATCTGGAATGTGCATCGCCCCAAAGATAAACCATCCCTAGTCAAAGCCTCAAAGGTAATCATCATAAATTTTTAAAGCGTGACATATATGTGTTTTGTTTTGAGAATGGAGAAAAACGAGTTAACAATTTATTTTGTACAATATTTTGATTTTAAGATTTGAGTGTTTGCATAGATAAATTTTATTTTGAATATTAGAGATAAGCAAATAAGTCATTTTAGATAGAGATGAGAAATGGGAGAAAACACCTTTTCAAACACACCCTAATTTGTTCACAAAAATTAAACTGAAAAAGTTTTACACTTTTAAGCCAAATTAAGAAAAATTTTAAATTTGTCATAAACTGAACTAGAAATAGGATTAGATTGCTAAAAAAAGAACAAGCGGAAGTTTATCATTTTTCCCATAAATTCTTTACACGTCTACTTCATTAGCTTTAGTCCACACTCCACACAACTGATCATACTCCATGTTCCATAATCCATATGATTTAAGATGATTTAAGAAGATCACAATAAAGAAAGAAGAATTCAGGATTTAATCAACGAAAAACAAAAAATAGCAAGAAAACCAGGGTGAAATTTTTTCTTTTATAAAATGAATTCATATATGAAACAGATAATTAATAGCCATCAAAATTGTAATTTTAATTTTCTATCATTTGTATCGTACATTAAAATCGTAATTAATTCTGGATTTATATGAACAGATTATGTCATTAAAAAAAAATAAATTGAGATGTCCACTGATGTGGAATTGATGTCAAGTTGAACTGGTGGCGTCCATTTCCAAATATTTAGGATTGGGATTTTAATTTTAATCAATTTTGATGTTCACATTGCAATGGACCCTATCTGAACAGTACTCAAACTTGGTGACCAAGTATTTCAATAATTACACTTTCATCCCTTAAATATTAAATAAATATTCCTTTCCTCCCTTAATTTGGTCTCTCTATTACACACACACACTCTCTGTTTTTCCCCTGTTCTAATCTGTTCTTCACTAAACATTTCGTTTCTTCTTCAGAAAAATGGAATCCCATACCTCCAGAGCCACTAACACATCAAATCAAACTAAGTGTCCACCCGTAAGAGGGCAAATTAAGGTAAAGATTATGAAGTCAATTGCAAGATCAGTCACCGGAATTGTGACTTCCGCCGCCAATGGGTCCAAAAAGAGGAATGCCACTCTACTCAGCTCCACTTCCACCACCCCACATCAGACTCCAAGTGGGTTCAACTCAGATACTGATTCCAATGGATGATCATGATCTCTTCTTAGTTATCTGAATAATTTGTATCGTCTGTACAGTTTTTGAGATCAATCAAACCCATTCAGAGTTGTGAGCTCAACTTTCATAACCACAAGTCAAACTCCATAGGGGTTCAACTCGGATGCTGATCCCGATGGATGATGTCTTCAGAATTAGCCGAATGATTTATTGTTGTTGTTTGTACAGTTTTTGAGGTAGAAACAATCAGAGTTTTCACTTGTTAGTCCTCCCCCTTTTTAAGGTTCTTGATATAAGGTGAATAACTTACTTTATTATTGCATTGATAATGTTATTTTTGATCGTCCGAAGTCCGAACCGATATGTGATCCGATTTTGTTGTACTTCCATTGATGATGCTTTTGTTGTACTACTATTGAGGATGTAAATAATGGAGTTAAATTTTATGGAATTCCAGTTGCAATGTGTAATTTATTTTGGAAAGGGAAGAACCAAATGGGGCAAGTTTTTTACCAAAATGTTTTTTGTTTTTTTTTTGGCAAATGTGATGTTTGTACATAAATTATAAGTACTAATGATCCTGATTAATTTGAGGTATATTAAATACAGAATAATATACGATTGAATAATTTTGAATATACATCGGTTAATTTGATGAAGTTGTGCCATCCAACAAATACAATTTGTTTTTTTTTTCTTATTGTTTGAGCTCTTTAAAAATTACTATAATAAATATGGATACGGGTGTGGGTCTCTTTATCTTTCCTTACAAATGGATATCTGGTAGAGAAATGTGGATCTTGATATTATTGGTTCAATATTTATATAGGGTAATTAATTATCTGAAAATTTAAAAAATGCTTGTGCAAGTTGCAACCTTCCAAAACGGCAAAACGGCAAAACATGATAGCCGAAGGAAAAAAGAAAAAAAAATGTCTGCTTCCGGAAATTTGCTTGTTTTAGTTCATTTGGAGCTTGAAGAGAGCACATAGTGAGACAAAAATTTGGATTTGAAAGAGAAAAAAAACAAAACACATCTACACTCTACACTTTGCACTTTGCACAACAACAATACTAAAAAGAGCTGTCCTTTAAAATGGGCAAGTGTTTCTATACTACTTTTATGTATAGATGCATTTATCACTTTATAAAAAATTAATACTGTATAAACATGTATAAAACATGTATATTTTCGTGTTGTCCTTTAAAATGGGCAAGGGTTTCTGTACTACTTTTGTGTATAGCTGCATTTATCACTTTAAAAAAAATTAATACGTGTACAAACATGTATATCTTAGTGTTCACTAATTATTTGATTAGAATTTTAATTTAATTTTAAAAAATAAGATAACTAACTAAAATATGTATAATTATTACCCATCTAATTTTTTTTTCTCATTTATATTTAAATATAATACATCCTATCCTATATTTTTTTTCCATTTATTTTTCTCACTTTCTCCTTCTTTTTTGTTTTTTTTTTAAATTTGAGCAAAACACATAAAAAGAGAAATATAAAAAAAAAACAAAAATACTTACTAGAAGGATGGTTGGAAGTCAAAAACTAGTCGATTAAGCAACAGCTAGCAAGAGCAAGCTCACCGGGGTTGAATGATTCCAAACTCTACATTCCATAGTAGTCATAGCGGTCCTCAATCTTGTGAGAAAAGTAAAAGAACTCAGTCAACTCACTGACCGATTGTCGGTACCTCAGGAGATTCTATAAATACACAGAATCTTGGATGCTATGCTTTTGTAACTTAAAAGTCCCCCAACAAAATCCCCCCCCCCCCTCCCCTTTTTTTTAATGCTCTTTGTCTCTCTCTCAATCTTGACTTTGACAAGTTAAAAAGAAGAAACAACCAAAGCTCTGCTTTTTCTTTTTTTTAACTTTTGCTCCATTTTCTTGTGAGAATTTACCGTTTACAGATCTTCAATAAAAACTGTGGTTTACTCAAATATAAAATCATGCGGAGCCAACAGCTTCCTCCCAAGAGGGGTGGAATCACCATGAACATAATCAAGTCGATTGGAAGATCATCTGCTGAGGTTATGTCAATGGTTAGAAGAACATCAAAGACCACAAAGAATGAAAAATCCCTCTACTCATCACCACCAATTTCCACCACCACACCTCAAACTCCATCTGGGTTCAATTCCGATGCTGATTCTGATGGATGATCATCAACATTGATCTCATCCTAATTTAGTACTACTACGACTGTTTCCAGATGAAAGCAGAGGGCTAGTTGTTTCTTTTTCTTTTGATATATGCAATAACGCAACTAAGCCTAATGTTGCCTAGCTTTGTTGGTTGTTTTTTTATGAACATTTTTCTTTTGTGACATTCTTTTAATTTCTCTCTTTGGGAAGTTGTAATTGCCTCCATTGATGTAAAGTACTAAATACTAATGTAGAATTGGTTTGTTGTTTCTTCGACCCTCTTAACATTACTATTAGTGCGCCTTTGATCTTTCTGGGATTGTTCTAAAAAAGTTTCAGTTTAATTTGAAGTTCCTTTCCATGTTTTCTGCAGATTTTTGTTCTACTTTCACAACAACAATCAAGATTTCATTCATTACTAGTTTACTACTATTCACAAACTAACTCAGCATTATTATTCCATCTAACTTTTCCAAAATTCAAATATGGATGTTGTTGGTCAAGCATAATTAACCTTCCCCACGACAACCCTCCCAGTCCCATTTCATTTATCGATCGAGATAAATTAAACAACTACTCTTATCATGATTTCATTTTATTATTGATTAGTTCTTTTTATTTTTTTTTTCGATGATGCTATATATCACAAATATCAATTAATTTTGGCTTAACAGTTTCAAGAATTATAAAAATGGCAACTCTACTTGTTCTTCAATTACCTAAAACTGGACACATAAAATTGTCAATACAAAACAGATATTTCATTAGTTTTTTTGGCTTTGCATATATAGTTATAATTATTGTAGTTAATTCAGATATCATATCAAGTGTTCTGAGGAATATATTGCCATCAAAGAATGGTGTAATTGGGAATTAAAATTCGGAATTGTCAATTATATTCTTTAATATTAATGTTTCTTGTACTATTAACTCTTCCATTTACATATTCAATTACTTACATTTAAAATGATACAATTTAACTGTCTTTACTAAAAATATGCATTACATTGATATTTTTTTTTTATCTAACTCCATCTACTTTTTTTTAATTAACCGTTAAAAAATAAAAGGGAATTTCATGTAAAAAAATAAATTCAATGCATTTTTTTAATGTAAATAACAAAATCACATGTGTAATTTATAAAAAAAATATCAATAAATATGAAAAATGATTTTTGCAATTTTTCCTAGTTTTTATTTTTTTATTCTTTTGTTAAAAAAGATAATTTCATTCAATATAAAAATAGTACACAATTTAACTAGTTAAAATTAGGGTTAAAAGCACTTAACCCCCTCCAACTCATATATTAGTTGCACTATACCCCTCAATGAAATAAATAGACACTTTCCCCCTTCTAGCAAATTCTGGTAATGGCTTTAACAATTAATTACATATTTAAAGATATTTAGACAAGAATGCCCATATATTAATATCCCTATAATTCTCTTTAATTTATTTGATAATATTTATTTTATTTTTTTATTATAAAAAAGTGCTATAATTTATTCTCATATTTTTTTTAATATATTTTTATTATGGTTATGAAATTTCTATTTATAAAATTTCTAATAATTAATCATCTAAAATGTTGGTTTTTTCATATATAATTGGGGTAATTACCGATGACCCCCATGTGGTCGAGCTAATTTCTAAATAACCCCCATGTGCTATAAAAACCTACCAAGAACCCCATGTACTTCTGATTTAATTGTAAAGTGGACGGAAAATAGCACCCGTAATGTAACGTGTGTGACACGCGCTTATCAGGCGACTCAGAGAAAATTTGTAAACCAAAAAAGTTTCAATTTGACAAAAATAACCTTTAAGTTTAAACTAATAATTTTCATTTGTTTTTCTTTTTCTTTTTTCTTCTTTTTCTCTTTCCTTTATTTTCTTTCCTTTTTTTAAAAATTTTCTACTCTCATTCAATGACGTTTTTTTTCTTTCCCTTTTTTTTTTCTCTTTCTTGGATTTCTTTCATCACCATTCACCACCATCAACCAAATCACAACTGTCATTAACACTATCATCACCATTAATGCAATCACCACCACCAACCACTAACTCCACATTTTTTCTAATATCTCTAACACTTTGTGGATTAACATAGATCCAAAACTAAAAAATTTACTGCTATCCTCTTATGCTTTGTCCAAAATCTCCAAATTTTGATGCGGCAATGGATTGTACAGCAGTCCAAAATTTAACACAAAAATCAGCCTCCATAGAGCAACTCCGGTTCCATCAAATTTTCAACCAATTTCCAATCGAATCCAATCCCAAAAAAACAATCGAATCCAACCAAGTTTGGAGAAATTAATGTGTGTCTTCTGCGCAATTGAAGAGTATCATCTCTGTTTTGGCAGGAAAAGAAAAAAGCTTTGTGTAGATGAGTTGTTGTGGTGGTGATGATGGAGATGATTATATTGATGATAACCTTGATGCTGATGAGGTTTACGACTCCGGGTCTTATACGTATGCTTATGGTTTGGCTCTTCATGATCATCCGGATTGGAAGGTTGACTATGAGATTGCATCAAGAACTGTTGCAATTGAGGAGCTGGATGAATTTGACGGTGATTATAATAAGGGTGACGGTGATGATGACGAAAAAATGAACTTTTGTGATGTGGGTTTTGCCTGGGAACAGGTGGAAGGAGATGTCGATGGGTGGTGTTTGGTGGATGAGATTTGATGTTACTTTTCGTTTGTTGTCTCAATTAGCTGTGTCAATTATGTCCATTTCGTATTGTGTTTACTCCATTACTTTGTAAAAAAAAAAAAAGAGTTGTTGTTGTGGTGGTGGTGGTTGTGGTTGCGATTGCGGTTGCGGTGGTGGTGAGTGGTGGGTGGTGGGTGGTGGGTGAGTGGTGAGTGGTGAGTGGCTGGTGGTGGGTGGTGGTGAGTGGTGGGTGTGGGTGGTGGTGCTAAAACAGAAAATGGGAGAAAGAAAGAAAAAAAAAACGATGGAGAAGAAAACAAATAAACGTAAATTTATTTTTTACCTCTAAACTTTTGTAATTTGAACTTTGGCCCTAAAACTTTACTAATTTAAGATTTAATGTTTTGAATTGAAAAAAGAGAAAATGATATTTTCGGAAGTTTTGACGGTTCTGTTACGGGTGCTATTTTCCGTCCACTTTACAATTAAATAAGAAGTACATGGGGGTCCTTGGTAGGTTTTTATAGCACATGGGGGTTATTTAGAAATTAACTCGACCACATGGGGGTTATCGGTAATTACCCTATATAATTTCTTCTTACAACTTATTTTCACTCATCAATCATTGGGCAAAAAAATAAACTTTTTGTTTTTATATTTGATAATTGATAAATTTGTGTTTATCTCTTTGGCATATACTAGTCATGTGTTTCTTTTTTTTAATAATAATATTCAAACCCTTTCTTAATGAAATACAGTCTTATTGCTTGTCTTATTTATTTAATATTAATAAAAATTTAATATTTAATGTCATTATAGTAAATATAAAAAATGAGAAGTGCTTAACCCTTAATTTAATGTCAAATTTATTAATTATCAAATATAAAAACAATAAGTTTGTCTTTTTGCCAAATGATTGGTGAGTGACAAGAAATTGTAAGAATAAATTATATATAAAACTATTATTTTATGATTATTTATTAAAAATATTAAAAAAATAAAATAAAATAAATACTATCAAAATAATTAGAGAAGATTATAGGGAAATTAATGCATAGGCATTCTTGTTCAAATATCTTTAAATATGTAGTTAATTGTTAAAGCCATTAATAGAATTTGTTAGAAGGGGTAAAGTGCTTATTTATTTTATTGATAGGGTATAGTACAACATATGTACGAGTTTGAGGGAGTTAAATGATTTTAACCCTTAAAATTAAATGCAATGAGATAAATTCTTTAAACTTCTCATTCAACAAATCTCAAAATTTATATATCGCTACTTGTTAGAAATGAATCTCAAAAGACATTGCTTTCTAAGTAAGTATTTTAGAAATGGTTGACTGGTTGGTCCTCGAAAAAGCAAATTTAAAAACGCAATTGCCAGAAGGATAATCTTATAGCTGGCAATTGAGATGCTTCTAGATTTTATTGGATGCCCTGACTAGAATGCATACAAGTGAAAGTCTATTGGTGTGTATTAAATAAAAGATTAATTAATTAGGGATTACAATTTTTTTTTGTAGGATTTTTATTTAGTTAGTTTTGGTAGTATTTTTTTTTTTTGCATAAAATAAATGCAATCTTACATTATGGTATCCTAATTCATTAAATTTGCATTATGGGTTCCAATTTGGAGAAATAATTTTTCAAAGGATTGAATTAAGACAGTTGCAAGAGACAAACCAAATGCAATTCAACTTTGAGATATCTCAATATGAGTCGTTTAAACATATTTTTCCTTAATCTTTAGATAGGGATTAGATTCCATGAGTTAGTCTTTTGTAAAACGAGTTCATATATGCAACGACGAATTAATTACGATTTCAATGATTTAAACAGTGATTAATTGTTCATTTCATATATGAAACATGTTTTAACGGTGATTAATTATTCGTTTAATTTATGAAACACGTCTTATATATGAAGCCATTTCACATAAGTTATAGTAAAATTCCAAAATTCTAATGAGAGATAATTGACACTAAATAAGTATAACCTAAAAAACAAAATAAAATGTTAAAAAAATTAATACCCTAATTTTTTTTTTCCTGAATTTAAGACTCAAAAAACACTGCCGTTTAACCTTTGTTCAAGGCTCAAACTAACAAATTTCATAGAAGCCCAAATGAAAATGGAAGTCGATCTCAAGTCTGGATTTATGGGCTTAGCAATCTGAGACAACATTCATCTTTTAGAGAGATTAGTGGCCCAAATTTCTTCAAAATAACAAAATTATAGAAAAAAAAAACTAAAAAAGAAACAAAGCCCTCCCTGGCTCCCTCGTTCAAAATTCAAAGTTCGTACCGGAAAGAGCCCAAAAAAGGCATTAATAACTAAAAGCCACAAACATTGCCCCACTCCAGTCAAAGCCATCCACACACACACACACACACACACACACAAACACACACACTTTCCCTCCTCCCACACTTTTCCCTCTTTTTCAGTTTTTGCTGCAGTGCCAGTTCAGAATCCACACTGAAGCTCAAACTCCAATACTAGTAATCTCTTCTTCTTGGATTGGTACTTCGAGAATAGAACACTTTTCTCAGAATCATTCCAAATCCCAGAACAAAAGAGGGAAAAGTAAAAGAATGGAAAAGGATAAGGAAAATGAAAACAACACACATGTAGAAATAAAAGGCATCCCTATTCACGGTGGAAGATATGTACAGTACAATGTGTTGGGAAACCTCTTTGAGGTCGCCTCCAAATACGTCCCTCCTATTCATCCTGTTGGCCGTGGCGCTTATGGAGTTGTTTGGTAATCCAATTTCCCCTTTTGTTTTTTTTTTTTGTTTTTCTTATGCTATTTAGATCCATGTTCTTGATCAGCTTATTTAAGTTTTTGATTATTGCAAATGGGTTTTGGGGAAAATGGATGATTAATGATGATTATGTGTTAAGTTTTGATTTTGTTTTTTTTTTTTTGAAAAACATCTATTGTTATTGTTTGCAGTGCTGCTACGATTTCTGGGACAAAGGAAGCAGTTGCGATCAAGAAAATTGGAAATGCATTTGACAACAGAATTGATGCCAAGAGAACCCTTCGTGAGATCAAGCTTCTTACCCATATGGATCATGAAAATGTACTCACAATTGTTATGGGCAACTGAACTTTTTTCTTTTAAATAAATTTTTTATGATGTTATTAGTTGGTCTTAATTTACTTCAAAAATCAAAATTCTGATGATTCTGCCCTCATGAGGGTTGAGATAAAAATCTAGTTTGTTTTTCGAATTTGGTAGCCTTCATGGGGTAAAAATTGCTTTTTCTTGTTGGGTCCAAAGCCTTGTCTTTTGTTGATAATAACAGTGGTCAGGCTTTGGTGAAATTGATGTTGTTCTAATGATTGTTATTTTTGCAGATTATCAAAATTAAGGACATAATAAGGCCACCAGAAAAGGAAAGATTCAGTGAGGTTTACATTGTTTATGAGTTAATGGATACTGATCTCCATCAGATAATAAGCTCCTCCCAACCACTCACTGAGGATCACTGCCAAGTGAGTTTAATCACATTGCTCTTGTTTGTATCCACTTGAAATGTTCTCAATTACTGAACTGTTGAGTGTATGAAATGCTATGTGTGCTTCAGTTTTGCATGCTGTGATGGCTTCTGTTCCATGCTTACTATAGTTTGGTGAATGCTAAACTTAAATCAAATCTTCATCTTGCCTCGCCAGTATTTTCTGTATCAGTTATTAAGGGGACTGAAATACATACATTCTGCTAATGTGCTGCACCGAGATCTTAAGCCCAGTAATTTGCTTCTTAATGCAAATTGTGACCTGAAGATTTGTGACTTTGGCCTTGCAAGAACCACCTCAGAGACGGACTATATGACAGAATACGTCGTAACTCGGTGGTATAGAGCTCCTGAGCTACTGCTCAATTGCTCAGAGTACACTACGGCAATTGACATTTGGTCAGTTGGCTGCATCTTGATGGAAATCTTCCAAAGAGAACCTATTTTTCCCGGTAGAGATTATGTCCAACAACTGGGGCTTATAATGCAGGTACTTATTCTTCAATCCTCTGTAGTCTTCTGCAATATTGGCAACCTATTGAGCACAAACTAATGAGACTATAATGTTGATGGATTCAGCATTCCATCTGTATAACATTGAATGATCCTTTTTCGCAATCTCTATAAGGGAATGTTGGTTAACATAGTTCTTTTTATCTATATTGCTTATTTATTCATTCATTCATTAATTCCTTGGTGGGAATGGCAGCTAGTAGGGTCCCCTGATGATTCAGATCTTGGATTCTTACGTAACGAGAATGCCAGGAAGTATGTGAAAAAGCTTCCCATTTTTCCAAAGAGACCTTTTTCCCATAAATTTCCAGATGTATCCCCTGTTGCCATTGATCTTGCAGAGAGAATGTTGGTATTTGATCCAGCCAAACGTATAACTGGTATGTCTATAATACACAATGAAGCATAAAATGGTTTGTTATTCAATGCATTTCAAGTAATTCTTGATAATTAATAATAGTGTTCCATTTCTTGTGATGTTTAATCAAGTTGAGGAAGCACTGAACCATCCATTCCTCTCGTGTCTGCATGAGATCAATGAGGAGCCTACTTGTGCATCCCCTTTCATCTTTGATTTTGAACAGACATCATTGAGCGAGGAAGAAATAACTGAGCTCATCTGGAAGGAATCTGTAAAGTTCAACCCGGATAATTCGGCATGATTTATACCTTTTTCGCTTTCCCTCTCCATTGTTGCTTGCTTCCTTCAGAGTTTTGAATGGATTTGCGAGTTTGGTTGCAGCTGGGCAGCATGTAGCAATTTACAATCATTTTACAAAAAAAAAAATTCAGAGTCATATAGAGATCAATATTCACCTACATTGTATTAAGCCAGTGCAGTGATGATGAGAAATTTCCTCTTAATTCTTTTGTTGTGTTTGTGGTGTGTGCATATGTATATATGACTATATGAGCAAATGGTTGTGCAGAATGTACTTGGTAAACAGAGTGCTTTAAAAAAAAAAAATTCCCAAGGATTCTCCCCATGCATGATCAAGTTTGAATTAACAACTTTTGCTATTGCCTTCATTTTTTTTGCTCTTTGTTTAGTGTGAAATTCTTATAATAATACTAGAGAACATGTGATCATATTTATAACTAGGCTGAGTTTAGTGATAGTGGAGTTAATTTTGAAGGAAAAGAAATGTCATCCTTATTATTACTTTATAAATCTTTTATTATTATTATTATTATGCAAAAACTGTTATGAGATCGTGATATGTGAATTACGTTTTATACGCTAATACATTAATTTTTATGCATTATATACGTCAATTTTGACACTTTATACGTTAATTTTTTATACAGGATAATGATATTTATTATTATTATTATAATAATTATTTACTATAGAAGTCAATAATTCAATAACCCGTGATCCAACAGTCATATAAAAAATTAACTTCGGAAGAAAATATTTGTTATTAACGGGAAATAATTTTACATCCAACTAAAATGGGCGTTTCAAATTTTTTCTCGGTTTTTTATTATTATTATTATTATTTTATTTTTTCTCTCTCCGGAGTGAGGATTACCTCAATGTTACTGTCCACTTAACAAAAACTAAAAGAAAAGGAATTTTTAACGTTTTCGATCTCTGATGAATTGAATTTCTCGTCGGAAAATGATGAGGCTGTTTCTCCAATTTTTATCAAACAAATCTTCCGCTATTTCTTCAGTCAACAATAAAATTAATAATGGCGCGAAAGCTTCTTTAATTTCAGTGCTGCTCTCCCGCCGCCGTCTGCACTCTCCGCCCGAACCGCCGTGAGTTTATAATTCTCTCCATTATTACCGCATGGCGTATACACATATCTCAAATTTTTGTTCACTTCAATTTATGCAGATCGTTTGGCATTGCTTTCGACATCGACGGCGTCCTTCTCCGTGGCGAAACTCCGATCGGCGGCTCTCCTCAAGCTCTCAAACGTCTCTACTACGATTCCGCAGCACACACAATCAGTTAAGACATTCAAACATTTGTTCTTTTTTCGGTGTTTATGTCTGTTTAGATCTACGCAAAAGTTTTAAACTTTGATGAGAATTATGTTTGAAAATCTCGCATATTTATTGATTTAAATTTTTTCATACTCTTTCGCACTTCTACTAAGAATGTTTTTTATTAACATTTGATAGGTGCTTTGAAGATTCCTTACGTTTTCCTAACAAATGGTAAATTCTGCTCTGCATATCTACTTTCAGTTCAAAATGCATAGGTTTCTGTACCTGCATTATAATGAGATGTTTATTATTTTTAGGCTTCTGTACCTGCATCATGATGAGATGTTTATTATTTTTAGTCTAGTTAATGTATTATGTAATTCGTGGTTTTGCTGATTCGTTTATCCCTTTCTCAGTTTTCCCTGTGACTTTAGTGTAGATTATGTTGGCTAGTGAATTACAGAATTGTGCTGCTGAATGCTTAATCATTTAACATTGTAATAGGAGGCGGAGTTCCTGAATCCAAAAGAGCTAAGGACTTGTCTAAACAGTTGGGTGTCAACATTTTGCCCTTGCAGGTAACTGTTATTATCAAGCTGATCACTTTTGGATTTATCATCATATTATTATTTTTTTCTTACTATCTCTTTACATTGAAATTTATTGACTGGCGAAGATAGTGCATCTTCAGTCATAAGAAGAATCACTGAGGTTTTCCAATTCTATAGTGGATTGCTTTTATTCCCTACTGGTAAAGAGTATAGTTTATTTGGTTTAACCAAGGTTTTAACTGAATTCTTGCTGCAGGTGATACAGGGACATACTCCTTTTAAGGAACTCGTAAAAAGGTGCATATTTCATCTAAACCACTAGCGATGGTAGGAAATTCAAATGATATCATAATAAAATATGAATTGGTGCCTGAGTTTGATATCAAGTTTCCTTCCCTTTCCTCTACCCCAGAGAAACAAAATTTCTAGATCGATGATTGGAAGATTTGGTGTCAAAAGAATGCTAACATTCCTTGCACTCTTTGTATGTAATTAATGTTTTCTACATTAAAACATAAGGACCGTAAACTGTTGAACTTGACAAAAAAAAAAATCTTGTTACTTTGATGGTTTTTTTTTTTTTTTTTTTGTGCTGGTTGTAAAAGCTTTAGGACCTTCATTTCAAATCACTATTGCAGCGGCTGTAATCTCTATTCTTGTAGTGGATATGTTATTGTTATGTTCATTTTATCTTTCACTGCAGAATGGGATATAGCATGGGAGACTGTTAATTGTTTCTAATATCATCGCTACATATTCTTTATCAGTTCACCTGCTTACTGCAGATATGAGAATGCTCTTGTTGTTGCTGTAGGAAAAGGAGAACCTGCAGTTGTCATGTCTGAGTATGGCTTTAAGTAAGACTTTAGCAATGTCTTGCTTACACATATTTTTTAATCCATTTTTAGGTGCTTTATTATAGATCATGGTTTCATAATTGTCCCTGTTTGATATCTCTGATTTCTTTATTTATCTCATTCTCAGAAACGTTCTTTCGATAGATGAGTATGCATATTTCTTTGAGAACATTGATCCTTTGGTGCAATATAAAAAATGGACAGAAGTGCAGCCTGTTAATCGCCAAATGGGCCTGGGAACTGATCCTGTCTCTCAGAGAGTGCAGGCTGTCTTCGTTGTTAGTGATTCTGTTGACTGGAGCAGGGACATCCAGGTTGTTTCTCTGTTCCATTGAACTGGTATGGGGATGTTTTTGTTGTCTGTCTTCTAGCTTAAATATAAGACAATGAATTGAAGGATTTAATAAGGAGAAAAAGGAAATTTGGCAGCTTGCATCTGCTTACTGAAGTGAAAAGAAATCGATACATGTTCTGGTTTTATTGACCTCTTATACCCATTTTTTGAAGTTGTAGATTTCTTTTTCTTTAATATATTTATTCTTCTTCAAATTTTCGGTCTGTGCCATGAGTGATGGGGAAGTAAGAAATGAAAGTTAACGACAGGAAATAAGTGGTTTGCCTGAAGGAGGAATATTATTGCTAAACATGAAAAAACACCTGACCTTAAACAGTCATACAAAAAAGTAGATATCCTTTGGCTATTACTTTATCATTCAGCCTAGTATGTTGGATTGGTGGTTTCAATAAGACTTTTAAATATGTAATTTGGGATTCCCCACAGGAGGGTTCTGGAAAGCCACTTTACTTTTTCAGCATGCTTGCAATTTAGTATATCAATTAAGTCTAAGAATTTGATGCCAACTTTAGGTTCTATGTGACATTCTGCGAACTGGTGGCCTTCCTGGACGAGAAACTGCACACCAGCCACCATTATTCTTTGCAAGTGATGACCTTGCATATCAGGTTTAACTTCTTTTGTAAGAGTTTCCACAAGCTCTTATAATAAGAAATTTGGCAAATCCTGATGAAGTGCCACAATTTATATAGGCATTATTTCCTGCTGAACGGCTTGGAATGGGTGCTTTCAGGATTGCATTAGAATCTATCTTCAACGGGTAAGGCTCTAACAGTGAGATGACTATTTGAGGGAAGCTATAATCATGTGGTTTCTTGGGCTACTTGTCCTCAATCTTGTGATTGAATTTTGTTATTATTGTGTTACTTTGAAATTCTAAAATATGATGTTTAAGACAGTGAGAACATTTGCCCAAGACTTAGAAAGTGTTGGCCAAGGCTTTTGCTGTACTGCTCAGGCTCTTGAGTTCATACATTCACTGTAATGTTGCACACGCTTCTAATAAGCTGTTGTCTTAAAGGCTAAGGCTTAGACACTTAGTCTCTTGTTTTATTTTGATGGGAGGGGTAGGTATGGAGAAACACCATTGAGAAAATAGAGGATTTGTGAAATTTTGCATGAACAATACCCTCTTTTTTGTTTTTTAGCATCAAAGATTGATGTTCTATGATGTGTTAAGGCACGGTTTTATGTGCAGAATTCACACTAATGATCTTGAGTACACGTCTTACGGAAAACCAAATCCGTTTGTATTTAAGAATGCTGAAAATGTATTGGTCCAAGTACTGCAATCTGCTTACAATAACATTCAAGCAGGTGGTGAAACGCAACCTTTGAAAACGCTATACATGATAGGAGATAATCCTTCAGTTGACATCAAAGGAGCTCGGCAGGTTGGGTTTTCTATTCCTCGTCAACTTTGTCAAGTTGTATCAAATGTCAATGCTCAAGTGCATTCAATTTCTCATCTTTTCAGGCTGGGTATCCTTGGTTTTCAATTTTAACTAGGACAGGGGTATTCAAAGGAGAGGAGAATCATGCTGATCATCCAGCAGATTTGGTAGGTGATAAATACTGTTAAAATATTTACAGATTTCTAATTTACAACACATGTAATTTAATCCTCCACCCAAAAAGAAACATTTACTCTCTAACAAAATTGAGTTTCTAAAGCATATCAGAAACAATAGTTTTCCCTGAGCTTGTATTTGAGCAAGTTTTCTATTCCACATTATTGTCCAAGAGCAAAAGAGCAGTGTTACACTGAAACTTTTCTGTTTTTATTTGTAGCTGACTTGAGCAAACATGCGTAACATTTTTTGACTTTCTGCAGGTGGTTGACAGTGTGGAAGAGGCCGTGGATTACATATTGAAGAAAGAGCATATCTCTTAGAACTCGATCACCTTCGTTTTTGCTCAAGGCAATTTTCTCGCCAATTTCTTACACACGTTAGTAATTATTTTTTAAATTATTATTTCAAAGTTTTGGTGGGCTAATATTTTTGGTTGCAGAGAATATCTTTTACTTTGGTTGTAAAAAGCATCGTTGTATTGTTACAAAATACAATGCATGCTAATTGCTATCAAATTGCCACCTGTACTTCCAGCACCACAGACCATATTCAAGTAAAAAATGTAATAGGCCTGAATAGGATTCTTTTCACGTATAATATTGAATCTTTGGAACAACGCACTACTGCCCCGCCGTAATATTTTGTTAGTAAAAATCTGTGGAACAGTGGAAGCACATATGCAAAAAAGGGACTGAGAAGCACAAACGACGTCGTCAAGATTTGAGGTTTCTGAAACGTATACTTTGCCAGTTTGCCTTCATTGGTTTCTGTCGGCTAAGAAATGGCCGCAGCCACGTGAATTCTCCTCTCTGTTTCTAGACCTTTTATTTATTTATTGTTCATTTGGGCCTTTTAAACTGCAGGTCTGGGATGCTCGAATAATGGCTGGCGGAGGGCAATCAATTTTCAATGATAGTAACAATAGCTTGGGCAAGAGAGGGAAGTGATCTGGTCACTTAAAAGAGTTCAGGAAGAAGGAAATCGATTGTTGACTCTAGAGGAAGAATTAGGAAATTTGCAACGCCATAGTTATTATTGTCGGCGTGTATTTGTTCAATTATGCTTAAGCTATGCACATTTATAACTAGTCACTGTAAAACAAACTTTGCAGATTATGCACGTATTCTGCAGAGGCTCCAACTAAAACTAACTCGTACTGTACCAGCTGATCAAGCATCCCCTCAGTAGTTAAAATTAGAATTTGATAACCTGTTTTGGTTGACTTCCGAGCTTTCTAAGTGCCTTGTCTAGGGCACTCTGGAAATTGCTAAAAGGAACAAGCTCCATACTGCAAAAGATAACCATATGCAACCAATGTCATGAAATGTTGAATGATGATAACAGCCAAGCTTTAGCCATAAATGTAAAGCATATATGAGAAACAATCGGCAAGCTACAAAATTTTCAGTAGAAGGAACATCTAGCCACATGATGGAGTAGCGGAACAGATATGTTTGCAAATGAACCTCGCCTTGAAAGGTTAAAAGAATAAATTAGCTAACTCATAGAAAATGCAACAGTATGGACCTCCTGAATTTAGGCATGAGAGAGAAAGAGAGAGAGAGAGAGAGAGACATACTCATATGTCAATTTCCGCTCACGAGTGAGGGCCAAGAGATAATCAAGCATGATTCTGCATTCATTTGCTTTGTCTGAACTCAACCATTTCTGTAACCAGAATCCCCGCAAAGAAAGGTCCTAAGAGGCACAGCATTCAAGAAAATATTAGAGGCATCAGATAAGAAACATGTCACAGTTCATCATCATACCAAAATTGAAATCCCATAGGATGCAGAAAGTGTTTGCAGGTCCTAAATCAATCCTTTCCAGCTAATAACTGGTCTCATAACCTGACTCAACATGCCTATATTTCTTGCTAGCACAAAAAAAAAGAAGACTAGATCAAGCAAGCTTTATGCAGGAACCAAGTTCAGTACAAATTTCTTTCACAAGGAAATGCTCCAAACATTTCAAAAGAACTGGCAGTGGCACTTATTAGTCATACAGAAGTGTTAAAATCCTAGACCATTTGTTGCAATCCCAACTAAAATGAATGAGACTATTCTAGGAATCATCTACAAGAACAGGAGAGCACTTCACATAGCCACCTTCTGAAGATATTCTCTTGTCTCATAATCCCAAGGGAAGCAATTTCATGACAATGCAAGAAACAGCACTCCTCTGTCAACACCAGTAATGTTTGGCCAAACAAGGTTCATATATGCATTTTCCCTTATAAAATAAAACTCAACCCAAAATCCTAATTTGAGATGATGAAGCATCCGTTTTCTGAATAGCCAACTACTATCAAGGCACTTTAAGTGATAGCAAAAAATTTCAAAGGCCCACCTTAAATATGAAAGATGTAGTTGATACAGTAATGGGTTTCTTTGACATTCCACCATATGTAACCATAGTTCCACCCTGCCTGGAAAAGGAAACCAGACGTCAGTTTTAAAGTAAATAAATAATAAATTAATTAATTAAAAAAAGAAAAACATAGTAGACAACTAAATGAAATTACGCATCACACCTCAAGAACTTCAGAACCAAAGAAGCAGCATTTCCACCAACACAGTTAAATCCCAAAACAGGTTCGGGCATATTGACCTACAGCAATCATGAATTTTAGAACTCTTCAGCAAATAACAAAAGAACCACCATAAATCAGGGAATAGAATTTGAACAGCCAACGCATAAAAGCCAGTCTAGTCCCAGGGAAAATGGGAAAATGGATGAAAAGGGACTCCATAGAAGGGAAGGAACAAAAATAGGAACTACCTATTCTGACATTATCTGCAACATTGAGTTGTCATATATTACCAGGAGGCCTTTAACATTTTTTACTTCCAGTTGGTTCTCGGTATACACTTCATCAGCGCCAAGTTTCTTGAGCTTTTCTCTTACTTCATCTGATCCCGCCCTGCACAAAGTGAATGAAAGCAGAGAAATGAATGTCCTCAGAGTACATATTATACTAGTTGCAAGTTGTATCGTGCCTGACAAGTACGTAAATCACAGCGTCAAGTAGGACTTGTCGAGGACCACCAAAATAATGGAAAGACAACTTGCTGACAATACCTTCCAACATTTAATGGTGTTTTAAGATCCAAGTAAATCTTTCAAACTGAAAATTACTAATCTCAATATGTTCTACATGATTTCTTAACGTTGCAAGCAGACATTACCAAAATCTCATGGACGAGATTAACTTTTTCACCTCAATATAATATTTTTGTTCATCTTTGGCAACTACTTTCACGAAGGCAAATGGAAAAATTACACTACTGAGGGGTAGAAGGAAGTGGGGGAGGGTACCTGTCCCTTATAACATTAATTGTGCGGATACCTCGATCACGGGCGAGCTGGATGATGCACTGCCCGACAATACTGGTGGCCCCATTTTGAACAATTGAATCTCCTGATATTGTGCCGAGTTAGAGATGACAAGCAATAGACATATTAAGACAACATGAAAGAAACTGTACCTGATTTTAAATCAACAAAGTCCTCGAGCATTCTAAGAGCAGTCAAAGGATTGACGGTAATTGTTGCAGCATATTCTATTGGAGTTCTCTTATCAATTTTGTGCCAAACACTTTGCTCCTTTACCACGTACTTCTGCCATGTTCCTGAAGTTTACATTAAAGAAGTTTCCAGACAATAATTTTTAGTGAACAGAAAAGGAAACACATTTATCTAGACAATTGCAAAGGACAACAAATGACAAATTATGGCCATAAACGCTAAGTGAATTACAAAATATGGATAATACTAGCACGAAGGGACAGTGCCATTGAGACCAATTAGCCAATTATCTCGTGAAAATCAACTACTTTAATCAGTATGAATTCATCCACCAAAAGTTTCAGTTGTATGGAAACAAATTTAAGGTCCCATAGGATGTCCAAGTTTTGTCAACCAAATGGTTGGTTGTGAAAGTATTTTCAAAGAATTATCCAGGCTGCATATGCTCCGGAAAGCAATTTAGATGAATAAGGTAGGTTAAATAAAAGCAGCCATTAATCTAGGGCAACTTCATTGTGAAATATACCTGAAGAAGGAGGAGATGGGATGACCCAATCACCCGGCGAAAGATCCTTGACTCCAGAACCCACACAATGCACCTCTCCAACTCCCTCATAACCACCCACAGCCGGCACCGGTGGCCTAACTGGATATACCCCTACAAAATGATTCCACAAGAAAGAAGCAAAAGAAAAAAAAAATTACTTTACGCAAAAAGTTACAATTTTAACATTTTCTTACTTTAATATTATCAATTCCTCTCTTGCTTTCTATGGAAATGTGACAAGGTTTTCCATAGGAGTTCTAACTTACAAAAAACTGAAAACAGGCAGAATAATTCATTAATTCAAATACTAATTAGAAATGGAGACCTTCAATTCGATTTAAATCGGAAGGATTGATCGGAGCAGCGAGCATTCTGACGCAGACGTCCTTCTCTTTAATTTCCACCGGTGGAAGTTCTGTAATTCTGGTGACGGCATCAGGAGGGCCGTGCTGATCGTATACCACCGCCGTGGATGGTGGAGACATGGCAGAAAAACCTCGAAAGAAGGTGAATGTCGGAGTAAGTGGTCGGAGCAGCCGCCGGGAAGATGAATACGACGTCGTTCCATAAATTAGGGCTTTCTCGAGTACTAACTTCATTGTCACCATTTAGTATCAGTTTCAGCTGTCAACTTCCAAATAGCGCGCGCAACGCTCATTCTTATTAGGATTAATTATATACCCCTCCCGTGTATTTTAAGCATACTACTAAAGGACCCCAGAGGTTTGACAAATAACAATCAGCCCCCTCAACAGGGAAGTTAATTAAAAAACTCCACGATACTTTGAGAAAAAAAATAATAAACCAACTTGAACTTGTGAACATAGTATAAAATGCCTTGTTAGGATAAATATTCCACGTCAGTCCTGTAATAGTTTATAAACTAATTAATAAGATTTTTGAATTATTTAACAAATTTAGTGAATGTTGGTTCTGTATTGAATGCACAAGGATTAAATGGTATCAAAACGTTAAATTTTGGACAATTCAAACATGATTCATCGATACATTGGAGTTGATTTGATGAGATTTTCAATTATGTCAATTGTTTGAGCGTTTCAAATATGATTTTAATTTATATTGCTTCCTTGAATTATCTATCTATGTATTAGACAGGAATTTGATTTTATAGAATTTTCGGCCATGTCAATGCTCTAATTTTTATTGAATTTAAATTTTTTGAATTTTCAGCCATGCGAATATACTACCTTTCATATATTGGGTTTGAATCCATCTCATTAATTTAGCTAGAAAAGGTTTTGGATTTGTCTCATTAGAAATAATATATCATATTGATTTTGTAAAAGTTTATAAACTAATTAATAAAGTTCTTAAACCACTCAACTCATTGTAAATTAGTTTTGAATTGATAAGAAAAATAAACCATTATAACTATTTAGGTATTATAAATAGATCTAGGAAATTCTTTTAATTTCATGTAACTTTTTATATGATCAAACCGAGACTTCTTATTTATTTAATTACTCTTTTTTTTTTTTTTGGAGAAAATTTGGAATACGAACTTTTAATCGAATTTTAACTTTTAAATTTCATAAACAGGTTCTTACTCTGGTTTCTTGCTTTCTTTCTTCTTCCTTTTTTTTTTTTTAATGCAGAGATGAATACGTGGAAGGCAAGGCGCCATTAATCCTTTCAAAATGGAATTGTTATATCAAATTTTAACTAATCCAAGAAACTGTAGTAGTTTAGACTTTTGAGCAAAATACGTGCAATAGCAAAACAAACGTGGAAAAATGAACAAAATTCGTGGTATGGGGTGCAGTGCAGACTGTGCATTGCCCACCAAATTATTATTATTAAATTAAAAGTACACGGTATCTTCTGTCCAATATTTTGTTTGTCTTATTCTGTTCTAATTAAAATTACTTAGTTATGGTCTAATAATTTTAATGATATTTATGCATTTAGTCCTTATTTTTAATGAAACTACATAGTTTTAAACGTTAAACAAAATAGGACTAGATAAATATTGGATAGAGGATCTGGACTCAATTAAAATTACTAAAAGTTTAGTGTGAAGTTTTGTCTAGTTCTGTTATAGTTATTGTATTATAATAAGTTATGTTCTAATTATTATTGTATTATAGTACACAAAATCAAAGCATCGAATCTTGTTAAATAGTCATTGGGCATGACTACATACTACTTATCCTTTTAGGATTTGACTAAGATTAAGAATTTTATTTATGATCCTAATCTTTACACGTGCACTAACTTCTTTTAGTATGCGAAGATAATATTTACACGTCCACACTTATTTGTCATATTATTAATAGTTTATTAGTTTTTGATTTGTGGTTAACGCAAATATTTAATTAGTTTCATTTTCATTAGTAATAAAATAGTTAAAGAGATAAAACCAATTAACTCTTTGGGCTAGTTTGATTGGCAGGGAATCTGAATTGGGAAATTGATCTTTTTCTTAATTTCCAGATTCCTGTGTTTGTTTCAAATTGGGAAAGTAATCATTTTCCTAATTATTAAATTCCTGCGTTTGTTTCATCTAGGGAAAGTAAAAAGAATCTTGAACCAAGGAAAATAACTGTAAGATTCCAGGATTATGAATCTTCTTTAAAAGTTGGTATTCTGATTCCTCTCTTGAGGATTTTGACTATGTAGTTCTTTGTTTATGTTTATTATTTATATTTTGAGTTTCTTATGCTAAAGTGTAATTCATTTGGTGAAATAATTTTATTTTATTTTTAGTTTGATATTTTTTTATTGACTTTACTACTTAACTGAAATTAAAATTTTAGTAGTTTTAAATGTCTTTATATTGGCTTTAAAAAGGTAATTCAATGAAAAAAGAGTTAAATAAATAGATGGTATGTTATTTTTTTATTATTAAAATTATTAACATTATGGGGGTTTTATATATTTTTTCTAAAAACTCAAAATTGTATTTATGTTGCTTTAGACTTTTTCTGTCATATTTTTACTTAATTAATTTTCAATACTTATTGTTTAATAAATTTGAGCTATTTTTATTAATATTAATTTGTAAATTTATTTTTCATTTATTTAATCAACTATTCTTTTTTTTAATAATACTAACAAATAAATTTTTTATTTTAACACTTTTTTATAAGTTTTAGTTAATAGCTTAATTATTTAATTAGATTAAAAATGATAATTTTTACAATGATAAAAATATAAAATATAATATTAAAACATTTATTATAAGGTAAAAATATATAATTATGTTTCATGATATGATTTAAAATAAAACTATATAAATGGTTATGTATAAGTATAACATACAAATGGAATTCAAATAACATTATTTGGTTCAATAATTAAAATCAAATAATGAAATAAGAATCATACTAACTTTTTTAAAAATCTATCCAAACACAGGGTAAGTATTCAGATTGCTCACAATTAAATTCCTAGAAATCAGATAACTAGGAAAAATATTCATTTTCCTCAAATTTCAGACGATTTTAGTATAAATGTACTCATAAAGGCTATTTATTTGTTCTCCATGCAATAATATCTGAATTCAAATGACGCAAATGCTGAAATTAAAGATGCAAAAGCGTCCAAGGGCAAGAAATTTTTTATTTTTCTATTTTATTGTAGAAAACAAAAGTAGAAGAAACCTTAATCATTTTTAACTTTTATCCCACAACGATTTCAATATAAATGTGATAAGTTGTAAGGATCACATTTTGCCAGTATAGTGGTTAATTTTATGTTGATTGTCAACTTGTCATAATTTTACTTTTTTTTTTCTAAATTCATAACCAACTATTTATATGTAGATAGGTTGTAACCTTTATTTTTTTTTTAGAATTGACTACTTATATGGAGTTAAGTTTAACTCGAAATTGACTACTTATATCCATATTTTTTTCAAATTTCTTAGAATCGACCACTTATATAAATATAGGCAGTAATCTTTATTTTTTTTTTCAAATTCATAATTGAGTAACTATTTTTATGTAGATAGGTTTAACTTGGAAGTCACTACTTACATACATATTTTTTCTCACTTTTTAGAATCTGACTACTTATAGGAATATACAATAGGTTATAACTTTTATTCTTCTTACAAATTCATTACTCTCTACTTTTTTTTTATTTTTTATTTCATTACTCACTACTTACATACACATTTTTTCAAATTTTTTATAACCAATTACTTATAGGAATGTATAGTAATATATAGTAGGTTGTAACTTTTCAACTTCTTTCAAATTCAAAATCGACTACTTAATTCAAATCGACTACTTATATCCAGTTATGTTGCATATAACTAGGAGTATTTAGGCTATAAGTCATTATATATTGATAGTAAAATAATAATAATAACGACAATATACTTCCCCATCCGAATATTCATCATTTCATTCATTCAGTCGTGCTTGCATGCTCATTGACAGCAACTGATGATCTTTTTGAATTCATTTTTGTCCAAATTTGAATTCCTTAATTAAGAATGCATTAATTACACAATCTCAAAATTGCTATTGAAAGTCAAAACTACATTTTCCTAAAAACCAGTGTCAAAATTGCAATCAATTCAATTCAATTCAATAGGTTTAAATGCGACCCGTCGATTTTGATTTTCTCTCCACCTGAACTGAAGAGTGAAGACGTGTTATTTCACTGTTCATTCAAGGTCATGTCACCGCACCGCTGCTGAACCGCTTCAACTAAAACCACTTCGTTGACTTTTCACCGACTGGTTAAAAAAGTTGTTTCACAGGAAATGGTAAGAAATCGTAATATGCTACATGCGAACTTATCTCAACTACTTTAGCTTCCAGTAGGAAACGTCCACGTCAAGCCACAACTCATGTTTTGATAACTACACAAAGCTCCTTCTACTTACCAGTTCATTCTAAATTGACCCTTAATGAGATGGTAAAATATTTTAATATGCCTAGGAGGTGATATAATTATTAACATTTGTTGGTGTTAGTATATGAAGAAGTAGAACAAATCCCTTCATTTTAGACTTTTTAGTGTCAATCAAAAGTGAGTTGGTTGCTAAAACAAATTAGTTTCTAAAATAAAACTAAAACTAAAATAACATTTTTTTTTAAAATTATATTTCTTTAATTATGTTTTTTATGCAACATATAGTCATTGTCCTCTCATTGTTAATCAATCATTATTTTATTGGTTGCTCTTCTATCTTTTTGTTTTTTGTTTTTACATTTTTTTATTGTCAATAAGAAGCCTTAATCTTTTAATTGTTTTTTTTTTTCATATAGGTTGATCAATGTGTTCTTGAGTAAGAGGAGGAGTTATGGTTTCAAATAACAATGTGTTAGACTTATTAGGAAGAATGGAAGAATACTAAATCCCCACATTATCGAAACTAATTATTCTAAAATCTAACTCCATCCTTTAACTAGAACACTATATTGATTTTTCTACTCTCTAAATCTTAATATTCAAAATTTTTTATGACAAAAATATATTTTTTTAAACAACCCTCTATATTTTTCTCTTCAATAAATTACAAACCCATTCGATAAATAAATATTAAACAAAGTCATTAGTTAAAATTTTGAAAATGTAGTGAAAAATAAAACCGAATCTTTAGATGGTGGGTTGTAATCTTGTTGAATAGACATATCAAAAAATTAAAGTATAAGAAAAATGAATTAAAGGAATGGTTGGGTTATTGGATCATAATAATGAATCTCACTAGATCCTTGATAGAAGAATCCCACTATTCTCCTTAACAAATAATATTAATCAAATAATTAATAGAGATGACAACAACAACCACTAATTCTTTACTCCATATGAATCATATTTGTTATTTATACGCTTAGAGATAATAATACAATTTAAAAAATTACTTACAAATGAATAATATAGTTGTGAAAATAATTTTTTTTTACACAAATATCATACTTACATGATTGTGTAACTTCATTTTGAAGATTTGATTTTCTCAAGAAAATTACGAGTTAGGAGAGGCTTCTACAAAATAATAATAATAATATTTTTTATTCTTATTTGATTTAAAGTACAAAAATTACTTCCATAAATAACAGGGTATCTTTATTATTATCATTATTATTTATTTTCTTAATTGCAAAGAAAATTATTGGGGCAAGCAGGGCGATTCCTTAATCGTATTATTTCAAAACTTCACTGGGCGTAACTTCCATTTAGCAAAATACAGGTGCGATAATGTAATTAACCACAAGAGTGGACCCCACCAAGGATGACGTGGCAAAATACAACCTGAAATTGTCCAAAACGCGCGTAACAGGTGATAAAAGTTTCTAAACTGTTGTAAACGACTTCCATAATTACAAGGGAACAAATGTTAAAAAAGAAAAAAAGAAAAAAACTTACAACGTAAGGGAACAAAAGTAAGAAAATGTAAACAATAAAGGAAACGTACGGGAAACCAAAAAAAAAAAAAAATGGAAATAAAAAAACGAAACGAGGAAATAAAGTAGCAGTATTAAGCTCGAGTTCTGGTTTTGTCTCTCACTGCGTCTGTTTCTCTTTCTGTTTGCTAACATTTCTCCAAGTTTTCTGACTCTCATTTGTTTATGGGTTTTGTTTCCTTTGTATATTGCCAAAGAAGAGACAGAGAAATAAATACTTTTAATATTTTTCTTCTTCAAAGGGAAATATGCATTCTAACTAAGTATACATATACATATTGATTAGAAATCGTTGGTTTTATAGTAACACAAAGGAGGCATGGGATGTTTTCCGTGTACAGGGGAATCATCAATCAAGCGTCAGGAGACAAAAAGAACGGATTTTAATAATCATGGTGGGAATCATTACAGAAGGGATGATCGACGAGAGCCTAGAAAAGGTTTGAGAATTGAGATGGTTTCTTTATGTTTTTGATTAGAAAATTTTTGTAAAGATTGTTTCTTTGGAAGTTTAGAACGGGTTGAAACTTGAAGGTTGCTTTCTTTAATTATCTGTTATTCGAATGGAGTATTTCTTTCTTCTTCTTTGTGATTTTCCAATGTGGGTATTTTGCATGGTTCTGTTTTTTTGTATTTCTTTGAGGTATTTTTAAATGATTTTATATATGATTGTCGTGATTTTATTAATTGTTGCTGTTAGTTTTTCAATTTGCTGCCGCTGGTTCAGTGACAAAAGATGTGTGTAATTTGATTGGTGACTATCAAATTGTTGTTTGTTTTGGACAATTTTCATTCCCTACTATTATTGCTGTTGTCATTACTGATATGATGCATGACATGGTTCTGCAAACGTTTTAGATTTTTAGTAATAATTGTGGTTCTCACCATACTTGTTTATTTACTATTGGGCGTACTGATCTCAAATATAGGTGGAGTAAACGATGACAACAAAGATACAAGTCCTTCTGCAAGTAGAACGGATGATGTGAAGAGGGCTTCTGTTGATGGATATTCTGGTTCAAAGTGCAGGGCATTTAAATTTTCTGAACTAGAATGCGCAACTGATAATTTCAAGCCAGAGAATTTTTTGGGTGAGGGAGGTTTTGGCAAAGTTTATAAAGGTTGTCTTGTAGACACTGGTCAGGTGAGTTGCATTCATCTTTTTTTTTTTTTCAAATTTCAGAGGTATTTTTGTTCGTTTACATATAGAACAGCTCTATGTTGCAGAAAATCTGAATTTAGTGATTGTTGCAATGCAGATTGTGGCTATAAAGCAACTCGATCACAATGGAGGTCAAGGAAGTAAGGAATTTTGTGTTGAGGTGAAATCATTAAATAGAGCTGATCACCCAAATCTCGTTAAATTAATTGGTTGTTGTGCTGAGGGAGTTCAGAGGGTGTTAGTCTACGAATATATGCCATTGGGATCTTTGGAAGATCATTTACATGGTATGTACTTTTCTCCCTTAGTTCTTGATTGATTTTGGGTTACTTATTGTGAGTTTTGTGATCCTTTTTATTGCATTATTATTTCTTTGTTTGAATTCCTCATCTTGCTCCTCCCTAATGTATCTGGTAATCCTCTAATTTTAATTATATCTAATGTATTGTAGGTCGTTGAAAAATATGATTCATATGATCTGAGATAGTTTATTTTGTTTGAAAGATGATCCACATAATCGTTCCCACATAGTGGGATAAGGGCCTAATTGTTGTTGTATTGTAGGTCGTCGATCCAATAGAAAGAGACTTGATTGGAATACAAGAATGAACATAGCAGCTGGTGCAGCTCGAGGTTTGGAGTATTTGCATACCAGGATGGAGCCTCCTATCATCTATCGCGATTTGAAATGCTCGAACATTCTACTTGGAGAGGGTTATCATCCCAAGCTATCAGATTTTGGCTTGGCCAAAGATGGTCCTTGTGGAGACGACACTCATGTTTCCACTAGAGTGATGGGCACATATGGGTATTGTGCACCGGATTATGCAATGACTGGTCAACTGACATTCAAGTCTGATATTTACAGCTTTGGTGTCGTTCTTTTGGAGATCATCACTGGCAGAAAAGCAATTGACAACAGCAGGTCTTCTGCAGAGCGAAATTTGGTTGATTGGGTAACTCAGCTCTATTTCTTTTTATTGCCTACAAATTGTTTCTTTGTTTGGTTAGAAATAGGATTGCCTCTTGTCCTATAACCATAATAGGGGCACTAAGCAACATATCTGCTCATTTTACTTAAATTGAAGTGTGCACTTTACAAGAGCTTTATTTGTTAAGAGCAATACTTTTGCTACTTGAGATGATCTTTGATTTATCAAATTTGTGAAGGTATGTTAGAAAGCATCATCTACAATTTGAGCTCCTTTCACTTGGGTTGTAATGATTTGCTACTCAGACCATCCAAACTTACTTCCTACTTCTGCAACCTGATTGATTGGAGAATGGATTCCACATGTCAAGCATCAAATGTTTTGTTTTCCAACATGCTCTTCTTGTTAGCATCAGCTTATGCTTTTGCTTTTGCTTTTGCTTCTGCTTCTTTTCTTTTCCTTTCTCATTTCTACTAAACATGGGATTGATATATGTATGATCAAATGATACAGTTTCATTTTGCATTGTTAAGCCAAACCATGGGTTAAGTTGTTCATTCATCTTCTTAGACTTAGTTGCACTACTGATTATGTTGCATCTTTGTAAGAAAAGTTATCCTTGTAGCCTGAAGGGGCACCTGGGGGATCCTATAAGATTCGAATACACACTCTTGCTTTAATACTAAATGCTCCCTTTTTTCTTTGGACGTAGGAAATTCATAGGCCAAGAAAGGGACAAAGGCTACAGGTTTTCTCAGTCAAGATCTTGGGTTGTTCTAATATTTTTTTCCCTGTGAATCATAATAGTGATAGATAACCTTTTGACAGTTTCAAACTTCAATTAACTCCTGTCATTCTATTTCATGGCCTTGAGATGTGACTCTGAATTTATACTGTTCATAAAGTTTAGTAAATGTGTTTTGTCAGAATATGTTTGAACTTAAAGCCGTCATGATAACCGTCAAGGAATCAACTTTGCGTGTTGGATGATATTACTTACATGAGGAGAAGGGTAGTTGGGGAGTTAGGCCAAGTTTATACCCGAGTGTGTTAATTAGCACTTGTGCTCATTGGAAAAAAATGTAGTGGATTTTAAGTTGGAGAAAAATATAATGGATTTTAAGTTGGAAAAAAATGTAATGGATTTGAGGTTCCGAGAATCCGTAGAATTCCTTTGATAAAGTGATTGAAGATAATTAACGTGTGTAAGTGCAGAATGCATGTAAGAAGTTCTGCCGTTTTTAATTCTTGTGCTGTAGGTGTTTTTATACATTAGCAACAACCAATTTGGTCTAAGAAACAGAAATTAAGGATATGTTTCATGCAGATTGTGTGTGTTTTTAATATTTGAGCTCTCATCTTTACTTTTGTGCTAACTGAATACTATTGAATTTCAACCCTGCTTTGGATTCCCCAGTTTTCAATTTGTGATTTCTAGACAGAGGTGAAGATCAAGAGCAACGTAGAGTGCTGGTGGATCCAATTTTAAATTTTATTTCTCTGCTTCAACTTGGAAAGTTATTAGACCAATATTTTCAGTTGAATATTTCCTTCTTATGAAAGATATGTGGAAACAAGCAATGACTGAGAAGTTATGGCCTTTGAAAGGCTTTCTTCCACCAGTTTTATCTCTACATTAACGAATTCAGGACTTGAATTTTTTTTTTTTACAGAGTCATCCAGCCACAGCACCGTGTTTTAACCGAAATAACTTCTTGCACAATTCATGTCTTTCTGTTGACTAGGCACCTTTTAGTACATTTAGTTCTTCTTACAATTACATGTTCATTTCTCTTTCTGTCTGTATGAACATCATTCATCTACCCTCCTTGACTTGCATTTGCAGAAATCTTTATACCTGTTCAGAATCTTAACAATGAAATATAGATTCGACTAGTCTTAAAGGATTCTGTTTCTTTCCTTTTTTCAGGCAAAACCCTTGTTCAAAAACCATGTGAATTTCCCTCACATGGCTGATCCAGCATTGGAAGGTCAATTTCCAAGGAAAGGCTTAATTCAAGCTCTTTCAATTGCTGCAATATGTATCGTGGACGACGCTATCTTTCGACCCCCAGTAGCTGATGTGGTTTCAGCTATGAATTACATTGCTTCCCAAACTTATGATCCAAATGCCCACAATGCCCGAACCACCAAAAAGTGCTCATCTTCTCACACCCCTTGAAGATTTGATGATGAACATAAACATATTGTTGGAACTTCATTCGCGATGATCGAAGATGGTAGAATTTTACAGCATTACTTGCAACAAAACCTGTTTTCATGAGTTTTGTACCTGGCATGATTAACAGGTGCTAGTCTGAACTATATATTCACATATATATCCAGTGTAACAACAGAAATTTTGCTTGCATCCCTTTAACATTGCCCATAATTTTTGGCTCAACTCACAGTAAATAAAATTGTGCTCTGGCTTATGTAAGGATATGCCCTTTTGTATTCAAGAATCAGCAGACTATACTTGCTTTTTGCTCCATCCTCAATTTTATCTTTTTCGGTTTAATATTCAGTGTTATAAATATCTCTGCGTTCAAAAATTCATGCATAAACAACAATGGTAGCTAATGATGATGGAAAGTATAGTAGTGAAGCTGTTAGAAATTGAAACATAATTGGGTATATTGAAAAAAATTTCCCTATGGTTTGAGAGATTTTTAAATTAACTCCTGTGATTTGGAAATGTATGAATTATTTTCTTACAATTTATTTATTTATTTTTAAAAAAATGCACACATATTTATTAATTTAAATGCTTATGAACTATCTGCCTTATTTCGTAACTTCTTTAAATTTATGCTCTTTTTGGCCAATGTAAAGTAAATATTTTGCTAAAATTATATATTTTTGGTTTTGCCAAATGACTAAATTAACCAAATGTGGGAATGCATATATTTTAAAATTAATTAAGTATGATGAGAAGCACTAGAATAATCATCAAATGAATACCCATTTTTTTTAAAGAGTGATGATACACATAGTGAAAAAATCTCAGTGAATACATAGAGGGAATGACGTGGAGTGTGGACCAATTAGTGATAACATCGTGTGGGCAATTGGTCCCATTAAATGACACATGTTTATCACCAATTGGTCCACATCATTTACTCTATATTTTCATTGAGATTTTTCATTCTGTATATCATTACTCTTTTTGAAATAAGATGTTTAGCCACCAAATATACTCATAATTCATAAATATTTCAATCTAGATCTTTTAGGTACGGTTAATTTGTTCGCTATTGAGCTGCATAATCGACGTAAGGTTCCTATATTTTTAAGGGTAGGCATTTGAGAGTGTTCTTATTTATAGGGTGAAGAATAATTTTTTATTGGAAAAAAAATGCAAAAAGAAGTTTAATAATTAATTTGGATTTTAGGGATGGTTCAAATAATGCAAATATAGGAATGCATGCCCCAGAAAAAGATTGATGTAGTCTAGTTCAAATATGCTATGTTAAAGTTGAGACGGGTTCAATAATAAGATGCATTTTATATATAAGACGGATAATTAATAGTCATTAAAATCGTGATTCTAATTTTCAATCATTTTTATTGTGCATTAAAATTGTTATTAACTCTCGTATTATGTATAAATATTTCACAAGAGTTTTTTATTTTTTGTGTGGAAGAATCAACTGATCCACCAAGTGAACATTCGCTCTTGATTTTTCAAGAATGGCATGCTAACTCACACAAAAGCCAAAATCATTATTCACCATTGCCTACGAATACCATCAGTGTTGACAATTACTCACGGAAGACGACTTCCAAAAACAAACTTGAGCACAACACAAGAATAATGGTGTAATAATCAGAATTCCACCGTTTAAACGAAACATGCACCGATCATACTGCAACATGTATTGATCATACTGCAATTAAGTCTACAACTCACTAACTAATCATCGATCGCATGCCCCGAAATGAAAAAATGTTCTATATATCAATATCTACTACATGGAGAATGAAAGATTTTTTAATTTCTATCTATTTTGCCACCCATGGAGAACTTTCAACAATCTGATTTAGCAGTATTCTGGCGGTAATCCTAGTTAATCCATAACCGAAGAGGCAAACTGCTTCAATGACTTGCTCTCATTTGTAGAGTGATCAGTCCCTGTATTTCATAGAGCTAGTGAGTGGCATAAGAAAATCAAGTTGATTGTAAAATAATTGTTATCGTGCATAGTGCTTGTACTTTGAAATTCCAACTTTTTAATTTTAACTTAAACCATAAATTAATGATATTTGCGTGGCAAGAGAAAGGACACGAAACCATAGCGAGAATAAAACTTTTAAAGACAATGACTCATCTGAAATCTATTAATCATATATGGGACGTGTTTCATACATGAAACGAGCAATTAATAATTGTTGAAATCGTGATTCTAACTTCACATTACTTTTATTGTGCATTAAAATCGTGATTAACTTTCATCTATAAAATGAAATCAATTCACATGAGAACACCTCAACTTTAAATGTATCTAGAAAGGAGAAGAATTTTTGTGGTCAGCACAATAAAATCCCTACCTTGAAGTTGAAGAGTTTTCTCTAAGTGCTGCATAGGGTTGTTAAACGATCGAGCTACTCACAAGCTAGCGAGTAGCTCAGTCAACTACTCGAGTCGAGTTTGAGCTTAGATTATATAGGCTCGAGTAGGTATTTTTTTTAAAAATTTTTATTTTTATATTTATATTTTAGTCCCTAATATTTAATAAATTCTAATTTACACAACTTATATTTATAATTTGGTCCTTATTTTTATAGTAAATTATTATTTTACCATACTAATTTTGAAAAATTACAAATACATCCTTTCATTTTTTATAAAAAATTAAAAAATTTTAAAAAAATAATAAAAAAACTGAGCTTGATATTCGACTCGATACTTGGTACTCGAAGCCGAGCTCGAGCTCAAAAAGAGGTGCTCGATCGAGCTCGATCTCGAGTTCGAGTACCACCCCTAACGAACTCGAGTAGCTCGATTAGGGGTGTACTCGAACTCGACTCGATTACACTCCTGCAGCTGTGATATAAAACCAGAATTAGGAGATGCCACCGGTCTTTTACTTGTGACGTGTTCCAAAGCTCGCAATAGATTCATCCGATGTTTTTTCATTAGATAAGCAACCACTACAGTTACACTGCAAGGTTAAAATACACAAATTTGAGATTTCTCCACTTCATTTTTTCTCTTATAAGTCAAGCTTCACTAGCTCTAGATAAAAATATTTGATGGTATGGGGTATCAAACAGCATGCATGGATAGAAACTTATAAGAAAAAACATTAAATCAACAGAAAATGGAAAAACAAAATGCGAAAATTAGAGTTTTCTTGTTATAATTAATTATGTAGTACAAGAAAAGCCACCAAATCAAACACAGTTGCTTTTTGTGATGACTGTTCAAACATGTGCATGTGGAAGGGCTTTTAGCATTTAGATACATATATAGCACTCAAACATTACCTCTGGGATATTCCGGCTAAGCAATGAACCAAAACAGCGCCACCGTTCTTCTTAGCTTCGTCAATGAATTCAAAGCACTCATCAAAATATTGTGAGATATTTACATCTTCTAAATTGGGTACTATCCAAATTAATTCACCAATAAAACAATGAGGATTAATGGAAGCTACCAAGCATCAATTAAAGCCCCTAACCAGGGAAATATGAGATAATACTACTGAAGAAAATGAAATGTAAAAATGCAATAGTTTCATTAGAAGCATGCAGTTTTTGCCTAATCTAAAGTGCACACATTGCTTGAGGGAAGCATACATAACTGAGGACAGCTTAACAAAACATGATAGACAAATTGACTCTTCAATAAGTTACAATGCAGAAGCGGATCTATCGAATACAATTATGGGTGTTATTAGAGTAGATAGATTAAGACTCCATTACTTTAGATTATTATAAATAGTCTTACTCTAATTTTTGGATATCAATGAATGACTGTATATTTTCTTTAGGATTTACTCTCTAGTAGTTTCATCTTTTGGACCGAACAATTCATTGTTTCATTGAACTGTACCTCTATTTTGCTTATAGCTGTAAAATTGAAGTTGACATCCTCTCTCGCAATAGGGATTTACCAACTAAAAAAAAGAAGTATACAATTGGCCTATGTCATTTGTGTACTACAAATATTGTAACCTCACACGTACGTTAAATGTAATAGATGCATCCAGAAAAGAAAATGAGTGACAATATTCTAACACTAAAAATATTTGGAGCAATTTCTAGAAATAGAATTCTTTTATAAAAGCTTTCTGACATTAGGACTCTTTTTAATAGCAATGATACAAATAGGGCCTTCTCATTCAGCGAATGCGAATTCACTGAAATCACGATCCATGAATGCAAACTTAAAGCAAAAAAATAATTGAGAAATAAAATTAAAAACATTAAAATAATAAAGTAAATATAATATAATAATATTTATTTTAGAAATTAAAAAAAGTAATATATGAATAGGAAAAGTCTATTAAACCGGATGAGTGAAAGTCATATCCGGTTGTTCTGATATTTTTTTGATAGACCTGATTATAAATAAAACAAAACCCCCATTTCCGCCTCTTGTCTGTATTTTCTCCCTCCAAATCTGATTATAAATAAAACAAAAACCCCCTTTCTGCCTCTTGTCTGTATTCTCTCCCCCAAATTGTCTAGATATTCTAAATCTTTCGATTCACTTATTTGTGTTTCTCCACCAGTCATCTAGACAATTCATCAACAGACCCAATAAACTATCAAACAAACAACAATCAAACCTAACCAGAGTAAATAACCCTAATAAAACATGGCCAAAACGCGTGGAGGCCGTCGGGATAGAGCTGGCGGTTAAGGAGGTTGATCGGGTAGCAGAATAGGAGGTGGAGATGGCAGCATGGGTCAACGAGGAGATGACGATGACTCACAAGGTGGAGATACATTTATAGAATTTGAAGGTACATTTTTTACTGATGATGCGGCCATTGATTTCTACAAAAAATCCTCAAATAAAGCTATATGTAGAGGTAAATAGTGCAATACATCCGAATTTATCGATGGTTTGGAATCAATTATCGAAAATTTTAATGCCTTAGGTTGGTCAAAACTGTTAGTAATTTCTTATAATTAATATGAAAAAGTAGTCAGACAGTTTTTCTTCAATATGAGAGAAATTGATAGAACTTTGTTTACCGTGGTTAAAAGTACTAGAATCAGTTTTGATGCTACATGGATTAATAAAATGTTGGAGTGTCCAATGTGGGTAGTGAATACTTTGTTCCTACTAAATGGAGTACCACAGCTGCTGATGCTAGGCTGTTTGTCCATTAGTATATATTTCCTGGTTAAATCTTAGTCTTGATTATGGAACTGTCACAAATAAGGATATAGGATAGATTAGAACCTAGTCAAACTGGGAAGAGACAATTGAATGATGTTAAACTGCCCTAGTTTTGTTGGTTGCGCAAAATAGTCTATACCACTGTATGCAAAAACATATCTGTTTTGCTGCAGGGGATTACCTCTGGTGAATTTTGATTAGCTTGTCACACAATGTATCCACATGACTTGCTAAGATATATTTAAGTTTTTCTATTATTCTGTAAAATGGAGTATTTTCCTCCTATAAAATGTAACAGTTTATAGATATGTATATGGAGGAAGTACTCCAAGTTTATTGCATTTTGAATCCATATGAACAACTTACCATTAGGCTATGGCTTGTAAATGAGATTTTGTTCATATTGGTCTTTTGATGTAAGGATGATATTAGGGTATATCCATCATTCAAAAAGTGTGCTAATATATTGGGAGTGGCGCCCCACCTCAAAAAGAAGGTTCTGCCAAATAAAAAATAAAAAAAACTCATGAGTTATAGCCCATGAAAAATTGTGCTTTTTAAAATTTACATCTCCATTTTTTTCATTCGGCTCACTAGATAACATTTATCAATATAGGTGGGTGTAAAAAGTGGCATGAAAATAGTCCACAAAAGCCACTTCTCTAATCTTCTCATTTTTTACCAAATCTAGTGTGTTATAGCATGGAAAAAATGATATTTTTTCAAAAAATTTACGTTTCTATTTTTTTCACTCCGTTCACTAGATAACACATCACCAATAATGTTGGTGTAAAAAATGGCATGAAAATAGTACACTTTAACAAGATTTTTTTACCCTTGCTATTTTTTACCAAAACTCGTGAGTTATAACCCACGAAAAATTATGATTTTTCAAACAATTTATGTCTCCATTTTTTTTTCACTCATTTCACTATATTACACATTATCAATATAGGTGGGTATAAAAAATGGCAAGAAAATGGTACACAAAAGCTTGTTCTCAAACCTTGCCGTTTTTTTTACCAAAAGTCGTGAGTTATAGCCCACGAAAAATGGTGATTTTTTAAAAAATTTACATTTTCATTTTTTCACTCCATTCTCTAGATAACGCATTACCAATATATGTAGGTGTAAAAAATGGCACGAAGTAGTCCACAATAGTTAGTTTTTTACCTTTGCCCTTTTTTTACCAAAACTCGTGAGTTATAGCCTACGAAAAATAGTGATTTTTCAAAAAAATACGTTTCTATTTTTTTTGTCAATTCACTAAATAACACATTAGCAATATAAGTGGGTGTAAAAAATGGCATGAAAATAGTCAACAAAAGCAGTTCTCGAACCTTGCCATTTTTTACCGAGTCGTGAGTTATAAACTATGAAAAATAGTAATTTTCAAAAAATTTACGTTTCCATTTTTTTCACTTCCTTCACTGGATAACACATTACTAATATCGGTGGGCGTAAAAATTGGCATGAAAATAGTCTGCAATAGTTAGTTTTTGACCCTTGCCATTTTTTTACTAAACTCGAGAGTTATTGCACACGAAAAATAGTGATTTTTCCAAAAATTAACGTTTCCATTCTTTTCACTCCATTCAATAGATAACACATTGTCAATATAGGAGGGTGTAAAAAAATGCATGAAATAGTCCACAACAACCAGGGTTTTACCCATGCCATTTTTTAACAAAACTCATGAGTTATAGTCCACGAAAAATAGTGATTTTCAAAAAATTTAACGATCCATTTTGTCATTCCGTTCACTGGATAATATTTACCAACATAGATGGGTGTAAAAAATGGTATGAAAATAGTCCACAAAAGCCAGTTTTCGAATCATTCTGTTTTGACCAAAACACGTGTGTTATAGCCCTCGAAGAATAGTGATTTTTATAAAAATTCACGTTTCCATTTTTTCACTATGTTCAATATATAACACATTACCAATATAAGTGGGTGTAAAAAACCGCATGCAACAACCAAATTTTTATCCTTGCCATTTTTTACCAAAACTTGTGAGTTATAAACCACGAAAAATAGTGATTTTTCAAAAAATTTACATCTCTATTTTTTCATTCCGTTTCTTTAGAAAACATTTACCAATATAGGTGGGCATAAAAATTTGCATGAAAATAGTCCACAACAGCCACTTCTCTAATCTTGCCACTTTTGACTAAAACTCGTGAGTTATAATCCACGAAAAATAGTGATTTTCTAAAAAGAATTATTTCCATTTTTTTCATTACCTTCACTAGATAACACATTACTTATATAGGTGGGTGTAAAAAGTGGCACAAAAAGAGTCTACAAGAGGCCATTTTTTACCAAAACTCGTGAGTTATATAGCACAAGAAAAATAGTGATTTTTCAAAAAATTTATGTTCCCATTTTTTTCACTCCTTTCACTATATAATACATTATCAACATAGTTGGGTGTAAAAAATGGCATGAAAATAGTACACAAAAGCTTGTTCTCGAACCTTGCCCTTTTTGACAAAAAAACTCGTGTGTTATCGCGCGCAATGATGATTTTTCAAAAAAAAATTGTTTCAATTTTTTTCATTCCATTCACTAGATAACACATCACCAAAAATATTGGTGTAAAAAATGGCATGAAAATGGTATACTTTAAAAAGTTTTTTACCATTGCAGTTTTTACCAAAACTCGTGAGTTATAAAACACAAAAAATTGTGATTATTCAAAAAATTTACATCTCTATTTTTTTTCATTTCGTTCACTAGATAACATCTACAATTATAGGTGGGTATAAAAAATGGCATGAAAATAGTCTACAAAAAGCCAGTTCTCGAATCATGCCATTTTGACCAAAATACGTGTGTAACCCACGAAGAATAGTGATTTTTTTATAAAAATTTACGTTTATATTTTTTTCACTATATTCAATAGATACCACATTATCAATATAAGTGGGTGTAAAAAACCGCATGAAAATAGTCCACAACAGTGACAAGGTGATGATTTTCACCTTATTAGATTCGTTTCACTTAACCTTTGATTATCCTTATAGCATTTTTACATATTTTTAATGTATTTTAATGTGTTTTGTAGGACATTGTGGCAAAATATGAGCAATGGAATGAAGAAAGAATAAAAAGAGCTATTTTTCAAGTCAAGAAGACGAACGTCGCGACGTTGGGGTGAATTTCAGCAACGTCACGACGTTGACAATAAACGTTGCGACGTTCCAAAAGATGAGCAAAACAAGTTTCAATCTGAATGCTCCATCGTGCCAGAGAGAGTTCTCCGTCGCGCCGCTGGAAATTAGTAGCAGACTGAACGTCACAACTTTAACAACGAACGTCGCGACGTTAAGCTTCAAGTGGATGAACGTCGCGACGTTCACAACTAATGTCGCGACATTAAGCAGTGCGGGGCAAATTTTCCAAGTCAACTTTGCACTCACTTTTGAAGTCTTCAAGGGCATTTTGAAAACTTTTTAAGCAAACAAGGCCAACCCTAATTTCTCCCTCATATATTGTGTAGTCTAGAGAAGGTAAAGAGAACAAAAGAGGGAAGAAGAAGATAGAAAAGAAGAAGAAACCTAGCCTAGCTTCTTTTTCTACCTCTGGGGGGCACCATTTTGTAGTAGTAGATTAGAGTAGGTCTTGGTGCCCCACATTTGTGGAAGAGATTCTTGTATTCCTCATGTGCTTCAAAAGCTTGGAATCATAGTAAAGCTTGGATATTTTGCTTTGAATTAACATTTGGAAGGCTTCCTCTTTGGTTTAATCAAATGAGTAGTCTCTTTTCCTTGCACTTCCTAGCTTATGTCCTTGCTTATTTATATATATTTGTGAAGCTATTGTGTGCCATGAGAGGCTAAATTGCTATTACCCTTGGATTGTGGTTATGCGTTGTTGATTTATTGTGTTAATGTGTGGTTTTATGCTACGGATAGCTAGGAATTAAGAACTACAAACTAGTTATTATCCCATATTAGTAATGCTAATGGTAGACTAGTATATGGGTGATGGATTAGTGGAGATATCTTAGTCCGTTCTTGCCTCCGTCATAAAGGGGGAATTGATTGGGATATTAAGAGTCCAATGTAGGTTTGATGAACTTGGTAGACATTAACTAGTTTAGTCCTTGCCTCCGCCATAAAAGGGGGAGTGAATTAGGGAATGATTTCCAAGGGAGTGACTAGGTTCGACCCTTGCCTCCGCCATAAATGAGGTGTTGGATTAGAGTGTTGAACGATTGGAGAGACATTGGAATTTCGGTTGATTTAGTTAGCTAGTCCTTGCCTCCGCCATAAAGGGAGTATTGGTTAATTGTTCAATTTTCGGCAGGAGACAATGCATTTAGATCCTTGCATCCGCTATAAATGGGGGACTTAGTTGAATTGGCTCATCCTTAGTCGTAGTGATTCCATAGGATAAACCACACATAACACTAACATTTGAGATAACCAAATCCAATGGTATACTTTCATTACTCGAATTTTCTTCCACATATTTTCATGTTTATTTGGTAGTGATAGTGTAGTTTAGGTAATTTCCCTTCTTATTTTCTCTTCCACTACTTCACACACGTTTACACTAATTCCATAAACATATCCCCTCCTTGTGGGAACGATCTCTACTTCCTCTAGCTACAAAACGTCGGTGTATTGATGCACCTTAAATGTCGTGAGGATTAGGGCTATAAATGTATTTGATTCGGTTAGGCCTTTGCATTTGACCCTAACTCCAAAACCGCTATCAAACAGCCAGTTTTTTACCCTTGCCATTTTTTACCAAAACTTGTGACTTATAGCCCAAGAAAAATAGTGCTTTTACAAAAATTTACGTCTCCATTTTTTTCATTCCGTTCACAAGATAACATTTATCAATATGGGTGGGTGTAAAAAATTGCATAAAAATAGTCCACAAAAGACTCTTCTTGAATCTTGGTAAAAAATGGCATGAAAATAGTCCACAACGGTCAGTTTTTTACCCTTGCCGTTGTTTACAAAAACTCGTGAGTTATAACCCACGAAAAATAGTGATTTTTTAAAACATTTACGTTTCCATTTTTTCATTTGATTCACTAGATAACATTTACCAATATAGATGGTTGTACAAATTTACGTTAAAATAGTCTACAACAGCTAGTTTTCGATTTTGTCATTTTTTATAAAACTTTGTGTGTTATAGCCCACAAAATAGTGATTTATAAAACAAATTACATTTGTTTCATTCCTTTTACTAAATAACACATTACCAATATAGGGTGGTGTGAAAAATTGCCTAAAAATAAACTACAACTGCTATTTTTTTATGTCTACCATTTTTTACCAAAACTCGTGAGTTATAGTCCATGAAAAATAGTGATTTTTTAAAAAATTTATATTTCTATTTTTTTATTCCGTTCACTAGATAACACATTGCCATATATAGGTGAGTGTAAAAATGGCATAAAAATAGTCCACAAACGACAATTATCGAACATTGCCTTTTTTTACTATAACTCATGAGTTACAGCCTATGAAAAATAGTGATTTAAAAAAAAATATTATTTCTATTTTTTATTCCCTTCACTAGATAACACATTACTAATATAGATGGGTGTAAAAAATTGCATGAAAATAGTCCACAACAACAAGTTTTTGATTCTTGCCATTTTTTACAAAAGCTCGTAAGTTATAGCACATAGTGATTTTTCAAAAAAATTATGTTTTCATTTTTTTCACTCTGTTCAATACATAACACATTACCAATATAAGTGGGTGTAAAAAATGGCATCAAAATAGTCCACAACTGAAAGTTTTTTACCCTTGCTATTTTTTACAAAAACTAGTGAGTCATAGCCAACGAAAAATAGTGATTTTTCATAAAATTCACATCTCCATTTTTTTCATTCCATACACTAGATAACATTTACCAATATATATGAGTGTAAAAATTTGCATAAAAATAGTCCACGCCAACCAGTTCTTTAATCTTGCCATTTTTTACCAAAACTCATGTGTTATAACCCACGAAAATAGTGATTTTTTAAAAAATTTATGTTTCTAGTTTTTCAATCCGTTCACTAGATAACACACTACCAATATAGGATGGTGTATAAAATGGCATGAAAATTAACCACAATAGCCATTTTTTTACCTTTGCCATTTTTTTACCGAAACTCCTGAGTTATATCCCATGAAAAATTGTGCTTTTTAAAATTTACATCTCCATTTTTTTTTTCATTCAGCTCACTAGATAACATTTATCAATATATATGGGTGTAAAGAATGGCATGAAAATAGTCTACAAAAGCCACTTCTCTAATCTTCTCATTTTTTTACCAAATCTCGTGTGTTATAACACAAGAAAGATGATGATTTTTTAAAACATTTACGTTTCCATTTTTTCACTCCGTTTACTAGATAACACATGACCAATAATGTTGGTGTAAAAAATGGCATGAAAACAATACACTTTAACAAAATTTTTTTACCCTTGCTATTTTTTACCAAAACTCTTGAGTTATAACCCACAAAAAATTATGATTTTTCAAGCAATTTAAGTCTCCATTTTTCACTCATTTCTATATATTACACATTATCAATATAGGTGGGTATAAAAATGACATGAAAGTAGTACACAAAAGCTTGTTGTCAAACCTTGCCGTTTTTTTATCAACACTCGTGAGTTATAGTCCACGAAAAATAGTGATTTTTCAAAAAAATTATGTTTTTGTTTTTTCACTCCATTCATTAGATAATGTATTACCAATATATGTAGGTGTAAAAAATGGCACGAAATAGTCCACAATAGCTAGTTTTTGACCTTTGCCCATTTTTACCAAAACTCGTGAGTTATAGCCTATGAAAAATAGTGATTTTTTTAAAAAAATATGTTTCTATTTTTTTGGGTTCACTAAATAACACATTATCAATATAGGTAGGTGTAAAAAATGGCATGAAAATAGTCAACAAAAGTAGTTCTCAAACCTTGCCATTTTTACCAAAACTCTTGAGTTATAGCCCACGAAAAATAGTTATTTTCAAAAAATTTACCTTTCCATTTTTTTAACTCCCTTTATAGGGTAACACATAACTAATATTGGTAGGTGTAAAAATTAGCGTGAAAATAGTCCATAACAACTAGTTTTTGAGCCTTGCCATTTTTTACCAAAACTTGAGAGTTATTGCACACGAAAAATAGTGATTTTTCCAAAAATTAATGTTTTATTCTTTTCACTCCATTCAATAGATAACCTGTTATCAATATAGGTGGGTGTAAAAAATGGCATGAAAATAGTCCACAACAGCCAGTTTTTTAACTTTGCCGTTTTTTACCAAAACTCATGAGTTATAACACACGAAAAATAGTGATTTTCAAAAAATATTTGTCTCCATTTTTTTCAATCCGTTCACTAGATAATATTTACTAATATAGAAGGGTGTAAAAAATGACATGAAAATAGTCCACAAAAGTCAGTTCTCGAATCATGCCGTTTTGACCAAAACACATGTGTTATAGCCCTCGAAGAATAGTGATTTTTATAAAAATTTACGTTACCATTTTTTCAATCCGTTATATATATATAACACATTACCAATATAAGTGGGTGTAAAAAATCGCATGCAAATAGTCCACAACAGCCAGTTTTTTACCCTTTCCATTTTTTACCAAAACGTGTGAGTTATAGCTGACGAAAAATAGTGATTTTTAAAAAAATTTACTTTTTTATTTTTTTCATTCCGTTCACTAGATAACATTTACCAACATAGGTGGGTGTAAAAATTTGCATGAAAAAAGTTCACAATAGTCATTTCTCTAATCTTGACATTTTTTTATTAAAATTCGTGAGTTATAAGCCCACGAAAAATAGTGATTTTCAAAAAGTTCTTTCCAATTTTTTCATTCCCTTTACTGTATAGTACATTACTAATATAGGTGGATGTAAAAAAATGGTATGAAAAGAGTCGACAAGAGGCCGTTTTTGAGTCTTGCCGTTTTTAATCAAAACTCGTGAGTTATAGCACAAGAAAAAAAATAATTTTTCAAAGAATTTATGTTTCCATTTTTTTCACTCCGTTCAATAGATAACAAATTATCAATATATGTGGGTGTAAAAAATGGCATGAAAATAGTCCACAACAACCAGTTATTTACCCTTGCCGTTGTTTACAAAAACTCGTAAGTTATTGCCCACGAAAATAATGATTTTTCAAAAAATTTACGTCTCCATTTTTTTCTTTAGATTCACGAGATAACATTTAACAATAGAGATGGGTGTACAAATTTGAGTTAAAATAGTCCACAACAGCCAGTTCACGATTTTGCCATTTTTTTTACCAAAATTCGTGTGTTATAGCCCACAAAAAATATTGATTTTTTTTAAAAATTAACGTTTTTTCAGTCCTTTCACTAGATAACACATTACCAATATAGGGTGGTGTAAAATATTGCCTAAAAATAAACCACAACAACCATTTATTTACCTTTATCGTTTTTTACTAAAACTCGTGAATTATAGCCCAAGAAAAATAGTGACTTTTCCTAAAATTTATGTCTCCATTTTATTCAATTCTTTTGAATATATAACACATTATCAACATAGGTGGGTGTAAAAAATGGCATGAAAATAGTACACAAAAGCTTGTTCTCAAACCTTGCCATTTTTGACAAAAACTCGTGTGTTAAAGCACATGAAAAATAATGATTTTTCAAAAAAAAAATCGTGTCAATTTTTTTTCACTCCGTTCAGTAGATAACGTATCACCAAAAAGGTTGGTGTAAAAAATGGCATGAAAATAGTACACTTTAACAAGTTTTTTACCCTTGCTATTTTTACCAAAACTCGCGAGTTATAAAATACGAAAAATTATGATTTTTCAAAAACTTTACATCTCCCTTTTTTCATTCCGTTCACTGGATAACATCTACATTTATAGCTGGGTGTAAAAAATGGCATGAAAATAGTTCACAAAAGCCAGTTTTCAAATCATGTCGTATTGACCAAAACACGTGTGTTATGGCCCACGAAGAATAGTTATTTTTATAAAAATTTATGTTTCTATTTTTTTCACTCTGTTAAAAAGATAACACATTACCACTATAAGTGGGTGCAAAAAACTGCATGAAAATAGTCCACAACAGAGATTTTTTTACCCTTGCCATTTTTTACTAAAACTCGTGACTTATAACCTACGAAAAATAGTGATTTTTAAATAAATTTATGTCTCCATTTTTTTCATTCCGTTCACTAGATAACATTTATCAATATAGGTGGGTGTAAAAAATGGCATGAAAATAGTCCACAAGAGCCTCTTCTTGAATCTTACCGTTTTTTTACCAAAACTCGTGTTAGCCCAAAAAAAGTGTTTTTTCAAAAAAGTTTAGTTTCCATTTTTTAAAACCCGTTCAATAGATAACACATCACCAATAATATGGGTGTAAAAAATGGCATGAAAATAGTACACTCTAACAAATGTTTTACCAAAACTCGTCAGTTATAACCAACGAAAAATTGTGATTTTTCAAAACATTTATGTCTTCATTTTTTCACAACTTTCACTATATCACACATTATCAATTTAGGTGGGAGTAAAATATGGCATGAAAATATTACACAAAAGCTTTTTCTCGGCCCTTGCCATTTTTCACAAAAACTTGTGAGTTGTAGCCCACGAAAAATAGTGATTATTTTAAAAATTTAGGTCTCTATTTTTTTCATTCCGTTCGCTAGATAACTTATAAGTCAAGTTTATACCGACTTATATTCTACGATTACTTGAGATTTTGTATGAATTTCTTGTGAAAGTCTTGCTTGATACCTAGCTTATGTACTGAATTGTTCATAAATTGATAATTGTGGGAATTGTCGAGAGTTGTGGAAATGTTGCACAAATTGATGTGATTATCGCATGCTTTGGAAGCAAGTACGCACTTGACACAATTGTTCACAACACTCAAGCAAGCACAAGCAAAAGTCCAACAGCACACAAGCACAATCAAGCACTTCACATGCAAAAACCTCACACACTCGCCACACAAACGCCCGCCACACACACGCAAGCACACATGGGCGGGCGCGCTAGGCGGCCATCCATGCACACAACTCATACTAGGCGGGTGCGCCACGCACCGCCCAGTACACACATGGCTCCCGCACACACTCACGCTCACCCGCACACATCTGCACACAACTTCATGCATTCACTCACTCACTACACTCGCACACTTGCACTATATTCATGCATTTCACTTCACACCCAATTGAACGCTTAGCATGCAAAGCAATAGAAACCACAGAAGCACAAGGCACGAGTCTTAGCACACATGAGCAAAGCACAAACACAGCTATTCGGGAGTACACTAATTCACTAAGTGTTTTATGAATTGTAAGTCTTAATGCTTAAGCAAACACTTCAACTTTATGACAGCAGATGACTTCACTTAGTGTGGTGACTGGATCTTGCAGGACACGCGGAGAAATCTCTCATCCGAAGAAAATGCCTGACCATCATGATCGTGACACATGAAAGGGAGGAAGATATAAATACCACAAGAAAACATCAGAAAATGGAGAGCTCGGAGGAGAGATCTATTTTGGGAGTTCACTTAGAGAAAAAGAAATCAGAACCAGAAGAGAGAGAAAAAACCTAGGGTTTAAGCATTACAAGAGAGAACAGAGTTCGATCTCACTGATATATCTTAATTGTACTCTTTGTAATTGCTGAATCCCGGATCATCCTCTCATGTCTAATCTGGGAAATTCAAATCAAATCTCTGAGCCAATCATCAACATGATCGGCTAAATTTTGAGTATTGCCTTAAGAGTTTGACTTGTATGGATCTTAACTTGTTTGAGACAATTGAATTGAATTGATCTGTGTTCATTATTTTTTCTATTCCTTGCATGTTTAATTTCAATGGGTTCATATGAACGTCTAAATCTAGGGACGATCTATGGTATCCACTGAGATCACTTTGGATCTACTAAAAGGAAATTGAATTCAACATGAACTAAATCTGGAAACATTGCTTGCATGAGTCTTAAGATCTGATTGCTTTGTGATTTCACTTGTGCGGTACCCACTGACAACTGAGATCAAATTCGTAGATAAGACTTGAGATTATTCTGATAGAACGATTTGAACACTTGGATTGGTTAGCTGTCCTACCAAGGGAGATAACCAAGAATTGAACTAGAATTGTTATACGGAGTAGGGATCCGGGTTCTTAATTTGTGCCAATGACTTGCACCACCCGGGGAAGTTTGAGGAGTCAGTGAAGTGGAATTAAGAGAACCACCCGGTTAATTAATTTCATGACACTAGCAGAAATCCCCTCATGCATACACACTAGTCAGTGATAATTGGGAGAGATCGATACCAGTTGTTCCCTCTCAAGGCAATGCCACTCCTTTCATTGTTTAATTTCGTTCTTCTTTTTAGTTGTTTCATTTTGTCTGTTTTGTTCTATCATTTGATCAATACCATAACATAACCCTCTCTTTGTGGAACGATCTCATTCATCACTACTACATATTATTAGTGTGGTGGGTAAAATTGGTGAGCCTACGACAGCTCCGGCCAATAACATTTTTCAATATAGGTGGGTGTAAAAAATTGTATAAAAATAGTTCACGAAAGCCACTTCTCGAATCTTGCCATTTTTTTTACCAAAACTCGTGTGTTATAGCCAACGAAAAATAATGATTTTTCAAAACATTTATTTTACCATTTGTTTCAATCCATTCACTAGATAACATATCACCCATGAGGTGAATGTAAAAAATGGCATGAAAATAGTGCATTTTAACTGTTTTTTACCCTTATTGTTTTTTTCCAAACCTCATAAGTATAACCCATAAAAAATTGTAATTTTTCAAAAAACTTACGTCTCCATTTTTTCACTCCTTTCACTATATAACACATTATTTTAATAAGTGGGTATAAAAAATGGCAAGAAAATAGTCCACAACAACCAACTTTTTACCCTTGCCTTTTTTTACCAAAAATCGTGAGTCATAACCCACGAAAAATAGTGATTTTTCTAAAAATTTACTTCTTCATTTTTTTCATTTCGTTCACTAGATAATATTTACCAATATAGGTGGGTATCAAAATTTGTATAAAAATAGTCCACAACAGTCAATTGTAGAATCTTGCCATGTTTTTAACAAAACTCGTGTGTTATATCCCACGAAAAATAGTGATTTTTTTAAAAATTTACGTCTCCATTTTTCCATTTTGTTTACTAGATAATATTTATCAATATAGGTGGGTGTAAAAAATTGCATGAAAATATTGCACAAAAGCCACTTCTCGAATCTTGCCGTTTTTACCAAAACTCGTGTGTTATAGCCACAAATATGTGATTTTTCAAAAAATTTGTGCCTCTATTTTTTTCAATCGGTTTACTAGATAACACATCACCAATAAAGTGGGTTTAAAAAATGGCATGAAAATAGTACACTTTAACAAGTTTTTTACCCTTGTCGTTTTTTACCAAAACTTGTGAGTTATAACCCACGAAAAATTATTATTTTTCAAAACAAATTTGTCTCCAATTTTTCAATTCTTTCACTAAATAACATAGTATCAATATAGGTGTTGTAAAATAGTACACAAAAACAAGTTCTCAAACATTTTCATTTTTTACCAAAACTCGTGAGTTATATCCCACGAAAAATAGTGATTTTAAAAAAAATTACATTTTCTATTTTTTTCACTTTGTTCACTAGATAACACATTACCAATATAGGTGGGTGTAAAGAATGAAAATAGTCCACAACATCTAATTTATTACTTTTGCTCTTTTTACAAAAAATCATGAGTTATAGCCCACGAAATATAGTATTTTTTCAAAAAATTTACGTTTCTATTTTTTTATTTGATTCACTAGATAACACATTACTATATATAAATGATTATAAAAATGGCATGAAAATAGTCTACAAAAGCCAGTTCTCAAACATTGCCAATTTTTACTAAAACTCGTGAGTTATAACCTATGAAAAATAGTGATTTTTAAAAAAATATCATCCATTTTTTTTTCATTCCCTTCACTGAATAAAATATTTAATAACATAGGTGGGTGTAGAATATGGCATGAAAATATCCCACAACAGCAAGTTTTTGAGTCTTGCCGTTTTTTACCAAAGCTCGTGAGTTATAGCACTCGAAAAATAGTTATTTTTCAAAAAAAAAAATTTTGTTTCTATTTTTTTCACTCTGTTCAAAACATAACACATTACCAAAATAAGTGGGTTTAAAAAATGGCATGAAAATAAACTACAATAGCCATTTTTTACCTGTGCAATTTTTTTACTAAAACTCGTGAGTTATAGCCCATAAAAAATTGTGATTTTTAATATTTACATCTCCATTTTTTTCATTTGGCTCACTAGATAACATTTATCAATATAGGTGGGTGTAAAAAATGGCATAAAAATAGTCCACAAAAGCCACTTCTCAAATCTTCCTGTTTTTTACCAAATCTCGTGTATTATACCACATGAAAAATGATGGTTTTTAAAAAAAATTTACATTTCTATTTTTTTCACTCTGTTCACTAGATAACACATCACCAATAATTTTGGTATAAAAAAGGCATAAAAATAGTAAACTTTAACAAATTTTTTTTACCCTTGCTGTTTTTTTTACCAAAACTCATTAATTATAACTCATGAAAAATTATGATTTTTCAAAAAATTGACTTCTCCATTTTTGTTCACAGATTTCACTATATAACACATTATCAATAGAGGTAGGTGTAAAAAATGGCAAGAAAATAGTATACAAAAGCTTTTTCTCAAACCTTGCCGTTTTTTACCAAAACTCGTGTAGCCCACGAAAAATAGTGATTTTTCAAAAAATTTACCTTTCCTTTTTTGTTTAATCCATTCAATAGATAATACATTACCAATATAGGTGGGTGTAAAAAATGGTATGAAAATAGTCCACAACAACTATTTTTTTACCCTTTCCATTTTTTACTAAAACTCGTGAGTTATAGCTCACGAAAAATAGTAATTTGTCAAAAAAATTAAGTCTCTATTTTTTATTCAATAATATTTACCAATATAGATGGGTGTAAAAAATGGCATGAATATAGTCCACAAAAGCCAGTTCTCGAATCGTGCCGTTTTGACTAAAACATGTGTGTTATAGCCCTCGAAGAATAGTGATGTTTATAAAAATTTGCGTTTCCTTTTTTTCACTCAGTTCAATAGAAAACACGTTACCAATATAAATTGGTGTAAAAATTGGCATGAAAAGAGTCCAAAAGAGGCAATTTTTGAGTCTTGCCATTTTTTACCAAAACTCGTGAGTTATATAGCACACAAAAAATAGTGATTTTTCAAAAAATTTATGTTTTCATTTTTTTAACTCTGTTCAACAGATAACACATTACCAATATAGGTGGGTGTTAAAAATGGCATGAAAATATAACACAACAGACAGGTTTTTACCTTTCCCGGTGTTTACAAAAACTCGTGAGTTATTGACCACGAAAAATAGTGATTTTTCAAAACATTTACGTCTCTATTTTTTCATTCGATTCACTAGATAACATTTACCGATATAGATGGGTGTACAAATTTGTGTTAAAATAGTCCAAAAAAGCCAGTTCTCTATTTTGTCGTTTTTTACAAAAATTCGTGTGTTATAGCCCACAAAAAATAATGATTTTTTAAAAAAAATACTTTCTTTTCACTAGATAACACGTTACCAATATAGGGTGGTATGAAAAATTGCCTCAAAATAAACCACAATGGCCATTTTTTACCTTTGCCATTTTTTTACCAAAACTCGTGAGTTATATAGCCTATGAAAAATAGTGATTTTTCCAAACAATTACGTCAAAAAAAATTCGTTTCCATTTTTTCACTCCGTTCACAAGATAACACATCACCAAAAACGTTGGCATAAAAAATGGCATGAAAATAGTACACTTTAACAAGTTTTTAACACTTGCGCGATTTTTTTACCAAAACTCACGAAATATTGTGATTTTTCAAAAACTTTACGTCTCAATTTTTTTAACTACTTTCACGATATAACACATTATTAATATAAGTGGGTGTGAAAATTTGCATGAAAATAGTACACAAAATCTTGTTCTCGAACTTTTGCCATTTTTTACCAAAACTCAGAAGTTACAGCCCATGAAAAATAGTGATTTTTTAAAAAATTTATGTCTCCATTTTTTTCGTTCCGTTCACTAGATAACATTGGGTGTAAAAAATAACATGAAAATAGTGTACAAAAGCTACTTATCGAATCTTTCCCTTTTTTTACCAAAACTCGTGTTTTATATTTATGTTTCCATTTTTTTCAATCCGTTCACTAGATAACACATCACCAATAAGATGGGTGTAAAAATGGCATGAAAATAGTAATCTTTAACCAGTTTTTTACCCTTGCTATTTTTAACTAAAACTCGTGAGTTATAAACCATGAAAAATTGTAATTTTCAAAAAATTTAGGTCTTTATTTTTTTCACTCGTTTCACTATATAACATATTATCAATATAAGTGGGTATAAAAAATGGCATGGAAATTATACACAAAAGCTATTTCTCGAACCTTGCCTTTTTTTACCAAAACTCGTGAGTTATACCCCACGAAAAATAGTAATTCTTCAAAAAATTTACGTTTGTATGTTTTTTCACTTCATTAACTAGATAATACATTACCAATATGGTAGGTGTAAAAAATGGCATCAAAATAGTCTACAACACCTAATTTTTTACCTTTGCCCTTTTTTTACCAAAGCTCATGAGTTATAACCGACGAAAAATAGTAATTTTTCAAAAAAATTATGTTTCTATTTTTTTATTCCGTTCACTATATAACACATTACCAATAGAGATGCTTGTAAAAAAATGGCATGAAAATAGTCAACAAATCTGAAATCCCAAATTTTGATAGAAGTTCTAAAGACAAATTGTACTGGACTCTAAGCTGCAAAGGTACCTTTTCATTTTCATCAGCTTTCCAACATGTAAGATCACATTCACTTCCTGATCCTTATTTCACACACATTTGGGATCCGGGTCTTCCCACTAAATTCTCTTTCCTCATGCTCAGAAAAAGACTATATAGACTTCCCATTCATAGAAATCTCTATAGATTTCAAGTACATGGACCCTTCCAATGTCCATTGTGTTCAATGCAAGGGGAGACACAACACCACTTTTTTTCAGACTGCAATTTTATCACACAACTGGGCAACATATTTGGGGCAGAATTGGGAATTCAGATTTCCCACTCTTTCAGGGCCCATAAGTGGTGGTCTTCAACACAGGGGAATAGTATGCTGAAATTCATTGCAAAGATTACCCTTTCCATTATATCTTGGGTAATTTGGAAGTGCAGAAACAAACTCATCTTTGAAAATACTCATCCAGAGCTCAGAGCAGCAGCTGATGAAATATTCAAAATTACGTGGGGATTAGCACAAATCAAGGCAGATTATTCCCTAAGCCCAATTTGGCCGGTTTTCTGGAACCAAGTCAGCACTAAACGAACCCCAGCACAAATGAGGGCAGTTAGATGGATTCCCCCTAAGGTCGACACATGGAAACTGAACATAGCATGCTATGTTACTACAGATACTCAGCAAGGGGCTGGAGTGATAAGAAACTCTGTGGGTAATGTCATTATCTGGTTCAATTTATCTATTTTCCCTTGTATTATTATATCTAAAATGCAGGTCCTCATATGCACAATCCACAAAGCTTCTCAATATGTCAATCTGACTGCTCAAGAGGTCGAACTAGAGACTGAATCTGAAGAACTCCTCTCCCTCATCGCAAAGAAAGATTATGAAGATTGGAGGTGCACTCAACTAAAGAATCAAACCCAAGCTCGCAAGCCCCTCAAATCAGCAAGAAGAATAAAAAAGGAAGAGAATAGAGCAGCCAGGTCTATAGCTGAACTCACTTCAAGCAACTCAATAAGTCTTCCTCAAGCCTACACTAACATACTGAAACAGGAGAAAATGGGACTTCCAACCTTCAAAAGACACCCAAGAGGCATAAGGTAACAATAAGGCAATTGTCTGCTGATGTTTGGACAATTTTCCCTCTCATACTCCTGCTTTTTGCCTGCTGATGTTAGGAAATAGTATTGGTAAAATTACATTTCTGCAACTGATAAGACACCGTTGAAGATTCAGTTCCTGTGACAATTCTGGAGATCAAAACCGGTTCATATCTGTTTCTTGATTTATCTGATGTAACTTGATGAGAAAACATGGATAGCATACATGTATGAATATGATAGTTAATAGTTTAGACTCCTCACCCCTGGTGACTTTTGCACATACATGTACGAACTTGAGAGACCAATCTCACTACATGTATTATCGTTGTAATAGTTTAATAGCACCAAGAATGTAAATGGAGTAGTACTCCATGTTTACACTTTTTTGCATGATACTCTTTGTAAATGGAGTAGTACACCACAATATAGATCTTTTTTGTGATATCCTTAAGAGCAACTCTCCATTAGGCCTCGGCATCTAAATGGAAAGTTGATCTTATGGATCCTATTATCTTTTGTAAGAGCGGTATTAGGGTATGTCCACTGCTCAAAAAGCTAGCTAATATAATGGTAGTGGCGCCCCACCTCAAAAAGAGGTTAGCCAAATAAAAAAAAATTAAAAAAAAGCAGTTCTCGAACCTTGTTGTTTTTTACCAAAACTGTGAGTTATAAACCATGAAAAATAGTGATTTGCAAAAAAATTACGTTTCCCTTTTTTAACTCGCTTCACTAGATAACAGATTACTGATATAGGTGGGTGTAAAAAGTGGCATCAAAATAGTCCACAACAACCATTTTTTAAGTCTTGCTATTTTTTACCAAAACTCATGAGTAATAGCATACGAAAAATAGTGATTTTTCAAAAAACTTATGTTTCCATTTTTTTATTTTGTTCAATAGAAAACACATTAACAATATAAGTGGGTGCAAAAAATGGCACGAATATAGCCAACAACAGCTAGTTTTTTACCCTTGCCGTTTTTTACCAAAACTCGTGAGTTATAACCCACGAAAAATAGTGATTTTTAAAAAAATTTAAATTTCTATTTTTTCACTCCATTCACTAGATAACACACTACCAATATAGGTGGGTGTAAAAATTAAGAATGAAAATAGTCCACAACAGCTAGTTTTTTACCCTTGGCCTTTTTAGCAAAAACTTGTGATAAGCCCACAAAAAATAGTGATTTTTCAAAAAAATTTATGTTTCTATTTTTTTATTCTGTTCACTAGATAAACATTACCAATATAGGTGGATGTGAAAAATGACTTGAAAATTGTCAACAAAAGCCAGTTCTCGAACCTTGCCATTTTCGACTAAAACTCGCGAGTTATAACTCACGAAAAATAGTGATTTTTTAAAAAATATCATTTCCATTTTTTTCACTCCCTTCACTGGATAACACATTACTAATATGGGTTGGTGTAAAAAAATGCATGAAAATAGTCCACAAGAGTCAGTTTTTGAGTATTTCCGTTTTTTACCAAAAAATATGTTTCCATTTTTTTTCACTCTGTTTAATAGATAACACATTACTAATATAGGTGGGCGTAAAAAATAGAATAAAAATATTCCACAACGACCAATTTTTTACCCTCGCCGTTTATAACCCACAAAAAATAGTAATTTTTCAAAAAAATTTACGCCTCAAATTTTTCATTCCGTTCACTAGATAACATTTACCAATATAAATGGGTGTAAAAATGTGCATGAAAATAGTTCACAATAGCCAGTTCTCGCATCTTGCCATTTTTTACCAAAACTCGTGTCATAGGCTACGAAAAATAATTATGTTTTGAAAAATTTACTTCTCCATTTTTTCACTCTATTTACTAGATAACACATTACCAATATAGGGTGGTGTAAAAAATGACTTGAAAATAAACTACAACATCCATTTTTTCTACCTTTGACGTTTTTTACCAAAATTCGTGAGTTATAGCCCATAAAAAGTAGTGATTTTTAAAATCTCAATTTTTTTCATTCCATTCAAATAAAGATGGGTATAAAAAAATGGCATGAAAATAGTCCACAAAAGCCACTTCTCGAATCTTGCCATTTTTTTACCAAAACTCGTGTGTTATAGCATACGAAAAATGATGTTTTTCCATAAAATTTATGTTTCCTTTTTTCACTCTGTTCACTAGATAACACATCACTAATAAGATTGGTGTAAAAAATGGCATGAAAATAGTACACTTTAACCAGTTTTTTAGCCTTGTTGTTTTTTACCAAAACTCGTAGTTATAACCTACGAAAAATTGTGATTTCTCAAAAAAATTTATGTCTCCAATTTTTTAACTCCTTTCACTATATAATACATAATCAATATAGGTTGGTATAAAAATTTTCATGAAAATAGTACACAAAATCTTTTTCCCGAACCTCGTCATTTTTTACCAAAACTTGTTAGTTATAACCCATGAAAAATAGTGATTTTCCAAAAAATTTACGTATCTAATTTTATCATTCCGTTCACTAAATAAAATTTATAAATATAGGTGAGTGTAAAAAAAGGTGTAAAAATAGTCCACAAAAGCCACTTCTCGATTCTTGCCGTTTTTTTTACCAAATCGCGTGTGTTATAGCCCACGAAAAATAGTGATTTTTCAAAAACTTATGTTACCAATTTTTTCAGTCCATTCATTAGATAACACATGACCAATAAGGTGGGTGTAAAAAATGGCATGAAAATAGTACAGTTTAACAAGTTTTTTACCCTTGTCGTTTTTTACCAAAACTCTTGAGTTATAACCCACGAAAAATTGTAATTTTTCAGAAAAATTACGTCTCAATTTATTCACTCCTTTCACTATATAACACATTGTCAATATAAGTGGGTGTAAAAACTAGCTTGAAAATAGTACACAAAAGCTAGTTCTCGAACCTTTCCGTATTTTACCAAAACTCGTGAGTTATAACCCTTGAAAAATAGTGATTTTCAAAAATTTACTTTTCTATTTTTTATTCCGTTCACTAGATAACACATTACCAATATAGGTAGCTGTAAAAAATGGCATGAAAATAGTCCACAAAAGCTAGTTCTCGAACCTTGCCATTTTTTACCAAAACTCGTGAGTTATAGCCCACGAAAAATAGTGATTTTCAAAAAAATCATGTTTTTTACTCCGTTCACTAGATAATGTATTACCAATATAGGTGGGTGTAAAAAAGGCAGAAAAATATTTAACAACAGCTACTTTTTTACCTTTTCCCTTTTTACAAAAATTGTGAGTTATAGTCCACAAAAATATTGATTTTTTAAAAAATTTATGTTTCTATTTTTTTATTCTGTTCACTTGATAACACATTACCAACATATGTGGGTATAAAAAATGGCATGAAAATTGTCCACAAAAGCCAGTTCTTGAGTCTGGCCATTTTTTACCAAAATTCTTGAGTTATAGCTAACGAAAAATAATGACTTTTCAACAAATTTACAATTCCATATTTTTCACTCCGTTCAATAGATAAGGCAATACTAATATAGGTGGGTGTAAAAAATGGCATAAAAATAGTCCACAACAGTCAGATTTTTACCCTTGCCATTTTTTTACAAAAACTCATGAGTTATAGCCCACGAAAAATAGTGATTTTCCAAAAAACTTACGTCTCCATTTTTTCATTCTGTTCTCTAGACAACATTTACAAATAAAGGTGGGTGTAAAAAATGGCTTGAAAATAGTCCACAAAAGCCAATTCTCGAATTTTACCGTTTTTTTTACCAAAACTTGTGTGTCATAGCCCACAAAGAATAGTAATTTTTCAAAAAATTTACATTTCTATTTTTTTTTCACTACCATTACCAGATAACATATTACTAATATAGGTGGGTGTAAACAATGGCATGAAAATAGTCCACAACAGCCAGTTTTTTAGTCTTCCTATTTTTCACCAAAACTCGCGAGTTATAGAACACGAAAAATAGTGATTTTTCAAAAAAAATTACGCTTCCATTTTCTTCACTTCGTTCTATAGATGGCACATTACCAATATAGGTAGGTATAAAAAATGGCATGAAAATAGTCCACAAAATCCTGTTTTTTACCCTTGCCATTTTTTTAAGAAAACTCGTGAGTTATCGCCCACGAAAAATAGTGATTTTTCAAAAAAAAATTGACTTTATTTTTTCATTTCGTTCGCTAGATAACATTTATAAAAATAGGTGGGTGTAAAAATTTACATGAAAAAAGTCCACAATAGCCAGTTCTCGAATCTTGACATTTTTTTACCAAAACTCGTATGTTATAGCCCACAAAGAATAGAGATTTTTAAAAAAATTTACGTCTCCACTTTTTTGCTCCGTTAACTGGATAACACATTACCAATATAGGGTGGTGTAAAAAATGGCATGAAAATAAACCACAACAGCCAGAGTTTTATCCTTTCCTTTTTTTTATTAAAATTCGTGAGTTATAGTACATGAAAAATTGTGATTTTTCAAAAAATTTACATCTCCATTTTTTTCATTCCAATCACTAGATAACATTTATCAACATAGGCGAGAGTAAAAAATGACATGAAAATAGTCCACAAAAGCCACTTCTTGAATCTTGCTATTTTTTTACCAAAACTCGTGTGTTATATATATATATATTTTTAAACACACACACACTCACATGCATCTTACAGGAATCGAACTCTAGACCTGTAAGTCGGGAAGCGAACTCCCTAACCACTGGGCTAGCCCCAATGGCAAAAAATAGTGATTTTTTACTTTCTAATTTTTGAATCTATTCACTAGATAACACATCACCAATAAGGTGGGTGTAAAAAATAGCATGAAAATAGTACAGTTTTACAAGTTTTTACCCTTGAAGTTTTTTACCAAAACTCGTAAGTTATAACCCACAAAAAAGTGTGATTTTTTAAAAAATTTACGTCTCCATTTTCTTCACTCTTTTCACTATATAACATTAAAAATAGTTATTTTCAAAAAATTTACGTTACCATTTTTTTTACTCCCTTCACTGGATAAAACATTCCTAATATCGGTTGGTGTAAAATAGTTCACAATAGCCAATTTTTTAGCCTTGTCATTTTTTACCAAAACTCAAGAGTTATTGCACACGAAAAATAGTGATTTTTCCAAAAATTTACATTTCCATTTTTTTCACTCCACTCAATAGATAACATATTACCAATATAGGTAGGTGTAAAATATGGCATGAAAATAGTCCACAACAGCCAATTTTTTACTCTTGTCATTTTTTACTAAAACCCGTGAGTTATAGCTCACGGAAAATAGTAATTTTTCAAAAAATTTACATCTCCATTTTTTTCATTCCGTTCACAAGATAATATTTACCAATATAGATGGGTGTAAAAAATGGCATGAAAATAGTTCACAAAAACCAGTTCTCAAATCATGCCGTTTTGACCAAAACACGTGTGTTATAGCCCTTGAAGTATAATGATTTTTCTAAAAATTTACGTTTCCTTTTTTTCACTCCGTTCAATATATAATACATTACCAATATAAGTGTGGGGGTGTAAAAAACCGCATGCAAATAGTCCACAACATCTAGATTTTTACCTTTGCCATTTTTTACCAAAATTTATGAGTTATAGCCAACGAAAAATAGTGATTTTTCAAAAAATTTACGTCTCTATTTTTTTAATTCCGTTCACTATATAACTTTTACCAATATAGTTGGGTGTAAAAATTTGCATGAAAATAGTCCACAATAGCCATTTCTCTAATCTTGCCATTTTTTAATAAAACTTGTGAGTTATAGCCTACGAAAAATAGTGATTTAAAAAAAAATCATTTAAATTTTTTTCATTCCTTTCACAAGATAACACATTACTAATATACATGGGTATAAAAATTGGCATGAAAAGAGTCCACAAGAGGCAGTTTTGGAGTGTTGCCATTTTTTACCAAAACTCGTGAGTTATAGCACACGAAAAATAGTGATTATTGAAAAAAAATTAAGTTTCCAATTTTCACTCTGTTAAAAAAATAACACATTACCAATATAGTTCACAACAAACAGTTTTTTACCTTTGCCATTGTTTACAAAAACTCGTGAGTTATTGCCCACGAAAAATAGTGATTTTTCAAAAAATTTACGTCTCCATTTTTTTAATTTGATTCACTAGATAACATTTACCAATATAGATGGGTGAACAAATATGCGTTAAAATAGTCCACAACAGTCAGTTCTCAATTTTGTCATTTTTTACCAAAATTTGTGTGTTATAGCCCACAAAAATAGTGATTTTTTAAAAAATTTACGTTTTTTTCACTCCTTTTAGTAGATAACACGTTACCAATATAGGGTGGTGTGAAAAATTGCCTAAAATGAAACCACAACAGCCATTTTTGTACCTTTGTCATTTTTTACCAAAACTCGTTAGTTATAGCCCATGAAAAATAGTGAATTTTCCAAAAAATTATGTCTCCAATTTAATCACTCCTTTCACCATAAAACACATTATCAACATCGGCGGGTATAAAAAAATCATGAAAATAGTACACAAAAGCGTGTTCTCGAACCTTGCTGTTTTTGACAAAAACTCGGGTGTTATCGCGCAAATGAAAATTATGATTTTTCAAAAAAAAATATTTACATTTTTTTCACTCCGTTTACAAGATAACACACATCACCAAAAATGTTGGTGTAAAAAATGGAATGAAAATAGTACACTTTGGCAAGTTTTTTACCCTTGCGATTTTTTTACCAAAACTCGTGAGTTAACCCATGAAAAATTCAGATTTTTCAAAAAAATTACATATCAGTTTTTTTACTCCTTTTACTATATAACACCTTATCAATATAGGTGGGTATAAAAAATTACATGAAAATAGTACACAAAATCTAGTTCTCAAACCTTGCCGTTTTTACCAATGCTCGTGAAGCCCACAAAAAAAGTGATTTTTTAAAAAATTTACGTTTCAATTTTTTTTATTCCGTGCACTAGATAACACATTACAAATATGGGTGAGAGTAAAAAATGGCATTAAAATAGTCCACATCAGCTAGTTCTCGAACCTTGCCATTTTTTATAAAAACTCGTGAGTTATAGCCCATGAAAAATGGAAATTTTTTAAAACATTTACGTCTTTATTTTTTTCATTCTGTTTAGTAGATCACATCACTAATAAAATGGGTGTAAAAAATGACATGAAAATAGTACATTTTAACTAGTTTTTACCCTTGCTGTTTTATACCAAAACTCGTGAATTGTATACAACCCACAAAAAATTGTGATTTTTTAAAAAATTTATGCCTCCATTTTTTTCACTACTTTCAATATAAAACACATTATCAATAAATGTTAGTGTAAAAAATTGAATGAAAATAATACACAAAAGCTAGTTCTCGAACCTTCCAGTATTTTACTATAACTCGTCAGTTATAGCTCACAAAAAATAGTGGTTTTTGAAAAAATTTACGTTTCTATTTTTTTCAATCTATTCACTAGATAATGCATTACCAATATAGATTTTTGTAAAAAATGGAATGAATATAGTAAACATCTATTTTTTTACCAAAATTTGTGAGTTATAGCCCACGAAAAATTGTGATTTTTCTAAAAAATTATGTTTATATTTTTTTTATTCTGTTCACTAGAAAACATACTACTAATAGAAGTGGGTGTAAAAAATGGCACGAAAATAGTCCAAAAAAGCCAGTTCTTGAGTTTTGCAGTTTTTTTACCAAAACTCGTGAGTTAAGCCCACGAAAAATAATGATATTTTAAAAAATTTATGTTTCTATTTTTTCACTCCATTCATTAGATAACGCATTACCAATATAGGTGGGTGTAAAAAATGACATGAAAATAGTCCACAACAGTCAGGTTTTTTACCTTTGCCATTTTTTACAAAAACTCGTGAGTTATAACCCACGAAAAATAGTTTTCAAAGAATTTACGTCTCCATTTTTTTCATTCCGTTCACTAGATAACATTTACCAATATACGAGGGTGTAAAAATTTTAATGAAAATAGTCCACAACAGCCAGTTCTCAAATCTTGCCGTTTTTTACCAAAACTCGTGCGTAATAGCCCACGAAAAAATGGCCCTAGATAACACATTACCAATATGAGGTTGTGTAAAAAATGGCATGAATATAAACCACAACAGTTTGTTTTTCACACTTGCCATTTTTTACCAAAACTCGTGAGTATAGCCAATGAAAATTGGTGATTTTTTAAAAAATTTACGCCTTTATTTTTTTCAATCCATTTACGAGATCACATCAACAATAAGGTGGGTGTAAAAACTGGCATGAAAATAAAACACTTTAAACAGTTTTTCACCCTTGCTGTTTTTTACCAAAACTCGTGAATTTTTCAAAAAAGTCATGTCTCCATTTTCACTCCTTTCATTATATAACATATAATCAGAATAGGTGGGTGTAAAAATTTCTTGAAAATATTACACAAAAGTAGTTCTCAAAACTTGCCGATTTTTGTCAAAACTCATGAGTTATAGCCCACGAAAAATATTGATTTTTCAAAAAAAAATTTTGTTTCCATTTTTCACTCTTTTCACTAGATAACGCATTACCAACATAGATGGATGTAAAAAATGGCATGATATTGTCAAAAAAAACTACTTTTTTACCTTTTACCTTTTTTTACCAAAACTCGTAAGTTATTGTCCACAAAAATATTGATTTTTAATAAAAATTATGTTTCTATTTTTTTTATTCCGTTCACTTGATAACACATTACCAATATAACTGGGTGTAAAAAATGGTATGAAAATAGTCCACAAAAGCCAATTCTTGAGTCTAGCAATTTTTTACTGGAACTCGTGAGTTATAACCCACGAAAAATTATGATTCTTCAAAACATTTATGTTTCCATTTTTTTCACTCCTTTAAAAAGATAACAAAATACCAATATAAATGGGTGTAAAAAATGGCATGAAAATAGTCCCCAATAGCTAATTTTTTACCCTTGCCATTTTTTACCAAAACTCGTGAGTTATAACCCACGAAAAATATTGATTTTTTAAAAAATTTAAGTCTCTATTTTTTTCATTCCGTTCACTAGATAACATTTATAAATATATGTGGGTGTAAAAAATGGCATGAAAATAGTGATTTTTAACTATTTTTCATTCCAGTTCTCGAATCTTGCCATTTTTCACAAAAACTCATAAGTTATAACCCACGAAGAATAGTGATTTTTGAAAAAAAAAATTATGTTTCCATTTTTTTCACTCTTTTAACTTTATAATACATTAGAAATATAGGGTGGTGTAAAAAATAGAATGAAAATAAACCACAACAGCCAGTTTTGGAGTCTTGCCAATTTTAACTAAACATCGTGAGTTAGCCCACGAAAAATAGTGATTTTCAAAAAATTTATGTTTCAATTTTTTTACTCTGTTCACTGGATAACACATTACTAATATAGGTGGGTGTAAAAAATGACATGAAAAAAAGTCCACAACAACAAATTTTAGAGTCTTGTCGTTTTTCACCACACGAAAAATAGTAATTTTTTTAAAAAATTACGTTTCTGTTTTTTCATTGATATTATAGGTGGGTGTAAAAAATTGCATGAAAATAGTTCACAACAACCTATTTTTTACCCTTGCATGTTTTTTTATCCAAACTAATGAGTTATAACCCACGAAAAATAGTGATTTTTTAAAAAAATTATGTCTCCATTTTTTTCATTCCATTCACTAGATAACATTTACCAATATAGGTGGGTGAAAATATTTGCGTCAAAATAGTCCGCAATAGCCAGATCTCGAATCTTGTCGTTTATGACCAAAACACGTCTGTTATAGCCCACGAAGAATACTAATTTCTTAAGAAATTTACGTCTCCAATTTTTTCACTCCATTCAATAGATAACACATTACCAATATAGGGTGGTGTAAAAAATGGCAAGAAAATAAACAACAACAACATGTTTTTTATCCATGCTGTTTTTTTACCAAAACTGGTGAGTTATAGCCCATGAAAAATAGAGATTTTTCAAAAAAATAACATCTCCATTTTTTTATTCCGCTCACTAGATAACATTATCAACATATGAGGTGTAACAAATTGCATGAAAATAGTCCACAAAAGCCACTTCTCGAATCTTGCCATTTTTTTTACCAACCTCATTTGTTATATAGCCCACGAAAAATAATAATTTTTCAAAAAATTTATATTTCCATTTTTTTCAATCCGTTCTCTAGACAACACATCACCAATAAGGTGGGTAAAAAAATGGCAAGAAAATAATACACATTAGCCAGTTTTTTACCCTTGCAAATTTTTTACCAAAACTCGTGATATATTGATTTTTTCAAAAAATTTACGTTCCTATTTTTTCACTCTGTTTTACTAGATAACGCACTACCAATATTGGCGGGTGTAAAAAAATGTCATGAAAATAGTCCCCAACAACTAGTTTTTTTTCCCTGCCTTTTTTACCAAAACTCATGAGTTATAACCCACGAAAAATATGATTTTTCAAAAAATTTACGTCTCCATTTTTTCATTATGTTCACTAAATAACATTTAGCAATATAGGTGGGCATGAAAATATGCATGAAAATAGTCCAAAACAGCCAGTTCTCGAATCTTGCAATTTTTTTACCAAAACTCGTGTGTAATAGCCTAAGAAAAATAATGATTTTTTTTAAAAATTTATGTCTTCATTTTTCACTCCGTTCACTACATAACAAAAATATAAAGTGGTATAAAAATAGCATGAAAATAAACCACATTAGCAAGTTTTTTACCAAAACTCGTGATAAGCCAATGAAAATGGAAATTTTTTAAAACATTTACGTCTCTATTTTTTTCACTCCATTCACTAGATAACCCTTTACCAATATAGAGTGGTGTAAAAAATGGCATGAAAATAAACCAAAACAACATGTTTTTTATCCATGCCATTTTTTTACCAAAACTGGGGAGTTATAGCCCATGAAAAATAGTGATTTTTCGAAAAATTAATGTCTCCATTTAATTATTCCGCTCACTAGATGACATTATCAACATAGGAAGGTATAAAAAATTGCATGAAAATAGTTTACAAAAGTCACTTCTCGAATCTTGCCATTTTTTTACCAAACCTCGTTTGTTATATAGCCCACGAAAAATAGTGATTTTTCAAAAAATTTATATTTCTATTTTTTTCGATCCGTTCTCTAGATAGCACATCACCAATAAGGTGGGTAAAAAAATGGCAAGATAATAATACACATTAACCGGTTTTTTACCCTTGCTATTTTTTATCAAAACTCATGATGAGCCTACGAAAAATATTGATTTTTTAAAAAATTTATGTTCCCATTTTTTCATTCTGTTTACTAGATAACGCACTACCAATATTGGTGGGTGTAAAAAAATGTCATAAAAATAGTCCACAACAGCTAGTTTTTATTTCCTTGCCCTTTTTTACCAAAACTCGTGAGTTATAACCCACGAAAAATAGTGATTTTTCAAAAAATTCAAGTCTCCATTTTTTTCATTCCGTTCACTATATAACATTTACCAATATAGGTGGGCATGAAAATAATTGAAAACAGCCAGTTCCCGAATCTTGCAAGCTTTTACCAAAACTCGTGTGTTATTAGCCTACGAAAAATATTGATTTTTATTTAAAAATTTATGTCTCCATGTTTTCACTCCATTCACTAGATAACATATTAACGATATAAAGTGGTGTAAAAATAGCCTGAAAATAAACCACATTATCAAGTTTTTTACGAAAACTCGTGAGTTATAATCCATGAAAAATGAATTTTTTTTAAAACATTTACGTCTCTATTTTTTTTCATTCTGTTCAGTAGATCACATCACCAATAAGGTGTATGTAAAAAATGGCATGAAAATAGTACATTTTAACTAGTTTTTACCCTTGCAGTTTTATACCAAAACTCGTGATTTATATATAACCCACGAAAAATTGTGATTATTCAAAAAAATTTACGTCTCCATTTTTTTCACTCATTTCACTGTATAACACATTATCAAAAAAATATGGGTGTAAAAAATGGCTTGAAAATAGTACACAAAAGCTAGTTCTCAAACCTTGCAATATTTTACCAAAACTCGTCAGGTATCACCCACAAAAAAATAGTGATTTTTAAAAAAATTACATTTCTATTTTTTTCACTCCGTTCTGTAGATAACGCATTACCAATATAGTCCACAACAGCCACTGTTTTACCCTTGCCATTTTTTTATCAAAACTCGTGAGTTATAACCGACGAAAAATAGTGATTTTTTAAAAAATTAAAGTCTCTATTTTTTTCATTCCGTTCACTAGATAACGATTATAAATATAGGTGGGTTTAGAAAATGGTGAGAAAATAGTCCACAAAAGCCAATTCTTGAATCTTGCCATTTTTTACCAAAATTCGTAAGTTATAGCCCAAGAAGAATAGTGATTTTTGAAAAAATTTATGTTTCCTTTTTTTTCACTCTATTAACTTGATAATACATTAGCAATATGGGTGGTGTAAAAAATGGAATGAAAATAAACCATAACAGTCAATTTTTGAGTCTTGCCAATTTTAACCAAAACACGTGAGTTATAGCCCACGAAAAATAATAATTTTCAAAAAATTTATGTTTCCATTGTTTTTACACCCTTCACTGGATAACACATTACTAATATAGGTGGGTGCAAAAAATGGCATGAAAAAAGTCCACAACAACCAATTTTTTAGTCTTGTCATTTTTCACCAAACCTCGTGAATTATTGCACACGAAAAATAGTGATTTTTCAAAAAAATTACATTTCTATTTTTTCATTGCGTTCAATAGATAACACATTAGCAATATAGATGGGTGTAAAAAATTTCTTATAAATAGTTCACAACAACCAATTTTTTGCCCTTGCTGGTTTTTTTACCGAAACTCGTGAGTTATAACCCACGAAAAATAGTGATTTTTCAAAAAAATTATGTCTCCATTATTTTCATTCCGTTCACTAGATAACATTTACCAATATAGATAGGTGGGAAAATTTGCGAGAAAACAGTCCGCAATACCCAGTTCTCGAATTTTGCCGTTTATGACCAAAACACGTCTGTTATAGCCCATGAAGAATACTGATTTTTCAAGAAAGTTACGTCTCTAATTTTTTTCACTCCATTCACTAGATAATACTTTACCAATATAGGGTGGTGTAAAAAATGACATGAAAATAAACCACAACAAAATGTTTTTTATCCATGCCGTTTTTTACCAAAACTGGGGAATTATAGTCCATTTAAAATAGTGATTTTTCAAAAAATTAACGTCTCCATTTTTTTATTCCGCTCACTAGAAAACAGTATCAACATTGAAAGGTGTAAAAATTTGCAAGAAAATAATCCACAAAAGCCACTTCTCGAATCTTGCCAATTTTTTACCAAATCTCGTTTGTTATATAGCCCACGAAAAATAGTGATTTTTCAAAAAATTTATATATCCATTTTATTCAATCCGTTCTCTAGACAACACATCACCAATAAGGTGGGTAAAAAAATGGCAAAAAAATAATACACATTAGCTGGTTTACCCATTCTATTTTTTTATCAATAATACTCATGAGTTATAGCCCACGAAAAATATTAATTTTTCAAAAATTTACGTTCTCATTTTTTCACTCCGTTTTCTAGATTACGCACTACCAATATTGGTGGGTGTAAAGAAATGTCATGAAAATAGTCCACAACAGCTAGTTTTTTTTCCTCTTGTTCTTTTTTACCAAAACTCGTGAGTTATAACCCACGAAAAATAGTGATTTTTCAAAAAAATTACGTCTCAATGTTTTTCAATCTGTTCACTAAACAACATTTACCAATATAGTTGGGCATGAAAATTTGCATGAAAATAGTCCAAAACAGCCAGTTCTCGAATCTTGCAATTTTTTACTAAAACTCGTGTGTTATAGCCTACGAAAAATAGTTAATTTTTTTTAAAAATTTATGTCTCCATTTTTTCACTCCTTTCACTAGATAACACATTAAAAATATAAAGTGGTGTAAAAATAGCATGAAAATAAACCACATTAGCAAGTTTTTTACCAAAACTCGTGAGTTATAGCTCATGAAAATTGAAATTTTTTAAAACATTTACATCTCTATTTTTTTCATTCTGTTAAGTAGATCATCACCAATAAGGTGGGTGTAAAAAATGGCATGAAAATAGTACATTTTAACCAGTTTTTACCCTTGCTGTTTTATACCAAAACTCGTTAGTTATATATTGTGATTTTTCAAAAAAAATTACGTCTCCAATTTTTTCACCCCTTTCACTATATAGCCATGAAAATAGTACACAAAAGCTAGTTCTCGAACCTTGCAATATTTTACCAAAACACGTCAATTATTGCCCACAAAAAATAGTGATTTTTCAAAATATTTATTTTTCTATTTTTTTACTACGTTCACTAGAAAACGCCTTATCAATATAGATGTGTGTGAAATGTGGCATGAAAATAGTCAACTACTACTACTTTTTTACCAAAACTCGTGAGTTATAGCCCACGAAAAATAGTGATTTTAAAAAAAATTATGTTTCAATATTTTTTTGTTCCGTTCACTAGATACACATTACCAATATAAGTGGGTGTAAAAAATGGCATGAAAATAGTCCACAAAAGCCAGTTCTTGAAACTTGCCATTTTTTACCAAACCTCATTTGCTATATAGCCCACGAAAAATAGTGATTTTTCAAAAAAATTATATTTTCATTTTTTTCAATCCATTCTTTAGATAACACATCACAAATAAGGAGGGCAAGAAAATAATACACATTAGCCGATTTTTTACCCTTGCAATTTTTTTACCAAAACTCGTGAGTTATAGCCCACAAAAAATATTGATTTTCCCAAAAATTTACGTTCCCATTTTTTCACTCCATTTACTAGATAACGCACTACCAATATTGGTGGGTGTAAAAAAATGTCATGAAAATAGTCCACAACAGCTAGTTTTTTTCTCTTGCCCTTTTTACCAAAACTCGTGAGTTATAACCCACCAAAAACAGTAATTTTTTAAAAAATCTAAATCTCTATTTTTTTATTCCGTTCAGTAAATAACATTTACCAATATAGGTGGGCATGAAAATTTGCATGAAAATAGTCCAAAACAGCCAGTTCTCGAATCTTGCAATTTTTTATCAAAACTCGTGTGTTATAGCCTACCAAAATAGTGATTTTTATTTAAATTTATGTCTACATTTTTTTACTCCATTCACTAGATAACACATTAATAATATAAAGTGGTGTAAAAATAGCATGAAAATAAACCACATTAGCAAATTGTTTTACTGAAACTCGTGAGTTATAGCCCATGAAAAATGGAAACTTTTTAAAACATTTTTGTCTCTATTTTTTCATTATGTTCAGTAGATCACATCTAGGGGTGATATCGAGCAGAGCCGAGCCCGAACTTTAGGGTGTTCAGGCCCTGCTCGTTTATTAATCGAGCCTAAAAATCTGTTCGTGTTTGTTTATTTATTAAATGAACGAGTTCGAGCCGAGCTTTACGCGAATCGAGACGAGCCCGAGCTTTGTTCGTGAACACTTCCCGACTTGAATAAAAATGCATAATTTAGTTAAATTAATATATTTTGTCTCTTTAAATAAATGTACAAATTTAATTCAAACTCATATATAATGATTTGTGTGCTTATATGTATAAAAAATCGATTTATTCTATTATTTAAGAGTTTTACTTAGGGTATATATTATTTATATTGTATAATTTATACTTTAACTAAATTCTTAACAAGTTGTTGACCAACCTAAACGAATCTTTCACTTGGTTGTTGATTTATTATTCATTTATTAACCCAACGTAAAGTTTTGTTTTTGTTCACTTGTTTATTAAGTAGACGAGATTCAGTGGAACTTTAACCGAGCCGATCGCGGTCTTGTTCATAAAGGTTTATGTTCGTTCTCACCACCGTATAGTGTGATTTATGTGTCAATAAATATATATATATATAAACCCAATTATATATTTCTATTGTTTAATAGTTTTATTTCGTGTATAAGTTCAATATATATTATATAATTAATATTTTAACCGAGCTTTAACCGAGTTATGAACAAGCTTTTTAACGAGCTGTTCATGAACGTAAACGAGCTTTCACACATGTGTTTATTTATTGTTCATTTATTAATCGAGCCTAAAATCTTGTTCGTGTTCGTTCATTTATTAAATGAACGAGCTCGAACCGAGCTTTTATCGAGTCGAGCCCGAGCTTGTTCGTGAACGTTTGTGTTCGTTCTCAGCCCTAATCACATCACCAATAAGGTGGTTGTAAAAAATGGCATGAAAATAGTACATTTTAGCCAGTTTTTATCCTTGTTGTTTTATACCAAAACTCGTGAGTTATATACATAAGAAAAGGAAAATTTTGATTTTTCAAAAAAATTTACGTCTCTATTTTTTTAACTCCTTTCACTATATAACACATTATCAAAAAATGTGGGTGTAAAAAATCGCATAAAAATAGTACACAAAAACTAGTTCTCGAACCTTGCAGTATTTTACCAAAACTCGTCAGTTATTGCCCCAGAAAATAGTGATTTTTTAAAAAATTTACGTTTCTATTTTTTTAACTCCGTTCACAAGATAATGCATTACCAAGATAGATGTGTGTAAAAAAGGGCATGAAAATAGTCAACAACTACTACTTTTTTACCAAAATTCATGAGTTATTGCCCACGAAAAATAGTGATTTTTCAAAAAAATTATGTTTATATTTTTTTTATTCCGTTCACTAGATAACACATTGCCAATATAAGTGAGTGTAAAAAATGGCATGAAAATAGTCCACAAAAGCCAGTTCTTGAGTTTTGCAGTTTTTACCAAAACTCGTGACTTAAGCCCACGAAAATATTTATTTGTTAAAAAATTTATGTTTCCATTTTTTATAACCTGTTCACTAGATAACGCATTACCAATATAGGTGGTTGTAAAAAATTGCATGAAAATAGTCAACAATAGCTAGTTTTTAGCCTAAACTCGTGAGTTATAGCCCACAAAAATTAGTTTTCAAAGATTTTACGTCTCTATTTTTTTCATTCCATTCACTAGAAAACATTTACCAATATAGAATGGTGTAAAAAGTTTGAATGAAAATAGTCCACAACAATCAGTTCTCGAATCTTGCCGTTTTTTAACAAAAACTCACGTGTTATAGTCCACGAAAAATAGTAGTTTAAAAAAAAACTTATGTCTCCCTTTTTTTCACTCCTTTCATTAAATAACACATTACTCATATGAGGTGATGTAAAAAATGGCATGAATATAAACCACAACAGTGTGTTTTTTACACATGCCACTTTTTTACCTAAACTCGTGAGTTATAGTTAATGAAAATTGGTGATATTTCAAAAAATTTATGCCTCCATTTTTTCCTTTCCATTTACGAGATCACATAAACATTTAGGTGGGTATAAAAAATGGCATGAAAAGAATACACTTTAAACAGTTTTTTACCCTTGCTGTTTTTTACGAAAACTCGTGAGTTTTTCAAAAAATTTACGTCTCCATTTTTCACTCCTTTCGCTATATAACACATTATCAAAATATGTGGGTGTAAAAATTGCTTGAAAATAGTACACAAAAGCTAGTTCTCAAACCATGCCAGTTTTTGCCAAAACTCGTGAGTTATAGCCCACGAAAAATATTGATTTTTCAAAAAAATTATGTTTCTATTATTTTCACTCTGTTCACTAGATAACGCATTACCAATATAGAGGGATGTAAAAAATGGCATGAAAATTGTCAACAACTACTACTTTTTTACCTTTTACCTTTTTTACCAAAACTCGTGAGTTATTGCCCTCAAAAAATAGCCGATTTTAAAAAAATTTGCGTTTCTATTTATTTTATTCTGTTCACTTCATAACACATTACCAATATTACTGGGTGTAAAAAATGGTATGAAAATAGTCCAAAAAAGCCAGTTCTTGAATCTTGTTGTGTTTTACTAAAACTCGTGAGTTATAACACACGAAAAATAATAATTTTTCAAAACATTTATGTTTCCATTTTTTTCACTCCATTCAAAAGATAACAAAATACCAATATAGGTAGGTGATAAGGCGTGAAAGATTAGACTTTAAGTCCCAAGCGCCAATTTGATAACGGTTTTGGAGCTAGGGTCAAAGCTAAAGCTTAACCGAATCAAATAAATTTATAACCCTAATCCTCACGACATTTAAGGTGCATCAAGACACCGACGTTTTGTAGCTTAGAGGAAGTAGGGGTCGAACCCACAGGGATGGGATGAGTTTATGGAATTAGTGTAAATGTGTGTGAAGTAGTGAAAGTATAAACAAAGAAGGAAAATAACCTAAACTATGCTAATACTACAAAATAAAGAAAAGAACAAAAACAAGGAAGAAATGCATCTAGGATAAAGGAATCATGCAATAAAGTGTACCCTTGGAGTATTGGTTTTCCCTAACGGTAGAGTTTTATGTGATTTACAAGAACGAGTTAACGAATTAAGATTGTGACAACATAAATCAAGTTCCACTTTTATGGCGGAAGCTAGAACCTAATAACGTTGACACCTACAGGAAATTGACCTCCTAGCTAATCCCCCCTTTATGGCGGAGGCAAGGATTTGCCAATAGGTCAACCAAGAGCCCGATGTCCCCCAAGCTTATCACACTCTAGCTCGGCTCCTCCTTTATGGCGGAGGCAAGAGCCTAACCAAGTCACTCTTACGGATGTCACTCCCTAACCTATTCCTTCCTTTATGGCGGAGGCAAGGTCTAAGTCGGTTCGTGGCACCCGAATTCACCAATCCCTAACATCGGTCTCTCAATGTCCTAACCGATTCCCCCTTTATGGCGGAGGCAAGAAAAGGCTAGAACACCACCACTAATCTACTATCCACATACTAATCTACCCTAGGCATTACTAGTATGGAATTTTAGACTAGCTTGTAGTTCCTAATTCTCCATTATCCACAACATAAATACACATAAAAGCATAACAATTCAACAACCAATAACCATACTCCAAGGGTACAAGCAAATTAGCACATCAAGGCAAATAAGAACATCACAACAATGAATTAAAGCAATGGAATTAAAGAAAGAAATACAAAGAGTAGTACTCCCCTTTGATGTTCTAAGCCAAAGCTCCAAGCTTCCACAATCAAAACAAGTCCTTAGAGCCAATTAACTTTACATGAATTCCCTCTCCTCTTGATGCTATTTACACCAAGAACACACACTAGTTGTGTGTTCTTGTGGAGAAGATAGAGAGCAAAGATTACAAAACAAACTAAAACTAACAAAATCTAACTACAAAGCTAACAAGGAAAAAATGGTCTCTTCTCTTCTCCTTCTCCTTCTCCCTTTTCTTGGCTGCAGCATTTCATCATATATGGGATGGATTAGGGCTGAAAAAGTGTGTGCCAGACGTCCCCAAAATGCCCTTGAAGTCTTCTCAAAATGGAGGACAAAACAGTCAACATTCAGCCCTTCGCGACCACCAGCGGCGCGCCGGAAAACTCTCCGGCGCCCCGCAGCTCTCCGGCCCGCCGCACAGAACTCTCTCCGGCGCGCCGGAGAGGTCTGGAAGTTTTGGAAATTAAATTCACCAATTTTCGGCGCTCCGGAGAGCCTGTTTCAACCTCCGAAAATGCGTTTCATCGCTCTTTTGCTCCGTTGCTCCTCCCACGCCATAATGTCCTACAAATACGTTAAAAACACGTAAAAACAACATAAAAATACGTAACAAGGACGCTCAAAAGGTAAGTACAACGAATCCAATAAGGTGAAAATCATCACCTTATCAGTAGGTGTAAAAAATGGCATGAAAATAGTCCACAACAGCCACTGTTTTACCCTTGCCATTTTTTACCAAAACTCGTGAGTTATAGCCCACGAAAAATAGTGATTTTCAAAAAATTTATGTTTCAATTTTTTACTCCCTTCACTGGATAACACATTACTAATATAGGTGGGTGTAAAAAATGGCATGAAAAAATTCCACAACACCCAATTTTTTAGTCTTGTCGTTTTTCACCAAAACTCGTGAGTATAGCACATGAAAAATAGTGATTTTTCAAAAAAAATTATGTTTCTATTTTTTCATTGTGTTTAATAGATAACACATTATCAATATAGGTAGGAGTAATAGATAACACATTATCAAATTGCATGAAAATAGTTCACAAAAACCAATTTTTTGACCTTGCTGGTTTTTTTACCGAAACTCATGAGTTATAACCCACGAAAAATATTGATTTTTCAAAAAATTATGTCTCCATTTTTTTATTCCGTTCACTAGATAACATTGACCGATATAGGTGGGTAAAAAATTTTCGTGAAAATAGTCCGCAATAGCCAATTCTCGAATTTTGCCGTTTATGAACAAAACACGTCTGTTATAGCCCACGAAGAATACTTATTTTTTAAGAAATTTACGTCTCCATTTTTTTCACTCCATTCACTAGATAACACTTTACCAATATAGAGTGATGTAAAAAATGGCATGAAAATAGTCCACAACAGCCACTATATTACCCTTGCCATTTTTTACCAAAACTCGTGAGTTATAACCCACGAAAAATAGTGATTTTTTAAAAAATTAACGTTTCTATTTTTTTCATTCCAATATCTAGATAGCATTTATAAATATAGGTGGGTGTAGAAAATGGCATGAAAATAGTCCACAAAAGCCAGTTCTTGAATCTTGCTGTTTTTTACTAAAACTCGTAAGTTATAGCCCACGAAGAATAGTGATTTTTGAAAAAATTTATGTTTTTATTTTTTTCACTCTGTTAACTTGATAATACATTAGCAATTTAGGGTGGTGTAAAAAATTGAATGAAAATAACCCACAACAGCCAGTTTTTTAGTCTTACCAATTTTAACCAAAACTCGTGATTTATGGCCCCACGAAAAATAGTGATTTTCAAAAAAATTATGTTTCCATTTTTTTTACTCCCTTCACTGGATAACACATTACTAATATAGGTGGGTGTAAAAAATAGCATGAAAAAAGTTCACAACAGCCAATTTTTGAGTCTTGTCGTTTTTCACCAAAACTCGTGAGTAATTGCACACGAAAAATAGTGATTTTTTGAAAACATTACGTTTCTGTTTTTTATTGCGTTCAATAGATAACACATTAGCAATATAGGTGGGTGTAAAAAATTGCTTATAAATATTCACAACAACCAATTTTTGGCCCTTGCTGGTTTTTTTACCGAAACTCGTAAGTTATAACCCACGAAAAATAGTGATTTTTCAAAAAAATTATGTCTCCATTATTTTTATTCCGTTCACTAGATAACATTTACCAATATAGGTGGGTGGGAAAATTTGCGAGAAAACAGTTCGCAATACCCAGTTCTCGAATTTTGCCATTTATGACCAAAACACGTCTGTTATAGCCCATGAAGAATACTGATTTTTTAAGAAAGTTACGTCTCTAATTTTTTTCACTCCATTCACTAGATAACACTTTACCAATATAGGGTGGTGTAAAAAATGACATGAAAATAAACCACAACAAAATGTTTTTTATCCATGCCGTTTTTTACCAAAACTGGGGAATTATAGTCCATTTAAAATAGTGATTTTTCAAAAAATTAACGTCTCCATTTTTTTATTCCGCTCACTAGAAAACACTATCAACATAGAAAGGTGTAAAAATTTGCAAGAAAATAATCCACAAAAGCCACTTCTCGAATCTTGCCATTTTTTTACCAAACCTCGTTTGTTATATAGCCCACGAAAAGTAGAGCTTTTCCAAAAAATTTATATTTCCATTTTTTTCAATCCATCTATAGATAACACATCACCTATAAGGTGGGTAAAAAAATGGCAAGAAAATAATACACATTAGCCAGTTTTTTACCCTTGCTATATTTTTACCAAAACTCGTGAGTTATAGCCCATGAAAAATATTGATTTTTCCAAAAATTCACGTTCCCATTTTTTCACTCCTTTTACTAGATAACGCACTATCAATATTGGTGGGTGTAAAAAAATGTCATAAAAATAGTCCACAACAATTAGTTTTTTTTCCCTTGCACTTTTTTACCAAAACTCGTCACTTATAACCCACGAAAAATAGTAATTTTTCAAAAAATTACGTCTTCATTTTTTTCATTCCGTTCACTAAATAACATTTACCAATATATGTGGCATGAAAATAGTCTAAAACAGCTAGTTCTCGAATCTTGCAAGTTTTTTTACCAAAACACGTGTGTTATAGCCTACGAAAAATAATGATTTTTTTTTAAAATTTATGTCTCCATATTTTTACTCTGTTCACTAGATAACACATTAATAATATAAAGTGGTGTACAAATAGCATGAAAATAAACCACATTAGCAAGTTGTTTACCAAAACTCATGAGTTATAGCTCATGAAAAATGGAAAATTTTTAAAACATTTACGCCTCTATTTTTTTCATTCTGTTCAGTAGATTACATCTCCAATAAGGTGGGTGTAAAAAATGGCATGAAAATAGTACATTTTAACCATTTTTTACCCTTGTTGTTTTATACCAAATCTCGTGAGTTATATATATAACCCACGAAAAATTGTGATTTTTCAAAAAAAAAATTACGTCTCCATTTTTTTCACTCCTTTCACTATATAACACATTATCAAAAAAATGTGGGTGTAAAAAAAGGCATGAAAATAGTACACAAAAACTAGTTCTCGTACCTTGCAGTATTTTATCAAAACTCGTCAGCTATTGCCCACAAAAAATTATGATTTTTCAAAAAATTTACATTTCTATTTTTTTCACTCCATTCACTAGATAATGCATTACCAATATAGATGTGTGTAAAAAATGGCATGAAAATAGTCAACAACTACTACTTTTTTACCAAAACTCGTGAGTTATAACCCACGAAAAATAGTGTTTTTTCAAAAAAATTATGTTTCTATTTCTTTTTATTTCGTTCACTAGATAACACATTTTCAATATAAGTGGGTGTAAAAAATGGCATGAAAATAGTCCACAAAAGCCAGTTCTTGAGTCTTGCAGTTTTTTACCAAAACTCGTGAGTTAAGCCCACGAAAATAATAATTTTTTTAAAAAATTATGTTTCCATTTTTTATACCTCGTTCGTTGGATAACGCATTAAAAATATAGGTGGGTGTAAAAAATGGCATGAAAATAGTCCACAACAGCCAGTTTTTAACCAAAACTCGTGAGTTATAGCTTACAAAAATTAGTTTTCAAAGAATTTACGTCTCCATTTTTTCATTCCATTCACTAGAAAACATTTACCAATATAGGACGGTGTAAAAATTTGAATGAAAATAGTCCACAACAGCCAGTTCTCAAATCTTGCCGTTTTTTACCAAAACTGGTGTGTTATAATCCACGAAAAATAGTAATTTAAAAAAAAAACTTACGTCTCCCTTTTTTTCACTCCTTTCACTAGATAACACATTATCAATTTGAGTGATGAAAAAAAATGGCATGAATATAAACCACAACAGCGTGTTTTTTACACTTGCCATTTTCTTACCTAAACTCGTGAGTTATAGTTCATGAAAATTGGTGATTTTTCAAGAAATTTATGCCTCCATTTTTTCCTTTCCATTTACGAGATCTCATCAATATTTTGGTGGGTGTAAAAAATGGCATGAAAAGAATACACTTTAAACAATTTTTCACCCTTGTTGTTTTTTACCAAAACTCATGAGTTTTTGAAATACTTTACGTCTCCATTTTTCACTCCTTTCGCTATATAACACGTTATCAAAATATGTGGGTGTAAAAATTGCTTTAAAATAGTACACAAAAGCTAGTTCTCAAACCTTGCCAGTTTTTGCCAAAACTCGTGAGTTATAGCCCACGAAAAATATTGATTTTTTAAAAAAATTATGTTTTTATTTTTTTCACTCTGTTCACTAGATAACGCATTACCAATATAGATGGATGTAAAAAATGGCATGAAAATTGTCAACAACAACTACTTTTTTACCTTTTACCTTTTTTACCAAAACTCGTAAGTTATTGCCCTAAAAATAGCGATTGTTTAAAAAATTTACGTTTTTGTTTTTTTATTTTGTTCACTTGATAACACATTAGCAATATTACTGGGTGTAAAAAAGGGTATGAAAATAATTCACAAAAGCCAGATCTTGAATCTTCCCGTGGTTTACCGAAACTCGTGAGTTATAACACACGAAAAAAAATGATTTTTCAAAACATTTATGTTTCCATTTTTTTCACTCCATTCAAAGGATAACGAAATACCAACATAGGTAGGTGTAAAAAATGACATGAAAATAGTCCACAACAGCCACCGTTTTACCCTTGCCATTTTTTACTAAAACTCATGAGTTATAACCCACGAAAAATAATGATTTTTTAAAAAATTAACGTCTCTATTTTTTCATTCCATTTACTAGGTAGCATTTATAAATATATGTCGATGTAGAAAATGGCATGAAAATGGTCCACAAAAGCCAGTTCTCAAATCTTGCCATTTTTTACCAAAACTCGTAAGTTATAGCCCACTAAGAATAGTGATTTTTGAAAAAATTTATGTTTCCATTTTTTTCACTTAGTTAACTTCATAATACATTAGCAATATGGGGTGGTGTAAAAAATGGAATGAAAATAAACCACAACAGACATTTTTTTAGTCTTGCCAATTTTAACCAAAACTCGTGAGTAATAGCCTACGAAAAATAGTGATTTTCAAAAAATTTATGTTTCCATTTTTTTTACTCCCTTCACTGGATAACACATTACTAATATAGGTGGGTGTAAAAATGGCACGAAAAAAGTCCACAACATCCAATTTTTCAGTCTTGTCGTTTTTCACCAAAACTCGTGAGCTATTGCACACGAAAAATAGTGATTTTTAAAAAAAATTACATTTCCATTATTTTCACTTCATTCAATAGATAACACATTAGCAATATAATTAGGTGTAAAAAATGGCATGAAAGTAGTCCACAATAGCCAATTTTTTACCCTTGCTAGTTTTGTTTACCAAAACTTGCGAGTTATAACCAACGAAAAATAGTGATTTTTAAAAAAAAATGTCTTTTTTTCATTTTGTTCACTAGATAAAATTTACCAATATAGGTGGGTGGAAAAATTTGCATGAAAATAGTCCGCAATTGCCAATTCTCGAATCTTTCCGTTTATGACCAAAAACTCGTCTGTTATACCCCATGAAGAATACTGGTTTTTTAAGAAATTTACGTCTCCATTTTTTTTACTCTATTCACTAGATAACACATTACAAATATAGGGTGGTGTAAAAAATGGCATGAAATAAACCACAACAACATTTTTTTTCCATGCCATTTTTTTACCAAAACTAGTGAGTTATAGTCTATGAATAACAGTGAATCTTCAAAAAATTAACGTCTCCATTTTTTTTATTCCGCTCATTGGATAAATGTTATCAATATAGGCATGTGTAAAAAATTACCTGAAAATAGTCCACAAAAGCCACTTCTCGAATCTTGCTATTTTTTTACCAAAATTCGTGTGTTATATAGCCCATGAAAAATAGTGATTTTCCAAAAAACTTATATTTCCATTTTTTTGAATCCGTTCTCTAGATAACACATCACCAATAAGGTGAGTGAAAAAATGGCATTAAAATAATACACTTTAACCTATTTTTTACCCTTGCTATTTTTTTTACCAAAACTCGTGAGTCATAGCCCACGAAAAATATTGATTTTTTCCAAAATTTATGTTCCTATTTTCTTCACTCCGTTTACTAGATAACGCACTAACAATATAGATAGGTGTTAAAAATGGCATGAAAATAGTCCACAATATCTAGTTTTTTACCTTTTCCATTTTTTTACCAAATCTCATGAGTTACAGCCTACGAAAAATAGTGAGTTTTAAAAAAAATTATGTCTCCATTTTTTTCACTCCGTTCACTAAATAACAAATTACCAATAAAGGGTTGGGTGAAAAAAGGCATGAAGATAAACCACAACAGACAGTTTTTTACCCTTGCCATTTTTTACCAAAACTCGTGAGTTATAGCTCTTGAAAAATAGTGATTTTTCAAAAAAAATACGTCTATATTTTTTCATTCCATTCACTAGATAACATTTACTAATATAGGTGGTTGTAAAAATTTGCATGAAAATAGTCCACAACAGCCAATTCTTGAATCTTGCCCTTTTTCATCAAAACTCGCGTGTTATAGCCAACAAAAAATAGTGATTTTTTAAAAAATTTACATCTCTATTTTTTTCACTCCGCTCACTTGATAGCACGTTACAAATATAGGGTGGTGTAAAAAAGGCATGAAAATAAACCACAACAGCCAGTTTTTCACCCCTGCCATTTTTAAACAAAACTTATAAATTATAGCCCATGAAAAATAGTGATTTTTTAAAAAAGTTAACATTTATCAATATTGGTGAGTGTAAAAAATGGCATAAAAATAGTTCACAATAGCTACTTCTCGAATCTTGACTTTTTTTACCAAAACTTGTGTGTTATAGTCTACGAAAAATAGTGATTTTTCAAAAAATTTACGTTTCTTTTTTCACTCCATTCACTAGATAACACATCACCAATATGGTGGGTTTAAAAAATGGCATTAAATAGCACACTTTAACAAGTTTTTTACCCATGCAGCTTTTTACCAAAACTCAAGAGTTATAACCCATGAAAATTTGTGATTTTTCAAAAAATTTACGTCTCTGTTTTTTTCTCTCTTTCACTATATAACACATTATCAATATAGGTGGGTGTAAAAAATGGCAGGAAATAGTACACAAAAGCTTGTTCTCAAACCTTGCCTTTTTTACCAAAACTTCTGAGTTATAGCTCACGAAAAATAGTGATTTTTTAAAAAAATTACGTTTCTATTTTTTTCACTCTGTTCACTAGATAACACGTTACCAATATAGGTGGGTATGAAAAATAGAATGAAAATAGTCCACAACATTTAGTTTTTTACCTTTACCTTTTTTTTTACCAAAACTCGTGAGTTATAGCTCATGAAAAAAAGTGATTTTTGAAAAAAAATTATGTTTCCATTTTTTTCACTCCCTTCATTGGATAACACATTACTAATATAGGTGGGAGTAAAAGAAGGCATGAGAATAGTCCACAACAGACAATTTTTGAGTCTTGCCATTTTTTAACAGAACTCGTGAGTTATAACACACAAAAAATATGGATTTTTCAAAAAAAATACATTTCAAGTTTTTTTTCAATTTTTTCAAAAGATAATGTATTACCAATATAGGTGGTGTAAATAATTGCAAGAAAGTAGTCAACAACAGCAAGATTTTTACCCTTGCCATTTTTTTACCAAAACTCGTGAGTTATAGCCCACGAAAAATATTAATTTTTCCAAAATTTACGTTCCCTTTTTTTCACTCTGTTTACTAGATAACGCACTACCAATATTGGTGGGTGTAAAACAATGTCATAAAAATAGTCCACATAAGCTAGTTTTCGAATTTTGACATTTTTTATCAAAACTCGTGTGCTATAGCCTATGAAAAATAGTGAATTTTATAAAAACTTACGTCTCCATTTTTTTCACTCCGTTCACAAGATAGCACATTACCAATTGTAAAAAATTGCAAGAAAATAGTCCACAATAGCCAGTTCTCGAATCTTGTTGTTTTTTACCAAAACTCATGTATTATAAGCCCGCAAAAACTAGTGATTTTTTAAAAAACTTATTTCTCCATTTTTTTCACTCTGTTCACTAGATAACATTTATCAACATAGGTGGGTGTAAAAAATGGCATGAAAATAATCCACAAAAGCCACTTCTCGAATCTTGCCGTTTTGACCAAATCTCGTGTGTTATAACACAAGAAAAATGATAATTTTTCATAAAATTTACATTTCCATTTTTTTCACTTTGTTCACTAGATAGCACATCATCAATAAGGTTGGTGCAAAAAATGTTATGAAAATAGTACACTTTAACCAGTTTTTTACCCTCGTTGTTTTTTACCAAAACTCAAGAGTCATAACCAGCGAAAAATTGTGATTTTTTAAAATTTTAAATCTTCATTTTTTTCAAACCTTTCACTATTTAACACATTATCAATATAGGTGGGTATAAAAAATGGCTTGAAAATAGTACACAGAAGCTTGTTCTCGAACCTTGCAGTTTTTTACCAAAACTCGTAAGTCATAACCCATGAAAAATAGTAATTTTCCAAAAACTTTAGATCTCCATTTTTTTCATTCTAATCACTAGATAAAATTTATCAATATAGGCGGAGTAAAAAATTGCATGAAAAAAGTTCACAAAAGCTAATTCTCGAACCTTCCTGTTTTTTGTCAAAACTTGTGAGTTATAGCCCACGAAAAATATATATTTTTCAAAAAAATTACGTTTTCATTTTTTTACTCTGTTCACTAGATAACGTATTACCAATATAAATGGGTGCAAAAAATAACATGAAAATAGTCACTAACAACTACTTTTCGAACTTTTCCCTTTTTTACCAAAACTCGTAAGTTATTGCCCACAAAAAATAGCGATTTTTAAAAAAATTTATGTTTCTAACTTTTTTATTCGGTTCACTTGATAAAAAAATTACCAATATAAGTGGATATAAAAAATTGGCATGAAAATAGTCCACAAAAGCCAGTTCTTGAGTCTTGCCATTTTTTACCAAAACTTGTGAATTCCACAAAAAATAATGATTTTTCAAAAAAATTATGTCTCTATTTTTTCACACCGTTCAATAGATTATGCAATACCAATATTGGTGAGTGTAAACAATGCCATGAAAATTGTCCACAACAACCAGTTTTTTACCCTTTCCAATTTTTACCAAAACTTGTGAGTTATAGCCCACGAAAGATAATGATTTTTCAAAAAATTTACGTGTTTATTTTTTTCATTCCGTTCACTAGATAAAATTTATGAATATAGGTGGGTGTAGAAAATAGTATGAAAATAGTCCACAAAAGTCAGTTCTCAAATCTTGCCATTTTTTACTAAAACTCGTGTGTTATAGCGCACGAAGAATACTGATTTTTGAAAAAAATTACGTTTCCATTTTTTTCGCTCCGTTCACTAGATAACACGTTACCAATATAGGGTGGTGTAAAAAATGGCATAAAAATAAACTACAACAGCCAGTTTTTGAGTCTTGCCATTTTTCACCAAAACTCATGAGTTATAGCTCACGAAAAATAGTGATTTTCAAAAAATTTACGTTTCTATTTTTTTCAAAAATCACTATTCTTTGAGAGCCCTTCTACACGAGAGCCTCAGATCACTATGGCCGACTTTCATTTCTATTCGACATGTCGGTCTCACAGTCAGGCAGGCTTATACCATTATGCTCACGAGCAGAATCTTAGCTTGAGCCTACCTTTGCACACCTCCGTTACTCTTATAGGAGGCATCCGCCCCAAATAAACTACCCACCTCGCACTGTCCCGCCTCCCCCGAATGATCAATCTGGGGTTAGGCATCCTTAGACAAAAGAGTGGTCTTTTAGGATTGGATTAGTCCTTGTGTGTCACCACCTCCCACCTATCCTACACATTCGATCAAGGTTGTCACTGCGAAGCTATAGTTAAGGTGCACAGGGTTTTACTGTCTAGCCGTTGGTACTCCACACCTTCACGAAGAATTCAATTTCACCAGGTCCATGTCGGAGACAGCGGGGCAGTCGTTACACCATTCGTGCAGGTTGGTACTTATGCGACAAGGAATTTTGTTATAGCCCACGAAAAATAGTGATTTTTCAAAAAATTTACGTCTCCATTTTTTTCATTCCGTTCACTAGATGACATCTACCAATATAGGTGGGTGTAATAATTTTCATGAAAATAGATGGCAACAGCCAGTTCTCGAATCTTGCCGTTTATGACCAAAACTCGTCAATTATAGCCCACGAAGAATACAGATTTTTTAAGAAATTTATGTCTCCATTTTTTTCACTACATTAACTAGATAACACATTACCAATATAGGGTGGTGTAAAAAATGGCATGAAAATAAACCACAACAACATGTTTTTCATCTTTGCCGTTTTTTACCAAAATTCGTGAGTTATATCCCATGAAAAATAGTGATTTTTAAAAAAACTAACGTCTCCATTTTTTGTTCCGTTCACTAGATAACATTATGAATATAGGTTGGTGAAAAAAATGCCATAAAAACAGTCCTCAAAAGACACTTCTCGAATCTTACCATTTTTTACCAAAACTCGTGTGTTATAGCCCATGAAAAATAGTAATTTTTCAAAAAAATTATGTTTCCATTTTTTTCAATCCGTTTTCCAGATAACACATCTAAATAAGGTGGGTGGAAAAAATGACATGAAAATAGTACACTTTAACAAGTTTTTTACCCTTGTTGTTTTTTACCAAAACTCGTGAGTTATAACCCAAGAAAAATTGAGATTTTTCAAAAAAATTACGTCTCCATTTTTTTCACTCCTTAACTATATAACACATTATCGATATAGGTGAGTGTTAAAAACTGCATGAAAATAGTACACAAAAGCTAGTTCTCGAATCTTACTATTTTTTACCAAAACTTGTGAGTAGCCCACGAAAAATAGTGATTTTAAAAAAAAAAATTATGTTGCCATTTTTTTCATTCTGTTCATTTGATAACGCATTATCAATGTAGGTGAGTGTGAAAATGGAATAAAAATAGTCCAGAATAGCAAGTTTTTTACATTTGCCTTTTTTTACCAAAACTCGTGAGTTATAGCTCATGAAAAATAGTGATTTTTCAAAAAATTTATGTTTCTATTTTGTTATTCCACTCACTAGATAATACATTACCAATATAGTTGGGTGTAAAAAATTGAATGAAAATAGTACACAAAAGCTAGTTCTCCAACCTTGCCGTTTTTTACCAAAACTTGTGAGTTATACCCACGAAAAATAGTGATTTTTCAAAAAGTTATGTTTCTATTTTTTTCACTCCGTTCACTAGATAATGCATTACCAATATAGTTGAGTATAAAAAAAGGTATTAAAATAATCCAAAACAGTCAATTTTTGAGTTTTGTCGTTTTTTTATCAAAACTCGTGAGTTATAGCCCACAAAAAATAATTATTTTTCCAAAAATTTATGTTTTCATTTTTTTCACTCTATTTACTAGATAACACACTACCAATATAGGTGGGTGCAAAAAATAGTATGAAAATAGTCCACAACAGCTGGTTTTTTACCCTTTCCATTTTTTTACCAAAACTCACCCACGAAAAATAATGATTTTTTTTAAAAAATCGTCTCTATTTTTTTCACTCCGTTAACTAGATAACACATTACCAATATAGGGTGGTGTAAAAACTGTCATGAAAATAAACAACAACAGCCGATTTTTTACCCTTACCGTTTTTAACCAAAACTCGTGAGTTATAGCTCATGAAAAATAGTGATTTTTCGAAAAAATTACTTCTCCATTTTTTCCGTTCCATTCACTAGATAACATTTACCAATATAGGTGGGTGTAAAAATTTGCATGAAAATAGTCCACAACAGCCAGTTCTCGAATCTTACCGGTTTTTTTATCAAAACTCGCGTGTTATAACCCATGAAAAATAATGATTTTTTAAAAAAGTTAAGTCTCTATTTTTTTCACTCCGTTCACTAGATAACACATTACAAATATAGGATGGTGTAAAAAATGGCATGAAAATAAACCACAACAGCCAGTTTTTAACTCTTGCCTTTTTTAATAAAACTCGTGAGTTATAGCCCATGAAAAATAGTGATTTTTCAAAATAGTTATGTCTTCATTTATTTTCATTCCATGCACTAGATAACATTTATCAATATTGGTGTGTTTAAAAAATTACCTGAAAATAGTCCACAAAAGCCACTTCTCGAATCTTCTCGTTTTTTACTAAAATTCGTGTGTTATAGCCTACAAAAAATAATGACTTTTCAAAAAAATTACGTTTCATTTTTTTCCACTCCGTTCACTAGATAACACATCACCAATAAGGTGGGTTTAAAAATGGCGTGAAAATAGTACACTTTAATAAGTTTTTTACCCTTGCAGTTTTTTACCAAAACTCGGTAGTAATAACCTACGAAAAATTGTGATTTTTCAAAAAAATTACGTCTCTATTTTTTTCAATATTTCAATATTTAACACATTATCAATATAAGTGGGTGTAAAAAATAGCATGAAAATAGTACACAAGCTTGTTCTCAAACTCTACCGTTTTTTTACCAAAACTCGTGAGTTATAGCTCACGAAAAATAGTGATTTTTCAAAAAATTTAATTTTTCATTTTGTTCACTCTGTTCACTAGATAACACATTAACAATATAATTTGGTGTAAAAAATGGCATGAAAATAGTCCACAACAGCTAGTTTTTTACCTTTACCCTTTTTTACCAAAACTCGTGAGTTAAAGCCCACGAAAAATAGTGATTTTTGAAAAAATTTACGTTTCCATTTTTTCACTTCCTTCACTAGATAATACATTACTAATATAGGTGGGTGTAAAAGACGACATGTGAATAGTCCACAACGGCCAATTTTTGAGTCTTGCCGTTTTTTACCAAAACTCGTGAGTTATAACATATGAAAAATAGTGATTTTTCAAAAAACAAATTTACGTTTCAATTTTTTTTCAATTCTTCCAATAAATAACACATTGCCAATATAGGTGGGTGTAAAATATTGCATGAAAATAGTCCACAACAGCCGCTTTTTTACCCTTGTCATTTTTTTATCAAAACTCGTAAGTTATAACCCACGAAAAATAGTGAGTTTTCCAAAAATTTACGTCTCCATTTTTTTCATTTCGTTAACTAGATAACATTTACCAATATAGGTGGGTGTAAAAATTTGCATGAAAATAGTCCATAACAGCTAGTTCTCGAATCTTGCCATTTTTTATCAAAACTCGTGTGTTATAGCCTACGAAAAATAGTGATTTTTTTTAAAAAAATCATCTTCATTTTTTCACTCCGTTCACTAGATAATACATTGCCAATATAGGGTGGTGTAAAAAATAGTATGAAAATAAACCACAACAGCCAGTTTTTTCCGCTTGCCATTTTCTACTAAAACTCGTACGTTATAGCTCATGAAAATAGTGATTTTTCAAAAAATTTATATTTCTATTTTTTCACTCCGTTCACTAGATAACGCATTTACAATATAGGTAGGTGTAAAAAAATGGCATGAAAATAGTTCTCAACAGCCAGTTTTTTACCCTTGCCAGTTTTTGCCAAAACTCGTGAATTATAACCCCCGAAAAATAGTGATTTTTCATAAATTTACATCTCTATTTTTTTTCATTCCGTTCACTAGATAACATTTACCAATATAGGTGGGTGCAAAAAATTTTATGAAAATTGTCCACAACAGCCAGTTCTCAAATCTTGTCGTTTTTTATACAAACACTCGTGTGTTATAGTCCACGAAAAATAGAGATTTTTTAAAAAATTTGTCTCTATTTTTTCACTTCGTTCACTAGATAACACATTACCAATATAGGGTGGTGTAAAAAATGGCATGAAAATAAACGAGAACAGCCAGTTTTTTACCCTTGTCGTATTTTACCAAAACTCGCGAGTTATATCCCATTGAAAATAATGATTTTTCAAAAACTTTACGTCTCCATTTCTTTCATTCCGTTCACTGGATAACACTTATCAATATAGATGGGTGTAAAAAATGACATGAAAATAATCCACAAAAGTCACTTCTCGAATCTTTCCGTTTTTTACCAAAATTCATGTGTTATAGCCCACGAAAAATAGTGATTTTTCAAAAAAATTATGTTTCTATTTTTTTCAATCCGTTCTCTAAATAACACATCATAAATAAGGTGGATGGAAAAATGACATGAAAATAGTATACTTTAACCAGATTTTTACCCTTACTGTTTTTTACCAAAACTCGTGAGTTATAACCCAAAAAAAATTGAGGTTTTTCAAAAAATTTAAGTCGCCATTTTTTTCACTCTTTTCACTATATAACACATTATATATATAGGTGAGTGTAAAAAATTGCATGAAAATAGTACACAAAAATTAGTTCTCGAACCTTGCCGTTTTTCACCAAAACTCATGAGTTAAAGCCCACAAAAAATAGTAATTTTTTAAAAAATTTATGTTTCTATTTTTTTCACTTTGTTCATTAGATAACACATTACTAATATAGGTGGGTGTAAAAAATTGAATGAAAATAGTCCAAAATTGCTAGTTTTTTACCTTTACCCTTTTTTACCAAAACTCGTGAGTTATAGGGCACGAAAAATAGTGATTTTTCAAAAAAATTATGTTTCTATTTTTTTATTCTGTTCACTAGATAATACATTACCAATATAGGTGGGTGTAAAAATGGAATGAAAATAGTCCACAAAAGCTAGTTCTCGAACGTTGCCATTTTTTACCAAAACTTGTGATTTATAACCCAAGAAAAATAGTGATTTTCAAAAAAAATATTTTTACATTTCTTTCACTTCGTTCACTTGATAATGCATTACCAATGTAGGTGGGTGTAAAAAATGGCATTTTTATTTTTTTAATACCGTATTCACTAGATAACACATTATCAATATAAGTAGGTGTAAAAAAAACATGAAAATAGTCCACAATGGCAAGTATTTGTGTCTTGAATTTTTTGCCAAAAAACGAAGGTTATAGTCTACAAAAAATGATGATTTTTGAAAAAATAGATTACATAAAAGGTTATAGTCCAGTTGCTCGTACGTCCACATGCATATGTTGAACAATCATCACAGAATGCAGCAGCATTAATTTTCTTTTGGTGGCTTTGATGGTACTGCATAATAACAAGAAAATCTGATACATACCCCTCTGATTAGAGTTGAGCCATAAGATAAATCAGAATCAGAACATCCCTAATTTTTGTATATGCCAGTCGGTGTCAGTTCTTGTTTCATTAAAAAATTGATCGGGAAATGGCATGATATTGCCTATTAATGGAATAACACTGAGGACTAGTGCAGGAGATATTCATAGAATTTTTTAAGTTCTAGGCATGTGGATTAGTTCATGAGTTGTAGACTTGCAGTATGATCCTGGATTTATCATTTAAACAGTTGAATTCTGATTTTTTAACACTGAGGACTAGTGCAGGAGATATTCATAGAATTTTTTAAGTTCTAGGCATGTGGATTAGTTCATGAGTTGTAGACTTGCAGTATGATCCTGGATTTATCATTTAAACAGTTGAATTCTGATTACACACTTCTTAGTTCACTTTATTGTTATTTCTATTGACACACTTATATTTTGGCTTAATATGATATGTACTTCATCATGACGTCTATGAATTCGTTGCGAAAATACTGTATGTATTGTGGTTATCATTTAGATGGGAACTGCTGGATGGTTGTCTATTTGACATATTAAGATACTCAAATACTGGAGTTTGTGTTTAAGAAATCATTGTAAAAACGGATACAAAAAGTTTGTCGTGTCAAGATTTACACAGGAAAGATTATCTAGATCCTAGTTTTCTAATGCGATTCTGGTTTGAATATTGCTGTTGCGAGCTGGAACAAAGATATTTCGCAGAAATTTTGGCCTTCTGTTAATGCTACAATTCACTTACTTCGCCTTCTCTGCAATTCCCCACCCAGATATACATGTTTGTGCTCCTTTTTGATGGCAAAATTCTGCAACAGTCTCTTCTTGGTGACTGCAAGGGACAATGATTTAGTATCAGTACTCTTGAGTTTTCACAGGAGAAGTCATATCAATCACACAAAAATCCAAAGCTTTGATACTGCAGATCAAATTTGAATGCTAGTATGAATAGAACATTGGTAAATGAATGCTAAACTATTTGCATTAAAACATTCTTACGAAAAGGAAGAGAGTGTTGTTTGATGCATCTCACATAAAAGCAAGAATATAAACAGAGAATTTTACCTTTTGCCAACGACTACTGTCTGGTCTTTTCAAGACAATAACAGAGTTAATCTTTTCAGGCGTGTCCATTTTCCACCTACAATAAGGGTAAGACTCTCTATAACGAGAGTAAACTCCAATGACTTGCCTCCTTTTTTTATCATATTTTGTTGTGCTCATGTAATATAAGTAGGGCTTCTGACATGGATGTTTTGTCACAGGTCTTGTGTTGAATGCATATGCTGTGTAATCCGCCTTTCTATACCAGTTAAGAAATGTCCGGGTTGGCATCTCTAGCTCTCTGGGTGAGACGTTTCCCCGGATGATCTGAACAACATAGCCCCATGACACAGAAATTGACCAATATCTGTGCTTATCATAGCAGATGGACTGCTGTATTACGCTCGCCGAGTCCTGCTTCACCGATTCAAAAAGATGTTGGAGGCTTTTAGCCCTGTTCAATTCTGGAAATATTGGTTCTACTACATCAATGTGGTGAAGGGAAACCAGTGGAGTTACAGGATGTGCTCCAAGAAGGCCTAGAAGATTTCCATACACATCATACTGCACTATCACAAAAAAAAAAAAAGAAACATATTGAGCTATGAACCATCAAATGCTTATATCTTGGATTGGATTTGTAGATTTAGCAGTGATTAAATAATAACAAGAATGGATGATTTTACCAAAATTGTGACTATTGTTTTGAATGCACTATCAACAATGGATGGTCAAATCAGTTCAATTTTAGCCCACCTGATGAAATCCGGGTTCTTTGGTAAGTGGCACCCCTAGCTCAGCCATGCAAGCCTGCATCCTATCATCACTGCCATATAATCCAGGGTATCGCTGAATGCATCGATCTTGCATCTTCTCTAATTCTTTTGCCAAAGGATAGCTTATGGCGAATCCACCACCACCATAAGCCATAGCATAAGAAAAGAATATATTCTGAATATGACTTTCCGATGAGCTGCCAATGTAATAATACTGATTGTGATCATATTTGGAAAGCACTCTCAGCACATTTTCTACGATAAAAACTGTGTCATCATCTCCCATCACAAACCATCTCACATCTTTCATCCCTAGCCTCAATGTCTCAGACACCACCCTTGAAATCCTCACTGCTGATCTGCTTCCCTGGGGATTCGTGTACTCAAATTTTGAAGTGTTCCCAGAAATCTTAATCTCAGGCAACCCCTCGTTCCGGCTAGTTTTTACGTCTTTATCTAACCATACAACTCCTCTCGTCTCCTTCGGCCTCCACCATAATTTTATGTATTCCTTCCTTATATCCCACAACCTTGACGAACCAGCAATGCCAAAAACGATGTGTTTGAGCTCAGTATCATCACGAAAGGCCAGTCGTGTGGGCGTAGTGCATTCCAAATGTTCGTCTTGATTATTGCTGATTGTGGGCAAAGAAGTATTCAATAGTTCATGGCTGTCTTCAAGATTTTCTTTGGTTGAAATATCTGAAGATGGCAACGAGCTTTGGATTTGATCTTTGTTGAATATTATATTTGATGAATAGAGAACATAAATTACAAACATAGTAACGAACAACCAAGCTATGGACCTACGAAGGCTACTTAGGCCTAATGGAGGGCGTTGGTTAGCAGAGTTCATCTGGTCCAACGCAAAATAGTTTGTGTTGAGTATGTCTTTGGAGTTTGATTTTGCTTACCATACCTTCAGCTCTCACACACGCACACAGCAAAGACCAGTGATGGGGAATCAAATCAATGTTAGGACTGAGAAATGTTCGGATCTAAGTTGGAAGTTTGAAGGATTAGAATTTTTTTGAAGTTTTTTTGGGGAGGGAACGGATATGATGCCGGTTATGGCTCTGGATGACTGACCAACCAATATTTTTTTGGATTGAGGCTTAAATGGGCTTTTCTAAACCATTCCAAACCCAATTTTAACCCATATTGTTTTGGATTGAGGCTTAACTGGACTATTCTAAACCATTCAAAACCCAACTTAAACCAATATTTTTTTTGGGAGAATTTGTATTAAGGCATTCTTTCATGTCTTTATTATTAAATAGGGAGCAACTTTAATATATTTATTATTAAGGACGTTAAAATATTTATATTAGTTTAAATAATTAACCAATGACTTTATTATCCTTTTCATCAATTGAACAATTCATCACGATCTAAACACTTATTTTTTTTTATCTTTTTATTACTAAAATATATCGATATAATTATTAACTATATCTTAAAACTCTTTATCATTTACTGTTTTATAATTTTTATCATTAATTTACTTCTTTTATTCTTTTATTACTGAAACACATTATTCTAAACTATTTTATCATTTACTGTTTCATTAGTGTTATCAATAACTTTTAATATTAATTTTACTTAATTGTTATCCATAAACTTTCATGTATATTTTAATCATTATTAAACTATATACTGTAAAATTATGTTTTAAAAAATACACAAGAATTTGTCAAACTAATATCACAAATCATAATTAATTTTAATGAATTTTAAGTTTTTTGGTATATTTTCAATGAACTTAATTATTTGATAAACACGTAAGTACGTACAATTATTTATTATTAATTTTTAATTTTAAAGTTGTTTTATTTTTTGATGTTGTATTATTTAATCATTTTTTTAATTTTAAATATATTCATGAAAAAATATTTATGATTTAAGATAATTTAATAATAAATATATTCATGATAAGAAAAATTTACATTTTGAAAGATTTTGACAATGATTATATTTTGTTATTTAAGACATTACAAAAAATCTTAAAAATTAAAAGAGTTTGATGATAAGTATATTTTATTATTTAAGATAGTTTGATAATGATCTAAGTTACTATCAAATTTTATCCACAAGAAATTATTAAAAATAACTAATAAAAGATTGGATAGTAAAAGATAGAAAGTTAGGTATTTAACGTAATCTTTCTTATAATTGATAAGAAGGGTATTAAAGACTTTTATTAATTATATAATATAATAAAGTTATTTTGACGCCCTTAATAATAAATACATTAAAGTTATACCATATTTAATAATAATATCATAAGATACGCCCTTAATTCAAATTCTCCCAATTTTTTTTAGGTTGAGGCTTAACTGGGCTTTTCTAAACCATTCCAAACCCAACTTCAACCAATATTTTTCTGGATTGAGGCTTAAGTTGGCTTTCTAAACCATACCAACCCAACTTTTACAATGGGAACCAATAATTTGTTTATTGGTTGGTCAGTCAATTAAGGCTCCGTTTGGATGAGCTATTTTTGGATTATATCATAAAAAAAAATTTCTTAGTATTTGTTATGAAAAAAGAATATTTTGAGAGTGTTTGGAATGAATGATTTTATTTTGTTGGGATTTGTATTGAAGATTTTTTTATTAATAAAAGTTTGAAATTTAAATTTGAATTAGTATTTTATTAGTTTATTTTAGTGGGAATTGTGTTAGGAATAATTGTTTATTATTAAAATTTAAAATTCAAATTCAAATTCAATATTTTATTTATAAAAATTACTGTATCAAAAATAATTATTGTAGTATTGTTTTGTGTTTTAAAAATTTTGATGAAAAAATTAAACAAAATAAACACCTCATTTTGCAATTGTGAAATAAATCACAAATATATATATGTCCAAACAGACCCAGTATATATACATGCTTTCGATGGTCCTTCCTTTTTGTTTTTTTTTTTTCCAAATTGAACGATTATGGAATGGAAAAATAAAAATTTTAAGAAATTTCAATTTTGATGAGCTATATGAATAATCAAACAACGTGGATAACTAAAAGTTATAGCAAAACAAATTTATTTTTATAAATAAATAATACAACAACAACAAATAAATAAATAAGTGATCTTGCAATCCCCAATCTGATGTCACATCTTATTTTTAAAACTTTGGGAATTTCACTTTTTATACAATGTGAGATTGGGTGGAAATGGGATACAATATCATGTTACAGTATAAAATATAAAATAAATATGAAATAATGCCATAAATAGAAATGGCCATTTGGCCGGTTCCGGTTGGTCCCACAAAATCGGAATCGGAACCGAACCGTCCCTGAACGGTTCGGTTTCGGTTCCTGATTTTGTGGAATCGGAACCAAAACCACCGGAACCGGTCAAAAAATATATATATATATATAAATATTTTTATACCATTTCATTTTCATCACATAATTTCATAGTTTTCTAATCTTTATATTGTAAGTTATAACGTTTATAATTTACGGTTTAGAATATCAATTTTTTTAATTAATTATTCTAATTATATTATTATATTGTTCAATCATTCTTTCAATACTCTTATAATTTATATATTTTTCTTTCACTTATCTAATCCTTCATAATTCTATTTTTCTAAAACCTCCATATATTAGTTCAATTTCAACTATTAATCCAATTATGTTATATATCAACTTAATTTTCTAATTTATATTATCCTAATTCTATTATTATATTATGCTAATATACTATTTGAATTCCAATTAATAGTTCGATCATTCTCTTAATACTCTTATTCTTTCTATATCTTTCTTTCTCACTTATCTAATATTCATAATTCTATTATTCTAAAAAATTCGTATATTAGTTTAATTTTAACTACTATTCTAATATGTTATTATATTATACTAGTTGAATTCTAATTAATAATTCAAATATTCAAATATTCTTATGATTTTTATATCCTTGAATCTCACTTATTTAATTATTCCTAGTTCTATTATCTAAAAACTATATATTAATTAAGTTCAATTGTAACTATTATTATTTTATTTATATTATTATATTATATTATTTGAGTTTCAATTAATTGTTTAATCATTATTTCAATAGAAATCAAATTTAAAAGTAGGATTACAATCGAAATTCGAAACAAAAAATCGAAATTAGAACCAAACCGGAACCAAAACCGGAACCGCCTAGGGACGGTTCGGTTCCGGTTCCGCCTTGTCGGTTCCGGAACCGTGGCCATCCCTAGCCATAAACGTAAAAAGAAAATAGAGTAAAATTTTATTACTTTTTTTCATTTTCATAACCCCTATTTATAGATGAATTGTCACTCATGCATTGTAACCTTCAACTACTAAAACCAAAACTCTTTACAATACTTTAATCTTCAAATTTCTGGACCGTTCGGTTCCGATTCCGCCTCGCCGGTTCCGGAACCGTGGCCATCCCTAGCCATAAAGGTAAAAAGAAAATAGAGTAAAATTTTATTACTTTTTTTCATTTTCATAACCCCTAACCGTGGCCATCCCTAGCCATAAACGTAAAAAGAAAATAGAGTAAAATTTTATTACTTTTTTTCATTTTCATAACCCCTATTTATAGATGAATTGTCAATCATGCATTGCAACCTTCAACTACTAAAACCAAAACTCTTTACAATACTTTAAATCTTCAAATTTCTCCTATATACAGGAGTCGTTTACCCGCACAAGGCTCGCACGAATTAGGACTAATACAGAAAAGCAAATTTTCTCGTGCCCAACAGTTTAACCTTTTTTTTTTTTTTATCATACGTTCTTGTAGCAGTTTCTCTTGATTTATTATCTGACAGATACGATTCGAAATCAATTTAGGTTTGTTGATTTTTGTTTATGGTTGTACTTTTGTTTTAATTTGAGTTTTAGGTTATGGTTTTGCTGTAGATTTATAGAGACTTTTTTAATTTTAATTTGCAGTGGGAAATTTGATGGGATTTTGTTCTGTTAATTCCATGGGTTTGTTAGGGTTTGGTAAAATTTCTCCTGTGGACTTCTCCTTTCAAGTGATTGGGGATCTTTTATATGTTTTCTTTTGATTTTCCCTCTGGATTCCTAGTTTTTTTTTTGGGTAATTGGCGTGAATTTTGAAGGATATTTGCACGTTTTTTGCTTATTATATGTGAACCAACTTGGTGGGTTAACTTCCCCTGGTGAAGGGAGTTTCCATGCATGTATGATTTTCTTGTTTGTTTGGTTTATAACTATTGTTATTGTTGAACGAGTTTATCTACAATTTTGAAGGGGATAGATGGGATATTGGTTCTTAGACTGATCTCTTGGAATGGGAAAGGGTTCTAAATATATATGCCCCCTTTCTTTCCAGCTTTGGCTCAGGTCTTAGTTGCTGCTCTTGGGTTTTGTGTTTTTTAACATGTAGATTTCTCATATAGTTAATGCGGTCTTTAGGATTGGGTGAAACAACTGAAGCTGAGATAGTTATTGCATTGTCGATTCTTGTTTTTTTTTTTTTTTTTTTTAATTCCTCTACATTTTCTCCCACTCAATTGTTTGTTGAACATATTTTTGATGCTTCAATTGGTTGCCTATTTTATGCAACAGGAAACAGATTTGACAAAAACTAGGAAAGCCCTGGTTCCTTTCTGAAAGAAAAGATCAAGACATATCAAAGTAATTTCTTATTCCAACAATGGATCAAGCCTTTAAGGAATTTTTGCCAATACTGCTTGCAACCAAATCTATGAGAGAGGACAACATTCCATGCAAAATTGAAGAGGTAATGGGAGCTAGACTTTGGTTTGCTTTCCTGTGTTGTTTGGTTTAGTATTTGTTGCTATCCTAAATTGTTTCTTCATTATCTGTTGTGTATCAGGGTCTCTACTTGGGTTCTTTTGGAGCTGCCTCAAATAGAAGTGCATTGGAAAGCTTTAATATCACACATATTTTGACAATTTTCCATTACCCTAGCCAGGCAAATAATGACTTTGTATCCAGGATAATTGATAGTAAGACATCTTCTTTTAATCCTTTTTCTTCTAAATTTAAATTTGCCCAATTTATGGTCTTAGAATTTTGTCAATCATTTCCTTCTGGATTCATCTACTAACTGTTCTACTTGGTAGCTACATAAATAATTAAGGAGCATATGGGCGTATTAAATTGTAGAGTGAGGCGGATTTGGTATTAAATATTAGAAAGTACATTTAGCGCTAGAGGGTATGAAATTTGTAGTACAGAAAGGACATTGTTCAACTATGTGCCTGTGTTGAAACTATTGTGTTTAACCTTTCATTTTCTTCAGTAGAGTTATCTTATATTTCCTTAGTTAGGGACTTTTATTGATGCAATAAATGAGCTCTGTATGATTTGTAATGTTCATTAATTTTTAGGAATTTGTAGCTTCCATTAATCCTCTTTGTTTTATTGGCGAACTGAAACAGTTCCAGATAAAGGAGACGCCAAAATTTCACAGTATTTTGATGACTGCTTTGAATTCATTGACAAAGCTAGGGAGAACGGTGGCGCGGTTTTGGTTCATTGTTTAGCGGGAAAATCCAGGAGGTAATGTTTTAATGTTATGTATCTAAATGCTAAAATTTCTTCCACATGCATCGTCGTGCCATGGAGCTGTGTTTCTTTCGGTGCCTCTGAGGGTACTACATGATAACAAGAAAATCTGATACTTATCCCTCTGATTGCAGTTGAGCAATGATGAGAAATCAGAATCAGAAAACCCCTAATTTTCGCATTTTGTTTTTCGTTGATTTAACATCTTTTCTTATGAGTTTTTATCCGTGCTATTTGATACCCCTAACCATCTAATATTTTTATGTAAAATTAGTGAAGCTTGACTTAAAAGAGAGAAAAAAGTGAAGTGGAGAAATCTCATATTTGTGTGTTTTAACCTTTCAGTGTAACTATAGTGGTTGCTTATCTGATGAAAAAGAATGGTATGAGCCTATCTCAAGCTTTGGAACACGTCACAAGTAGAAGACCAGTGGCATCACCTAATTCTGGTTTTATATCACAGCTACAGGACTTTGAGAAAACTCTTGAAGGTAGGGATCTTATTTTGCTTACCACAAAAATGCTTCTCCTTTCTGGATACATTAAAGTTTTATTATCGGTGTGATCCTTTGTCCACTTTTGCCATGCAAATATCATTAATTTCTGGTTTAAGATAAAATAAAAAAGGTTCCAATTTCAAAGTACTAGCAACTGTGATAGCAATTATTTTTACAATGTTCTTTGAAACACAGGGACTGATCGGTTTGCAAATGTGAGCAAGTCATTGGAGAAGTTTGCCTCTTCAGTAATAGACTCCACTAGGATTACCAAACCACACGGGCAACTCAACTGAAGAAGAAGCATCCGTGCAGCACGTCCTAGTCTAGGATTTGATCTAATAGACTCTTGCAGGGAAAGAACAGACTGCTCTATTTCCATAGACATGTTGCTGTTGTTGTTGCTATTGATGCCTACCTCAAGTGATATTTAAATTAGAATTCCTTCTCATCCCATTAAGGAGAATCAAGAATTGAGATCGGAGATTGACAGGGGTTTGGGAAGGGAATGAATTCAGAGCCCTAATTTGGTTTGAATTTGAAAACTTTGAATGTTGATACGATGGAGATGTTTTATAACACGACAGAGAAGAGAGAGAAATCGGGATATAGGGATCAAATGGGAGAGAAGAGAAAATATAATTTAAGTTGTTTGGACAAATTTACCATCAAAAAATTAGTTTCCGTCTAACACTAACAGTTGAATTGGACAGAATGACCTAAATACGAGTTCAATGACTTTTTTGGCTACTTTAATAATTTGATGACCAAAAGTCGATTTAGAAAAAGTTTAGTGACTATCTTAAGTTTGCTCTTTTAATAATTTGCAATCAGCATGTTACAAATTAATAAAAAATTATTTTTATTTACCTGATAATAACTTTGTCATTAATTAATCCTATCCATTAAATTCAGAGAATTAACAAGGAGATTAATTAGATTAAAATGTGGCTAGTATTTAAAGAATCTAAGGCAATTATCGTTAGACACATAGAATTCTTGAAATTCACAAGATTATTAATTTGTATTTAAGCTCTTGGATCTCATGACTTAACTCTCGTTATGCAAAACAATCATAATTAAAAACATAATGTATTAAACGATAAATATAATACTGCCCTCAAGTATGCATCCGCCTAAGCTCGAGGTACTAACAAACAACTACGATAAAATATAAAAACTTTCTAATTAATTCAGAAAATATAAAAACTTCCTAATTAATTCAGTGTATTTTCCTAAGTGTGGTTACTTTGCAATCTTTTCTTTCCAAAACTCTCCACCATCTATACTTTGTCTATTTCCTTATTCTTTTCGCACAAACCATTAAATTCACAATCAAATAGAATTATGTAATTAAACACATAATCAGTACAAATATATTCAAATTATTATATAATAAACTCATAAATAATATAACATAAAACGCACTAATCAATTTTTTTTTTATCCTAGTCATGTTTAACATAAAATATTAGAAATAATACATGGTTCGATAGTGGTCATTAGAGAAATAATACGGGAATGTCTAAGAGGAGACCTTAAAAATAATATCTTAAAAGAATTAATAAGATTATTGAACTACTATATTAATTTCTTCAATTGATTTTGAATTCGATGTAAAAGCTTTCTATCAAACAACACTTTTGTTATTCGTTTGTTTCATTTTTCTATTTAACAAAATACATTGGGAAGTCTCGAGTGTGCCAATCATCTCACAAACTTATAGATAGAGAAGAAGATATATTATAAGTACATCAAACTGAAAATTTACTAGAAAGAAAAGCGACAAAATTCTTTGTTTGGGATTCAATATTGAGAAGATATAAAGAAAAGTAAAGCTGTTCACATCACATGGATCAGTGAAAAGTTATTAAAAAAAAAAAAAAGTCTTAATAAGTCATTTGTCCGTTTCTGTTCATGAGGTTTCAGAACTCATAAGTTTTAGGGTAAAATACATTAAACCCGCTTATACTATTTCTCTGTTCCACCTTTATCTCTTATAGTTTTAATTACAACAATTAACCCCCTCAACTTTTCAAGATAAAGAAAATCAATAACGACGTTAAATATAGTCAATAAAAAGATAATTTTAAAAAATAAATAAATAAATAAAAAGATAATTTAAGCCTTGTTAAAACTGTTCGATACTTATCACAACCAATTAATTTATGAAAAAAAAAGAATAGAGCCAATATAAATGTAATTTTAACCTTATCAGATTGTTCAATACCTACCATAAATTAGAATTGTTCAATACTTGAAACACTAATTTTATTCCCATTAGAATTGTTCAATATTTACAACACCCAATCAAACTTTAAAAAATATAAAATAGAATTAATTGACATGATAATTGACATAAAACTCATCAACAATGAAAGAGATTTTTCAAGATATATCCTACGTTTTTTGTCATGATTTCTTCTCTAGAAAAGTATAAAAAAGATTCCTTCTTATTCTTTTGTCAGAATTTTTAATTTTTTAGTTATTGATTGCTTTTATTAAATAATTATTTATTTTAAGATTAATATTGTCATTTATTATTTTATAATAAAGTCATATGCTCAATTCTAATGGGAATAAAATTAGTGTTGTAAGTATTGAACAATTTTAATTTATGGTAGGTATTGAATAATCTGATCAGGTTAAAGCTCTATTTATATTGGCTCTATTCATTTTTTTTTTCATAAATTAATTGGCTGTGATAAGTATCAAAGAGTTTTAACAAGGTTTAAATTATTTTTTTATTGACTATATTTAACGTCGTTATTAATTTTCTTTATCTTGAAAAGTTAAGAGGGTTAATTGTTGTAATTAACAATATAAGGGATAAAGGTAAAACAGAACAATAGTATAGGGAGGTTTAGTGTATTTTACCCTAAGTTTTACGTATGATAAGAGAAAATTACAAATTTGTGCTCATATCAGATGAACTTTTATCCAATAGTAATTTAATAATAAAAAAAAGTTAATATATTGATGAGGGTCCAGAACAATTTCACAATTTTAGTGTCACGTAAAATTGTACTCTTATTTGAATGTCAAGATTACAATTTTGACGAAATCCCAAATAAAGATAAGGATTCAATCAAAAAGTTTACCTTTTTTATCCTTATGACAGCAAAAGTTCTGTATTTTTGTTTTGAGAAGGATTGTTTGTTTTTCAGGAATCGTTTCTCTTTGTTATCCGGAGAAGAAAAGAAATTGTTCGAGATTCCCGGAACCTCAAAAAGGCTTAGGAGAGGAATGCAGGTTGGGCCTGGTCGATTATGGATTAATGGACCACTTTTAGTTCTATCTGCAAAAAAAGTGGGGTCTACGGAAGAAATTGAAGGATCTTTGGGCCAACATTCGGCGTTTGATGTGACTTCCACAATAGCCATAAGCAGAGCCAGCAGATAAGATGATCAAAAGAAACCAGTTCACGTGTCATGGGTCCTACAGCATTTTTTGCCCACTGTTACGCTTTGTTTGTTTTTTAAGTTTAGCTCTTCGGCTTGTCGGCTTGGCCCAAATGGCTTAACCATCTAAAAGCCCATTAAGCCTAAAGCTAGAAAATTGTTGTGATACCTTTATCTCATTTTAGGGTTACGCAACTCTTTATAAATATTTAAGTTCACAAAAGACAAACAAACTCTAATAAAGATTTTCTATCGTAAGCATGTTCATTAAGATTGAGATTGATACTTGAAAGTTTGAAACAGTGAGTATGCCACGATCCTTAGAGTTAGAGAGAGACTTGTTTGATTCATAGGATGCGAAATTTTTTTTTTTTTTTTTTATATTGAGCAAGAAAAAAGAATTGACTCATTTTTAGTTGCCAATCTTTTAAAGCAACAACAATAAGTCAATAACTAATACTTTAACCAATATGCATTATCCTCTATATGAATTATATACCTAGTAGATTTATATTATCTAAATGGTAAAGTTTTACGTTGTTAATCTAATGCAACTTTCATAGTTTCATATTTTTTTAGTACATAAATTATAGATAGTCAAATATATTTTATATTATTTGAATAGATCAAATTTTACGTTCGGTGTCAATCAAATATAACTTTCATCTTTTTTTCCGTGTTTGAAACTTATAAACTGCCATATTTTGCTAAGACTAGGCCTGTAAACGAGTCGAGTCGAGCTCGAATACCTCCATAATCGAGCTACTCGAGCTCTTTAATGGTGGTACTCGAGCTCGATCGAGTAGCCATTTTTTGAGTTCGAGCTCGAATTTTTTAATTTTTTTAATTTTTTTAATAATTTAAAAAAAAATTAAAAACGTATTTGTAATTTTTTTAAAGTTTATATGATCAAATTGTAATTTATTATAAAATTAAAGACTAAAACATAAATATAAGTAAGTTAAATTGTAATATATTATAATTTTAGGGACTAAACCTAAATATAAAAAAAATATATACTACTCGAGTACTCCTTACATGAGCTCGACTTGAGCTCAAGCTCGAACTAACTGAGTTCGAATCGAGTAGTTGACCACGCTACTCGCGAGTAGCTCCCTCGTGTAGCACCCCTAGCTAAGACTAAGAAAATTGCAAGTTTACTTCATGCGCCTGAATTTCCTGTCATATAGAATTATTAGATAGAATGAGCTATGGTTCATTAGAAAATAATTCAGGTATATCTACATTGTAAGGCTGTAATGTAATTATAAAACTGAAAAGCTCTGAAATGTGAGCGGAGAACATTCATAAAAAATTGTCAAAATTTCATAGATTAATTTGATTAATGAAATCTTGTAACGTGTACAACTTTGAACCACTAACTTAAAATCAACAAAGACAAATCTCTCTGAAAGTGTGTCAAACTCACAAGTTACAAGCATATATCAAAGTTGAGAAACAACACAATAAATATTTCAAAGGATGCCTTATTCACTCTAATCTAGGCAGCTATCGACTAAAAGTAAAAACATACAAAATGTCAAAAACCTAATCCAATCCAATCCAATCCAAATTAAGCAAAAAAAAATATATGCTTCAAAGTTCAAAATGGCTCAATATTTATGTGCCACTAGCCAGACATAATCACACTAGACATGTACGAGAGAAGTTTGTCCATCTAGCCACTCACATTGGCAATGAAAATATAAGCCTTCTGCAACAGTGCAGTGCTTCATGATATTTCTCTTTTATCCAAACGTCTCGTGTATGTTTCTTAGTTTGCATGCTGTATGTTTTTGTCGTCAACCAATCTCCAGTCTGTAAAATATCAGAAGCCCACAACAATCAACAAAAAGTGGATCCAGCAGCAGCAGCATCAGTAGCAGTAAGGGAGGAGAAATATTGAAATAAAACTAGAAAAGACTGGACATTGGAGGTGGTAAAGTAAACTAAAACGGTTTGTCTCGGCCTGAAATTTAAGTGTTTTTATAGTTTGATTATTGGAGTGTGAGAGCGTCAAGTGTCAACAAGGCAAAGGGGTAAGGTCACAGGGGTTGAGCCATGTGAACTTTTGGTGTATAGGCATGGGAAGCCTAACCTTTACGACAATCATTCTCCCTTCTTTATTTCAGTCTTTTCACCATTAAAAGTTGGGTTTAATTCCAGTTCTTGATATTAAACTCTCATCTGCCTGCCCACTGCTGTCTGTCCTGCTTTTCTTTTCTCTCTTTACTTTGCTCCAGCAGCAGCTTATCCATCCACGGCTCACTGCTCGCTGCTCGCTGCTGCTTCTTTTTGCTAAAGCCACCACGTGCCTGTGGACATTATCACAATCACACTATCAATTCCATTTCAGGTAAGTTGCAATATATAATAATTATAATAGTGATCATCATCATCATTAACTCTTTTACTTTTTCATGAGTTTTACTTTATTAATTACTAGTAGCTTGCTAGATTTTTTTTCATCATTGTCAAAACTTGATCGTGTGCATTTCATGTGATCCATTCTGCTTTCCAGATGTCCTGAAAAGTTCCACTAAACTCATAAATATTTACCCTTCTTTAACTATAGTCTATTGTTTTTTTTTTTCTCTATAAACATTTGCCAATAAATACGGAAACATGTTTTTCAATTATATTTGCTTAATTTCCTTTTACTTTTTTCCCCTTTTGGTTGATCTTACGTACGTCGTTGTAGTTCCCTCGCTATATTTTTTACATGGGATCTTCGAATTTTGGCGTAATATTGGCTGTATCTCATTGTGAGTTCAGTATAATATATGAACGGGACTGAATGAAAACATCCCGGGGGGGAAACCTTGGCCGCAGAATGCTCCCCTTGGTTCTTGTTTTATTCGGAATTTGGTATTTAATTTGAGCAGGTGGAGGGATAAGGATTGAATTGAACTCTGTGGTAGAGACAGCGACTGGCTTCATGCCGGCAGGCTGGGAAGTTTACCATAATAGCTATAGCTATATGACTTAAATCCTCTCAATATATGCTCTCACTAGGGACTGACCGGCTGTGTGACATAGTGACTGTGTGAGTGTGTGTCATTCTAATAGACAACAATTGAGAGGGTCTACATGTTGATGTACTTTAATTCGCGACCTACCTTGACATGGAGTACTAGCAAGAAATTAACAACAGGGGAAAAGAAGAGGTCTAAATTATATGTACAAAGTAACATTGGATCTTTAATTAACCCATTCAGCAACACTTAGCTGTTTTTGGGTTCCAAACGTTGGCGTCTTTTGTCAGTGTTCACCATGACCAAACTAACCTTTGAAACGTAAGGTGGGCGGGAGTTCAGTGAATGGAAGATTTAAGGAGAGTCATACATTTGGTAGTTGATGATATTCATATACCATTTATATCCATAGATTTTGAGAATTTGGCCATTCAAGTCCCATCCAATTTCTCTTTACATAAACAGTCAGCGCCTAATCATGTTAGTTGTCACATGAACAAGTGTAGAAACATCTAAAAACATCACTCTCACTCTCTCAGTACAGTCTCAAAGCTTTCATTCATCAATTGTTTTCTCTTCTAAACTAAACTCTAAAAGTGGATTGTCCCACCATGAAAGTGTTATCAACGTCTATAAGGACAAATCTTGCTGTTTAGCCACACAAATTATCATCCATAAACCGTAATCCCACAAAGAAAATTACATATCAATGTATATGTGCATGGATCATCGCTATTATTGATAGTTATAGTCGCACTATTTAATACCTCACAAAGATAGATATGTTGCAATTAAATTTGTAACACTATTAAATTTGCAAAATCTTTCATGCCAGAGATATGGAACCATCATCAAACCATGCACAAAATAATAAGGCAAATCCAGCCCTCATGCCACCGCTTCCCCGAGATGCTCGTGGTTCGCTGGAAGTGTTCAATCCATCGACCTACTCATCCCGGACAACCAGCAGCCCAGTGTTCCGGTCGCAGCCGCCGTCATGGCAGAGTTGGGCTGAACCACAGCGGAGTATTAATGATCCTCCGGAGGCTGAAGAAGTAAACAAACTTAATTCCAAGTCAGGAAGAACAAATGCTGAAGAAATCACAACATGGATGGCTCTCAAAGATCCCACTGTGAAATCTCCACTATCATCATCATCACAGTCACAGTCGCAGCAACAACAGCCATCATCGTCCCCTGTTCCTGTTGTGCCAAAAACTATATCCTCCATCATTAACAATGATCATGAAGGCGTAAAGTCGCCGGCCAAGTCACCAATTTCAGGCGAAGTTGGCAACGCTGCTCAAAGGGCTGCTGAGTGGGGACTGGTGTTGAAGACTGATAATGAAACTGGTAAACCACAAGGGGTTAAAGTTAGAACTTCTGGGGAGGAGCAAACCAAGTCAACAAGACGGGACTCCGGCAATTCTGTCCGAAGCTCCGGTGATTTATCCGATGATGGAACAGGTAAATCCTTAACTTTTTACGTCTATGGAAATTAGCATGCATAATGTCTAACCTTAAAATTTTAACAAGAAAATACACGAACTAAACTTATTAATTTTCAACAAATTAATATTGTCACGATGTTCAAAAATTCTTTCAATAATGAACTTGGATCAATACAAAATTTAAAATAAATAATAATTCAAGATTAAAATAATCCTGTATATTAATGAATTGATTTGTGTAGGGAAGGAGAGAGGATTTCCAAGAGTATCGGAGGATCTAAAGGATGCCTTATCAACATTTCAGCAAACATTCGTAGTATCGGATGCTACCAAACCCGATTACCCAATTATGTATGCAAGTGCTGGATTCTTTAAGATGACTGGCTATACTTCTAAGGAAGTCATTGGCAGGAACTGGTATTCATTCATTCTTCATCATTTTATTTTATTTTTATTTTGTTTAATCGTAATTTATTAAATTAAATTTTTTTTATGGTATTTACTATTTTTGTTGGGGCTGGGTCCAGTCGATTCTTACAGGGCTTGGACACTGATCCAGAAGACGTGGCCAAGATCAGGGAAGCCTTACAATCAGGAAATAATTACTGCGGTAGATTGCTTAATTACAAGAAAGATGGAACCCCTTTTTGGAATTTGCTTACAATTGCTCCCATCAAGGATGAAAACGGGAAAATCCTCAAATTTATCGGGTCAGTCCTATACTGTTAATTATTTATGTTTTTTGGCCAATTTTTATTTTTAAATATAACGGGGGTCGATAAATATTTTCAACCGTTTTTCTCAAGTACTAATACTAACAGTAGGCGACTTATTAGGGAATAATTGAAGGAACAAATTCTTAAAGGCTATACAGTCTACAGAAATTCCCAAACCAGAAATGAATAGTGGGATGATCAAATTGTAGTATCAAAAGTATGGTCCATTTTAATATGTCGGTCCTCGTAGTGGTCCATCCCTCGTAACTGTAACAATTCACAATTGATTACTCACATATCATCAATTCATCATTTGTGTTTGGAGCACAAATTTCTCACACAGTCACACAGTCCAGTATAGCCCACACTAGCAGTGTCACACTCATAATTTTACCCCTTGTTGAGATTCATTATTTCACATTAATTGACTAGTTTCTAAATTGAGATGATGTGTATTTGTGAGCCTTTATACTTTTTTCCCTAATAACTTCAGTTGTGATTGGGATAGAGTTTTATCCCATTTCCTCTATAATTTTCTTGATGGAATAATTCTAATAAAGTATGGGCCCAAAATGTTCTTTAATTTGGATCATGTTATAATCCATCAAAACTTTTTTGGAGAGTGACCCCATCAAGGCATCAATCAAATCATTCAAGTCTGAAATTTTTTATAAAATAAAAATTGTTTGATAGTATTTTATGTCTTTATTCACTTTGCTCCTCGAGGAATGCATGGATGTTAATGTTATATTGGGAAAATGCCTTTCATAGACTTGGTTTATGGTAAAGAAAAATGAGAGAGATCCATAGCCTTAATATGATTGAAACTTGATTGATTATTGAGACAAAATTTAGGAAAACATTTATGTTATGTTGCTACCCAAGAAAACATCTTGTAACTATTGTCTTCTCTAAAAAGGAATTCTTAAATGCTCTCTTTTCCTTTGCTTTATCACCCCAAAAAAAATAAGATAAAAAAAATATTTTATTGTCCTAAGTTCTGTTACAGTAATAACTAAGTCTTTATTTCACTAAATAAAATCAGTTTACTACCGTAAGTTCTATTGTAGGACTAAAATCATATGCCTAAAATTATAAAAAAAAAAAGAAGAAGAAGAGAGAATTGCTTAAACAAATTAATAAGAGTAGATGGAAAAAGAATTTCCAAGCTCATGCCTAGTGGTTTATTCATAACAATTTTCTTTTCTCCTTTCTAATTTTGCAGAATGCTAGTTGAGGTAAGCAAGCACACAGAAGGGGCTAAGGATAAAATGGTCCGGCCCAATGGGCTTCCCGAATCATTGATCCGTTATGATGGTAATAGTCCAGATTTATTATTTATTTTCCTTCCCAATATGATCCTATTGAACATTTTATCCTTAATAATAATTAAAGTGAAATGAAGAACAAAATTAAATTCTCTGAACGCAAATTTAACTACAGTTAGTTAGTTAGAGGATTATAATAAATTTCCAATTTCTTCATCTTAGAATTTTCTTAAACGTTGCTGCTGCTACCCTTTTGAAGAAGGATTAATTCTTTATGAATACATAAACTCGAAAAATCAGCTTTATTTCTTTTGGTTTGTCATTTTCTGAAAAAAGATTTTAAAATGGTTCTTTTTTCTTTCCCTTGCAGCTCGACAGAAGGAGATGGCTTCAAGTAACGTGACTGAGTTGTTGGATGCAATGAAAAAACCGCAGCAGCGTCCAAGATCACTTAGTGAATCAACCAATCGACCCTTGATGAGAAAATCGTCGGAAGGAGTAGGTGGTGGGCAGCAGCCGGATAAATCAGAGGGTAATTCAGTGAGTTTAAACTTAGAGAACAAAGCTCCGGCTAGACGACATTCCCATGCAGGCACAAGAGCATCAATGGAGCGAATTAGTGAAGTGCCAGAAACCAAGCCGGCCAAAAAATCTAGACGTCTTTCTTTAATGGGGTACTAATAAAAATGCACATTTTAAAATATATTATTATAAGAGTAATGTTAGACAAAATGAAAAAACAAAGTGAATGACGTGTTTATCGTCGGTTTACGTACTTCACTTTGTATTTTCACTATGTATATCATTACTCTTTGTTGTAACGCTAAACGTTAACTAAGACACTATGATTTACATTTAATTTTGTTTTCATTGTGGGGTTCGTGATAAAATGAC